>OX422212.1:673125909-674325909 GCA_949130495.1 Sambucus nigra
TAGTTTCTCCAAGATTTTATTTCTGTTATTGTACTTATTTTTCCATTACTTGTTTCATATTAAATGCTCATGTGTGAATTATTAGTTGTATTCAGTGCTCTTCTTTCTTGGGTTCTCTTTGTAATTTATATGATTCATTATATGTTTTTCTTTGTTTATGTGAACTGCTGGTGTTAATTGAAAAAGAATGCTTGGGATTTCTGAATGAATAAGGGAATTCCAAGTTTTAACTGTAATGGATATTTCATGAAGGACATTTTTTATTCTTTCTGGTTTTAAATTGAAGAAGCTTTAACCATACTTTCTTTAAGTTTTGTTCTTCTCATCGTAGTAATTTCATTATTCATTATATTCTTAGTATATGATTTAGGTGCGCATTATTATAAATCCATGCTTCATAGCTGCTGATAGTGATGAGGAGGAATAATCAAATCGATTTGTTCTTTACTCTTATATTCTAATGAGCTCAGTCCATTGGGCACACAGAGGTATGCTGTATCTGAAAACCAACAGACCGAAATAGAATGTGGACGAGTGGGGTCCGGTAGAGGGATTTACAAAATTCTCAATGTTGCAGCTGCTTCAACCTAAATTATATGAACTGATGCAGTTTCAGTATTGTTTTGTATTTCAACTTGAGGACAGATATGCTAGGTTGTTGCAAACTTGCAGCCTTCACTGTATTTCAATTTGCTAATAGAATTGTTTTATTGGAACATTTTTTGTTATGTTATTAGCTGAAATGAGCACATTGGTTCCGTTGTCTTCTGGTTTCATACATTTGGCAATGCACACTGTGCAAACATGACAGTATTGACTTTAAAATGCAGTATGAATTAAACACAAATTGACAGAGATGCTCTAGTTGATGTTATGCTTCAATATGCCGATGTTGATTTCACCACAATTGATATCACTGATATATGTAAGATGCCACAGGGATATTTGAAACTCATTATATCCTTTTTGTTCACTAAAAAGTTGTATTTCTTTCCAACACAAATAATTATTGAAAAGAATTAACTCTGTTGTAGCAACATATTCTAACAATCATCAATTACAACTAATCTTCCGATGCATTCCTTTTCTTTGAATTCTTATAGTATGGTTCGTAGCACTAATAAGCGATATGCGTCAAATTTCATACGACACCTAAGAGGAAGTCTTGCACAGCTTCCCGTGCAACTCAGACTGGTACCGCAACACTAGTACCACCCATACCAACGACAGTAAAGACACCATCTATGCCAGCAGTCCCAGCACATGATGCCTATGGAAGTATCATTTCAGACCCCATAAGATTTCAATGTTGATCTCAAAGGCAGGTTTATTAGCAAGTAGGAAGGAGAGACCTTTTGAGGCACCACAGCAGGCGACACCAACTCTTATACTAGATTGGGGGAAGCTGAGAGCAGCCTTTAAATATGCAAGGTGAGTTGTTGGTAATGGGGAATGTTTTTGAATTTAGCATTTTTTATTGGTATGAATATTCATACCTATTTCTTAATTCCAGTTTAATTGATATTATTATTAGTGTGTTGATGGATATATGTTGTGTTATCATGAGTTATGTGAAAAGGAAATATTGAATGCAGTATACCAATATTTAGTTAGACCCCAATTAAGACCGTAAAATGACTAAACTACCTCCAACAGATCTACGTAACTTAACATCTCAAAGAAAGTCTCTAATTAGAAATTTAACAAGGGATGACAGGAGTTCAAACTCAAATGAAAAATAATATATCCTAGTTTCTACACAGTAGAATTTATTACTTTTTAGCACAATGCTGGAAGTGCTAACCATGAAAGCAACCTTTATGTCTCGAAAGAGTACAAAAACTACCTACAAGTAATCTACTTGGAATTTAGCAAAAAAGAATAAATCAGGTAGACAAGGAATCAAGCAGAAAGAAAATCTCTTTTGTTGATAACATAAGATGACAAAGAGAAACAAAAATTGGTTTTAAAGACTCTCTATAACCTATATCTCCACATCATTTGAAAGAAAAAGGGACTTACTAGCTAAGTGTCCCTAAAATGGAAACATCGCTATATATGACATACTAATGGGAATATCCCCCATCTCTACTTAACTCTATTATTTTTATCATTTCTAGTTTTGGTACCTGATTTGATAATACTACCAACATTTCATATAATATTATATGTTATCACATATTTGACATTTATTTTTGCAGTTAAATTACGATGGGAAAAAGGTAGCTCTACCTTTCAACTTCTCAAATCTTAAATGGACTACTAAAACTCACCATATTCTCAATAATGTTTAACTACCCAAAGGGATTTCTTTCTATAACATTTATGGAACGTCATTCGATACACCTTTTGATGTTTGGTACGTAACTAATCTGCGTGTACATTATTATCATTGTAAGGCAGATTTATCTTTGGTTTTGATTTTTTTGTCCAAGTCTATGTTACTTATTTGCTGTTCTTTACGCTCAGAACTTGTCAGGTTGGTTTGGTTTTGAATAGCATATTGTAATAAAGCTTATTTCATACAAGCTGGATTAGGTTGTTATTCTTGGATTAATAATAAGCTATATTGAATTAGGTTACTAATAAGCTGGATTACTGATAAGCCTATAATAAATTACTTGATCATGTCAGGTTGTTGTTCTTATATTACTGATAAGCTGACTTGAATTAGGTGAATTATAACTGATTTTCATTTCCAAGCCATTTAATCAAATTTCTCTATAGACTTATTATCAATGCCTCTTTTCACGTTTCCTTCATTTGAGAGAATCACTACTATTTTGATTTTTGGATTTAGACTATTATCTTGAAGGCCAACAACATAGTTTAATTTATTATAGGCTAATTCTAAAATCGAAGTAGAGTTTATTTGTTGTTCAGTTATGGGATATATTTTAGTAGGCTTATACTGTCGAGTCGGCGAATTGGGTATTTCGGTAAGGATTTCTCCCTCTTCAATGACATTTAAGATGGTAATGGTACTTAAGTATGTTGTATTGTTACCTGTCTAGTTTTAACCCTCTGCTCAGTAGTTCGATTGGATGTTTCTCGATCTAGAGTATGGGTTGTCTCGAGTGTCATTTGCCAAACATAGACAAATATATGTGTTTGTGTGTCAATATTACCTTTGTACTTCATTATATATTTTTTGAATAGAATTTAGCCCTTATTCTCACTTTAGAACATCGATATAATTGGATTCTCTTTCTATTAAGTTCATATTTTGCTTATTAAGTCTCTTATTCTTAATACCATTTTACTTTTCCCCTTCATTGTATTATGAAAATAACATTGGGCCCCACCATCTTTATTGTAACTAATATAGTTACATTTTATTGTTCGCAGGCGTACACATGGCATACCCGGCATACGTAGTATTCAAGGGCCTAAATTCAGGTGTTTACACTTTATGGCAAGCAACGCAAGCACAAATAGACGCCATTTTTTAACATGTTTAGAATGTCTTGCTATATGTTCATGACATTTCATGTCATCGAAGTGTTGTGTCGTTATTTTTTTTAGTTTTTTTTTATTCTGTGTTCATTTTGCACTTAGCGCCCAAGAAGGGTTGTTTGATGTTAAATTAAGTGTAAACAAGTTTTATGTGTACTGGATATTTAAAATATTAGAAATATAAATGAAATGTTATCAAATTTTTTAGACTTGTTACATGTTCATGATATTTATTCTACTCTCGTCATTTCATCATTTTGTGAAAACATAAAGATATTTATAACAACTCTTATCACATTTAACAAATTCAACTTTTGTAACTGCTAATTGCGGTCACAAATTATCACTACTATCAATTTTGTAACCATTAATAGAGGTTATATATATAAGATTCGTAACCACTGACAGGAGTTATAAATATAAGATTCGTAACTGTTGTCAGCAGTTATAAAGATTAGATTCATAACTGTTGACAAAATATTATATTCGTAACTGCTGACAGTAGTTACAACCAACAGTTACAAATTGGGGTCACCAGTCATAACCCCCATAGGGGTTATAAAAAATTGTGACTGCTATTAGGAATTACAATATTTCTTTTGTCACCCCTAAATTATGACGTTAAATAGCAGTTATAAAGGTCATTTGTGACTGCTAACAACACTCACAAATCACATTTTGGTGTAGTGTGGTGTGACAAGGACAATTCCCACTCCTGCCCCCTTGGAATTGAAGGCTCCATCAATGTATAGGGTCCAGTCCTCATATTGTGCTTCCTTACTTATGGAATTCTCTACTAGGTATTGATCGGTTGGACCTTGTTCTGTGCATTCGGTGATAAAATTGGCCAGAATTTCCCCCTTAATTATTGTCCTTGATTGAAAGTGAATATAAAACCTTCTAAGTTCGATTGACCTTTTTAGCATTCATTGGTAGTCTTTCTAAAGGACAACTTTGAGGGGGAATAAAGTGATCACCATAACAGAGTGGACTTCAAAGTAGTGCTTAAGATTCCTTTGAGGCAATAACTAGAGCATAAGATAGTTTCTCCAATGGTTGGTAGCATTGCTTTGCGTCTTGAAGTGTTTTGTTGTCATAGTAAACAGGTGACTATTTTCCCTCCTTTTTGCAAACCAAGGTCGAGCTGATTGCGTTACCTGAAACTGTGAGGTAGAGGTACAGAGGATCCCCATCGTTGGGAATTATCAACAAAGGAGGTTTGCTCAAGACTTGATTTCTTTAAATGCCTTTGAATAGTTATCGTTCTAGGCGATACACTTATCCTTCTTAAAGAGCTAGAAGAATATTTAGCAGTGCTTCGAAGAGTTGGAGATAAAGAGGTTGAGTGCAGTGAGCATTCCATCTTCTGTTGCTTTTATGCACCACTTTTGGATTTAAGAGCCACTTTGAAAATTAAACTTCTCTAATGGACCTTGCCTCCAGAAGTTCTTCTACTTCGTTTTCCATAGCTTTACCCTTATTTTGGGGATGTTCTGTGTGCTTTCTGAATGATCGTCTTGAAAGTTGGGTCCGTGTGAAGATGGTGGTAGGCCACCTGGGGATTAACCCCCAACAGGTGATATGATTCCCAGGAAAATACATCCAAATTACTTTTTAAGAATGCAAATAGCTCCTTTTCATGATCAATGAGTGTTTCCCCAATTATAAACTTCCTTTGTGGCAGGTTGGCATCAAACATAACCTCCTCCAGTTTTTTAATGACCCTATCCGCGGGGTGGACCTTGGTCTCCTCCACCTTTGATTGGTCATATCGTAGTTGCTATTTCAAAAGAGTATCCCCATCTTTGGCTTCCTAGGGAGAAGCTTCTTTTTATTTCTTATTTTCTTTCTAGGTCCGAATTATGGCGATGAAGCATTTCCCAGCAGTAGCCTGATCCCCTCGAATTTCCACTACTCCCCGATATTTCACACACTTGAGCTTTTGGTGGTAGGTCGACAGCACAGATCTCATCGCATGAAGTTACCCTCTGCCTAAAATGGCATGGTAGGGAAACTCAATGTCTACCACCAAGAATTCAATCAATTTTAAAATTTCCATGCCTTTACTGGTATGACTATCTTTCCCAATAACATCGTGATCTTCCCCGCGAAGCCGACCAGTGGAACCTTTGCCTCTTTGAGATCGGTTAAGTTGATATTTAATTTGTGTAATATCTCGAGGTACCTCACCTCAGATGAGCTCCCTTGATCAACCAGTAGTCTGTCAATATCCCAGTTCATAATCCTAAGAGTGATTACGAGTGCATCGTGGTGTGGGATCCTTACCGTAACTGAAACTTCTAACGTGGAGACTATGTGTTTATTATAAACGACATCCTCAGGTCCCCGATGCTTGTCAACTTGGATTTTATCGACGTCGATCTAGAAGGATTCCATAAAGGTTGTGACCTTCTTCAGTTCCATTCGAATTGCATTCTCTTGAATCTACTTGAGGTTAAAGGCTTCGTGAATTACTGTAAATTCTTGTCCCATGCCTTCATCTAGGACGTTGTTTAGTTTTTAGTTTATGTTGGTGGTGACCTAATCAACTTTCTTGTTTATATACTCATCCAGTTGCCCAGTCTGGGCCACCTCCTCCAAGTGATATTTTAACGCTTTGCAATTCTCTGTTCGGTGGCCGCCTTCTTTATGGAATGCGTATCGCAACGTGTTGTTCCTCTTTGTTGGGTTACCCCACATCTTCTTGTGCCACTTCATAAACTGTTGATCCTTGATCTTTCCCTATATCTTGTAGATTGGTTCCTTGAAGATCGTGTTGATATCTTGGAAGGCTTTCAAAGGATCTTCCTTTCCCCCATTCTTGGAACCATTCTTGATCCCCTATTGGGGACTGTTGTCTTTACCGCGACCAGTTTCAGTATGGCTAGTATGAACCACATCCTCAACTTTAGCGTATTTCTCAATGCGCGCTATGACTTCTTCAATGGTGTTAGCCTCCTTATTTGTGAGGGACTAGTGCAACATGAAGGTGGTTGGCAGACCGATGTTGAAGGATTTTATGGCATTTTTCTCCGAGAAGTCTTCTATTTCATTTAACACATACTAATATCTTTTAACACACTCGAGAAGAGTTTTTTATGGCTTTTTCTTCATCATGAGCAACGAATCCATCCTCTTCAGGTGGGAGTTGTTCGTTATAAAATGAGCAGTGAAGGCCTCAGCAAGGACCTTAGGGAAGCCCTTCAAACCAGTTCTGAGCTACATCATAGAGTCTAAAAGGGAAGATGTGACACATAAGAGAGTCGACGTGGGTCCACAGGACCATGGATTACCTGTACTGCTTGACGTGGTCTATGGGTCAGTCTTACCATCATAGATTTTAAACTTGGGGATCATGAACTTCTTTGGAGACTCTTCATCCTCGATCTCCCTTGAAAAAGGGGACCTTATATGTGTGTTAAAAGCTCTTCTAGCTATCTCTATGGTGAACCTAGTCCCTTGATGGCTGCGTGTTGATCCATATCTATTCGGACCAAACTTATTATGTCTCGGCGTTCATCATTTTTGTGTCATCTCTCTGGTCGACCATGCTTCGATCCGTCCAATTCGTGTCTGGAGCTCATCCCTCAGCTGCGAGTGTTGCTCGCCTGAGGACTATGATTCCTTCCACGATGATTTCGGTTATTGCCATGGAGCTCTCACTCCATTCTTTCTAGTCTCCTTTGAAGGCAAGCATTTTCTTCCATCTAGAGGCGTGTGGCCTCCTCTTACTCTTGAATCTTGGTTTCATAAGCGTTGACTAACCTAGAGATCTACGTAAACCTAGATGGGCTATAAATCTCTTCAGAATGTAGTCTCTCTTGGAGAAACCTTGGATTTAGCTCTTGACGAATCTGAGACCTGACCGTGGGTGGAACTAGGTCATCATGTACGTCACTGACCTGGGGTAGGATGTTGTTGTAGTTAGACATCATGGAACTTTCTTTCAGTGATTAATTTCATAGAAAAAGAGAATCGTTTCCCACAAACGGTGTCAATTGTGAGTGCAAGAATTATCACAATGAATAATCCCAAAAAAGAAATTAAATAAAGAAATTAAATTAATCTCACACACAACACAAAATATACATGGTTAGGTAACTTGCCTACATCCACGGAGAGGTCACCGTATTTTATTAGTCTGTCTCTTAAGATTACAAAGTTACATCCCCTTAACCCCAGGGTGGAGGTTTACATTTATAGTAATGTTCAAGAGGTCAAGTTGTACAAGAAACTCTTCCGTCTTGAATGTAGCTCGTGAGGTGTTCCTGAATATTCCTCCTAGATTATTGGTAACCTATTTGATATTATCAAAAGGTATTTAATCACACGTTCAACACTCGTGTAAAATTAACCATTTGAGTTACGTTGGATGCATCCTATATCTTGCTGGGCTAGTCGGCTAAAATCGCGGATGTGCCTAGATACTCGTTTTAGTTCTCACAATATGCATAAAGCACATAAGATTGATAAAAAAATGCGGAATAGTAAATCATGCACTTGAAATAAGGATTTATACGAGGAAGAAATATTTGAAAAAAATATCTTGGGCTTTTAAACTAGAATGATAACAATGGATATCTCAAAAATACAAAGAAGATTTTTTTCTCTTTAGAAAATATGATTTTTTTAGCTTGATAAAACAATGAAAACCTTTCTTGAAAAATCTTATTCCTTAACCACACAAAATAGGTAGCTTCTTTAATTCAACAAAAGATACGATACTAAAAGAGAATCTCATGTTTTACAATGCAATCTTTTAGAAAGATTGTCTTTTTTGTGTTGCTGCAATAAGGATATTCCTCGCTCAGGTGAATATACTACGATAACCCAAGTCATGGTAGAAGCTAAAGATTTTGGACATATACCAAAGCACCAACGAGAAATCTTTACAACGAGGAAGATTTTATCCATGGCGAGGCAGGTCATGACTTTGTCCAGAGATTTTGAATGAGTATTTTCCACACACACAAATACATAATTGTGAATAAAGCTCTTTTATATAAAAGTTGCAAAAAAAAAACACTTTTTTGGTTGTGAATGGCTAGAATGTTTATATATGATCCCATTTTGTGATAAATTTGATTCATATTTATGAAGTTTTTATGAATGTTTTGCCAAACTTGAAATTACGGACTTAAACTCGATTGACTTTGTGTTGAATATGTTATTAGTCTAGATTCACGATATATTTGGACACATTGAATTTGTGTGAGGTACTCTAATGGGTGTTTAACTATTTAGAACTAGTGAAAATTAGGATCTTTATGTATTTAAGACTTCTAAGCCTTTTAATCTCTTAAACAAAACAAATAATATTTTTGTTCCACGTTTAGTCCTCACAAAGTAAAAAAAAAAGAGGGGCCGATTCTACATAACATCATGGCAAGGGAATATTAAGGAAAAAGACAAAATAGGGACCATTTTTTGGAAACAAACATTCAATTTCCTCAAACCATAACCGCTAATATTTTATATCCTAAGTCTACAAAAAGGAGCTTAGGCATTTAGTCCCATGCTTGAAGATCTTTTTGTTTGGCATTTCGAATATAATTTTATTTGTTCTTAATACTATTTCTCATGTTTTCAAAGAGAATGTGGGTAAAAAAACATATGCCTACGTTCCTATGAGATAGCAGTTAGACAAGCAAATAACTCTTAAAATGGTACCAATTACGAAACAAAATACACATGGGATTGCGGTCAGAAAAACATCAATAAGTGGGACTAGAGACCAAATATCTATCTACGTAATCTATAAAAATTACCAGGCACATGTAATACATTTATGTTTTTAACATTAAATAAACTATTTACTACTAAAACATCCAATTTAATATTATTTTAATAATTTTTTCAACTAGGAGTATAGTTTTAGGAGAAAATATATTGTACTCTTGGTACACCCCTTCGATTGCTTATGCGGTGACTCATACTAAAGAGTGTTAGACACATAGATAAGAGTGCCACAACCATTTTATATTATTTTCAAATAACCAATTACAACCCATTATTTATATGATGTAATTTTTTTTAACCTTACGTGCTTTGCACTCATTGGTATATCTACTTTTTAGGGTTATATATAAATTTTTAACGTAATTTTAAATAAAGAATCTACTTCTTTTATATAATTTTTTGTCCAACTAGTATAACATAGTGTATCATTTCTATTTACTTAAAAGAACTTTTTGTCATATTAGAAAAAAAATAAGTCAATCTTAAATATATTTATGTCATATTAGATTTTTTTTTATCATATCAGATTACATTACATGTCATAATAGCTATATTTTTTGTCATTTTACATAATAAAACTCCCTCCACCCTAACGACTTTTGACAAGTTCTTTAAATACAACTTGAACAAGTTTATTAAAAAATATATAAACTTAGAAAATGAGTTAAATTATTATTAGATTAGATGGGAGATATAGACAAAAGAAGAAGAACGGGTGAATCATTTCGTTAACCCGGGTCAACGGGTCGGGTTTTCACACTACTCGACCCGACATGATAAGAACCCAACGGATTCTAACACGACACAACACGATAGCGTGTTTTTTTCCTTAACCCGAACACGATATGTTAAAAATATGACACGACATGATAAGTTAATACAGTTCGATTGGACACGATTAGATCTGATCCGACACGATTGGACATATTAAGACCAATTAGTGACATTAAAAAAGTGGGTCTAAATAGTGGGTTGACAATGGATCTAAATAGGGTCGATAATTGGTCTACATAGGGTCTATAACGTGTCCTTAATTGGTCACTATTGTGTCACTATCGTGTCCTTATTGGTTAAATTTCTTGGAAGAAAGTGGATACGAACACGACACGGCATGACTTGATTACGGATCTAAAAACTCAGACACCAAACACGAAATATCGTATCAATTTTGTTTCATCTCGTATCGTGTTATCGTTTCGTCTTCAAAATTGTCACTCGTAGGTAAATGATGGTGGGAGGCAAATTAAGAGACAAGACTAAGGATTAGATAATTAATGAAAAGGAATTAAATTAAGGTCCCTTGGTGAAGCATATTAAGTATCCTTTTTACATTAGACTCGCATGTAACCCGCGCGATGCGTGGGTGTTCAAGTATAGAACATAAAATAATGGAAGTGTATCTAATATAATTGTCTTGTGATAAAGGGAAGATGTAACTATAAAAAAGATGCATTACAAAAATATGAGTATAAGGAAAGTTTTGTAAATTGAAAGTTGAACTAAACTTCCTACCAAAATGCTTAAATGGTATGATCTTCAAAATAAACACCCAACATAATGATTAATTAAATAAGAAAAAGTCTCCAGCCATATAGTATTTAGTAACTCCCTCAATCCTTGATCTATTTTCCTTTGCCCTTGCCAAAGAATGGAATTCAAATTTTATAGCTATAGAATATCAAAAATATAATGTAACGGTATGATGTAAATTAAAGTATGTAAGTTAATATGTTTAAGTATACCTTGAATATTTGATTCTCTTTGATGATCTTATGTTGCTTCCCTCCTCATCAATTTCAAGTCAACATTTTTTTCTCTTTGATGATCTTATGTTGCTTCCATCCTCATCAATTGCATGTGAACATTTTTTTTACTCGAGATGATAACGTCATACATTACCTTATGGATGAGAAAAATTCAAAAAATAGTAATTGGAAATAACAATTAAGCGATAATGGCCAGTTAATTAACAAACACAAATGTGAATCCATTTTAGAAGAATGTATAACATTTTAAATATGCTATGTTATTCAAGTTTATGTCATTATAATCAGGTAACTTGTCTTATGGATTTTATTATTTTCCAAGAGTATGTGATAAGAATTAATGTCTCAACTCTTGTCCCGAATGCAGTGTAGAATATTCTTATAATCAATACCATCACTCCAGAATGCCTTTAGGCAGATTATAATGGATGCGAAAGTTTTGACATGATTGGCCATCTTTGCATATGAAAAATCTATTGTTGATTGCCCCTTTTCCTATATACCTGTCCTAATTTCATACCTTGCGATTTCATTGATGTTCGAATAATATTGTTGTAATTATTAAATAAGGCAATTTCAATGTAAGAGATATACAATACACACACACACACACACACACACACACACACACACACATATATATATATATGGTAAGGATATTCCCACTCCTCTTAAAGTTTCTCCCACTCAATTTTGCACCAAAAAGACGAAGCTACCATCCTAGCACAAAGTCATAAACTAGCCTTATTTCTTTCACGAGTATGAGTATACTTTCAGGTGATTGTATTTATGTGAGGGAGGGAGAAAATTAGTTGAATCAATTAATTTAAAGATTAAACGGAAACATAAAAATTGGTTATTTTATCTAATAAGTTTGTGAGTATTTGTATACTTATTTTTTTTTTTCAAATTTCACTAGCATGTGCTATTTTATTAGCCACACTAATTTAAATTTTATGCGTAAGGGGGTGATATTATATGTAAGTGCGGGAAAAAATAAATAAGAAATTAAAGTAGTTTTTTTTTAAACTTTAATACCTCAAAAATTAGTGTACATAAATTTTAATTACAAGGCGGGAAACACGGTTTATTTTATGTATGACATTATACTTGAAAAAATAAGACAAAATGACGTGAATCATTGAATTAGTTTGATACGAGATGACAGAAAATCATATTTTTTTTACTAAACACGCATATGACCTAATTGAAAGAGACACAGCATGTAACACATAATTTTTATTTTTTATTTAACACGAACACAACTCAAATAAAAATGACACGACATGATTTTTTTTAACACGAAAACGACCCAATAAAAACACGATAAGATATGAAATATTATATTTTTTATCTAAGATAAACACAACCCTAAAAAAAGTGACATAATTCGACAAGATTATTATTTTTATAGAACAGGAACCCGATCCAATAAAACGGGGCATATAACAAACAATTCATCGAACATTTTTTAATACACGTTTAATCAAAGTCTTTTTATTTTGTTCCAAAAAGTCCGTCATTACAAGTCAACAGAGTAACCAATTTGAGCTGAATTTTTTTATATGGGTCCGCTGAAATGTTTAAATATCACATATATTTTTTATTTTATCTAATACGACCACGACCCAAATAAAAGAAACAAGACACGAAATATATTTGGGTCGTATCGTATTTTAACTGTATCGTGTTTATGTAAAAAAAAATAATTCGTGTCGTGTTACTTTTATTTGCGTCGTGTTTGTATTAGGTAAAAAAAATAAGATTGCATGTCGTGTTTTATTTGGGCTGTGCAGTTTTAATTGTATCGTGTTTTTGTTTGGTAAAAAATAGTGTTCGCGTCGTGTTGCTTTTATTTGGGTCGTGTTCGTATTAGATAAAAAAATATCTTCTTGTGTTGCTTTTAATTGAATCACGTTTTTGTTTGGTAAAAAAAAGTTTTTGTATCAGGTTGCTTTAATTTGGGTCGTGTTTGTATTGAATAAAATTTCATGTCGTGTTACTTTTATTTAAGTCGTATTCTTATTAGATAAAAAAAATCATCCCGTGTTGCTTTTATTTGGGTCATACACTAACGACTATGGAACTTTAGTGTTAAAATATATATTAGTGGATTAAAGCTCAAAATAGCTTATTGGTCTAGGATTATATTTAGAAACTCCCTTATTTTTTATGTATCAAAAAAATATTTAATATAAAAATTTAAGAGCTAAACATTAGTTATCCAAAAAATTCTAGCTAAAACAATTATTTTCTAGAAGTAGAGATGAATATATGTTTTTCGGTTAACCAAAGAAAGCTAGATGGAGGAGAAGTCCATCTCCTTTGAAAGGGAGGAGTGGATTTCAGAATATGCAAGGGGTCATTATGGTCATTTTCAATGTTTGGGCACAAAATGGAGTGCCCTAGTATTTATTTGGAGTGTAAATAGCATCACCCATATATATATATATATATATCAGTCCTGTTATATAAATTGATTGTAAGAGCACCTAAATGTATTACCACTGTTTTTTTTAAATTGTTACCATGTAAATCAAATCTTGGTTTTTGTTTTCAAAATGAAGCCTATAAATTACTCTTGGACTTCACATCTGTAGTAATTGATGCTCACATGTCATGATAAATCAGAAGAAATGTTTAATTTTATCTATACATTATAGTCACTTTAATGTTTGGGAATATGTTTTCCAGAATAAAAAGTAGTATATTTTTACAGGGATGTGGCTGGAACTTAAAATGAATTATGTAGCCTCATGTATATATGAAAGATGAATAAATTATAAAAAGTTTGTGTATAATGTACTTACGTTAGGATCAACCATTTTAGTGTACGTAATATGCGTTTTCGAGTCCGATGTTCCTGTCTTTTACTGAAACATGCAAATAGACAGTTTTATATATGTTTAATAGATATTTATGATTATTAGAATCGAATGATGACTCAAATCATTGATGTATGTAATTGTACAAAAAGAATGCTATGAATATTGTGTGTATTTAATCAACTCCCAAATTCAGCAACCTTTTTGAACAATTCGTTAATTTATAAATTTATTTTTTGTTTTTGCATTTGTTCGTTTGTAATGGCATTATAAAGTAATTGTTTGTAATGAATTCAACACTTAAATCTTAAAACTAGAAGTGTGTCTTATCGAATCTATGAAATCTAGTTTTTTTTTGCCAGCTTGTTTATCCATGAGGGTATTGAGAGAATACACACTACAAAGAACAGTTTGTGTTGTGCATTACTAAAAAAAGCTTAATTAAGAAGATTTATTCTCAGCAACAACCTAAGTGTGTCAGCAACAAAGAGTGGAAACAAAATTATTCTGAATTAAAACCCATTTAGCTGTAAATGATGCATCATCAGTCAAAGAGAATAAGTGATTCTTTTGCGAGAAGAAAATGTGATTTAAACTCCCCAGTACTCATCAAACAAAGAAAAAAGTAGTAATTGTCTTTGTATACACTAAACTGAAAAATCCCTTGATATTTTTACTAAGTTACATAGTTTGTCTCATCAATAATAACAAAAAAAAAATAGGGAGGCGAGGGGGTTTGGGGAAGGGGGGACTGGGGGTGGGGGGAGAGAGGGGGGGAAGGGGGGGTTACTGGGGGCGGACTACTAATTACTGGTGAGTGTAAAAAAGTCTTAAATAGTTGGGGAAACAAAATAGTCTGTGAACTCTTGGTTTTCTTTTTCGTAAAAAAGTCGGGGTAGATAAATGAATAAATATATCAACGTGGATTAATATTTTGTCAGTCGAGGAGGGGTTGGTATTTGGGTTGAAGACAAAACAATTTTAGGGATATGGGTCTTCAAGCTTGTCAACATTCATTGTAGAAGATGTAAGGTTAGAAGTTGCAGAGGAAAATCTCTAATGAATGTAAGGTTTCGTATTCTAGTGTTTTGGAGTCGGCGAGATATGATAAAAGATGGGTAATAGAATAGAGATAGCAATAAATGATCCTTATTAAATCTTATTTCTATTGTTTCATATCTATAAAATATAGATAATTGAAAGGTCTTTGTAAGTCCAAACAACACACTTATAAAAAGTGAAACTTAGCCTTTCAATTTCACTTTCTCTCGTCTTAAATTACAAAAAAAAACATGGGCTTGTTTGTGAATGTGTTGATCAGATGTTGTTTAATTTTTCTTCACTCCAATTTTCTAATGCAGCTTTTACAAGGCTAACCAATAAAAGGCTTGGTACAAAATAAAAGACTTGGACTAAATGTGTATTAAAAAATGTTTTAAGGGCTTTTTGATATTTGATCCTTTCTAAAATGCAATAACATGAAATTTGTAGCATTTGAGCATATTTTGAACATTGTATGAGTGTGAGAGTGTGCTATTTTTTTTTCCTTTGTAGTTTGTATTGGGTTTCCTGATCCTTAATAAAGGTTTCTCATTGGTAAATATATACTTATGGTTGTGATATATTTGAAATCAACTTAAAAACCACACACCCATGTGCAACAACATTTTTTAAAAGCACTTGGCTCTATTAGACACCCCCCCCCCCCCCTTCCAAGTTTTTAGCCCCACATAACAAACCCAACAAATAAAAATAAAAACATTGGATTGTATGTAACTAAATCATATAATTTTATGTTTTCAATTTTCAATCTTCATCTTGATTTCTAATTTTCTTTTTTCATGAAATTTTTTTAGAAAACTAGAAAATGCCTTTATATGATAGATAATTTTTTTTTCCAAAATAAATTTTAAAAAAAATTGGGACTCCAATATAATTTACAAAAAAATTATGATTATGATATAATTATAAAATGTTCAGAATCCATACATAATATATAAACAGTCACAAGAAATAAAATAAAATTTATAAAAAGTTCAGGCTAAAGTGCAATTCTCAAGAATTTCAAGATCAAAATATCTTTTTTAAAAACCAAGAGATTAAAATATAATTTACTAAAATGTCAAGGGTCTAGATATACATTATAAAAAATTCAAGATAAAACTATAATTTTAGGAATACAAAAATGTAACACCCCATGATTTTTGAGACTGAGAAATTAAATTGAAAATAAAATTTAATTTAATTGGTGAATTTTAAAATTTGGAATTTAGGTCCAAAAATAGAGGACATTTTAAAGTATTGTGGATGATGATTTTGAGGGTACCATCGATCCCAGAAGGGTCGAGATAGTCAAAATGATTGTCATTGAGTTTTATTTCGGCTCCGGAATGTTTTTAAGTCAGTTTGACTCGAATTGGAGTAAACGAGTCATTTAAAGTGTGTATTAACATTTAAAATTGGATTTATTGTTTTAAAGGATTTAAAGGCTTACGTATTAATCCTTCTCAATTGAGAGAAGAGAGAAATAGAAGAGAAAGTAAAAGAACAAGAAGAAGAAGAAAGAAGAGAGAGGAAGAAAGCTTGGAGATTTTCGGCCCAAACGCGACATCGAGGACGATTCAACCTCTACAAAATCGATGCAAGTGTTTAATCTTGCTAAATAATCTATTTGTGTATTTTATTTCATAATTTCTGGGTTAAAGGAATGATTTTTTGGGTATAATTATCAAAACCTAAGTTTTTTTTTGTTTCAATCTTGAAATTTGAAGTTTACACATGGGTTTATGGAATATAACTTGATGAAACTAGATGTAGGATGAAATTTGATGTTGTGAATATATTTGGATTGAGAAAAATTGGGTAGAAGTTGTATAATTTGGGTTTTGGAAGTTTTGGGTTTTGGAGAAAATAGCAATTTTCGTGGCTTTTTGAACTGTCCGAATCGAATCGCCCCTAGAGAATCGATTCGCAAGGTTGCAAAAGCCTCAGGTCTTTAGGGCCGATTCGGTAGGTGACAGACTCTCAGGTCCCATGGATCGAATCGATTCGGATGGGCCGAATCGATTCGCTGTTGGTCCGAATCGATTCGGAAACAGGGCATTTTGAGAAATTTTCTTTGTGGTGATTTCAAACAAACCCTTTTTGGTTGGGTTTGTTGATTTGGGGGTCTTCTCAAATGATGTAAGAGGAATGTTTTTGGAGACACATAAGGGGTTTCTTACATATTATGATTTTGGGACTCCTTGGTATAATTAGGGAGAAATATGTCCATGTATGTATTAGAGTTGTGTATAGAGATTTTGGAGATACCTCGTTAGGGTTTAGAATCCTAATTATAAATCCAAAGTAAATTATAGAGACGATAGGGGGTTTAGAACTCCTAGAGGGAGAGTTGAGAAGGTATGTTGGGAAATTATAGGCCGATATTCATATTGAATCCTTATAGCGATAGGATTCTATTAAGTTATAATTGGGGACTAAGGAGAGAGAGGGGTCACGAATCCTTAGAAATGTTTAAATTAAGGAGCAATTGGTAATGCGATAGGAGTAAGGGTTCGCAAGAACAATGGAACCTTACGCAAAATTTGGGAACGATTGGATCGTACTACCAACTAGAATATGAGGTTGTATAATTCTAGTTAGGATAGTTTACACATAATTAGGTGGAAATAATCACATGGGATTCCAACACTTGAAACAAAGTGGAATAAGCTGAGGTTTGTAGACATTTTGTTAAGTGTATACCTTTAGTCAAAATTTGTATTGGAGGTATTGATTTGCTCTCGGATATAGATGGTATGTATAGTAATGGTTTCCTACACCAAATTTTGGGTGATAACCATAATGTGGTATATATAAGTATATATATACATATGATTTTTGGGAGACTATTCATCATAGGAAAAATGATTGAATATGTTTCAAGTTAGAGATTATATTCACATATCGAGGTAAAATTTAAAGGAAATTGTGGTGGCGGCTTGTATATTGAGGATTATGTATACTTGTAGCCGAGTTTATATATCTCATACTTATGAACGAGAATTAGTTGTATATAAGGATATGTGAATATATGTATATATATCTATATAGATATGAATAAATGGATATATTTATGTGATGGACATACATGGTATGGACATTTAAAGCTTATATGATGGTTTAATATTTGATCATATGATTGGATCGTATGGATGTATATATTATGCATGTGAATGATATATATACTTATTTTGTTAAGCATACCCCGCTCATGCTATCATTGGGAAGTTGCGCGCGTAGAGGGTGAGCATCCTGGCTAGAAAAGCAGGGTGTGGATATTCCCCAGGTCATAGTCGTCCCGTGTGTTATTATGTGATTTACATTTTTATATTTTTGGGATGAGACGTGGTGGGTATGTTTCGTCTCATTGCCGGTTTGGAGCTATGACCGCTTCCCGGGACGTCGTGTGCATGAGTTTACAACGAGATGGGTGTTGTTTAGTCCCACCATGGTGGCCCCAGTATTGCTATGTGAGCCGAGCACTGGGAAGATGATAGCATTGATGCAGTTGCATCGGCACTATATATAGCCGGGTATTTATTTGTGCATGGCCTTGGTACATCATATATGGTATGTATACATGGTCATGGGATTGGATGATGGTATGTATATATATATGGTTAGAATAAAATGCCTATATATATATTTATATATCCTATAGATAAAAGGATATGGACTTTTATGGAGTACATCTTGGATGATTATGGTGTACTAGATGATTGGGGGATTGATGTATCGCGTTTAAGGAATATTTCAGTTACATCATCCCAAGGACATTATTGGAGATTGTAGTTGTTTTCATATTGTAGTAAAAAATTTAGTAGTAGTAGTAGTAGTAGTAGTAGTAGTAGTAGTAGTAGTAGTAGTAGTAGTAGTAGTAGTAGTTGTAGTAGTAGAAGTAGTATTATACGGTATGTATGGCATTATGGATCTCTAGGATCGACATTGTCAAGGATTAGTGTAACGGGGTGGTTCCTTGTTTGGATTTCGCTCTGCGAGACGCCCCACGCATGAAACGTAGTGCAGTGTTGAGATTAGAGAGAAGTTCTGTCAATATATATGTGTGGCATAATGGATCTACAGGATCGTCGTTGACATGGAGTAGTGTAACGGGGTGGTTCCCTGTTTGGATTTTGCTTTGCGAGACACCCCACGCACGAAACGCAGCGCAACATTGAAATTGGAGAGAAGTTTTGTCAATAATAATTTTGTATGCATTTTAATTAGAAATTAAATCATGTGTTTTCAACCCAAATGCATATGGTTAACTTATTAAGAATTATAATTGTTTAAATTATAAACCGGAATCCATTAAGCCTAATATGGCATATATGATAGCAAAAATCATTAAGAGTATATAGAAAGAGTGGGTTCTTGGAGTTATAATAGGAAGGCAAATCTCGTGGGTGTAGGCTAGGCCTATGATAAGTTAGGTTGTCCTTATAAATGGGGGGTAATTTAACTAATAAAATTGAGGACGCGAATAGGTGCGCGCCCTTAGATGAGAGGTGAGTTGGGGCTCCACGAGAGTGCGATCCCATTTTAATTATGAAATATGTGCACCGATATTTATTATGCACGGTTAACACACTTGCTAAATATTTTTCACACTCGGGCTCTGACCCATTTATTTTTCTCTCATGCCTGTATACATATATATACTATTACAGGTGTCCTACCGCAATGGATGTCGGATGACCTTCTATCCAGAGTCTTGGGAGCCGTGACAGGTGCGGACTGTTGCGGGATGTATCTTGTAGTCGCTTCCTACATCTTTAAAAATCTAGGTCGGATTCATGTTGTATATCGAGTTTATACCCAAGGGATATTTATAGATGAGTATATTTATTTCATTCAGTCATTGTATTGGCTGTGACCCGACAGCTTTTTCGGGTTTATTTCCTTATGGCATATTCAGTTGTAGTTATTTATATCATTTTATTATAGCATTTCGTTTATCATAGTTCTTTTCGACATCTTTCTTCCCTTTATTCGTAGTGTTATAGTTTTGCGTCGTGGTATGTTGCATGTTTTAAAATATTTTAACATCTCGCTTATATGATATCGGGTAGTTAGTCCTATATTATATAGTACCGGCAGTTGATGTTGAGACTGGACCATCTGAAACTCCTGATTTAATGTAGAATAGGGTTGGCCACCCGTTATTATTTTAAGCGGGGTGTTACATAAAAATTGACGAAAACTTGTCAAACTAATTTCCTGAAAAATTTGAAAACTATTTTTCAATTTTTCGTTTTGAAAAAATATGAAACCTGAACTCCTTTTCTAATTTTCTATTTTCGTTTAAAAAAATTGAAATTTCTTTATGAAAAACAACCTTTATTTTTTAAAATTAAACAGAGCCATAATATCCCAAACCAAAATGCCTGAACCATATATAAAAATCATTTTTTACAAGCTATACAACATTACACAATATCATACAAACATGAACTTAAAAAGACATCATATAAAACCCCAAAACTAAAGCCTACTCACTATAAGTACTACTGCTACTAAGTTGGATGGAAGACCTTTTTATTAAAAAAAAAAAAAGATTTGTAGTGGTTAGAGGAGATGCCGTGATAGTAGTCTTTTTTTTTCCTTGAGTTTTTATCTATTTTTTAGTTGTTGGGAAAATATAAAGGTTAAGTTTTACTTTTCTGTGGCATGTTACCTAATTCTTAGCCAATTGCACTATCTGTAATCTAATTTACTTTTGAAGAGTTATTATTACAATATAGTTGAACATAATTGTTTTTACGTATCAACAAATGGAGTTAAAAAAAATAGGCTTGATCACCTTACCTTTTACTCCATTGCTTTTAGCGTATGAGTTAATTTGCAAGAAAATTGCCTAGGTAATCATGATGCTTAGTAATCAATCATTTTTTTCTTAAGTTGGTCATGCAAAGAAGTTGAAATTCTGATTAACTGACACACAAATAATTTTTCGAGTTTCCAAGTCCAACTAATTATTTAAGTAGAGGTTTTGGAGAAATGTCCAATCTAATTCTGAGTGTATAAAAATAGGACACTTCATATAATTTTATAAATTTAGTCCTTGTACTAAAAACACTATGAAAAATGATCAATATGTCGTTTGACAACTCATACAAAAAAAATCAACAAATTTTTAAAAGTCCACAACTTTAAATTTACAAATTCAAAATTCACAAATTTATATATTTGAAATCTACTCGTCGACCTCTATCCAACAACACCCATATTTGATATTTTTTGATAAAAAAATAGAAATCGATAAATTTACTATTTCATTAAAAACTCCATTTTTTCCCGCGAAAACTTCATTTTTTCGGTGAACACAATATTTTTTTCGGCGAAAAACCTTCTTCGGCACTGGCACGGACCAAAAAAATGAAAGAAATAAACGAAAGGAGAGTGAAACGAAGAGAGAGACAATCCGACGAGAATTTCGGCGATCTCCGGCCAGAATTTCGACGTTCCAACCAGGATTCCGGTGGGTGGGGTGGGGTGGAGGTGGGGTTATGCGTTTAGTTTTACAAAGAGTTTTAAATGAGTATGACTAAGGGTATAAATATAAATACCTTTTTAACTAAAACAAATGAAATTACATGTTTTGTGTACTTCTAACTCTAAAGGGATTACACAAATAAATGTTATTGTACCACAGGGACTAGATTTATAAATCTAAAAACCACTGTCCTAAAAATTCAAATATAAAAAGGAACATAACGTTGACCTTAATTCTCTATTATTTAATTGAGTCATTTAGAATTTTTGCATCACTTTGCTTCCTTCAATCTCACTATCTTCATTATTGCTTCATATGTGTACCATGTTATACTAATGTTTTCTATGGATCCTCTTAATGGAGAGCAAAACTATCTTATATCATCTAGATGGGTACGACAAAAATGCATTCGATTCTTTATTGCAGTAAAGATGGTTGTGGCTACTTTTGTCTTGTTTCCTTATATATAATAAATTTGAGTATCGTAGGTTTAATAAATGAATCATTTAAAAAGTTTAGAAAAGTATAAATTGATATTTTTTGGTTTACAAGTTTTTTAATTTTTCACTAGGAATTTTCATGTGAAAATATGTTATTTTGTCAGTTTGTTTTGAACTAATATTTCTCTAGTTTTTCTTTCAGGTAACACAACAAAGACTTTGAGGTTTGTGTTTGCAATTTTTAGTTTTCTTTTACTCTTAAAATATTAGAATTTTTTTTCATTTTCATCTCTTTCTTCAACTGGATTTGTTCATAAGATATTATGTATGCAGTGATTGCATTTCTTCCCCTACCTCCAACTATTTATATATATTTTATTGAATGTATTTCTCAAATTTGTTGGAATTCTCATTTCAAGAGTCGGGTAATGGATTTTAGGTTATTGACAATTCGTGTTTTTGGACCATGTTTTGGATCGACATGAAACGATACGACAAAGTTTAGTTAAATATGAGCATGACACCTTTAGTCCAAGCCTTTTATTTTGTACACATTTAGTCTAAGCCTTTTATTTTGTACCAAAAAGTCATTTATTCTTTTTTCTTTAAAGGTTCACGATAGCGCTGTGGTAAAATCTTTTTAGCATGGTGAAGGACTTTTTGGTGCAAAATAAAAAGGCTTGAACTAAACGTGTATTAAAAAAAGTTTGAGGGACTATTTGGTATGTAGCCCTTATTTTTTTTGTTATATTATTTACAAAAATGGCATTGAACAAACCGTGAGGCGTGAAATTAAAGTATAATCATCCATACAATTCATTCAAAGTTATTAGAGTCTACATGAAAGTACACGGTAGTCAGTAGTGTGAGGCCTCTTTTCAACTATATTTCTTGATTTGTAGATATCTCTCCATGCTCTTTGTGAAGCTTTTGAATCATAGAAGCAACTAAGAATTTTTACCCACATTCACTCTTGGAGTCCGGTTAAGTGGGACACTAAAATGAATAAATCTAGGGAGACCCAGAAAAAAACCCATTTCGTAAACCGAGTGCATTAAAAGCTTCTACTTTATTGTTGCGGGTCCTGCCAGGGCATCAAAATGTGCATTAAAAACTTGTACCTATTTTTGTCTTATGTACTGGGTTTACGAAGTGTTTTTTTTTTTCTGGGTCTCCCTAGTTCTACTCCACTAAAATAGATAACAACAATCAAAACTTCAAGAAACACATCCAGTAAAAACTACACACAAACATACATAGATCCAGTTACTGCACCTATTCATAAGTCATGGAGCAAAAATATATATACAACCTACAATTCTGCAGAATATATTGAAGCTAAATTTATGGTTAGATATATAATTATTTACGCGATAGAAGAATAGATATAGGCTACGTACGTATATGTGTTTCTTGTTAGCGTGAAAGCGTGGGACGACGGATCAAAGAAAGAGAAACGGATATACATACATTCGAGCTATAGAGAGAGAGAGATGAACTGTAAAAAAAGGATGGATATTCATATACCCTCTCGTATTGGGAAATTACTTAAAATGCCTAGAACTTCAAATCCATCGAAAATTCCAACTTCAAATCTATCGAAAATTACTTCCTTTGATATGCATCAAATTTAAGGAATCAAAACAACCAACTCAGTCAGTCTTCATTTGTTAACCTAACAAATTATTTATGTATTTGATTAGAAACTCTGCATCAATTATACCTGTTGGTTTCATCTATCAATGTATTTTATCAGAAACTGTATTGGCACAAAACTCAAACGTGTTGGCTTCCATTTTGCCCACCAAAAAATGTCCCAACGAATCAATAGACCCCACCAAATTCTGACTACACAAGAACTCATTACTGGAAACTCTCTCCACCTCTCTCTTGAATTCATGCACAAAAATATGTGTACCACCACTACCGCCTCTCTTACTCCTCGCTAGCACGCCGGCGGCGAACACTGCCGCCATCCTCCCTGGAGTCTCCGGCGAATACCCGCTTGGCCCATCAACTAAAATGACATCCCAAGCCACATCGTATATATGGTTAGGAAGATCGTTAATTGCTAATTTACAGTCTGAAAAGAGGAGGTTTTGTACTGGACTGCAGTGGGTGTGAAGTTGGTGTTTGAAGTCTTGGAGTAAGTGGTGTAGTTGGCTTACTTTGGTGGTAAAGTGAATGTCGTAGGCTTCGATTTGTGGGTGGTTCTGTTCGAGTTTAGAAATGGAGTAAGAGCTTTCGTCGATAAAAACAGTACGGCCGTTGATGTTGAGGGAGTTCCAGAGGAGGGTTTCGTGGGTGATGCCGAAGATGAGGAAGTTGCAGGGGGTGGTGCAGCGGCGGAGGACGTTGGCTATGGTGGTGAGCTCGGTTGGGGACATGCGGGATTTAGTGGTGGAGTTTGAGGCGTAGTGGAGGAGGAGGGCGTCGAATATGGGCTTGGGTAGTGGGGAGTGGGTGGCGGAGATGGTAGAGGAAGTGGTGGTGAAAATGGTGGCGATGAGGGTGAGGGAGAAGGAGAATGTAAGAAAAGAGAGGAAGATGAGGAAACATATGCGGTGAGAAGGAGGTTGCTTGTGGAGGAGAATGAGGTTAGTCTTCATTTTCTCGGGGAGGTGGTTGCTGGTGGAGCATAACCTTAATTATTTATGTATTTGATCAGAAATTGTTGGTTTCATCAGATTCAAAAGGAATATGAATGAGAAAAGAAATGTCAAATGAGAAATATAGAAAGTGAAGTGGCGGTTGAGAGAAGAGATAGGGCAGGTTCGATGTAATGCACTAAATAGATCTAAGGGCATGTGAATGGTTTGAGCTTATGAAAGTAACTGACCTCTTGAATTCTTGCAGAAAAACAGAAGAGGATACCAATGGTTGCGTTTTAAGTAGAGGAAGATGAAGAAATTCAATGGCGTGGCTAAATGGTGGTGGGAGGCTAATTAAGAGACAAGAGTAATATATATAAGGTATAGCTATTCACACTTCAAAAAATCTTTTAACATTTTTTTTGGTTTTCATATAAAAATTAAAGACTCTTATACCCTTATGATTAATTCTTTCCATTTTTCTCACTCACAAAAAGATATAAACCTCTTTTTTACCCCAAAAATTATATACATAATTTAAAAAAATGAACTATAAAAAAACAAGGATCGTAAAAAATATTATATAATTCAAAAATATAAACTATTAAAAAAAGTAAAAACCTCTTTTTCTCCCCAAAATTATTTTTTTTAAAACAAACAAGAACACGACTCAATTAAAAAGAGACACAACACGTGAAAAAAAAATTTCTCCACCTAAAGCGAGCACCACCCAAATAAAAACAAGACGACGCAAAATCTGAGGGACTACATTGGCCAAAACAGTTTTGAAATGTTTTTTAAGCAGTTATGAAAAGTAAAAAAAAATTAAAACAAAGTTTTATTTAAAACAGTTTTTTGTAAAAAAAATATTTTTTTAATTAAAAATAAAAAATTTTAGTTGTTTTTCAAATACATTTATTTTAATTGGGGACAAAAAAGTAGAAATTTAAATTTTGTAAATTTAAGGGTATAATTGACATTTGGTTAGAAAACGAAGTGTTACAAGAATTTTTTGGAGTGCCATTAGCTACTCCTTAACTAAAAGCTATAATAAATGAAACGATTTATTATTTCTACCCAAACACCAAACCCCTTATATGGCCGCCCACTGCTACTCGGAAGAGGCTTAGATGAAGGATTTATTATTTCTCATTGGAAACCCAATCGGTGGGGAAAATGAAAAGAGAAATAATAAATGCTTTTACAGAAAACCCATATTTCTTAATGGTTTATAGAAAACCCATATTTTTATCTATTTTGTAGTTGTTGGGAAAATATAAAGGTTGAGTTTTACTTTTCTGTGGCATGTTACCTAAGAGCGGTTCTACATGAACAGCTTGTGAACCGCATAGGAACCGCATTTTTGTCCTTTACCTTCTTTTTTTTTCTTTCTTCTGTTCTTTTGTTTTTAACAATTTTCAATAAATAAATAAAAAACTTTTTTTTTTTAAATTAAAAAAACAGTCTTTTATAAAATTATAAAAAAAACAGTTTTTATATATAAAAAAAAGCAGTTTTCTTATTAATAAAATCTTGCGATTAATTAGTGTCGCTGGCGCGGACCCACATTAAACAAAAGATTTTGGTCCGGGAATGTGGGTTCGCGTCAGCGGCACTAATTAATCGCGATATTTTTTTCAATAAAATATTGCGATTAATTTGTGCCGCTGGCGCGGATCCGCATTCAACAAATGATTTTGGTCCGAAAATGTGAGTCCGCCCCCGTGACACTAATTAGTCGCAATATTTTCTTCTTATTCTTTTGTGTTTAACAATTGATATAAAAAAAATAGTTTTTCCTATAGAAAAACAGTTTTTTCTATAAACATAAAAAACTAATTTTTTTATCGAAAGTAATTTTTTTATTAAAGTTAATATTTTTTTATAAATAAAAAAAATTATGTTTTAGACATAATATCGCAATTGATTAGTGCCCCTGGCGCGGACCAAAAAATATTTCGCGATTAATTAGTGGCGATGGCGCGACACTAATTAATCGTCGAGATTAGTTAGTGCCGCTGGCGAGGACCCACATCATCGTCACGATTGGTTAGAGCCGCTTGCGCGGACCCACATAATCATCGCGATTGGTTAGTGTTGTTGGCGCAGACCAAATTCCTGGATAGTAAATCCGCGTAAAAATAACTTTTTTTTTATTAAAAATCATGTTTAATAATAAAAAAAATTATATTTATAGAAATGATAATGCGATTGTTAGTGCCACTGGCGCGAACCCAAATTTTCGGACTGTGGATCCGGGAATGTATCGCGATAGAAATGGTATCGCGATTGATTATATAATTTTTTTTAATCAATCACGATATTATTTCAATAAACATAAATATTATTTCAATAAACATATTTTTTGTTATGAAAATTTATTTTTTAATTTTAATAAAAAACTGTTTACTTTTAATTAAAAAAACTGTTTGATTTTAATTAAAAAAATAGTATTTGAAAAAAAAAATCAAAATATAAAAATTATTTTTTTAAATATAAAAACCTATTATAATATTTAAAGTTAAAAACTTAAAAGGTAAGAAGCTTAAAAAAAAAAGTTGCATGTGGTCGCTAGGCGGGTTGCAGATGCGGTTCAGGTAAAGTTTCTCGTTACCTAATTCTTAGCCAATTGCACTATCTGTAATCTAATTTACTTTTGAAGAGTTATTATTACAATACAGTTGAACATAATTGTTTTTTACGTATCAACAAATGGAGTTAAAAAAAATAGGCTTGATCACCTTACCTTTTACTCCATTGCTTTTAGCGTATGAGTTAATTTGCAAGAAAATTGCCTAGGTAATCATGATGCTAAGTAATCAATCATTTTTTTCTTAAGTTGGTCATGCAAAGAAGTTGAAATGCTGATTAACTGACACACAAATAATTTTTTGAGTTTCAAAGTCCATCTAATTATTTAAGTAGAGGTTTTGGAGAAATGTCCAATCTAATTCTGAGTGTATAAAAATAGGACACTTCATATAATTTTATAAATTTAGTCCTTGTACTAAAAACACTATGAAAAATGATCAAAATATGTCGTTTGACAACTCATACAAAAAAAATCGGCAAATTTTTAAAAGTCCACAACTTTAAATTTACAAATTCAAAATTCACAAAATTTATATATTTAAAATCTACTCGTCGAGCTCTATCCAACAACACCCATATTTGATATTTTTTGATAAAAAAATAGAAACAGATAAATTTACTATTTCATTAAAAACTCCATTTTTTCCCGCGAAAACTTCATTTTTCCGGCGAACACTACATTTTTTTCGGCGAAAAACCTTCTTCGGCACTGGCACGGACCACAAAAATGAAAGAAATAAATGAAAGGAGAGTGAAACGAAGAGAGAGAAACAATCCGACGAGAATTCCGGCGATCTCCGGCCAAAATTTCGACGTTCCGACCAGGATTCCGGTGGGTGGGGTGGGGTTATGCGTTTATTTTTAGAATGAGTTTTAAATGAGTATGACTAAGGGTATAAATATAAATACCTTTTTAACTAAAATAAATGAAATTACATGTTTTGTGTACTTCTAACTCTAAAGGGATTACACAAATAAATGTTATTGTACCACAGGGACTAGATTTATAAATCTAAAAACCACTGTCCTAAAAATTCAAATATAAAAAGGAACATAACGTTAACCTTAATTCTCTATTATTTAATCGAGTCATTTAGAATTTTTCCATCACTTTGCTTCCTTCAATCTCACTATTTTCATTGTTGCTTCATATGTGTACCATGTTATACTAATGTTTTCTATGGATACTCTTAATGGAGAGCTAAACTATCTTAAATACATCTAATTGGGTACGATAAAAATGCATTCGATTCTTTCTTGCAGTAAAGATGGTTGTGGCCACTTTTGTCCTCTTTCCTTATATATAATAAATTCGAGTATCGTAGGTTTAATAAATGAATTATTTTCCTTATGCATAACGGATTCGAGTATCTTAGGTTTAATAAATGAATCATTTAAAAAGTTTAGAAAAGTATAAATTGATATTTTTTGGTTTACAAGATTTTTAATTTTTCACTAGGAATTTTCATGTGAAAATATGTTATTTTGTGAGTTTGTTTTGAACTAATATTTCTCTAGTTTTTCTTTCAGGTAACACAACAAAGACTTTGAGGTTTGTGTTTGCAATTTTTAGTTTTCTTTTACTCTTAAAATATTAGATTTTTTTTTTCATTTTTATCTCTTTCTTCAACTGGATTTGTTCATAAGATATTATGTATGCAGTGATTGCATTTCTTCCCCTACCTCCAACTATTTCTATATATTTTATTGAATGTATTTCTCAAATTTGTTGGAATTCTCATTTCAAGAGTCGGGTAATGGATTTTAGGTTATTGACAATTCATGTTTTTGGACCGTGTTTTGGATCGACATGAAACGATACGACACAGTTTGGTTAAATATGAGCACGACACCTTTAGTCCAAGCCTTTTATTTTGTACACATTTAGTCCTAGCCTTTTATTTTGTACCAAAAAGTCATTTATTCTTTTTTCTTTAAAGGTTCGCGCTAGCGGTATGGTAAAATCTTTTAAGCATGATGAAGGACTTTTTGGTGCAAAATAAAAAGGCTTGAACTAAACGTGTACTAAAAAAAGTTTGAGGGACTATTTGGTATATAGCCCTTATTTTTTTTGTTAAATTATTAACAAAAATGGCATTGAACAAACCGTGAGGCGTGAAATTAAAGTATAATCATCCATACAATTCATTCAAAGTTATTAGAGTCTACATGAAAGTACACGGTAGTCAGTAGTGTGAGGCCTCTTTTCAACTATATTTCTTGATTTGTAGAGATCTCTCCATGCTCTTTGTGAAGCTTTTGAATCATAGAAGCAACTAACAATTTTTACCCACATTCACTCTTGGATCCCGGTTAAGTGGGACACTAAAATGAATAAATCTAGGGAGACCCAGAAAAAAACTCATTTCGTAAATCGAGTGCATTAAAAGCTTATACTTTATTGTTGCGGGTCCTGCCAGGGCATCAAAATGTGCATTAAAAACTTGTACCTATTTTTTTCTTATGTACTGAGTTTACGAAGTGTTTTTTTCTATGGGTCTCCCTAGTGCTACTCCACTAAAATAGATAACAACAATCAAAACTTCAAGAAACACATCCAGTAAAAACTACACACAAACATACATAGATCCTGTTACTGCACCTATTCATAAGTCATGGAGCAAAAATATATATACCACCTACAATTCTGCAGAATATATTGAAGCTAAATTTATAGTTAGATATATAATTATTTACGCGATCGAAGAATAGATATAGGCTACGTACGTATATGTGTTTCTTGTTAGCGTGAAAGTGTGGGACGGCGGATCAAAGAAAGAGAAACGGATATACATACATTTGAGCTATAGAGAGAGAGAGATGAGCTGTAAAAAAAGGATGGATATTCATATACCCTCTCGTATTGGGGAAATTACTAAAAATGCCTAGAACTTCAAATCCATCGAAAATTACTTCCTTTCATATGCATCAAATTGAAGGAATCAAAACAACCAACTCAGTCAGTCTTCATTTATTAACCTATCAAATTATTTATGTATTTGATCAGAAACTCTGCATCAATCATACCTGTTGGTTTCATCTATCAATGTATTTGATCGGAAACTGTATTGGCACAAAACTCAAACGTGTTGGCTTGCATTTTGCCCACCAAAAAATGCCCCAACGAATCAATAGACCCACCAAATTCTGACTACACAAGAACTCATTACTGGAAACTCTCTCCACCTCTCTCTCGAATTCATGCACAAAAATATGTGTACCACCACTACCGCCTCTCTTACTCCTCGCTAGCACGCCGGCGGTGAACACTGCCGCCATCCTCCCTGGAGTCTCCGGCGAATACCCCCTTGGCCCATCAACTAAAATGACATCCCAAGCCACATCGTATATATGGTTGGGAAGATCGTTAATTGCTAATTTACAGTCTGAAAAGAGGAGGTTTTGTACTGGCCTGCAGTGGGTGTGAAGTTGGTGTTTGGAGTCTTGGAGTAAGTGGTGTAGTTGGCTGACTTTGGTGGTAAAGTGAATGTCGTAGGCTTCGATTTGTGGGTGGTTCTGTTCGAGTTTAGAAATGGAGTAAGAGCTTTCGTCGATAAAAACTGTACGGCCGTTGATGTTGAGGGAGTTCCAGAGGAGGGTTTCGTGGGTGATACCGAAGATGAGGAAGTTGCAGGGGGTGGTGCAGCGGCGGAGGACGTTGGCTATGGTGGTGAGCTCGGTTGGGGACATGCGGGAGTTGGTGGTGGAGTTTGAGGCGTAGTGGAGGAGGAGGGCGTCGAATATGGGCTTGGGTAGTGGGGAGTGGGTGGCGGAGATGGTAGAGGAAGTGCTGGTGAAAATGGTGGCGATGAGGGTGAGGGAGAAGGTGAATGTAAGAAAGGAGAGGAAGATGAGGAAACATGTGCGGTGAGAAGGTGGTTGCTTGTGGAGGAGAATGAGGATGGTCTTCATTTTCTCGGAGAGGTGGTTGCTTGTGGAGCATAACCTTAATTATTTATGTATTTGATCAGAAATTGTTGGTTTCATCAGATTCAAAAGGAATATGAATGAGAAAAGAAATGTCAAATGAGAAATATAGAAAGTGAAGTGGCGGTTGAGAGAAGAGATAGGGCAGGTTCGATGTAATGCACTAAATAGATCTAAGGGCATGTGAATGGTTTGAGCTTATGAAAGTAACTGACCTCTTGAATTCTAGCAGAAAAACAGAAGAGGATACCAATGGTTGCGTTTTAAGTAGAGGAAGATGAAGGAATTCAATGACGTGGCTAAATGGTGGTGGGAGGCAAATTAAGAGACAAGAGTAATATATATAAGGTATAGCTATTCACACTTCAAAAAATCTTTTAACATTTTATTTGGTTTTCATATAAAAGTTAAAGACTCTTATACTCGTATGATTAATTCTTTCCATTTTTCTCACTCACAAAAAGATATAAACCTCTTTTTTACCCCAAAAATTATATACATAATTTTAAAAAATGAACTATAAAAAAACAAGGATCGTAAAAAATATTATATAATTCAAAAATATAAAGTATTAAAAAAAAGTAAAAACCTCTTTTTCACCCCAAAATTATTTTTATTAAAACAAACAAGAACACGACTCAATTAAAAAGAGACACAACACGTGACAAAAAAAATTCTCCACCTAAAACGAGCACCACCCAAATAAAAATAATAGGACGCAAAATCTTTTTTTTTAACCGAACACAAAAACGATCAACTAAAAATGTTGTCCGACATGAAATCTAATTTTTATTTGGCTAATACAAATGCAACACAAATAATAGTGACATGAAACAATACGACATGCCACAAACTTTAAAAACAATTAAGACACGAACACGACCTAGTTAAAAAGCGACATGCCATAAAATATTATTTTTTCACCTAACACGAACATGACTCAAATTAAAAATATAAAATAAGCTAAAATAACAATAATAATTAGATTCTGTTAAAAAGGTACCATAAATAGAAAAAGGGAATAAATAATTCTTTAATTTTAAACCAAAAAAAAATGTCAATATTTTATTTTATCTAACACGAACACAGTCTAATTAAAATACAACATGATAAGACAAGGATTCTCATTTGTTTACCTAACATGACCCAAATAAATGTGACAATATATTAAATCTTATTTTATAAAACATTTTTCTTTATAAAAGGCTGTTTTTTTAATTAAAACTACTTTTCATTAAAATTGTATTTCATTCAAACCGTTTTTTTAATAAAAGACTCTTTTTAATTTATTAAAACTGTTTTATAATTATTAAAAAAATAGATTTGAGGGACTACATTGGCCAAAACAGTTTTGAAATGTTTTTTTAAGCAGTTATGAAAAGTAAAAAAAAAATTAAAACAAAGTTTTATTTAAAACTGTTTTTTATAAAAAAAATATTTTTTAATTAAAAATAAAAAATTTTAGTTGTTTTTCAAATACATTTATTTTAATTGGGGACAAAAAAGTAGAAATTTAAATTTTGTAAATTTAAGGGTATAATTGACATTTGGTTAGAAAACGAAGTGTTACAAGAATTTTTTGGAGCGCCATTAGCTACTCCTTAACTAAAAGCTATAATAAATGAAACGATTTATTATTTCTACCCAAACACCAAACCCCTTATATGGCCGCCCACTGCTACTAGGAAGAGGCTTATATGAAGGATTTATTATTTCTCATTGGAAACCCAATCGGTGGGGAAAATGAAAAGAGAAATAATAAATGCTTTTACAGAAAACCCATATTTCTTAATGCTTTTATAGAAAACCCATATTTTTATCTATTTTGTAGTTGTTGGGAAAATATAAAGGTTGAGTTTTACTTTTCTGTGGCACGTTACCTAAGAGCGGTTCTATATGAACCGCTTGTGAACCGCATAGGAACCGCATTTTTGTCCTTTACCTTCTTTTTTTTTCTTTCTTCTGTTCTTTTGTTTTTAACAGTTTTCTATAAATAAATAAAAAACATTTTTTTAAATTAAAAAAACAGTCTTTTATAAAATTAAAAAAAAAACAGTTTTTATTTATATAAAAAAAAGTAGTTTTCTTATTAATAAAATATTGCGATTAATTAGTGTCGCTGGCGCGGACCCACATTAAACAAAAGATTTTGGTCCGGGAATGTGGGTTCGCGTCAGCGGCACTAATTAATCGCGATATTTTTTTCAATAAAATATTGCGATTAATTTGTGCCGCTGGCGCGGATCCACATTCAACAAATGAGTTTGGTCCGGAAATGTGAGCCCGCGCCAGTGACACTAATTAGTCGCAATATTTTCTTCTTATTCTTTTGTGTTTAACAATTGATATAAAAAAATAGTTTTTCAAATAGAAAAACAGTTTTTTCTATTAACATAAAAAACTAATTTTTTTATCGAAAGTAATTTTTTTATTAAAGTTAATATTTTTTTATAAATAAAAAAAATTATGTTTTAGACATAATATCGCGATTGATTAGTGCCCCTGGCGCGGAACCATAAAATATCGTGATTAATTAGTGTCGATGGCGCGACACTAATTAATCGTCGAGATTTGTTAGTGTCGCTGGCGCGGACCCACATCATCGTCACGATTGGTTAGAGCCGCTGACGCGGACCCACATCATCATCGCGATTGGTTAGTGTTGTTGGCGCAGACCAAATTCCTGGACTGTAAATCCGGGTAAAAATAACTTTTTTTATTAAAAATCATGTGTAATAATAAAAAAATTATATTTATAGAAATGATAATGCGATTGTTAGTGCCACTGGCGCGAACCCAAATTTTCGGACTGTGGATCGGGGAATGTATCGCGATAGAAATGGTATCGCGATTGATTATATAATTTTTTTTAATCAATCACGATATTATTTCAATAAACATAAATATTATTTCAATAAACATATTTTTTGTTATGAAAATTTATTTTTTAATTTTAATAAAAAACTGTTTACTTTTAATTAAAAAAACTATTTGATTTTAATTAAAAAAATAATAATTGAAAAAAAAAATTCAAAATATAAAAATTGTTTTTTTTAAATATAAAAACCTATTTTAATATTTAAAGTTAAAAACTTAAAAGGTAAGAAGCATAAAAAAAAAGTTGCATGTGGTCGCTAGGCGGGTTGCAGATGCGGTTCAGGTAAAGTTTCTCGTTACCTAATTCTTAGCCAATTGCACTATCTGTAATCTAATTTACTTTTGAAGAGTTATTATTACAATACAGTTGAACAAAATTGTTTATTACGTATCAACAAATGGAGTTAAAAAAAATAGGCTTGATCAACTTACCTTTTACTCCATTGCTCTTAGCGTATGAGTTAATTTGCAAGAAAATTGCCTAGGTAATCATGATGCTAAGTAATCAATCATTTTTTTCTTAAGTTGGTCATGCAAAGAAGTTGAAATGCTGATTAACTGACACACAAATAATTTTTCGAGTTTCAAAGTCCAACTAATTATTTAAGTAGAGGTTTTGGAGAAATGCCCAATCTAATTCTGAGTGTATAAAAATAGGACACTTCATATAATTTTATAAATTTAGTCCTTGTACTAAAAACACTATGAAAAATGATCAATATGTCGTTTGACAACTCATACAAAAAAAATCGGCAAATTTTTAAAAGTCCACAACTTTAAATTTACAAATTCAAAATTCACAAAATTTATATATTTAAAATCTACTCGTCGAGCTCTATCCAACAACACCCATATTTGATATTTTTTGATAAAAAAATAGAAATCGATAAATTTACTATTTCATTAAAAACTCCATTTTTTCCCGCGAAAACTTCATTTTTCCAGCGAACACTATATTTTTTTCTGCGAAAAACCTTCTTCGGCATTGGCACGGACCAAAAAAATGAAAGAAATAAACGAAAGGAGAGTGAAACGAAGAGAGAGAAACAATCCGACGAGAATTCCGGCGATCTCCGGCCAAAATTTCGACGTTCCGACCAGGATTCCGATGGGTGGGGTGGGGTGGAGGTGGGGTTATGCGTTTATTTTTAGAATGAGTTTTAAATGAGTATGACTAAGGGTATAAATATAAATACCTTTTTAACTAAAATAAATGAAATTACATGTTTTGTGTACTTCCAACTCTAAAGGGATTACACAAATAAATGTTATTGTACCACAGGGACTAGATTTATAAATCTAAAAACCACTGTCCTAAAAATTCAAATTTAAAAAGGAACATAACGTTAACCTTAATTCTTTATAATTTAATCGAGTCATTTAGAATTTTTCCATCACTTTGCTTCCTTCAATCTCACTATTTTCATTGTTGCTTCATATGTGTACCATGTTATACTAATGTTTTCTATGGATACTCTTAATGGAGAGCTAAACTATCTTAAATACATCTAATTGGGTACGATAAAAATGCATTCGATTCTTTCTTGCAGTAAAGATGGTTGTGGCCACTTTTGTCCTCTTTCCTTATATATAATAAATTCGAGTACCGTAGGTTTAATAAATGAATTATTTTCCTTATGCATAACGGATTCGAGTATCTTAGGTTTAATAAATGAATCATTTAAAAAGTTTAGAAAAGTATAAATTGATATTTTTTGGTTTACAAGTTTTTTAATTTTTCACTAGGAATTTTCATGTGAAAATATGTTATTTTGTCAGTTTGTTTTGAACTAATATTTCTCTAGTTTTTATTTCAGGTAACACAACAAAGACTTTGAGGTTTGTGTTTGCAATTTTTAGTTTTCTTTTACTCTTAAAATATTAGATTTTTTTTTCATTTTTATCTCTTTCTTCAACTGGATTTGTTCATAAGATATTATGTATGCAGTGATTGCATTTCTTCCCCTACCTCCAACTATTTCTATATATTTTATTGAATGTATTTCTCAAATTTGTTGGAATTCTCATTTCAAGAGTCGGGTAATGGATTTTAGGTTATTGACAATTCGTGTTTTTGGACCGTGTTTTGGATCGACATGAAACGATACGACACAGTTTGGTTAAATATGAGCACGACACCTTTAGTCCAAGCCTTTTATTTTGTACACATTTAGTCCTAGCCTTTTATTTTGTACCAAAAAGTCATTTATTCTTTTTTCTTTAAAGGTTCGCGCTAGCAGTATGGTAAAATCTTTTTAGCATGATGAAGGACTTTTTGGTGCAAAATAAAAAGGGTTGAACTAAACGTGTACTAAAAAAAGTTTGAGGGACTATTTGGTATATAGCCCTTATTTTTTTTGTTAAATTATTTACAAAAATGGCATTGAACAAACCGTGAGGTGTGAAATTAAAGTATAATCATCCATACAATTCATTCAAAGTTATTAGAGTCTACATGAAAGTACACGGTAGTCAGTAGTGTGAGGCCTCTTTTCAACTATATTTCTTGATTTGTAGAGATCTCTCCATGCTCTTTGTGAAGCTTTTGAATCATAGAAGCAACTAAGAATTTTTAACCACATTCACTCTTGGAGCCCGGTTAAGTGGGACACTAAAATGAATAAATCTAGGGAGACCCTTAAAAAAACCCATTTCGTAAATCGAGTGCATTAAAAGCTTATACTTTATTGTTGCGGGTCCTGCCAGGGCATCAAAATATGCATTAAAAACTTGTACCTATTTTTTTCTTATGTACTGAGTTTACGAAGTATTTTTTTTCTGGGTCTCCCTAGTGCTACTCCACTAAAATAGATAACAACAATCAAAACTTCAAGAAGCACATCCAGTAAAAACTACACACAAACATACATAGATCCTGTTACTGCACCTATTCATAAGTCATGGAGCAAAAATATATATACCACCTACAATTCTGCAGAATATATTGAAGCTAAATTTATAGTTAGATATATAATTATTTACGCGATCGAAGAATAGATATAGGCTACGTACGTATATGTGTTTCTTGTTAGCGTGAAAGCGTGGGACGGCGGATCAAAGAAAGAGAAATGGATATACATACATTCGAGCTATAGAGAGAGAGAGATGAACTGTAAAAAAAGGATGGATATTCATATACCCTCTCGTATTAGGGAAATTACTAAAAATGCCTAGAACTTCAAATCCATCGAAAATTACAACTTCAAATCCATCGAAAATTACTTCCTTTGATATGCATCAAATTGAAGGAATCAAAACAACCAACTCAGTCAGTCTTCATTTATTAACCTATCAAATTATTTATGTATTTGATCAGAAACTCTGCATCAATCATACCTGTTGGTTTCATCTATCAATGTATTTGATCTGAAACTGTATTGGCACAAAACTCAAACGTGTTGGCTTCCATTTTGCCCACCAAAAAATGCCCCAACGAATCAATAGACCCCACCAAATTCTGACTACACAAGAACTCATTACTGGAAACTCTCTCCACCTCTCTCTCGAATTCATGCACAAAAATATGTGTACCACCACTACCGCCTCTCTTACTCCTCGCTAGCACGCCGACGGTGAACACTGCCGCCATCCTCCCTGGAGTCTCCGGCGAATACCCGCTTGGGCCATCAACTAAAATGACATCCCAAGCCACATCGTATATATGGTTGGGAAGATCGTTAATTGCTAATTTACAGTCTGAAAAGAGGAGGTTTTGTACTGGCCTGCAGTGGGTGTGAAGTTGGTGTTTGGAGTCTTGGAGTAAGTGGTGTAGTTGGCTGACTTTGGTGGTAAAGTGAATGTCGTAGGCTTCGATTTGTGGGTGGTTCTGTTCGAGTTTAGAAATGGAGTAAGAGCTTTCGTCGATAAAAACTGTACGGCCGTTGATGTTGAGGGAGTTCCAGAGGAGGGTTTCGTGGGTGAGGCCGAAGATGAGGAAGTTGCAGGGGGTGGTGCAGCGGCGGAGGACGTTGGCTATGGTGGTGAGCTCGGTTGGGGACATGCGGGAGTTGGTGGTGGAGTTTGAGGCGTAGTGGAGGAGGAGGGCGTCGAATATGGGCTTGGGTAGTGGGGAGTGGGTGGCGGAGATGGTAGAGGAAGTGCTGGTGAAAATGGTGGCGATGAGGGTGAGGGAGAAGGTGAATGTAAGAAAGGAGAGGAAGATGAGGAAACATGTGCAGTGAGAAGGTGGTTGCTTGTGGAGGAGAATGAGGTTGGTCTTCATTTTCTCGGAGAGGTGGTTGCTTGTGGAGCATAACCTTAATTATTTATGTATTTGATCAAAAATTGTTGGTTTCATCAGATTCAAAAGGAATATGAATGAGAAAAGAAATGTCAAATGAGAAATATAGAAAGTGAAGTGGCGGTTGAGAGAAGAGATAGGGCAAGTTCGATGTAATGCACTAAATAGATCTAAGGGCATGTGAATAGTTTGAGCTTATGAAAGTAATTGACCTCTTGAATTCTAGCAGAAAAACAGAAGAGGATACCAATGGTTGCGTTTTAAGTAGAGGAAGATGAAGGAATTCAATGATGTGGCTGTACAGATGGTAAGATGAGATATATACACAAAAGAAGAACGGCTAAATGGTGGTGGGAGGAAAATTTAGAGACAAGATTAATATATATAAGGTATAACTATTCACACTTCAAAAAATCTTTTAATTTTTTTTTTTTTCAAATGAAAGTTAAAGACTCTTATACCCTTGTGATTAATTCTTTCCATTTTTCTCACTCACAAAAAGATATAAACCTTTTTTTTACACCAAAAATTATATACATAATTTTAAAAAATGAACTATAAAAAAATAAGGATCGTAAAAAATATTATATAATTCAAAAAAATAAACAATTAAAAAAAAGTAAAAACCTCTTTTTCACCCAAAAATTATTTTTTTTAAAACAAACAAGAACACGACTCAATTAAAAAGAGACACAACATGTGACAAAAAAAATTCTCCACCTAAAACGAGCACCACCAAAATAAAAACAATTCGACACAAAATCTTTTTTTAACCGAACACAAAAACTATCAACTAAAAATGTTGTCCGACATGAAATCTAATTTTTATTTGGCTAATACAAATGCAACACAAATAATAGTGACACGAAACAATACGACATGCCACAAACTTTAAAAAAAATTAAGACACGAACACGACCTAGTTAAAAAGCGACATGCCATAAAATATTCTTTTTTCACCTAACACGAACATGACTCAAATTAAAAATATAGAATAAGCTAAAAAAAACTTTAATAATTAGATTCTTTTATAAAGGCACAATAAATAGAAAAAGGGAATAAATAATTCTTGAATTTTAAACCAAAAACAATGTCAATATTTTATTTTATCTAACACGAATTCAGTCTAATTAAAATACAACACGATAAGACAAGGATTCTCATTTGTTTACCTAACATGACCCAAATAAATGTGACAATATATATTAAATCTTATTTTATAAAACATTTTTCTTCGTAAAAGGCTATTTTTTTAATTAAAACTACTTTTTATTAAAATTGTATTTTATTAAAACCGTTTTTTAATAAAAGACTCTTTTTTATTTATGAAAACTATATTTTATTAAAACTGTTTTATAATTATTAAAAAAATAGATTTGAGGGACTACATTGGCCAAAACAGTTTTGAAAAGTTTTTTTAAGCCGTTATGAAAACTAAAAAACATTAAGACAAATTTTTAGTTAAAACAGTTTTTTATAAAAAAAATATTTTTTTTATTAAAAATAAAAAATTTAAGTTGTTTTTCAAATACATTTATTTTAATTGGGGACAAAAAAGTAGAAATTTAAATTTTGTAAATTTAAGGGTATAATTGACATTTGGTTAGAAAATGAAGTGTTACAAGAATTTTTTGGAGTGCCATTAGCTACTCCCTAACTAAAAGCTATAATAAATGAAACGATTTATTATTTCTACCCAAACATCAATGTAACAACCCGCCTAATGGGATACCGGGCGATCACTCCTATATCAAATTAAAACAGGAGTCACATATGGATCATCCTTAGCATCACTGTCGAAAATCCATTTAATTACTAATATCCTATTAGGCGAGCGCTAAAAACTTTTACTTAACTACTCTTTTTACGATTAAAATAAAACATCCACAAGTTAATGCGTAAATGAAACTGAAATAAATTAAAATAACCGAACACTCGGTTCAAATATACAACCATATCGAATGTTGTACTGAAAGACTAAATAAATGAAATTGGACCATTGGTCCGAATATTTATATAGTACCTCCTATCTAGAGTACAAGGATGGAAGCGGCTATCAAAAACCTGCACACATCCACAGCTGCTGCAACTGACGTCTGACTCGAAGGAATTGTCATCCAGGCGTCCCTGTGTCTGGACACCTATGTATATATATAATATAGCAAGAAAGGAAAAGTAGATAAACGGGTCAGAGCCCGAGTTTGTGAAAATATTTTGCAAGTGCATAAATGCCTTATTATTTTGAAAAAGGTTTTATCTCATATTTAAGTTTGGTATCGCACTCCCATGAGATACCCCTCACCTCTCTGCTAATAGTGCACTCCTAGCACATCTATCTAGAACATTCTAGTCAAGCTACCCTGCTAAACTAGTCTATCACCCCATCACTATCTACCCTAGATAGTCCAAGTAATGTACTAAGGGCTAAGCTTCACCCCGGTCTCAACGCAATGCCATGTTCGTGCGTGGGGTGTCTCGCAAAGAGAAATGCAAACAAGGACCCCCCCCGATACACTACTATGCGGCACGGTCGATAGTCAAGATCCGCCAGTCCCTAAGTACAGAAAGATATATAATAATATATATACCATAAGAATTAATAATATAAGAGCACTAAGGATTAAACTTCTCCCCAGTCTCAACACACTGCCATATTCGTGCGTGGGGTGTCTCGCAAAGAGAAATCCAAACAAGGAACCCTCCCGATACACTACTATGCGGCAAGGTCAATCATCGGGATCCATTAGACCCTCAGTACTCGATTCATCCATATATACATATTTTACCATAACCATCCGGATCTATCTCCCGGACTGAGGATTCATATATCAAGTATTTATCAATACCTTTATTTTTCTCAAAATTTCTCGTTTCCCTTTTTATACTCAGGAAATGTAAATATAAAAGCCAATTCATTATAATGAATTGCTTTAACAAATCATATACCATTTAAAAGCCAATTTTATTATCATAAAAATGCTTTTCCTTTATATCATCCCATTTCCCTTTTTATACTCAGGAAATGTACCCAAAGCCATTTCCATTATCATGAAAATGCTTTGATCAAATCATGCTTCCACATCACTTCTTCCATCCGGGAGTGTTACCGAAGCCAAACCTTTATCCCATTTCCCTTTTTATACTCAGGAAATGTAAATTAAAGCCAATCCATTATCATGAATTGCTTTAATAAATCTAAGACCGCCCCTCCGGGTTTCCCCACTGGACGCGCCCCTAAATGGTTATCATCTTCCAGGGCCTATCTATACAAGACAACCTGGGAACCTACCAACGACGAGAAGCGGCCATATTGCCTGCGGGAAAGTCAGGACCATACCCAGAATCCCCTAACCAGCGCAGAAAAACAAATAACCGCCCATATGGCCTAGGGACTATATCCAACCAGCTCAACAGCCAGGAAGGCTTCACCACAACGCGCGCAACTTCCCTTATGATAGCGATTTAGGGAGGTGTGTAACCATAATTTATTAATTATGAAAACCATTTATCTTTCCATTTTGAAAATATTCATTTTTATATTTTCAAAATCACTTCCATCATATCATATATATATACTTTATTCACATAATATATATACATACCATATAGTCCTCCTAGAATATATGAACGGCCATAATGGCCTATATCATCTAGCGATGACCAATAATCCCAAAGATTCCCTCCAGGAATCATAAACATGCATTCATATAAGCATGATACTAAACCCAAAGTATTTTCTTACTTTAATAAATAATACATACTTAAATCCCATCTACGGATTCATTTGGATATCTCCAATTATACCAATTCACTCTAAGTGAATATACACATATATAAATTCCCAATTCCTCAAGTCCTTTAGGACATAACCCTCCGTAATTTCTTATTTGGAAGGGCCTTAAACATTAAACTCAAAAAGGAGAAATAATCCTAATCTCCCAAATCTTGAGCTGAAAATAGGGCACCGGTCGACCGGCCCTAGACCCCCGATCGACCGCGGGTTGTAAATAAGCCTACGAAACAAAGCAGTAGGCCCTTTCTCCTTGACGCGGTCGACCGGCCATAGGGGCGCGGTCGACCGGTCACACCAGGTCCTCCAAATTTAAAATCCTTAAGTCCCTTATCCAACAACCCAAATTCATTTTCGGGGTTTCTAAACTACCCCAAAAATTATCCCGAACATCTACGACATTAATTCTAGCCGTAATTTTTCCAATTCCCGATTTGATTTCCGAGTTGATAATTTCAACCCGGAGCTGTCATCTTGTAAAAATCATATCAAATCGTAGAAAAATCAGAAAAATATGCGGTCGGCGCCCACGCGACCGTACCGTATCGAAAAGATCTACAATTTCGTGTTTTGGCCGAAAGCTAAATCATTTATCTTCTTGGTAAAAAACGACCCCAGAGGTTACGGGTTACTATTCATTATCTCTGCCAACATCCCAAACTCCATTTTTCTCCATTTTTGTTGTTTCTAACCTCACCCAACAACTCAATAAACATCTAATCTATGTTTTACAACTAACACATCAATTATTTTGGGGTATTAAATCATATCTCTTAGTTTTAAACCCTAAAACCATAAAAACCCCAACTTAACCTTTAAACCCATTTTATACTCCATTAACATGGTTTTGATACTAAAAATCATTAAGAGTTTACACTACATCAATGTGTAAACTCATAATCAACTTTTACCCAATTTATTTTAAGGGTTCTAACCCCAAAATCATATTTTTACCAACTATGATATGAGATTAATGCACAAAAGTAAATAAAGCAAGTAAACACTTGCCTCGTGGATAAAATCCGACGACCTCGAGTCGAATCCGGCGGAGTTTGGACCGAATCTCCCTTTTCTCCCCTCTTTTCTCCTTCTTCTCTCTCTTCTTTCCTTTCTTTCTCTTTTCTCTCTATTCTCTTCCCTTCTCCCTCTTTAAATAGGAAGAAAAGGGGTTTTGACCCTTAAAACCCAAAAATGACTCGTTTACCCAATTACGAGTTACTTTTACCTCTAAAATTATCCGAAACTCATTTTCTACAATCGGACACTCTTTTCCGACTATATCGGACATTCAGAGACTCACGGCGCAGTCGAAATTCCCATCCGAGGTACTTGACCGCAAATCACTCTTCCAACCCAAAATAAATAAATGCGGGTTTTCCAATTAAAAATCTTACCTCGTGTCGCTTTACTCAACAACGACATATAATTAAAATATTTTGACCTATATAGTCCCAAAAATAATTACAGCACCCATCGAAAATCATTCAATCCTCGAAAATCCCAAAAATTACTATTTAGGAAAATTCCCCAAATTCCAATTTATATCCAATTATGGAATTTAATGGTCTCCAAAAGGACGGGTTGTTACATACCCCCCCTTACAACGGAATTTCTTCCTTGAAATTTAGATACAACCTACACCATCTACCTAGGATCACTCCAAATCCTAATACCTCAAGGGAAACGATACTAATCCAATGGTTCCCAACCATATGCTACACGACTACCGCAATCACGATCGCAAAGTGACTCTTATCCGTCACATAATACCCATCATCTATAATGCCTATCAGAATGAATTTCAACCTTATATACTACGCCCATTCTATTTCAGGCGGTATATAAACCAACTTACCAAGGTGCCCATACACCTTTCCAACTTGTGCACATCTGCACATCCGTAGTGAACGTCTGACACGTAACACTCTCTCCCAATAAGGGTCTCCTTTCCTCGGTGTAATACTCACCTATGGGTCCTTCCAACCCACAAAATTCCAAACTCCTAACCTCGGTATCGCTAACTCTATCGAGCCTACATCCTACAATGTTACTATCTATGCGTTACCCTACCTACGCGAAACAAATATAATCCTAAGTATGTCCCTAGTGCCCAAGGCCTCTCTCGAATCCCAACATTTTCTCGGTTTCGTGCGTGGGACGTCTCGCCAAGGCGAAATCCAAACAAGGAACCCTCCCGTTACACTACTCCCTCGCGTTGTCGGTCATCGAGATGTAATGGCCCAAGACACACCAGCGGGACATCCTAAATCCTACATATGCTAACCTACGAACGTATTTCTAGTATCTTATCCTTCCGCTCATACAAAATGAAACCTAATCAATCGAAGTGCCCACTTTCTATAGAAAGTGTCACGAACATAATAACCAAATTATATCTCCTTAAAATTTGCCTTTTCATTAAGGCTGGTTATATTCCTCAACCCAATTTCTCCAAATTTGCCTTCTTATTAAGGCAGGGATATCATCCTCAAATCAAATTCTCTAAGTCCCACTCCACCCAACTACTTGTGGTGAGAGGACCAATTTAGTGCTTTTCCATAGCATAATATTTCCATAAACATACCATCATCACAGGGCTCGTAGTCTATAGTGGTTCATCCACAATATAAGACTAACCCACATCCTTGCATCCAATAACAGCTCTCCACGCCCGACGCCGTTAAGAGTCATGTGTGGAGTGTCTCGCAAAGCGAAATCCAAACAAGGAACCCCTCCACACATTATCACTTGACTTCATCGGTCACGGAGTCCCGTTATTTCAGACATGCAACCGGGATAATCCTATCCCTAAACAACAAAAGGTGGTCTGAACTCCTATCTCTAACTAAGAGTCACACCACCCAACGCTCGCACTATTTCTAAGTCCTTGTGCAAACCAATACTTAGCTAAATCTTACAGCTCAATAATAATCCTGTGGGACTTAAATTATATCTATAAGGTTGCCACATATACCAACCAAAATAAGGAAGCCTCTGCTCATCGAGGTTCCATCAATCCATAATAATAAAGGTGAACTCAACCTTTATCAAGGTGAGACACCACAATAACAACCTGTTCCCTCGAGGAACCATGGACACGATAGTCTTGCCATCATTACCCTGCTATCGCTCCGAAAATACCAATAACATAATATAATCACCATAATACCATACTCGTATAGACATATAAAAAGAGTATCACAACCCAGCTATATATATATATATATATACACAATATATCAACACCCGCCTCTATGGCGAATGAAGGAAAATAAAATTCCGCTATTGCGGAAAAACACATAAACACACATGATATTATATTATCGTGATCGCCATAACTCAAATTACACACACGAGTCCAGGGCTAACTAATACCGCGACTTTATCTATTCACGCCAAATATACCTCCTCAATTGAGGTAAAACTCATAACAACATCTTCGCCTTTATTCACCGTCGGCCTCTAGCCGAACCTTATGTGAATAACCCAAAACAGCATTCTTCTCATTCATGCTGAATCATGGGGACTCACGGTTAGAACTATCCGTAAGATCCCTTTCGAACCCTCAATTTCCATGAGGAATTCGACTTTAGCAACACTCTCTACTTGAGTGGTACTGTGGTAATCCTAACTACCATTATTTAGTAGTCGCCGCCAAAATCCTTAAAAATTACCATAAGGAGAGTGACCTCTACTAAGGTCCTCATCCCAACCTTTTACCAGCTTCTCCAGCTAATCCTCACCTCCTTCTACCATTCAAGCTCCGCACATGATTTTCAAACGAGCGCGCAAAAGATTTCTATAATTTCATAATATGGCAGGAGAACGAAATCTCACAAGAGAAATCAACAATCCTAATCCTGAGGCTCTATAACAAATGAGAGCAACGCTGAAAGCGTAGTACGTCCACACAGATTCCTAAGGACACTAGAACCTGATGCTCTGATACCATCTGTAACAACCCGCCTAATGGGATATCGGGCGATCACTCCTATATCAAATTAAAACAGGAGTCACATATGCATCATCCTTAGCATCACTGTCGAAAATCCATTTAATTACTAATATCCTATTAGGCGAGCGTTAAAATTTTTTACTTAACTACTCTTTTTACGATTAAAATAAAACATCCACAAGTTAATGCGTAAATGAAACTGAAATAAATTAAAATAACCGAACACTCGGTTCAAATATACAACCATATCGAATGTTGTACTGAAAGAGTAAATAAATGAAATTGGACCATTGGCCCGAATATTTATACAGTACCTCCTATCTAGAGTACAAGGATGGAAGCGGCTATCAAAAACCTACACACATCCACAGCTGCTGCAGCTGACGTCTGACTCCAAGGAGTTGTCATCCAGGCGTCCCTGTGTCTGGACAGCTATGTATATATATAATATAGCAAGAAAGGAAAAGTAGATAAACGGGTCAGAGCCCGAGTTTTTGAAAATATTTTGCAAGTGCATAAATGCCTTATTATTTCGAAAAAGGTTTTATCTCATATTTAATTTTGGTATCGCACTCCCATGAGATACCCCTCACCTCTCCGCTAATAGTGGACTCCTAGCGCATCTATCTAGAACATTCTAGTCAAGCTACCCTGCTAAACTAGTCTATCATCCCACCACTATCTACCCTAGATAGTCCAAGTAATGTACTAAGGGCTAATCTTCACCCCAGTCTCAACGCTATGCCATGTTCGTGCGTGCGGTGTCTCGCAAAGCGAAATCCAAACAAGGAACCCCCCCGATACACTACTATGCGGCATGGTCGATAGTCGAGATCCGCCAGTCCCTAAGTACAAAAAGATATATAATAATATGTATACCATAAGAATTAATAATATAAGAGCACTAAGGATTAAACTTCTCCCCAGTCTCAACACACTGCCATATTCGTGCGTGGGGTGTCTCGCAAAGAGAAATCCTAACAAGGAACCCCCCCGATACACTACTATGCGGCAAGGTCAATCATCGGGATCCATTAGACCCTCAGTACTCGATTCATCCATATATACATATTTTATCATAACCATCCGGATCTATCTCCCGGACTGAGGATTCATATATCAAGTATTTATCAATACCTTTATTTTTCTCAAAATTTCTCGTTTCCCTTTTTATACTCAGGAAATGTAAATATAAAAGCCAATTCATTATCATGAATTGCTTTAACAAATCATATACCATTTAAAAGCCAATTTTATTATCATAAAAATGCTTTTCCTTTATATCATCCCATTTCCCTTTTTATACTCAGGAAATGTACCCAAAGCCATTTCCATTATCATGAAAATGCTTTGATCAAATCATGCTTCCACATCCCTTCTTCCATCCGGGAGTTTTACCGAAGCCAAACCTTTATCCCATTTCCGGAAATGTAAATTAAAGCCAATCCATTATCATGAATTGCTTTAATAAATCTAAGACCGACCCTCCGGGTTTCCCCACTGGACGCGCCCCTAAATGTCTATCATCTTCCAGGGCCTATCTATACAAGACAACCTGGGAACCTACCAACGACGAGAAGCGGCCATATTGCCTGCGGGAAAGTCAGGACCATACCCAGAATCCCCTAACCAGCGCAGAAAAACAAATAACCGCCCATATGGCCTAGGGACTATATCCAACCTGCTCAACAGCCAGGAAGGTTTCACCACAACGCGCGCAACTTCCCTTATGATAGCGATTTAGGGAGGTGTGTAACCATAATTTATTAATTATGAAAACCATTTATCTTTCCATTTTGAAAATATTCATTTTTATATTTTCAAAATCACTTCCATCATATCATATATATATACTTTATTCACATAATATATATACATACCATATAGTCCTCCTAGAATATATGAACGGCCATAATGGCCTATATCATCTAGCGATGACCAATAATCCCAAAGATTCCCTCCAGGAATCATAAACATGCATTCATATAAGCATGATACTAAACCCAAAGTATTTTCTTACTTTAATAAATAATACATACTTAAATCCCATCTACGGATTCATTTGGATATCTCCAATTATACCAATTCACTCTAAGTGAATATACACATATATAAATTCCCAATTCCTCAAGTCCTTTAGGACATAACCCTCCATAATTTCTTATTTGGAAGGGCCTTAAACATTAAACTCAAAAAGGAGAAATAATCATAATCTCCAAAATCTTGGGCTGAAAACAGGGCCCCGGTCGACCGGCCCTAGACCCCCGGTCGACCGCGGATTGTAAATAAGCCTACGAAACAAAGCAGTAGGCCCTTTATCCTTGACGCGGTCGACCGGCCATAGGGGCGCGGTCGACCGGTCACACCAGGTCCTCCAAATTTAAAATCCTTAAGTCCCTTATCCAACAACCCAAATTCATTTTCGGGGTTTCTAAACTACCCCAAAAATTATCCCGAACATCTACGACATAAATTCTAGCCGTAATTTTTCCAATTCCCGATTTGATTTCCGAGTTGATAATTTCAACCCGGAGCTGTCATCTTGTAAAAATCATATCAAATCGTATAAAAATCAGCAAAATACGCGGTCGGCGCCCACGCGACCGTATCGAAAAGATCTACAATTTCGTGTTTTGGCCGAAAGCTAAATCATTTATCTTCTTGGTAAAAAATGACCCCAAAGGTTACGGGTTACTATTCATTATCTCTGCCAACATCCCAAACTCCATTTTTCTCCATTTTTGTTGTTTCTAACCTCACCCAACAACTCAATAAACATCTAATCTATGTTTTACAACTAACACATCAATTATTTTGGGGTATTAAATCATATCTCTTAGTTTTAAACCCTAAAACCATAAAAACCCCAACTTAACCTTTAAACCCATTTTATACTCCATTAACATGGTTTTGATACTAAAAATCATTAAGAGTTTACACTACATCAATGTGTAAACTCATAATCAACTTTTACCCAATTTATTTTAAGGGTTCTAACCCTAAAATCATATTTTTACCAACTATGATATGAGATTAATGCACAAAAGTAAATAAAGCAAGTAAACACTTGCCTCGTGGATAAAATCCGACGACCTCGAGTCGAATCCGGCGGAGTTTGGACCGAATCTCCCTTTTCTCCCCTCTTTTCTCCTTCTTCTCTCCCTTCTTTCCTTTCTTTCTCTTTTCTCTCTATTCTCTTCCCTTCTCCCTCTTTAAATAGGAAGAAAAGGGGTTTTGACCCTTAAAACCCAAAAATGACTCGTTTACCGAATTACGAGTTACTTTTACCTCTAAAATTATCCGAAACTCATTTTCTACAATCGGACACTCTTTTCCGACTATCTCGGACATTCTGAGACTCACGGCGCAGTCAAAATTCCCATCCGAGGAACTTGATCGCAAATCACTCTTCCAACCCAAAATAAATAAATGCGGGTTTTCCAATTAAAAATCTTACCTCGTGTCGCTTTACTCAACAACGTCATATAATTAAAATATTTCGACCTATATAGTCCCAAAAATAATTACAGCACCCATCTAAAATCATTCAATCCTCGAAAATCCCAAAAATTACTATTTAGGAAAATTCCCCAAATTCCAATTTATATCCAATTATGGAATTTAATGGTCTCCAAAAGGACGGGTTGTTACATACCCCCCCTTACAACGGAATTTCTTCCTCGAAACTCAGATACAACCTACACCATCTACCTAGGATCACTCCAAATCCTAATACCTCAAGGGAAACGATACTAATCCAATGGGTCCCAACCATATGCTACACGACTACCGCAATCACGATCGCAAAGTGACTCTTATACGTCACATAATACCCATCATCTATAATGCCTATCATAATGAATTTCAACCTTATATACTACGCCCATTCTATTTCAGGCGGTATATAAACCAACTTACCAAGGTGCCCATACACCTTTCCAACTTGTGCAAATCTGCACATCCGTAGTGAACGTCTGACACGTAACACTATCTCCCAATAAGGGTCTCCTTTCCTCGGTGTAATACTCACCTATGGGTCCTTCCAACCCGCGAAATTCCAAACTCCTAACCTCGGTATCGCTAACTCTATCTAGCCTACATCCTACAATGTTACTATCTATGCGTTACCCTACCTACGCGAAACTAATATAATCCTAAGTATGTCCCTAGTGCCCAAGGCCTCTCTCGAATCCCAACATTTTCTTGGTTTCGTGCGTGGGACGTCTCTCCAAGGCGAAATCCAAACAAGGAACCCTCCCGTTACACTACTCCCTCGCGTTGTCGGTCATCGAGATGTAACGGCCCAAGACACACTAGCGGGACATCCTAAATCCTGCATATGCTAACCTACGAACGTATTTCTAGTATCTTATCCTTCCGCTCATACGAAATGAAACCTAATCAATCGAAGTGCCCACTTTCTGTAGAAAGTGTCACGAATATAATAACCAAATTATATCTCCTTAAAATTTGCCTTTTCATTAAGGCTGGTTATATTCCTCAACCCAATTTCTCCAAATTTGCCTTCTTATTAAGGCAGGGATATCATCCTCAAATCAAATTCTCTAAGTCCCACTCCACCCAACTACTTGTGGTGAGAGGACCAATTTAGTGCTTTTCCATAGCATAATATTTCCATAAACATACCATCATCACAGGGCTCGTAGTCTATAGTGGTTCATCCACAATATAAGACTAACCCACATCCTTGCATCCAATAACAGCTCTCCACGCCCGACGCCGTTAAGAGTCATGTGTGGAGTGTCTCGCAAAGCAAAATCCAAACAAGGAATCCCTCCACACATTAACACTTGACTTCGTCGGTCACGGAGTCCCGTTATTTCAGACATGCAACCGGGATAATCCTATCCCTAAACAACAAAAGGTGGTCTGAACTCCTATCTCTAACTAAGAGTCACACCACCCAACGCTCGCACTATTTCTAAGTCCTTGTGCAAACCAATACTGAGCTAAATCTTACATCTCAACAATAATCCTGTGGGACTTAAATTATATCTATAAGGTTGCCACATATACCAACCAAAATAAGGAAGCCTCTGCTCATCGAGGTTCCATCAATCCATAATAATAAAGGTGAACTCAACCTTTATCAAGGTGAGACACCACAATAACAACCTGTTCCCTCGAGGAACCATGGACACGATAGTCTTGCCATCATTACCCTGCTATCGCTCCGAAAATACCAATAACATAATATAATCACCATAATACCATACTCGTATAGACATATAAAAAGAGTATCACAACCCAGCTATATATATATATATATCTATATATATATATATATATATATAGATAGATATACATATATATACACAATATATCAACACCCGCCTCTATGGCGAATGAAGGAAAATAAAATTCCGCTATTGCGGAAAAACACATAAACACACATGATATTATATTATCGTGATCGCTATAACTCAAATTACACACACTAGTCCAGGGCTAACTAATACCGCGACTTTATCTATTCACGCCAAATATACCTCCTCAATTGAGGTAAAACTCATAACAACATCTTCGCCTTTATTCACTGTCGGCCTCTATCCGAACCTAATGTGAATAACCCAAAATAGCATTCTTCTCATTCATGCTGAATCATGGGGACTCACGGTTAGAACTATCCGTAAGATCCCTTTCGAACCCTCAATTTCCATGAGGAATTCGACTTTAGCACCACTCTCTACTTGAGTGGTACTGTGGTAATCCTAACTACCATTATTTAGTAGTCGCCGCCAAAATCCTTAAAAATTACCATAAGGAGAGTGACCTCTACTAAGGTCCTCATCCCAACCTTCTACCAGCTTCTCCAGCTAATCCTCACCTCCTTCTACCATTCAAGCTCCGCACATGATTTTCAAACGAGCGCGCAAAAGATTTCTATAATTTCATAATATGACAGGAGAACGAAATCGCACAAGAGAAATCAAGAATCCTAATCCTGAGGCTCTATAACAAATGAGAGCAATGCTGAAAGCGTAGTACGTCCACACAGATTCCTAAGGACACTAGAACCTGATGCTCTGATACCATCTATAACAACCCGCCTAATGGGATACTGGGCGATCACTCCTATATCAAATTAAAACAAGAGTCACATATGGATCATCCTTATCATCACTGTCGAAAATCCATTTAATTACTAATATCCTATTAGGCGAGCGTTAAAAACTTTTACTTAACTACTCTTTTTACGATTAAAATAAAACATCCACAAGTTAATGCGTAAATGAAACTGAAATAAATTAAAATAACCGAACACTCGGTTCAAATATACAACCATATCGAATGCTGTACTGAAAGAGTAAATAAATGAAATTCGACCATTGGCCCGAATATTTATACAGTACCTCCTATCTAGAGTTTAAGGATGGAAGCGGCTATCAAAAACCTGCACACATCCACAGCTGCTGCAGCTGACGTCTGACTCGAAGGAACTGTCATCCAGGCGTCCCTGTGTCTGGACACCTATGTATATATATATAATATTGCAAGAAAGGAAAAGTAGATAAACGGGTCAGAGCCCGAGTTTTTGAAAATATTTTGCAAGTGCATAAATGCCTTATTATTTTGAAAAAGGTTTTATCTCATATTTAAGTTTGGTATCGCACTCCCATGAGATACCCCTCACCTCTCCGCTAATAGTGCACTCCTAGCGCATCTATCTAGAACATTCTAGTCAAGCTGCCCTGCTAAACTAGTCTATCACCCCACCACTATCTACCCTAGATAGTCCAAGTAATGTACTAAGGGCTAAGCTTCACCCCAGTCTCAACGCTATGCCATGTTCGTGCGTGGGGTGTCTCGCAAAGCGAAATCCAAACAAGGAACCCCCCCGATACACTACTATGCGGCACGGTCGATAGTCGAGATCCGCCAGTCCCTAAGTACAGAAAGATATATAATAATATATATACCATAAGAATTAATAATATAAGAGCACTAAGGATCAAACTTCTCCCCAGTCTCAACACACTGCCATATTCGTGCGTGGGGTGTCTCGCAAAGCGAAATCCAAATAAGGAACCCCCCGATACACTACTATGCGGCAAGGTCAATCATCGGGACCCATTAGACCCTCGATACTCGATTCATCCATATATACATATTTTACCATAATCATCCGGATCTATCTCCCGGACTGAGGATATCAAGTATTTATCAATACCTTTATTTTTCTAAAAATTTCCCGTTTCCCTTTTTATACTCAGGAAATGTAAATATAAAAGCCAATTCATTATCATGAATTTCTTTAACAAATCATATACCTTTTAAAAGCCAATTTTATTATCATAAAAATACTTTTCCTTTATATCATCCCATTTCCCTTTTTATACTCAGGAAATGTACCAAAAGCCATTTCCATTATCATGAAAATGCTTTGATCAAATCATGCTTCCACATCCCTTCTTCCATCCGGGAGTGTTACTAAACCCAAACCTTTATCCTATTTCCCTTTTTATACTCAGGAAATGTAAATTAAAGCCAATCCATTATCGTGAATTGCTTTAATAAATCTAAGACCGCCCCTCCGGGTTTCCCCACTAGACGCGCCCCTAAATAGCTATCATCTTCCAGGGCCTATCTATACAAGACAACCTGGGAACCTACCAACAATGGGAAGCGGCCATATTGCCTGCGGGAAAGTCAGAACCACACCCAGAATACCCTAACCAGCGCAGAAAAACAAATAACCGCCCATATGGCCTAGGGACTATATCCAACCTGCTCAACAGCCAGGAAGGCTTCACCACAACGCGCGCAACTTCCCTTATGATAGCGATTTAGGGAGGTGCGTAACCATAATTTATTAATTACGAAAACCATTTATCTTTCCATTTTGAAAATATTCATTTTTATATTTTCAAAATCACTTCCATCATATCATATATATATACTTTATTCACATAATATATATACATACCATATAGTCCTCCTAGAATATATGAACGGCCATAATGGCCTATATCATCTAGCGATGACCAATAATCCCAAAGATTCCCTCCAGGAATCATAAACATGCATTCATATAAGCATGATATTAAACCCAAAGTATTTTCTTACTTTAATAAATAATACATACTTAAATCCCATCTACGGATTCATTTGGATATCTCCAATTATACCAATTCACTCTAAGTGAATATACACATATATAAATTCTCAATTCCTCAAGTCCTTTAGGACATAACCCTCCATAATTTCTTATTTGGAAGGGCCTTAAACATTAAACTCAAAAATGAGAAATAATCCTAATCTCCAAAATCTTGGGCTGAAAACAGGGCACCGATCGACCGGCCCTAAACCCCCGGTCGACCGCGGGTTGTAAATAAGCCTACGAAACAAAGCAGTAGGCCCTTTCTCCTTGACGCGGTCGACCGGCCATAGGGGCGCGGTCGACCGGTCACACCAGGTCCTCAAAATTTAAAATCCTTAAGTCCCTTATCCAACAACCCAAATTCATTTTCGGGGTTTCTAAACTACCCCAAAAATTATCCCGAACATCTACGACATTAATTCTAGCTGTAATTTTTCCAATTCCCGATTTGATTTCCGAGTTGATAATTTCAACCCGGAGCTGTCATCTTGTAAAAATCATATCAAATCGTAGAAAAATCAGCGGTCGGCGCCCACGCGACCGTATCGAAAAGATCTACAATTTTGTGTTTTGGCCGAAAGCTAAATCATTTATCTTCTTGGTCGAAAATGACCCCAAAGGTTACGGGTTACTATTCATTATCTCTTCCAACATCCCAAACTTCATTTTTCTCCATTTTTGTTGTTTCTAACCTCACCCAACAACTCAATAAACATCTAATCTATGTTTTACAACTAACACATCAATTATTTTGGGGTATTAAATCATTTCTCTTAGTATTAAACCCTAAAACCATAAAAACCCCAACTTAACCTTTAAACCCATTTTATACTCCATGAACATGGTTTTGATACTAAAAATGATTAAGAGTTTACCTTACATCAATGTGTAAACTCATAATCAACTTTTACCCAATTTATTTGAAGGGTTCTAACCCCAAAATCATATTCTTACCAACTATGATATGAGATTAATGCACAAAAGTAAATCAAGCAAGTAAACACTTGCCTCGTGGATAAAATCCGACGACCTCGAGTCGAATCCGGCGGAGTTTGGCCCGAATCTCCCTTTTCTCCCCTCTTTTCTCCTTCTTCTCTCTCTTCTTTCCTTTCTTTCTCTTTTCTCTCTATTCTCTTCCCTTCTCCCTCTTTAAATAGGAAGAAAAGGGGTTTTAACCCTTAAAACCCAAAAATGACTCGTTTACCCAATTACGAGTTACTTTTACCTCTAAAATTATCCGAAACTCATTTTCGACAACCGAACACTCTTTTCCGACTATCTCGGACATTCCGAGACTCACGGCGCAGTCGAAATTCCCATCTGAGGTACTTGACCGCAAATCACTATTCCAACCCAAAATAAATAAATGCGGGTTTTCCAATTAAAAATCTTACCTCGTGTCGCTTTACTCAACAACGACATATAATTAAAATATTTCGACCTATATAGTCCCAAAAATAATTACAGCACCCATCGAAAATCATTCAATCCTCGAAAATCCCAAAAATTACTATTTAGGAAAATTCCCCAAATTCCAATTTATATCCAATTATGGAATTTAATGGTTTCCAAAAGGACGGGTTGTTACAACCAAACCCCTTATATGGCCGCTCACTACTACCCGGAAGAGGCTTAGATGAAGGATTAATTATTTCTCATTGGAAACCCAATTGGTGGGGAAAATTAAAAGAGAAATAATAAATGCTTTTATAGAAAACCCATATTTCTTAATGACAAGGGAAAGGGATGGAAATCTCACAAGTCACATGGGAAAGGGAAAGGTCTTGGTAAGTTCAAACAACACACACTTATAAAAAGTGAAAGTTACATTCGACCCTTTCAATTTCATTTTCTCATTTAAAATTATGAAAAAAAAACATGGGTTTGTTTGTGAATGTATTGATCATTCTGCTGGTTAATATTTCTTCAATCCAATTTTCTAATGCATCTTTTTACAAGGTTGGAGACTCTCTTGGTTGGACTGACAATGTTAATTATCAAGAATGGGCTGCTAATAAAACCTTTCATGTTGGTGATATTATCCGTGAGTCATTTTTCTATCTCTATGTTTATTATTTTGATTATCAAGTGGGAGTTTTTGTTGGGTTATTAGGGTTTTTGATCGTGCGTCAATAATTTTCATACAGTTTGATTCAATTTCATTTGATATAGCTTTATAAGTTCTTAAGTTTGTTACATAATTTGAAGGAAATACGATCATACTAAAGTTTATAATATTAGTTAATTCTCGACATGTGTTTTAATTTTCCCGTTTCAAATTATATTTAAGGTTTTTTTTTACCAATCTCGTTTACTAAGTATGTAGTTTAATAGGTCCTACCGGAGACGGATCCAGGAATTGGACATTTGGGGACGAAAGCGTGCGTGAAACACTAACCAATTTATTCGGTTAACTATTAATTTTTTAATACAAAAAATAAAAATTAATAACAAACTGTATAAATAGATGTTCTTTGTACATATATAGGTCTAAGAATTGTAAATTTTGTCATAAATAACGTCAAAATAATGACTTTTGATTATAAATTTACATGGATATGCCAAGTAATTCTTTATTTTGATTGGGGTGACAACACTTAATATTTTTCAAAAACTTTTGTTGGGAAAAAAAATCCTATAACTTCATAAAATTCTTTAAAAAAATGCAAGCATAATAAGGAAAATTGCTTTTTTTTTGGTGGGGGTGGGGGGGGGGGGTGGGGGGGGGGGTGGGGGGAGGGCTCTACTTCCTCTCAGATCCATCATTGTCCTGCGATATGTTTTTTCGCTCGCTCAAATAGGTCCCATGATTTTCTTTGCTCCAATAGGTCTTTATAAATATATAGTGAATATTCACTATATGTATAAATATGCCTATTGGGAAGAAATGTTTTGATAGAACCTATATTAGGAAACGTCTAACGCAAATAAGATTTATTTGTCAAGCTCATCCATGAATCGTGTCATGATACTATGTTGTGTACACAACACGAAATTGTAATACCCCGTATTTTTATGCTATATTAATTTGGGGATTTATTAAATTTCGAAAATTAATTATGTTATAATTATTAACGTGACGAGAGTTAGTAATTATGGGAAATTGGTTGAATATTACAAAGGAGCAAAGTAATATATTATATTGGTTATATTGAATGTCATGAGTGAATTAAATGACGATTTCAAAAATTTAAGTCGGAACGTGCTCGTGTCACGTTGGGACTAATTTGGTTAAATAAAAAAGTGAATATTTTACAAGTTGTTCGTTTGGTCGTTTTGAGTGCGCCAACGCGTCCGGAAGGGTCGAGATAGTCAGAAAAGTGTACCCAGGGGTTTAGTTTGGGTCTCGGGGCATTTTTAGGCCTAAATAGTACCCCGGGAGGGCATTTTAGTCATTTTTCATAATTGGGTAATTAAACCCACGAATTTCAGCAACCTATATCAGCCATTAGGTTAGCCTTTTAGGGTTAGAATATCCAGAAATCAAGTGACAGCCATTGGAGAAGAGAGGAGAGAGCTCCAAGGCAATTCAAGGCCAAAAAGCCACCGGATTGCACCGCCACCACCACCACTGCGTAGATCGTGAGACAAGGAACGCAGCCATACCAAAATCAGCCGTGAATCTGCATATCAAAAATCCTAGGCAAGTATTTGACTTGCATATTTTCGTTAATGGAATCTTCATATTAGTCTAGGATTGTTTAGAGATGGAAACTATGGAAGAAAATTAAATTTGTGTTAGGATAATGCATGTAGTTTTGATTATATGGAAATTCTGGAACCCTTGCCATGTAGAGGAATATAACCCTCGAAATTTTGATGATATATTAGAAGGAATTTCTGGTAAAAACAGATTAGAACCTTGATTAAGGAAAACTCTAGGGTTCTTGATGATTAGATGGGATTTTGAGTTAATTATCCATGTTTAATGATAGTTATACACATGCTTTACCTTATAAACACCTGGTATAATGTTATAATGATGATAGTAAGATTTTTGGGACGATTGGAATGGAAAAACATAGTTTTGGATGAAGAAGTTTAGTGAAACCCGTAACTGCATTCTGCAGAATTTTGCCCAGACCTGCTTGATCGATCGATCGATCGAGCCTAGAGCTTCGATCGATCGACACCTCCTGGGAGACTCCTAATTCCCTCTTTAAATGAGTTAAATTCAAATTGTCGTGATATAATTCTTGGTCATTCTTGATAAAATTATTTGGGAGACATTGAGGACCAGTAGGGCATAGGAATAAATGTTTGGACCTTTAATCTTCAACGAGAATGGTATTTATGGGACATTTACTTTAGGGTTGGTGAATTTATAAATTTAAAGGGTGAGGTGCGTAAGAGAGTTACATTGGAACCTAATAAAGACACTTACTGAATTTCAGATTTGTGAGGATATAATCCACGAGTGTCAGGTAATGAGTGAGAAAACCCTTCGAGTTAAGGTTAGGAACGAAACCTTATACGTATTTCTATAAATGTGAAATTAAGGATAAATGGTATAATTATGGGTAACGTGAAGAACCTATGTTAATATGATAAAGTGGTATATTTATATGATTGTGTGTACATATATTATATACATGTGAAAAACATACCACGCTACTTGCTATCCTTGAGGTTACCGCGCTGGGGCAGTCTTATCTCGATGGGACCTTTATGGGGGATATTGACTTGTACCCTAGAAGATAGATTTCCTTGGTACAGGCTATCGAATTGATAGTTCAGATGGTCCTAAGAGACGCGAGTATGTGCCATCCTCTTAGAGACTTGGAATCTATGCTTCGCCTCGATATTGTTTGTATATGTGTTAATACAATTCGAGAGTGTTTCCGAATTTGTATTCCCCTTGATTTGAGTGGTATGGGGTTTGGATAGTGGAAGTATGCACGCACCATAGTTTTATTCGGGGTGTTGTTATATATATATATATTATACGAGTAGTTAATATATATATGAGATTATGATATTTGAAACTGCCCACTGAGATTTGATAAGTAGGACATGGTTGTTGACTCAAATTATAAATACTTGTTTTGAGAAAGTATAATATGTCACTGGAAACTTTATTGTTTTTATAAAGTTAAAAATAGAGAACTTTGGTTACAAATTGGAACATCTTTTTAAAGTGGAAATAGTGAATTGTAAATCTTACGAGTAATCTAAGATACGTTAAATCTTTTAGAAAGACTAGTGCGATAATTGATAAAACAAACCGTTGGGAAGATTAGTGCGATAGGTGTGCACATTAGAAGAGAGGTGAGTATTTTCTCAAGAGAGTGACGCACTAATATGTTGTTGCATTGGCCTGTATCAATTTAAATACTTGCTAAATGTATTTTAAAATCAAACACACTTTCGGGCTCTGACCCGTTTCTTTTTCTCTCTCTCTCTTGTATATATATGTATATATTTCAGGTGCCCAACCACAGGGGCGTCTTGCTTAGGATCCTTTGAGAAGAACGTGCGGCAGCTTAGGTGGGAGTTGCAGGTCACTTGCGTAGACGGCTTCCTTTATTGACTCCACTTCTAGCATTCTCATTTATTGGGCATGTGTCGCCCTTTCCATTATTTCATTTGTTGTTGGGACATTTATATTTCAGTTATTTTCAGTATTGTTCTATGGGATTTATTCAGTATGGATTTGTGATTCTAGTTTCATATGTTGACATTCGATTGGCGAATGTATTATATTATTTGGTTTATCGTGGTGTGATTCTTAATTGTAGAAATGTTGTCTTTAAATAAATAAATCTTTTTCGTTAATTAAAATTTGGAATGTATGTATATAAAGATGGTTTTGACACTTAGCTTAATTATTTAGGGTGTTAAATTGGAAAAATGTATTTTTAGCCACAGTGATGCTGAGAATGAACCAACTGTTTACCTTGATTTAATTTAATAAAGGAGTGATCGCCCGGTATTTAATTAGGCGGGGTGTCACAGGTGGTATCAGAGCATCAGGTTCTAGTGTCCATAGGATCTGTACGGCTTATTTCGCTTTCAGCTTAACGTTATTGCTATAGAGCCCTATTTTTAGGATTGTTGTATTCCTGCTTTTACGTTAAAGTCTTCAGCTATTTGAGATTTGATGATAACTGTAGACTAATAAACTTGTTCACGTTTCAGATGCCTCCGAGACGTGCTTCGAAAGATAGGCGTGCCCAAGCCGAGCAGCCAGCAGCTCCGGCACCAGGCACAATGAATGCAAACGAAGTAGCCGCCATTGTTGCTCAGGTGGTGAATGCCGCAATAGCGGTGATTCAGCAGGCTCCACCCCAGGTTGAGGCAGTGGCACCAGTACCAGCACAGCTTCCATGGGCATGGGGGCGGGTTCGGGATGCTTTTCAGAAAGCGCATCCCCCTGAGTTTTCTGGTAGCTCCGATATTGTTACAGTTAGCCAATGGAAGAAGGACATCCAGCGGCATCTCCGTATGTATGAGTGCACTGACGTGCAAAAGAAATTATTGGCTTCCTTTAAGCTAGTGGGAGCCGTATTACAGTGGTGGGAGTCCACTACTACTTTGGAGGAGAGGGACACGATCCCCATTCAGTTGTTCTGGGAGCAGTTTGATCGCAAGTATTTTCCAACCGCAGTGCAGACTGAGATGAGGCGGAAATTACTAAATCTAAAGCAGGAGAACCTTACGGTAGCTGAGTATGAGGAGGAGTTCACGAGACTTCTCACTATTGTGCGGGATGAGGAACCCACTGAAAGCAAGAAGATTTTGCTATTTATCGACGGGTTAACTTGGAGGATCCGTCAGCACCTTATTGGAAATCTATCCCTGAGTACTTTCACTGACGTACTTAATGCAGCGTTACTACATTGCCAGGATCACCACTACCATCTTCAGGGAAGCAAGAGAGCAGGGGAGTCCAGCCAGCAGGGCAGGACCGGGGGTAATAGTGCCAGTGGGGCACCAACTCATGGGCAGACTCGTCAGCACGAGCAGAGTTCCCATCAGGGGGACCCTGCTAAACGATTCCATTCAGGTGATTCTAGGCAGGGATTAGGGGGTTTCAGGCAGGGCCATTAGGGCCAGCCTAATCAGCAGGGCCAGCAGGGCCAACACCGACCACAGGGACAGCTGCAGGGCCAGCAAGGCCAACAGCGTGCACATCAGGGCCAACATGGCCAGTGGCGTGGAGGAAACGGCCAGCAGGGCCGTGGACAGCAGGGTCAGAGGGGCGGAAACTTCAAAGGCCGATGCTTTGGGTGCGGAAAACATGGCCATAGGCGCCAGGATTGCCCAGAGGGCGATAGGGCCCCACAGCAGCAGGGAGCCCGTAATGAGCCGCAGAGACCACTCTTTCCACCTGCCCTCCCAGCTCTAGCCCAGGTGCCAGCCCTACCAACCATTCCAGCAGCTCCAGTGCAGCAGGGGCAATTACAGTATGGACGTGTCTATAACGTCCACCAGGCAGCAGCTCCATAGGCACCACCCGCGATTGAGGGTATGTTTCATATCCATGGTACTATGGGTCGAGTTTTGTTTGATACGGGGGCAACGCATTATTTTATAGCTACACATTTTGCAAAGTCCTTAGGGTTTCTATCCACAGCAGAGAGCACCGTGACGTGTGTCGACTCACCACTGGGGAGCGGGTCACTTATTTTCTTTATATGCCGGGGAGTGGAGGTAGAGATTGGTAGCTTGGTTTTACCTGCAGACATGTTAGTCTTAGACATGCACGAGCATGATGTGATTATTGGTATGGACTGGCTTGCAGCTTATAGAGCCATGATTGATTGCTTTGGTGGGAGCATTGTTTTTGCCATTCCGGGGCAAGAGATGTTTGTAGTGGTGATACCTCGCCCAGAGGGAGGTTCGACCACTAATTTGTATTACATAGAGGAGGATACCTCTAAGGAGGTTGTGATTCCCTTAGATTCGATCCCTGTTGTCAGGGAGTATTCCGATGTGTTTCAGGAGATACCAGGCCTACCGCCCAGTCGTGAGATATACTTTGTTATAGATTTATTGCCAAATTATAGACCTATAGCACGCGCACCGTACCTTATGGCTCCGGCAGAGATGCGAGAGCTACGATATCAGATAGAGCAGCTATTAGGTCAGGGCTTCATTCATAGGAGTACCTTACCTTGGGGAGCTCCAGTCTTGTTTGTGAAGAAGAGAGATGGTTCAATGAGATTGTGTGTGGACTACCGGGAGTTGAACAAGGTCACGATACGGAATAAATATCCGTTGCCTCGAATCGATGACCTGTTCGACCAGTTGAGGGGAGAAAATTTCTTTTCGAAGATAGATTTGAGGTCGGGGTACCATCAGTTACGTATTAGAGAGCAGGATGTTTCAAAGACTGCCTTCTTGTCAAGATATGGGTCCTATAAGTTCAGGGTGATGCCGTTCGGACTTACAAATGCTCCATCCGTTTTCATGGACTTGATGAATCGAGTATTCAGAGAGTTCTTGGATCAGTTTGTCATCATCTTCATAGATTACATCTTGATATATTCACACTCCGAGGAGGAGCATGCCGAGCACTTGAGGTAGGTTCTTCAGACTCTACGAGAGCATCAGTTGTATGCTAAATAAGAGAAGTGTGGATTTTGGTTGCGAGAGGTACAGTTCTTGGGCCATGTTGTTTCTGAGCAGGGGATAGCAGTTGACCCGAGCAAAGTGTCAGCGGTGAGGGAGTGGGGACAGCCCACGACACCGACGAAAGTGCGTAGTTTCTTGGGGTTAGCTGGTTACTACAGGAGATTCATTCGGGGATTCTCCAAAATAGCGGGTCCATTGACAAATATGACTTGCAAGGGAGTACCATATGTTTGGGATGACACTTGTCAGTTGGCTTTCGACGAGCTGAAAGACAAGCTTACTTCAGCGCCAGTCCTTACGTTACCGCAGCCGGGTATGGAGTACATGGTTTACACCGATGCGTCCTTACGGGGACTTGGGGGAGTACTTCAGCAGGAAGAGAAGGCTATAGCTTTTGCCTCCCGCAAACTTAAGCCGCATGAGAAGAATTACCCCACCCACGACCTGGAGTTAGCAGCGGTCGTCTTTGCTTTGAGGATATGGAGGCACTATTTATTGGGGGAGAAATTCCGTTTGTTCACAGACCATAAGTCACTGCAGTACATGTTCACTCAGCGAGAGCTAAATATGCGTCAGCACAGATGGTTAGAGTTTGTTAAAGACTACCAGTTCGATATACAGTATCATCCGGGGAAGGTCAACGTAGTTGCTGATGCGTTGAGCCGTAGACCGGTAGACGATGTAGCGGATGTCTGGAAAGCAAAATGGAAGGAGTTGGGTCACCAAAATGCAGTGGCACGTTCTTTCATATCCGTGATGTCAGTCACCCCCGAGATTGTTACGAGGGTGATACCGGCACAGACCACAGACCCGTTTTGCCAGGAGCAGATTGTGCAAATTCTAGCCAAGGTGCTGAGTCCTATTCTGTTAGTTCTGATGGAGGTTTACGGTTTAATGGGAGATTGGTAGTTCCAGAAGGAGCAGAATTACGTCATGCAGTGATGACTCATTCTCATGGGTCCCGATTTGCAGTACATTCGGGAGGCGATAAGATGTACCAGGATATGAGGCGACAATACTGGTGGAGTGGGATGAAGAAGGACATCGCAGAGTTCGTGTCCAAGTGTTCTACCTGCCAGCTGCTGAAGGTGGACCATCAAAAACCGTCAGGATTGCTTCAGCCATTGGATGTACCCGCGTGGAAGTGGGAGAGTATTTCCATGGATTTCATTATAGGGTTGCCTACATCACAGCGGGGCCACGATTCTATCTGGGTGATTGTAGACCATTTGACCAAGGTGGCTCATTTTCTGCCGGTGCGGACAGATTATACCACGGGTCAGTATGATCAATTGTTCATCGTGGAGATTGTCAGATTACATGGGGTGCCCCTGAATATTGTGTCAGATAGAGACAAGATTTTTGTGTCACGTTTCTGGGAAAATTTTCAGGAGGCTATGGGTACTGAGTTGAGGTTGAGTTCAGCTTACCACCCACAGACAGATGGACAGACATAGAGTACTAATCAGATGTTAGAGGATATGCTACACATGTGTGTTCTCGATTTTGGAGGAGGCTGGGAGCCACATCTTCCACTGGTAGAGTTTGCTTATAATAACTCTTATCAGTTTATGATTGGTATGGCTCCATTTGAGGCTTTGTATGGCAGGCCTTGCCGTTCTCCAACTTGTTGGCTCGAGGTGGGGGACAATAATTTTCTAGGACCAGAAGTGATTCAGGAGACCTCCGCGAGGATTGAGATAATCAGGAGTCGTATTCGGGTAGCCCAGGATAGGCAGAAGAGCTACACCGATGCGAAACGATTCTTCCGGGAGTTTAATGTGGGAGATCAAGTGTTATTGCGTGTATCTCCTATAAAGGGAGTGATGAGGTTCGGGAAGAAGGGGAAGTTGGCTCCGAGGTACGTGGGACCATTTCCCATCATCGAGAGGATTGGGCCGGTTGCATACAGGTTGGGATTGCCAGAACATTTACATCGCATCCACGATGTATTCCACATCTCGTCGTTGAGACGATATCTTCGGGATGATATGGCCTATACTCACATTGCAGTAGATGAGATAGACTTACAGTCTGATAGGTCTTACGAGGAGAGACCAGTGGCTATTCTAGACTATAGTGAGAGGAGATTGAGGTAAAAAATAGTTCCACTTGTGCGAGTCCAGTGGGAGCATCATAATGTGGAGGAATCCACTTGGAAGCGTGAGGAAGATATGCGCGAGAGGTATCCAGAGTTGTTTTTACCAGGTATGCTTTATTTTCCGAATTTCGAGATGAAATTCCGTTATTAGGGGGGAGTATGTAATACCCCGTATTTTTATGCTATATTAATTTGGGGATTTATTAAATTTCAGAAATTAATTATGTTATAATTATTAACGTGAAGAGAGTTAGTAATTATGGGAAATTGGTTGAATATTACTAATGAGCAAAGTAATATATTATATTGGTTATATTGAATGTCATGAGTGAATTAAATGACGATTTCAAAAATTTAAGTCGGAACGTGCTCGTGTCACGTTGGGACTAATTTGGTTAAATAAAAAAGTGAATATTTTATAAGTTGTTTGCATGGTCATTTTGAGTGCGCCAACGCGTCCAGAAGGGTTGAGATAGTCAGAAAAGTGTACCCGGGGGTTTAGTTTGGGTCTCGGGGCATTTTTAGGCCTAAATAGTACCCCGGGAGGGCATTTTAGTCATTTTTCATAATTGGGTAATTAAACCCACGAATTTCAGCAACCTATATCAGCCATTAGGTTAGCCTTTTAGGGTTAGAATATCCAGAAATCAAGTGACGGCCATTGGAGAAGAGAGGAGAGAGCTCCAAGGCAATTCAAGGCCAAAAAGCCACCGGATTGCACCACCACCACCACCACTGCGTAGATCGCGAGACAAGGAACGCAGCCATACCAAAATCAGCCGTGAATCTGCATACCAAAAATCCCAGGCAAGTATTTGACTTGCATATTTTTGTTAATGCAATCTTCATATTAGTCTAGGATTGTTTGGAGATGGAAACTATGGAAGAAAATTAAATTTGTGTTAGGATAATGCATGTAGTTTTGATTATATGGAAATTCTGGAACCCTTGCCATGTACAGGAATATAACCCTCGAAATTTTGATGATATATTAGAAGGAATTTCTGGTAAAAACAGATTAGAACCTTGATTAAGGAAAACTCTAGGGTTCTTGATGATTAGATGGGATTTTGAGTTAATTATCCATGTTTAATGATAGTTATACACATGCTTTACGTTATAAACACCTGGTATAATGTTATAATGATGATAGTAGGATTTTTGGGACGATTGGAATGGAAAAACATAGTTTTGGATGAAGACGTTTAGTGAAACCCGTAACTGCATTCTGCAGAATTTTGCCCAGACCTGCTTGATCGATCGATCGATCGAGCCTAGAGCTTCGATCGATCGACACCTCCTGGAAGACTCCTAATTCCCTCTTTAAATGAGTTAAATTCAAATTGTCGTGATATAATTCTTGGTCATTCTTGATAAAATTATTTGCGAGACATTGAGGACCAGTAGGGCATAGGAATAAATGTTTGGACCTTTAATCTTCAACGAGAATGGTATTTATGGGACATTTACTTTAGGGTTGGTGAATTTATAAATTTAAAGGATGAGGTGCGTAAGAGAGTTACATTGGAACCTAATAAAGACACTTACTGAATTTCAGATTTGTGAGGATATAATCCACGAGTGTCAGGTAATGAGTGAGAAAACCCTTCGAGTTAAGGTTAGGAACGAAACCTTATACGTATTTCTATAAATGTGAAATTAAGGATAAATGGTATAATTATAGGTAACGTGAAGAACCTATGTTAATATGATAAAGTGGTATATTTATATGATTGTGTGTACATATATTATGTACATGTGAAAAACATACCACGCTACTTGCTATCCTTGAGGTTACCGCGCTGGGACAGTCTTATCTTGATGGGACCTTTATGGGGGATATTGACTTGTACCCTAGAAGATAGATATCCTTGGTACAGGCTATCGAATTGATAGTTCAGACGGTCCTAAGAGACGCGTGTATGTGCCATCCTCTTAGAGACTTGGAATCTATGCTTCGCCTCGATATTGTTTGTATATGTGTTAATACAATTCGAGAGTGTTTCCGAATTTGTATTCCCCTTGATTTGAGTGGTATGGGGTTTGGATAGTGGAAGTATGCACGCACCATAGTTTTATTCGGGGTGCTGTTATATATATATATATTATACGAGTAGTTAATATATATATGAGATTATGATATTTGAAACTGCCCACTGAGATTTGATAAGTAGGACATGGTTGTTGACTCAAATTAAAAATACTTGTTTTGAGAAAGTATAATATGTCACTGGAAACTTTATTGTTTTTATAAAGTTAAAAATAGAGAACTTTGGTTACAAATTGGAACATCTTTTTAAAGTGGAAATAGTGAATTGTAAATCTTACGAGTAATCTAAGATACGTTAAATCTTTTAGAAAGACTAGTGCGATAATTGATAAAACAAACCGTTGGGAAGATTAGTGCGATAGGTGTGCACATTAGAAGAGAGGTGAGTATTTTCTCAAGAGAGTGACGCACTAATATGTTGTTGCATTGGCCTGTATCAATTTAAATACTTGCTAAACGTATTTTAAAATCAAACACACTTTCGGGCTCTGACCCGTTTCTTTTTCTCTCTCTCTCTCTTGTATATATATGTATATATTTCAGGTGCCCAACCACAGGGGCGTCTTACTTAGGATCCTTTGAGAAGAACGTGCGGCAGCTTAGGTGGAAGTTGCAGGTCACTTGCGTAGACGGCTTCCTTTATTGACTCCACTTCTAGCATTCTCATTTATTGGGCATGTACCGCCCTTTCCATTATTTCATTTGTTGTTGGGACATTTATATTTCAGTTATTTTCAGTATTGTTCTATGGGATTTATTCAGTATGGATTTGTGATTCTAGTTTCATATGTTGACATTCGATTGGCGAATGTATTATATTATTTGGTTTATCGTGGTGTGATTCTTAATTGTAGAAATGTTGTCTTTAAATAAATAAATCTTTTTCGTTAATTAAAATTTGGAATGTATGTATATAAAGATGGTTTTGACACTTAGCTTAATTATTTAGGGTGTTAAATTGGAAAAATGTATTTTTAGCCACAGTGATGCTGAGAATGAACCAACTGTTTACCTTGATTTAATTTAATAAAGGATTGATCGCCCGGTATTTAATTAGGCGGGGTGTCACAGAAATTCTAATGAATTCTTGACTTTTGTCGTGTGTTTGTATCATGTTGTGTTTAATATGTCAATCAGGTTAATCCTCGCATATCATGTTTTAGTTAAGTTGTGTTTGTGAAAAAATGAGGTGGTAACTTATATGTGTTTTGATAATTATTGGTGTGTCTTTTAGGGTTAGAATATAATTCAAAAATCATTCTCAAACAATAGCGCAACGCTGAAAAATATTCACACTTTTTTGTCGTGCTATTTGTCATTTTCAAAATTCAACCATTGTTGCACACCTCTAATCAAACACGGCGAAAGCGTGCGTGAACATTAATAATTTTTTTAATACGAAGAATAAAAATTAATAATAAAATGTATAAATTTATGTCCGTTGTACATATATACGTATCAGAATTGTAAATTTGTTCATAAATAACATCAAAATTTTGACTTTTGATTATATATTTACATAGATATGGAAAGTAGCTCTTTATTTTCATTGGGGTGGTGACTCTGAATATTTTTCAAAAAAAAAATTGAGGGGAATGGTGACTCTTAATATTTTTTTAAAAAAATGAGGGGAACAATCCTATAATTTTATAAAAATCTTAAGAAAATGCAAGTACAATAAGGAAAATTTCAATTTTTTTATTTTGGAGGGATTCTGCGTTTTACTGGATACTCGGGTTCAAATACCCATGGTCTCACTGTTTGCTTACTAGTTTCATATAATTCAGAAAAAATAAGTTTTCTCAAAGCTTCTTGTTCATGTCTCTCATTAAAAGGTGCTATTCGATAATATCCCCCTCCCCCGCGCTCCTCTTAGATCCATCACTAGATTCGATAATATGTTTTTTTTCTCTAACTGGACCGATGAATTTTTTTTGCTCCAATAAGTTGTATTTGTAAACATGTAGGGAATATTCACTATATGTATAAATATAACCTAATGAGTGTGACACCCCGACTAATTAAGTACCGGGTAGCTACTCCTTTATTAAATTAAACCAAAATGCCAAGTTGGCTCAGTTAATAGCATCACTGTCGAAAACATTTTATTATTTCTAACCACCTAGTATTTAAAAAGTAAGTTGCCAAATTTTAATTAAAGTCTGGTTAACATGCAGTAAAAGATTTAATGCAAGAATAATAACATCATTCACCATAATGAAGTAGATAGAATAACCATCACATAATGTAAATAAAGTCTGGAGGAAAACTCCTCACTATAATACCACAAACTGAAATAACTAAACTGAATATTGAATCAATACATGCCAAAGTCTGAAAAACTGTAATGGAAAGATGTCTCTAATAGAAATGGGCAACATGCCCTACAACTGATAGATACTGAATCTAGAATCCAAATGATAAAAGCGTCTAAAAGCAAATCCCTGTAGCTTCCACAAACAGCTACAACTCGTCACCTGAATGAGTATCCTATGCATGGTGTCCTGTGGCTGGGCACCTAAAATGGTTTTACAAGAAAAATAGATTTGAAAGCAAACGGGTCAGAGCCCAAATGTGGAGATATTTTTAAAAACCTGCAAGTGCTTTAAAAACATTTAAAACATTAAATGCAAAGTACATGTTAGGACGTGCACTCACATGAAATTCTCACCACTCGTCTAACTGTGCACTCCTAACGTAAGTACCCATCTAAAATGACACTAACCACTAGCTAAGTGACATCATATCTGGCTAGACTGATATAGGTTCTACCCTTATTACTCGGGTCCCATTAACATAAAAACGATCTCAATTAAATATAAGTCTAACGTAAACTCAGATGCTTAATATGCAATATATTTCACTATCAGTTAACCCGTTATGTTTTTCTCGAAACAATACCGTAATTATATTCACAACATTAACATGAAGGTTCCCATTAATTCAGTGTATATTATTCACATCATAAATATACAATACAAGCACCCCGAGAACTAAGCTGCGGTACACACATACTCTGCTATCCATCCCGGTACATCACGTACATAAGGATCACATATTCCAAATCTCTCAGGAATAGTTCACAGATAACAACATCACAAATAATGGAGGCGAACACAGTCACATCACATGGGTCACGCACATACCTACGCTCCCATGATCAGCGGACTTATCAACATCCCAATAAGTCTTTCTATGACCTATGTTCATCAAGGTAACCAGTCTAAATCCGGGCAACACAAGGATTAGAGGGCCCTAAGCGAACGCAAACCTCCCGTGATAGCAAGTATGGTAGGTATGTCATACACACAAAACATATACCAATACTAAGTAAACACGCATCTTAGTAATCACCGTAATTTAATTGTAGTACTTATCGCATTCTCGTACCAACTTAATATATATACAACTTATATAATCCCGGTCCATATTTATACGCGCCATAATTTATTCTCACGTCGTAGTAGGCACTCACGTCTCAATCCATAATGTTCATTTGATTCGTTCCACAATTATATAGTTTACTCCTCATTATATCCCAAATGTCCCAAGTTTACCAATACATCATCAAAGGAGTGTTATCTCTATCCTCAAACAAGTTTACGGGACTCCCAAAATCAAAACAGGCCAAAAAGGCCTAAACTGTCAGCTCGTTCGAAGTCTCGTTCGAACGAGATTCAGTTCGTTCGAACGAACTGCACCTTCTAACGACATCTCATTCGAACGAAGGTATCGAACGAAATTTACTCTCGTTAGAAGCGATTGGTCAACTCGTTTGAAGCTCGTTCGAACGAGCTCGTTCGAACGACCTGGGGAGGTCTTCTAACGAACAACCAGTTCCGAGCCCAGATTTCCCTAGTTTCGTTTTTCACCATTTTTATCTCTTCAAAACTCATCTAAACATCAAACCAACGATTGTTTAAGGTCTCTAATCATCCCTAAACGTACCTAGGTCACATACTAACATATTTTAGGGAATCAATTCATCCTAAATATCATTAAATCCTCAAGTCTCTACACTTTTCCCCAAATTTCCAAGAATATAAACCCTAGAATTTATAATCATTAATTTACCCAATTAAATCCGTTTTATTTTCATCCAATATCTAATGTCATCAGAATAATCATCTACCTACCATTCTACATGCAATTTCTCTTCAAGATTTGAAGTTCTAAGTTCCAAATTACATGGGTTTTCATATCACTCCAAGAACAATTCAATCTTCATAAAATTCCTACGCATGGAAAGGCATTCTCTGAAATTAAATCACTTGCCTTGAGTTTATCTCTGATTTTGATGTTGATTTGCTGAAGTTATCTCTCTCTATCTGCAGAATTCCTTCTCTACAAGCTTTCTTCTCCAAAGGTGGCTATGGTGGCTAGGGTTTTCTTTGGGAAGTTTTGGAAACCTAACCTAATAACCCCCGTAGCTTATTGGGTCATTAAGGGATGGTTAGTGGGTTTAGTGGGTCAATCCCCAATCAGATAAAGACTCCTAATTTTCGTCACTTTTAATTCCCAAAAATACAAAATTACCAAAATACCCTTTATGTTGTCGGTATGGCCTAAAAATACCCCGGAATCCAAACTAAACCCCCGGCTAGTGTTTTTTGACTATCTCGACCCTTACGGACGCGTTGGCGCACTCAAAACGACCATACAGTTAATAGAATTTAAATTCACTTTTATAAATAAAATAATTATAACTTGACGCGACTCTCACCCGCGTCCCAATCCAAATTGCCGTATATCAATCTCACGACAAATTTCATAATTCAATATTCATATATAATCATATATGCACATATAATCAAATACTAAATCGCATCTCACTATTATTTTAACCCGGATTAATTCCCAATTAATTCTCATTTAATAAATTAATCCCAAAAATAAATATTGCCAAAAATACGGGGTATTACATACTTCCCCCCTAATAACAGAATTTCGTCCCGAAATTCGAAACTAGAAAGTACCTGGTAAGAACAACTCGGGATAACGTTCGCGCATCTCATCCTTGCGCTCCCATGTGGACTCCTCGACATTATGATGTCGCGACTGAACACGCACTAACGGGACTATCTTTGTCCGCAGTTTTCGCTCACTTCGATCCAAAATAGCAATCGGCCCCTCCTCGTAGGAGCTATCAAGTTGGAGATCAATGTCCTCCACAGCAATATGAGAATGAGCCAAATTGTCCTTGAGATATTTCCTTAACAAGGAAATATGAAACACATCGTGAATCCGATCCAAATGCTCCGGTAATCCAAGCCTATACGCAACCGGTCCAATCCGCTCAATAATAGGAAATGGTCCCACATATCTCGGTGCCAACTTCCATTTATTCCCAAAATGCATAATCCCCTTCATAGGAGATACTCTGAGCAAAACCTGGTCCCCTACTTGGAACTCTCTGAAGAACCTCTTCGCATCAGCATAGCTCTTCTGCCTGTCCTGAGCTACCCGAATGCGACTCCGAATTAACTCAATCCTTGTCGAAGTATCCTGAATCACTTTTGAACCAAGTAGTTTATTGTCCCCCACTTCTAACCAACATGCTGGGGAACGACAGGGTCTACCATACAATGCCTCAAATGGATCCATGTCAATGGTGAACTGGTAGGAGTTGTTGTAAACAAACTCCACCAGTGGAAGGTACTGCTCCCATCCACCCCCAAAGTCAATAATGCACATGCGTAGCATGTCCTCCAACATCTGATTTGTGCGCTCGGTCTGTCCATCGGTCTGCAGATGATAAGCCGTACTCAACCACAATTCTGTGCCCATGGCCTCCTGGAAACTTTCACAAAACCGCGAAACAAATATCTTGTCTCTGTCAGACACGATATTTAGGGGCACACCGTGAAGTCTCACAATCTCTGAAATGAAGAGCTGGGCATACTGTCCCGTAGTGTAGTCAGTCCTTACGGGTAAAAAGTGAGCGACTTTGGAAAATCTGTCCACAATTACCCAAACGGAGTCGTGACCCCTCTGCGACGTAGGCAACCCCGTGATAAAGTCCATGGATATGCTCTCCCACATCCACACCGGGACCTCCAATGGTTGTAGCAGTCCTGTCGATCTCTGATGATCCACTTTTACAAGCTGACAAGTGGCGCATTTCGAAACAAATTTAGCGATATCTCTCTTCATACCGCTCCACCAATACTGGTGTCTCATTTCTTGGTACATTTTGTCCCCTCCAGGATGTACCGCGAACCGTGAGCCGTGCGACTCTGTCATCACATCGTGTCGCAATTCCTCCCCTTCCGGAACCACCAATCTCCCATTGAAGTGTAATTCCCCGTCTGAGCTAACGGTATAGGACTCGGCTCCCTCTGCTAGTAATCGAACTATCTTCTCCTGACAGAACGAGTCATTAGCCTGTGCCCGTACTACCTTCATGACGATCTGCGGTGTAACAGTCATCACAGACATAAAAGATCGGGCCACTGCATCCTGGTGTCCCAATTCCTTCCACTTGGCCTTCCACACTTCTGCCACTTCATCTGCTGGCCTACGGCTCAACGCGTCTGCCACCACGTTAGCCTTACCCGGGTGATACTGGATATCGAACTGGTAGTCTTTCACAAACTCAAGCCACCTACGCTGCCGCATATTCAACTCCTTCTGCGTGAACAGGTACTATAGGGACTTATGGTCCGTGAATAATTGGAACTTCTCTCCCAAAAGATAGTGCCTCCAAATCCGTAGGGCAAATACTACCGCCGCCAACTCCAAATCACGCGTGGGGTAATTCTTCTCATGAGGCTTAAGCTTACGGGAATCATAAGTTATGGCTTGTCTCTCCTGCTGCAATACACCTCCAAGTCCTTGCAAAGACGCATCGGTGTAAACCAAATACTCAACTCCCGGTCTCGACAATGCTAACACAGGTGCTGAGGTCAATTTGTCCTTTAACTCATCAAATGCCAACTGACAGGCATCACTCTAGATGAATGGCACATCCTTACGAGTCAGATATGTCAAAGGACCTGCTATCTTCGAAAATCCCCGAATGAACCTCCTGTAGTATCCTGGTAGGCCCAAGAAACTACGAATCTCAGTCGGTGTCGTGGGCTGTCCCCACTCCCTCACCTCGGATACCTTCCCCGGATCAACAGATATCCCCCGGTCGGAAATAATGTGTCCCAAAAATTGGACCTCCTTCAACCAAAACCCGCACTTCTCATATTTCGCATACAACTCGTTTTGACGTAGTGTCTGCAAAACTTGCCTCAAATGCTCGGCGTGCTCCTCCTCTGTCTGGGAGTAAACTAGAATATCATCGATGAAGATAATGACAAACTGATCTAGGAAATCCCTGAACACTCTGTTCATCAAGTCCATAAACACAGCTGGAGCGTTGGTCAAACCAAAAGGCATAACCCGAAACTCGTAAGAACCATATCTCGACAAGAACGCAGTCTTCGAGACATCCTCCTCCCTGATACGCAACTGATGGTATCCCGATCTCAAATCAATCTTCGAGAAGAAAGAAGCTCCTCTCAATTGGTCGAATAAGTCATCGATTCAAGGCAACAGATACTTATTCCGTATCGTGACCTTATTCAACTCTCGGTAGTCCACACACAATCTTAGTGAACCATCTCTCTTCTTCACGAACAACACAGGGGCACCCCATGGTGAAGTACTCCTCCGTATAAACCCCTGACCTAACAATTGCTCAATCTGATCCCATAACTCCCTCATCTCAGCTGGAGCCATACGGTACGGTGCGCGTGCTATAGGTCTCGTACCTGGTAGTAAATCTATAACAAAGTCTATCTCTCGACTGGGGGGTAGGCCTGGTATCTCCTGAAACACATCCGAATACTCCCTGACAACTGGGATAGAATCTAAAGGAATCACAACCTCCTTAGAGGTATCCTCCTCTATGTAATACAGATGAGCGGTCGACCCTCCCTCTTAGCGAGGCATCGCCACTACAAACATCTCTTGCCCCGGAATGGCAAAAACAATGCTCCCGCTGAAGCAATCAATCATGGCCCTATAAGCTACGAGCCAATCCATACCGATAATCACATCGTGCACATGCATATCTAATACCAACATGTCTGCAGGTAATACCAAACCACCAATCTCTACCCCCACTCCCCGGCATATAAAGAATATAAGTGACCCACTCCCCAACGGTGAGTCGACACACGTCACTGTGCTCTCTGCCGTAGCTAACAATCCTAAGGCTTTCGCGAAATGTGTAGCTATAAAACAATGTGTAGCCCCCGTATCAAACAATACCCGACCCATAGTGCCATGGATAGGAAACGTACCCTCAATCTTAGGCGGTGCCTGTGGAACTGCTGCCTGGTGGACGTTATAGACACATCCATACTGTAGCTGCCCCTGCTGAACTGGGACTGCTGGAATGGGTGGTAATGCTGCCATCTGTGGCGGTGCGGGGAGAGCGGTGGGAAACATAGGCCTCTGCGGCTCCTGGCGAGCACCCTGCTGCTGCTGCTGTGGGGCCCTGAACCTATCAGGACAATCCTGTCGTTTATGGCCAGTCTTACCACAAACAAAACACTTCCCTGGGAAGTTCCCTCCCCTCTGTCCCTGCTGTCCCCGGCCCTGGTGGCCGTTACCGTTCCTCCCTTGGTCCTGCTGGCCCTACTGAAACTGCTGCCCATTCTGCCCCTGTTGGCCCTGATGGCCGTTTGGACCCTGATGGCCCTGACGAAAACCTCCCTGTCCGTGCCTGTAGTTCCCTGATCTGAACCTCTTCCGATCCCCCTGCTGGGAACCCTGCTCACCCTGTCTCTGCCCCTGAACAGATTGTGCCCCACCGGCACCATGTCCTCCGGTCTTGCCCTGATGGCTAGACTCTCCCGATCTCTTGCCCTCAGCCATATGAAAGCGGTGATCCTGGCAGTGTAACAAAGCAGCGTTAACCACATCAGAATAAGTGGCCAACGAAAGGTTCCCTAACAGATGCTGACGGATCCTCCATGTCAACCCGTTGGTGAATTTATCAATCTTCTTCTTTTCTGTCGGTATCTCATCCGGAACGATATTCAACAGATTCGTGAACTCGGCCTCATACTCGGCCACAATCTTACCCTCCTTCTTCAGATTCATCAGTTTCCTCCTCATTTCTGTATGAATAGCTGACGGAAAGTACTTGCGGTCGAACCGCACCCAAAAGTCCTGAATAGTGAGAGTATCCCTCTCCTCCACGGTGGTAATAGACTCCCACCACTGCAGTGCAGATCCAACTAGCTTGAAAGTAGCTAGCACCTTCTTCTGAACTTCCGTGCACTCATACATCCTCAAGTGCCTCTGTATATCCTTCCTCCACTGGCTCGAGACTACCACATCTGAGCTACCTGCAAACTCTAGCGGATGCGCTTTCTGAAAAGCGTCACGTACACGTTCCCAAGCAGACATGAATGCATTTGCCTGTACTGGCGCGGCAATCGGCGCCTGAGGCGGTGCCTGCTGAACTACAGAAATTGCGGCATTTACCGCTTGGGCTACAATGGCTGCAACCTCAGCGGCGTTCATCATGCCCTGAACTGGAATGGGCTGGGGCTCGGGCGTTGCATCCCTGGGAACTCGTCGTGCATGTCGTGGAGGCATCTGAAATAAGAATGAAGTTTATAAGTTCGAAGTTATAAACTTAAAATAGCTGAAGAACGAAGCATACACAAAAGAGTACAACAGTCCTAAAATATAGGGCTCTATATCAAAGGAAACTTAGCGGAAACATAATAGCCGTACAGATCCTAAAGGACACTAGAACCTGATGCTCTGATATCACCTGTGACACACCGACTAATTAAATACCGGGTAGCTACTCCTTTATTAAATTAAACCAAAATTCTAAGTTGGTTCAATTAATAACATCACTGTCGAAAACATTTTATTATTTCTAACCACCTAGTATTTAAAAAGTAAGTTGCCAAATTTTAATTAAAGTCTGGTTAACATGCAGTAAAAGATTTAATGCAAGAATAATAACACCATTCACCATAATGAAGTAGATAGAATAACCATCACATAATGTAAATAAAGTCTGGAGGAAAACTCCTCACTACAATACCACAAACTGAAATAACTAAACTGAATATTGAATCAATACATGCCAAAGTCTGAAAAACTGTAATGGAAAGATGTCTCTAATAGAAATGGGCAACATGCCCTACAATTGATAGATACTGAATCTAGAATCCAAATGATAGAAGCGTCTAAAAGAAAATCCCTGTAGCTTCCACAAACAGCTACAGCTCGTCACCTGAATGAGTATCCTATGCATGGTGTCCTTGTGGCTGGGCACCTAAAATGGTTTTACAAGAAAAATAGATTTTAAAGAAAACGGGTCAGAGCCCGAATGTGGAGATATTTTTAAAAACCTGCAAGTGCTTTAAAAACATTTAAAACATTAAATGCAAAGTACATGTTAGGACGTGCACTCACATGAAATTCTCACCACTCGTCAAACTGTGCACTCCTAACGTAAGTACCCATCTAAAATGACACTAACCACTAGCTAAGTGACATCATATCTAGCTAGACTGATATAGGTTCTACCCTTATTACTCGGTTACCATTAACATAAAAATGATCTCAATTAAATATGGGTCTAACGTAAACTCAGATGCTTAATATGCAATATATTTCACTATCAGTTAACCCGTTATGTTTTTCTCGAAACAATACCGTAATTATATTCACAACATTAACATGAAGGTTCCCATTAATTCAGTGTATATTATTCACATCATAAATATACAATACAAGCACCCCGAGAACTAAGCTGCGGTGCACACATACTCTGCTATCCATCCCGGTACATCACGTACATAAGGATCACATATTCCGAATCTCTCAGGAATAGTTCACAGATAACAACATCACAAATAATGGAGACGAACACAGTCACATAACATGGGTCACGCACATACCTACGCTCCCACGATCAGCGGACTTATCAACATCCCAATAAGTCTTTCTATGACCTATGTTCATCAAGGTAACCAGTCTAAATCCGGGCAACACAAGGATTAGAGGGCCCTAAGCAAACGCAAACCTCCCGTGATAGAAAGTATGGTAGGTATGTCATACACACAAATCATATACCAATACTAAGTAAACACGCATCTTAGTAATCACCGTAATTTAATTGTAGTACTTATCGCATTCTCGTACCAACTTAATATATATACAACTTATATAATCCCGGTCCATATTTATACGCGCCATAATTTATTCTCACGTCGTAGTAGGCACTCACGTCTCAATCCATAATGTTCATTTGATTCGTTCCACAATTATATAGTTTACTCCTCATTATATCCCAAATGTCCCAAGTTTACCAATACATCATCAAAGGAATGTTATCTCTATCCTCAAACAAGTTTACGGGACTCCCAAAATCAAAACAGGCCAAAAAGGCCTAAACTGTCAACTCGTTCGAAGTCTCGTTCGAACGAGATTCAGTTCGTTCGAACGAACTGCACCTTCTAACAACATCTCGTTCGAACGAAGGTATCGAACAAAATTTACTCTCGTTAGAAGCGACTGGTCAACTCGTTAGAAGCTCGTTCGAACGAGCTCGTTCGAATGACCTGGGGAGGTCTTCTAACGAACGACCAGTTCCGAGCCCAGATTTCCCTAGTTTCATTTTTCACCATTTTTATCTCTTCAAAACTCATCTAAACATCAAACCAACGATTGTTTAAGGTCTCTAATCATCCCTAAACGTACCTAGGTCACATACTAACATATTTTGGGGAATCAATTCATCCTAAATATCATTAAATCCTCAAGTCTCTACACTTTTCCCCAAATTTCCAAGAATATAAACCCTAGAATTTATAATCATTAATTTACCCAATTAAATCCGTTTTATTTTCATCCAATATCTAATGTCATCAGAATAATCATCTACCTACCATTCTACATGCAATTTCTCTTCAATATTTCAAGTTCTAAGTTCCAAATTACATGGGTTTTCATATCACTCCAAGAACAATTCAATCTTTATAAAATTCCTACGCATGGAAAGGCATTCTCTGAAATTAAACGAAATTAAATCACTTGCCTTGAGTTTATCTCTGATTTTGATGTTGATTTGCTGAAGTTATCTCTCTCTATCTGCAGAATTCCTTCTCTACAAGCTTTCTTCTCCAAAGGTGGCTATGGTGGCTAGGGTTTTCTTTGGGAAGTTTTGGAAACCTAACCTAATAAACCCCGTAGCTTATTGGGTCATTAAGGGCTGGTTTGTGGGTTTAGTGGGTCAATTCCCAATCAGATAAAGACTCCTAATTTTCGTCACTTTTAATTCCCAAAAATACAAAATTACCAAAATACCCTTTATTTTGCCGGTATGGCCTAAAAATACCCCGGAATCCAAACTAAAACCCCGGCTAGTGTTTTCTGACTATCTCGACCCTTCCGGACGCGTTGGCACACTCAAAATGACCATACGGTTAATAGAATTTAAATTCACTTTTATAAATAAAATAATTATAACCTGACGTGACTGTCACCCGCGTCCCAATCCAAATTGTCGTATATCAATCTCACGACAAATTTCATAATTCAATATTCATATATAATCATATATGCACATATAATCAAATACTAACTCGCATCTCACTAGTATTTTAACCCGGATTAATTCCCAATTAATTCTCATTTAATTAATTAATCCCAAAAATAAATATTGCAAAAAATACGGGGTATTACAATGAGAAAAAAAATATTTTGATTGAATTTATATAAGGAAATATCTTATGTAAATAAAATTTATTTGCCAATCTCAACGATGAATGGTATCACGTCATACTATGTTATGTACACAACACGAAATACGAATGAATTCTTGACTTTTGTCGTGTTTTTGTAGCATGTTGTGTTTAATATGTCAATCATGTTAATCCTGCCATATCATGTTTTAGATAAGTTGCGTTTGTGAAAAAATGAAATTGTATCTTATTCGTGTTTCGATAATTATTGGTATAATACAACTCAGAATTCATTCTCACATAACAACCTAACGCAAAAATATTCACAATTTGTCATCATGCTATTTGTTATTTTCAAAATTCAACCCCTTGTTGGACACCTCTAATCAAACACGAGGCCTTCATCTCCACCATCAAATTAATGCTCGAATTTTCATTTTAAACCTATATATAACTGTAATTAAAATATTAGTTAGTTGGACTCCCCCCACCAATCCCCAAGAATGAATATATATATATATATATATATATATATATATGCTTTAAATTTAACATTCCAAGTTTCAATAATTAGGGATTGGCCCTGAATTCGACAGTTGGTCAGATGAATAGATGTCTGCCATTCTATTTGTTTAAAAAATAAACATTATAACTTCACCCATAAATCCCTCCCTTCTATCTTCTCTTTTTGGCCAGGAAATCCATGACAAAAAACTTTCAAAAAAATATTTTATTGCAAACAAACTTTAACAATATAGCCTGTGTTATTTTTTTTTTTAAATTCCAAGAATGCAAAGTAAATAATTACAACAAATGATTAGAATTTGTTTAAAATCTCTTCAAAATACAACAAATTAGAACACTCCAAAATAAACAAATCTTGATATTATGTAATTTATGTTCAAATGCAAAGCTCTCTAAAAATAATTATTATCCAGAAAAAGTCATGTATTTGTGAGGAAAAATCTTTAGTTTCCCCATAAAACCATGCATTCTTCAAGAATGTGCATAAATTTTCTTTTTTATAAAACCCGTGCATTTTCCCAAAAGATGCACTAGTCTTTTAAAAAGATAATTTAAAAGGAAAATGATAACATGTGCGCTTAGGCACATGTGTTGAGCCTCAAAATAGTAAGTGTTGGAGCGCCACATAAATATTTGTTCCCTATTAAAAGTATGTTGGAACTCTGTCCCTACTATTTTTGAGATCTTAATGTATGCCTTAAAGACAGATGTTATCAGGACCCAATTTAAAAAACCAAGGAGTGAGAGGGAAATATATTTAAGTAAATTTGACATTTAATTCCATTTGGTTGTCGTCAACCCACCACTGTCACCTAATCGAGAGAAACTACCCCGCGCGTGTGTGTGTGCATGCATGTGTGTGTGTGTGTGAGAGTCTCTATGTGTGTGTGTGTGTGTGTGTGAGAGAGAGAGAGAGAGAGAGAGAGAGAGAGTTTACTTTTAATTCATTTTGGAAAAATGATAGGCACATCGGGTGCAAGTATCGGGGTAGTACCGGTACTGCTTTATTTGCTTATACAATGGTGTGATTTGATTGTTTTATGGTGTGGGCCCCACCAGTGTACAAGTCATATAAATCGCATTTGGTACTAAATCGGTACTTGGACCCGATAAGAGTATCATTACTCTTCATTTAGTCATCATCAATTAACCATCGTTACCTAATCGTCAAAAACTACCGTGAATCGGTGTATGGTATTTTGATATACAAAATAAAGGTAATTCGCACGACTAAAAAGTCTGAGGGGAAAAGTGCAAAAAGCACTCGGAGTATTGCACTTTTAAAAAATGTATGTCAAAATATTATATTCTAAAAATTGCACTTCTGATACGTGATTTTTTTACTTTTGGTAGGTGCATTTTATTTCATGCAACTTAAAATTGATTTTATGTAAATATAGCGATTCAAGACGCAATCTTTTAACGTGTAGCATTCTCCCATATATATTTAGCGAAGCATTATTTTATGAAATATATATTTTTAAAATAAAATTTTAAAACAAAAAAACTCTTAAATTCTCCATTTCAGTCTTATGTTATCCTTTAATGTCTCCCTCAGTGGATTTCTCCTATAATTTACAATCTTAAAACTAGTGTTTAACTTTGGGTAACCATTATTATCTAGAAAACCCTTTGCATCAGCAATTCTGAACCTTCACCAATGATGTGATTGGTAGTTAGAAAAAGAAAAAGATTTTTATTCCTTTGTTGTTAGAAAAAAACTCTTAAATTCTCCATTTCAATATTATGTTATTATTTAATGTCTCCCTCAATAGGCCTTCTCATAAGACTCTTTTAAGTTAAAAAAGTCACCAAACAATGTGCTTCATTCCATTTGTTGTTCCCTCATGAGGAAGTATGAAAAATATGGAATTTTATATAGGAATCTTTGTATTTGTATTTAGGGATGTTGTGTTGTTAGACGATATAGTTTAGGTATTTTTAGATTGGTAGTAAAATTAGGAATATTATAGTAGAATAGATACTTTATTCCTATAAAGAACATGATTATTTATGCACTGAGGCGCTCCAACATATCTCATTAAACAAGCCTAAAGAATATACCAATTTTGAAAAATACAAAAAAAATATATAATTTCTTAACCACATATGATCTTCATATCGAGGAGATTATGTACAAAAAAATTTATCAAAAAAATTAGTCCGGAAGTGAGTTACGTGATCATCAAAAGTTTGAACAGTAAAAAAATGCGCATATACAACCCTATTTCATTTCACCTACATTCAAATTGAATTTTGTGGTGAAATATTTTGTATATGATCTCCTTATTATGTTTCTCATCTATACCATATCTGTAAAATATTTTTTTTTTGGTATTTTTAAAATTTTATATTTTTTAGGTATGTTTAATTTAACAATACATGTTGGAGAGCCTTATCACTATAAAAAAATAAAAAAATAAAAATGTTAGACTTACCCCAAAATTATCCCTAAATTATCGAAAATGTGTTTTAAGGGTTTGTACTCTGGTGTGCGTCCCGCCAAGGTACAAACCCTTAAAGCGTATGTTTGGTAATTTGGGGTTAATTGTATCATTGTTCTAAAAAAATGTAACGTTCTTGATTTGAGTTCATCAAAATAAATATTGATATTTAGAATTTTGTTGAGAATTTTTCTTCTCATTTACGATCCTTTTTTTTATTAAATCGAAGTTGAAAGGAAAGTGGGCCCTTAATTTGGAACAACCCCGAAAAAATAACGGACTCTTAATTTGAGATGGAGGAAGCATAATTTTTTCACAAGTATTAATTTCTTGAAAATCTTATTACTAATACAATGTAGTAATTTCTTTAAACATGACATTGATTTCTTTGAGTCACGTTATATGAAGCTCTACTTTTCAATTGTGCGGCTTCAGCTACTTTAATTAAGTTGATTTCATTGTGTAGCTGCCGTGGAAAAATTGCAACTTTATGGAGGATTTTTGGATACATAAATGTGCATAATTTGAGAGATTATTAAATCAAATTATTATTTGATTGAGAGGAGTTAGTTCGTTTACCACATTATTGAACCAAATGAGATTTTTAATTAGTTCCATAGATGGCTTCAAAAGTTATCTATACTACATAATATGCTAAAAACAATATGTTTAGATAGAAAATGATTATTTATTCTATTAGTTTCACCGTAACTAATAAATGTCATTTAATGTTGTGAATAGTTTTTCAGTACACACAACTACACAACGTGATACAAGTTCCACAAGATGTGTATGAATCATGTGTCGCATCAGCGCCCATGCACGTCACATACAAATCAGGAAATGACTCGATCACTCTTAATGATACCGGCCACCATTACTTCATTTGTGGGGGTCGGGGTCATTGCCCAGCTGGACAAAAGGTGGACATATATGTGGTTAATGAATCTTCGACAAATTCGATAGCTCCATCTTTAATTCCACCAGCTTTACCCTCTTCTCAAGGTTCGACGGCTCCATCTCCTCCCCCTCAAGTTCCCGTGGATATACTACCTACACCTTCTCCAAGTGAAGCGTCCCCAATGTATTATTTGTGTAAGGCCGGGTTAGCTATGGTTGTTATTGTAGCTCTTATTTGAGTTAAGTTTTCAACAATATTGATGTCGCCTTTGTTGAGAATAGCGAGTACAAAACTCTAATATTCGCAATAAATGATTATAAGGAAGTACTCACTAAACCACTCTTTCAAAACACTTAAAGAATACCAACTCATAAAATACCACACTCAAACTAAGATACAAATGTTAATTGCCTTATTATTTTACTTCTTCTTGGATGATTATACAAGCATAGGAGATGGGGTATTTATAGCATGAAAAAATACATTTTAGGCCACACATTAAACAAGGAAAAAATTTCAACCACACCTTTTCTACCTAACACACACTAATTTATCACTAGTGAAATATAGATAAGCAATGACATAACACACATTAATTTTCCACTAGTGCAATATAGGTAAGCAATGGCATCATATGGTTTGTGATGTTGAAACTTAATACTCCCCCTCAACATCTACTCTCATTCTTTTGACCATGCCGTGCTGACAATGAAAGTTTTCAAACTTGCTTGTACTCAAACCTTTTGTGAACAAGTCTGGAATTTGATCATCTGACTTTATCTGTTTCATCTCAATCTCTTCTTCAATAACCTTTTCTCCGATAAAATGATAGTACACTTTCACATGTTTAGTTCTTGCATGAAAAATAGGATTCTCCGCCAAACAAACTACCGACTGGTTATCATAATATAATGGAACTGCATAGTCTAGTGGTTGATGTAGATCACTCATCAACTGTAACAACCACGTACTCTCTTAAGCTTCCATTGCTGCTGCTCGATATTTTGATTCCGTAGTTGACAAAGATACCATTGGTTGTCTCTTACTACACTAAGAAATTGCTCTAGATCCAAGTTTAAACACGTACCTGGTAGTTGATCAGCGAGTGTCGTGATCTTCTGCATAGTCAACGTCACAATAGCCAACTAATTTGCAATCTTCACCTTTCTTGTACAAAATACCATAGTTAGTTGTACTTTTCACATATCTCAATATGCACCGAACTGCTTCCAAATGAGACTTTTTTAAATTTAAATTCAGATATCTCAATACCATAGTTAGACAAAATGACATTTACATTTTTTTAATGTCAAAACAACCTATCGTCTTGATTGTTACTCAAATTTAAAATTATTTTGTAGCTGAATACAAACTCAAGTTAAAATTCATGAAATATAATGTTCAAATATTACCAAGATCATAAAGTGGATCTCATATTCCTTATTTCATGCTAAAATCAAAATTTTATAAATGGTAAAAAGTATTACATTTTATTACTAATATTTGGAATCTAGTAACATGTCCAACAATGATTATGTGCCATCAATACAATCAAACTTTCTTATTTATAAGTCACTCATTCAATATAATTTAACAATGTTTTGCCAATAATATTAAATTCCAAAAACTTTATATTGGGGATATCACTCTCTCGGGAAAGTTTAGACATTAAAATTATATTTATTATTATTTTCATACAAAAATTATATGTAATATAAACTTTTCCTTTTGTGTGATATACATATACATACGTACATATATATATATATATATATATATATATATATATATATAAATATATATATTAAGTTTAGGTTTTATAAAATGAGTACTTGTTATTTTTATATTAATTTAAATAATCATGACTTGAACTTGAGGACAATGGAACTAACTTCATATAAGAACCAACTCACTTCATGTAGTTCGTCCTTTGGAAGTATAAAATCATAGTAGAAAATAAATTCAGTTTCGTCATTTACTGTTTGTAATTGGAGAGAGTTCTTTTTAATTTTAAATTAAAAGGTATTGTGGAATAACCCTCGCTTTTGGGAGCCCATTTTATATTTATTTACTATGTTGTGTAGTTGCATATATAAAATGCTTCATGTGGGTAAGTATTAATTTGATGAAATAAGTTAATATTTACAAATAAGTTGCATGTTACCATGTGTGTAAGTAGTTGTTACCATGTGGTGTTCTATTTTGTCATGAAAATTAATATGGCAATTTGAATTAAATGGAACCGGAACTTAATTTGGCTTATAAAATCTCCAAATGATAATTTGGAGGGTGTAGTTAGTTCCGGGAGGTACGAGACAGTCGAAATGTGTGCCATATTGTATTTTGAGATTTTGGGCACTTTTGACTGGTTTTGGCATATTGCGTATTAGAACATAACTATTGCGGTATTTTTACTTAAAGGTTGGAGACTTTTAATCTTAAGCCACGTTTAGTTTTTTCCCTAAGTCTTTCAATTCCTCTTATTTGCCCTAAGTGTTCTAGCCCTAGAGTGAGAGAGAGTGAGTGGAAGGTTGGAGAAAAAGAGGGAAATCTTGAAGATTTGTGGCTTGATCTTGCTTTCTTCTTCATCCAAGTCCGAAATTGAAGCCCCAAGGCAAGTTTTCTACTTGTTATTATATGGTTTAAGATGAATAATTAGTATGGGTAGATATGTATAGTTTTGATGTATTGTAATTGTGGTTTTTGATTGGATTTATGGGTATCAACATCTTTGGTAGAGATAGATTGTTGATTGAGGTAGAAAAATGTTGTTGGGAGCATTTATGATCTTTGGGTATCATTAAATGTAATTGGATGACTTTGGGTTGGTTGTTGATTTTGGGGTTTAGAAGATATTAGGAAAAATGGGGTCTAGGTCTGCAATGACCGGTCGACCGCGTATCTCAGACCGGTCGACCGGGCCTTCGGAGGAGGGCACACTGCTTTCTTTCAAATGAATGAAATAAGGTCGCGGTCGACCGCGGTTCTACCACAGGTCGACCGGTCCATCCGAAATGAACTTTCTGCTTTCTTTCAAAAGCTAAACTTTGAGACGCGGTCGACCACTGTCTTGGGATTGATCGACCGGTCCCCTGTTTTCTCAACCCATTTCTTACTTTTGTCCTTTATTCTTTTTCTTCCTCTAGGAACTTAGGACTCTTCTTGAATGAAGTAAACCTTGGCTTTTAGAGTCCTAGTTGAGTTGGTTGTCACCCTAGTGTTGAATGGTTTCACTTGGGGTTAAGTCCGGGGGAAGGGTTGTCCTAGTGATGTTAAGGCATCACTTTTCTTTGTGCATCCAAATAATATGGATAGGAATTGTAGGCCCATACTTGGAGATTTGAGTTATATAAAATCTTATGTTTGGGGAAGTGAATTTGATCCCTTGAAGATTTATTCAAGGCATAACCTAGGATGAGTAATGAACTATCCTATAATAACGGTTTCAAACAAATGAAACTTGTAAATGTAATGAAAATGAAAAGTATGGTTTTTATAGTAAATGCTAATTTACTTAAACACACCTCTCTAAATGCTATCATAAGGGAAGCTCACGCATGAGGTGATGTTCCTTGACTAGTGAATGCAGGGAGACTATAGTCCTCGGCCATATGCGGGTTTATTATATGTATTTTTCTGCGCTAGTGAAGTAATTCTGGGTGTGGTTATGACTCACTCGCAGGCATATGGCCACTTCCCGACGTGCGATAGGTACCCAGGCTGCCTTGTTTGATGGGCCCCTGGAAGATGATAGTCATTTAGGGGCGCGCCCAGTGGGGAAACTCGGAGGGGCGGTCTTAGAATCGTTATATGCATAAGAATATAGCTTTTCTAAATCTCAAGTGGGACTTGAGGGTTGTATAATTCCACTAAATGATATTATGACAATTACATTCTTGCTAAGGAATGGGAATTGGAATGAAATAAGAAGATAATGTTAGTATATTCCTGTTAAGGAACTGAAACTGGTTTAAAGTGGAATTTGGGGAATACTAGCTCTTAATTTAGTTTTTAATTTAATCTTGCATAATTTCATCTTCTTGCATATAGTCTCTTTTAGTTATGTCATTTTCACTTGTTTTCTTATGATCCATGCTTAGGCTGTTAGAGTGTTGATTTCTATACCCATGTGTCGCTATTCACATCTAGCATGCTTTTTGTTCATCTGGGAACTATATATTAACTGGGTCCTGACCCGTTCTTTTTCCTCTATGTTGTATTTGTTATTTTATCCGCCCAGGTGCTCCTCTGCAAGGGCGCCCGTGTTGATATTCCTACCTTTTTTGCTTTTAAGGAGCTGTATGAAATTGCGGTTATTACAGGATGTTTTGTTAGACGCCGTCATTCTTTTGATATCTAGTCATGATCGGGTCTGTCACTCGGGCGAGTGGCCCAAATCTTGTAATTGTGTAATGAATGTATAACATAACATCTAACTGTTGGAATTACTTTTCTGTAGCTATGAACCGACAGCATATTCGGTTCTTATCTTTGTATATTGTGGTTTTAGATGTATATTAATTATGTTTCTTTGAATTCCACTATTGTTCTAGAATGTGTTGTCTAAATTATTTTTCTTAACTTAACTTTTAATTGCATATATTGCTTTGACAACCCGTTTTCTGAATTATTGGGTGGTTTTCTCGGTTACTCTTACTATATTTGTGGTGCTGAGAATGATTTCCGTCCATGATTACCGTATAGTACAGAGTATCAGGCTGGCCACCCCTTATTTCGGAGTGCGGGTTGTCACATATTGTTTAGAGCAGGTCTCTCCATATATCCATAACATAAAGTTGGAATCTAGGTTCCGTCTTTTACTATTCAGTGAAATATATACACCCCACATTAGTTAGTGGGTAAGATGAAAAATTCTATTTCCACATAGGATTTCGTACAAAATCGTATGTATAGATTGATGTGTCGTGTCTATATTGATCTGTGTTTTTAATGAATCCATATATGGACCAATATAGAGACGACACGTAAGTCTGTATAGACAGTTCTATAAGAGTCCTTTGTACGTGTAGAATCACTTGGGTAAGATATTTAAATGAACATATATCTATATACACGGTGCCACTACACACATCCATTACACCCTTAGTTAATTAGTAACATATAAAACTTGATAACATATTGACAAATTGGTACTGAAGCATAAAAAAAAGTTTTTCATATTTAGTCTAATGAAGAAAGTTTTATTAAATTATTGTCTCATGTATTTTTAAAATTGTATCAATTCACATAGTCTCATAATTGTTATAATGAGATTAGCGACTCAAAAGTAAAATATAAGAGTAGATACAAATGAATTTTTAAAAATGAGGTTAAAAAGGTGTGATCCCTTAAAATATTATTAATACTTGAGCATTAAAAAAATTATTGATTGTAATGGAGCATAATAATATATACAGACCCATTATAAACAGAAACTGAAACAAACATAGTAAGTACAATGCTGCATCATGAGCAGAGTGAGACGTAGGTTACATGGAGTATATTCTTAGAGCACGATTACAGCAACATGAGATTTCTACTTAAATCCCAAACTCAATGATGTGCCACATTTAATCTAACAGTATTTATTTATTCCCAAATATTTCTTTATTTATTTGTTTTATCACTTTATAATTTCATTTTTTCTCTAAAATATAACTTTCAAATTAAAAAAAAATCCATTTAAAAAACATAAATACACGCAATATATATAAAAAAATATATGTTCAAATTTTGTGTTTAAATACATTATAATGTTGATTTTTTAGATCAAATATCAAATAGTGTCTCAAATATTTTTTAATACAGGTTTAGTCTAAGTATTTCTATTTTGTTCCAAAAATTCACCCACCACATAAAATAGTCAATGTGTGCCACTAACACGGACCTTCAGAAATAAGACCCAACTAAAACACAAAGTGACATCGAGCCGTATTTTTTCACGCCGCTGGCGCGGACCATTTTTTTGAATGGTAAAAATAATCATTTTCCCATTTTAAAAAAATGGTCCGCGCCAGCAATATGTATAGGCGGTCCGCCCATTTTTTCTAAAATAGTAATACATACCGCTATTGCAGACCATTTTTTCTAAAATAGTAGAAATATTATTTGTAGTTTAGTTTTTTCGTGTGATATTTAAAAAAATGGTCCGTGCGAGCGGTATTTTTTTTACTATTTAAAAAAAATGGTCCGCGTCAGCGGTATGTATAGATTGTCGAACTGCCTATACGTACCATTGATCCGAACCAATTTTTTAAAACAGCAAATAAATTATTTTTGAGTTAAGTTTTTTTTTTGTGTTATTTAAGCATATGAGGGACCCATAAAAACTTATTTTACTATTTTTAAAAAATGATCCGCGTCAACGGTATGTATAGTTGCTCTTCCGAGTTTTTATTCATAGAAAATAACTTTTTTTATGCAGTATAATTTTGTTTTTTAGAAATTTTTTTTTTTGTAGAAAATGCTACCTATTTATTTTTGTTCTCAAATGGGTTTATGAGTTTGTGGTTGGTGAGGATTGATGACGATGATGACATGGCAGTGCCATGTCATTAACTTTGGATTTTAATTCCCAAATGTGGGTCGCTCTAATATTTTCCATTTTTTATTGTAAAACCAAGACTTTGGTGCTTTATTTTACTAAAACACCTATTATGCTAACTATCTCATTTTTTGTACATATATTTGTACAAAGAAGATTGGAAATGTTAAAAAAATATAAGTGGTATATGTTTTTTATTGAAGTTGAACTTTGAAAAATATAATTATTTGAAAAATAAAAGTAACTTAAGTTTTTAATTTAACATGGTTATTACACGACCAAGTGATAATAATAATAATAATAATAATAATAATAATAATAATAATAATAATAATAATAATAATAATAATAATAATAATAATAATAATAATAATAATAATAATAATAATAATAATAATAATAATAATAATAAAATAAACATATCTAACAAATGCAATTGTTGGTTTAAAAAAAGAATAATGCTAAACCTCCCCTAAAAGTGATGTTAATTTTATTTATTCTCTCACTTACCTATTAAGAGTTGCCTTGTGATATGGGTCCTGACAAGGTACAAAAAATTATTGATTGATTTTGAATATTGCTTTAAGAGACTTATTTGGGACTCAGAGAAGGACTCTTAAAAAAATTAAAGAAATCTAATTGTTGCGCCAACCACAAACAGAAATCTGTTCTCTAGAAGTGAGTATTCTAAATCAAATCTGGGAAGACAAAAAAATAAATCAGATTAGACAAAAAAATACAAAACTAAAATCTCAAAAGAAAGAAAAACTAAAAAAAAACAATAGCTTAAAAGAATAAGTAATAACCTTAACACCGTGTTAGATGTAAATCTGAGGAGCGAAAATTTCTCTATCCATTGTAACAACCCGCCTAATAAGATACCGGGCGATCACTCCAATATTAAATTAAAACAGGAGTCACATATGGATCATCCTTAGCATCACTGTCGAAAATCCATTTAATTACTAATATCCTATTAGGTGGCCGTTAAAAACTTTTACTAAACTACTCTTTTTAACGAATAAATTACAACATCCACAATTAAATGCATAATGAACTGAAATGGAAATGAAAGGAACAAAAATAACCGAACACTCGGTCCAAATATACAACCATATCGAATGCTGTACTGAAAGAATAAATAAATGCAATTGAGCCATTGGCTCGAGTGTTTATACAATATCTCCTATCTAGAGTACAAGGAAGGAAACGTCTACCGATAACCTGCAAGCATCCACAGCTGCTGCAGCAGACGTCTGACTCGAAAGAATTTCCATCCAGGCGTCCCTGTGTCTGGACACCTATGTGTATATATAATATAACAAGAAAGGAGAAGTAGATAAACGGGTCAGAGCCCCGAATTTTGAAAATATTTTGCAAGTGCATAAATGCCTTATTATTTTGAAAAAGGTTTTATCTCATATTTAAGGTTGGTATCGCACTCCCATGAGATACCCCTCACCTCTCCGCTAATAGTGCACTCCTAGCGCATCTATCTAGAACATTCTAGTCAAGCTACCCTGCTAAACTAGTCTAATACCCAACCACTATCTATCCTAGATAGTCAAACAGATGTACTAAGGGCTAAACTTCACTCTAATCTCGACGCTATGCCATGTTCTTGCGTGGGGTGTCTCGCGTAGAGAAATCCAAACAAGGAACCCCCCCGATAGACTACTATGCAGCAAGGTCGATCTTTGAGATCCGCCAGTCCCTCAATACAGAAAGATATATATATAATATATACCATAAACATTTAATAATATTAGAGCACTAAGGATTAAACTTCTCCCCAGTATCAACACAATGCCATATTCGTGCGTGGGATGTCTCGCGAAGCGAAATCCAAACAAGGAACCCCCCCGCTACACTACTATGCAGCACGGTCGATCGTCGGGATCCATTAGACCCTCGGCACTCGATTTATACATATACGTACATCTACAATATACGTCCGGATAATATCTCCCGGACTGAGGATTACTTGATACATATAGTATTTATAAATACTTATCCTTTTCATTTCAAAAACTTCCATTTCCCTTCTCATATCCAGGAAATGTAATTTATAGAAGCCAATTCATTATCATGAATTTCTTTAACAAATCATATACTTTTTGAAAGCCAATTTTATTAACATAAAAATGCTTTTCCTTTATCAATTATCCCATTTCCCTTTTTATACTCAGGAAATGTATTCAAAGACATTTTCATTATTATAAAAATGCTTTAATCATAACATATGCTTCCACATCCCTTCTTCCATCCGGGAAGTGTTACCGAAGCCAAATAATATAACCCATTTCCCTTCCTATATCCAGGAAATGTAATTAAAGCAAATCCATTATTATGAACTGCTTTAATAAACGCGTTCTAAGACCGCCCGTCCGGATTTCTCCACTGTGCGCGCCCCTAAATGGCTATCATCTTCCAGGGCCTCCAAGACAACCTGGGATCCTATATCGAAACACGTCGGGAAGCGGCCATGAGCCTGCGTGGTAGCCAAGACCACACCCGGAATCTCCCTACCCCCGCAGAAAATATACAACCATAAGCGCTCCCTTGGCCTAGGACTATATCCACCCTGCATCATTAGCCAGGGGGCTTCACCATACGAACGCAACTTCCCTTATGATAGCGATTTAGAGAGGTGTGTAATCCATATTTTATTAATTATGAAAAACATTATTCTTTCCATTTTGAAAATATTCGTTTATATATTTTCAAAAATCATTTTCATCATCATATATATATATATATATATATACCTAAAACACACAGTATGTACATAACCTATATATTCTTCCTAGAATATATATATATAAACGGCCTTAGTGGCCTATAGCATCTAACGATGATAATAATCCCAAAGATTCCCTCCGGGAATCATAATCATGCATTCATAGTTGCATGATTCTAAATCCAAAGTATTTCTTACTTTGTTCAATACAAATTACCTCAATCATCTCTTAAAGGTTTATTTATCCTCAAAACCCTTATTTAGGAATCCCCATAAAAATCCTAAATGGTAATTCAACTCCCCATACTCTTAAAGGGAGAAAACTAGAAATTCTGGCCTAAGCGAATCGATTCGCCCCTTTAGCGAATCGATTCGGGTGGGCGAATCGATTCGGTTCCCAATCCGAATCGATTCGGAAAGTATTCTGCAAACAGGTCTGTAAATGGGGAATCGATTCGGTCTGTACCCGAATCGATTCGGCCCATTGCAGAAATCCAATTCCCTTTAGGTGAATCGATTCGGCCTGTACCCGAATCGATTCGGCCTGTTCGAGGGTCACAGTTTGGGCTATTTCTCAAACTCCAAAATACCCAAAAATCAATCCAAATTCATTTTCATGGTTTCTACTCTACACCAAAAATCATCCCAAACATCTACACAATAATTTCTAGCCTTTATTTTTCCAATTCCCGATTTGATTTCCGAGTTGGTACTTTCAACCCGGAGCTGTCATCTTGTAAAAATCATATAAAATCGTAGAAAAATAAGAAAAATACGTGGTCGGTGCCCACGCGACCGTATCGAAAAGATCTACAACTTTTGTGTTTTGACCGAAAGCTAAATCAATTCTTTTCCTGGCCAAAAATGCCCCCAAAGGTGACGGGTTACTATTCATCGTCACCTCCGAGACGATTTCCGCCATTAAAGCTTCTCCGAAGCTTTTGTCGCCTCACCCAACGTCCTACAACCTCAACCAACTACAAATACACTTATAACACGGGTTCTAAACATCCTAGAACCCGGAATCGCCAATTAATTTGGATTAAAACCCTAGTTCCACAAAATTGAAATATTATTGGGGTTTAATTGTTTTAACTCCCAAAAACCCGTTTTATCCACGATAACCCACCCCAAAACCATTAGGGTTTGTTATACCAAACTACGGTATGAGATATTTATGCAAAAAGATAAATAAAGCAAGTAAACACTTGCCTCGTGGATAAAATCCGACGACCTCGAGTCGAATCCGACGGAGTTTGGCCCGAATCTCCATTTTCTCCCCTCTTTTCTCCTTCCTCTCTCTCTTCTCTCTCTTTTCTCTTCTTTTCTTCTCTTTTCTTTCCCTATCCCTCTTTAAATAAGAAGAAAAGGGGTTTAAACCCTTAAAACCCAAAAACGACTCGTTTACCCAATAACGAGTTACTTTTACCTCTAAAATTACCCGAAACTCATTTTCGACAATCGGACACTCTTTTCCGACTATCTCGGCCATTTCGAGAATTATGGCGCAGTCGAAATTCCCATCCGAGGTACTTGACCGCAAATCACTATTCCAACCCAAAATAATTAAATGCGGGTTTTACAATTAAAAATCTTACCTCGTGTCGCTTTACTTAACGACGACATATAATTAAAATATTTCGACCTATATAGTCCCAAAAATAATTACAGCACCCATCGAAAATCATTCAATCCTCGAAAATCCCAAAATTTACTATTTAGGAAAATTCCCCAAATTGCCACTTAATTTAATTATGGAATTTAATGGTCTCCAAAAGGACGGGTTGTTACATCCATTTCAAAGAAGTAAGAGTTGCGGACCTAGTATTAGTCCGCTATAAAAAAAACACTCCACTCATATATTCCTAAATAGATGCAAGTGTTAGATTAATCATGTAAACAATTCATCTCACTCACTTACATCTAATGAAAAACTTAAGGCAAAAAAATGAATACCCATTCTTAATTGGAATGGAGCAAAATTAAGGCAAAAAAATCAACCCCAACCCGTTCAACTTTGTTGAACATTCCGGAACATCTTGTTTTTAACAACAAAACATAGAGATCATAGGATATTTTAGGACGAAAATTCCATCCTCTTATTTGATTTTTTAATATTTTTAACATTAAAACATCAGCCATCAGTCCTCTCCTCCCTCTCACCCCTATATGCTTTGTTACCTTATGATCTTTATCTTTGAGAAGTGACTTTTAGTCCTCAACAAAGTTGAATGGTGTATTTGAGGTGTATATGATCTTTATGTCCACCATGAAATAGAGATATACTTTGTAAGCTTAAAAAAACATAAATTTGGATAAACCACATCAATACCTTCCTTGTGAAAACGGTGCTCCATTTCAGTCCTTAAAATACCCACACAAACAAAAAGTAAGGATAGAGGAAACATTATGAGAGATAAGGGGAACATTCTTGAGTGAGAGAGCCTGAGAAGAATAAAGTGGTGAGAGAGAATGCCTCGTCAGTGCAAGTCTGACATCCAAAACATAGCATGAAGACAAACAAATTACATCAAAGCACCAAGCTGCAAACACACAATCAGAGTCTTCAAACAACACAAAAATATATTGACTAGGATTTATAAAGAGAAAAAACCCTTATACTAGGTTGTAATCCAAAATCAACAAACCCAATAAACTCTATTTTTAAAACCAAAATAATCAACCCATATAATTGTTATAAGGAATGAGAGTAGGTTTAGGGTTTCGAGAGAGAGAGGGGGGCGTCATTGGTGACCCATATATCAGAGTTCCAAAAGAGACGCTTGCAAGAGAGAGAGAAATTGTGGGTGGGAGTTGAGAGAAACTGCGTGCTACCCGAGGTAACGTTGGAAGTGTTTTGAATTAAAGGAAAACATCTTACTTGTGGGTATGTGGGGGGATAATGAAAACATGGAAAAAAGTTTGATGTCTCTGATTTTCACATCTTGGATTATGATTGGTCAATATTGTTAGTGAAGACTTACATCACTTATGGAAATGAATTTGAGCGAGAGGTATTGACCAATCAGAATCCAAGACATCAAAAAGTTTGATGTCTCACTCACATCAAATTTCTATCCTGAAAAAATTGTTCACCTCTTCCCATCCCTTCATCTAAACTTTGTTGTCAAAATCATGACCTCTAATTATCTTATGCTCTTATGGAACAGTAAAAATTCTACTCTTTATCAACATATATATACACAAACCATTTGGTACACTTTTATTATGCTTTTATTTCGTCTTTTTTAGTTTTTGTATTTCATTTTTTCTTTTTAATGCAGTCTCTAAAAAATATCATTGGTTAAAATAAAAGTTTATACCGTTTCAAAGTTGTTTTAACAACAAATCCTATATTTTTATTTATTTCGGATATAGGTTTATTAATTAGGGTTTTAGGGTTAAGGTATAGATTTATGGAATTAGGTTTTAGGGTTTTGTAATTAGGGTTTAGGTATTTGGGTTTGGTATATTTTGTTTAGGATTATTAATTACAACTTTAGTTTTAGGATTTAGGAATTAGTACTTAGAGTTTAAGAATTAGGGTTTAAGTTTTTAATTTGGTATTTTATGGTTTAATAATTTGCCTTTAGTGATTAAGGTTTAGTTTTTAAGGTTTAGTAAATAGGGTTATGATTTCGTGGTCTTGGGTTATTAATCAGGGTTTAGCTTTACATTTTATATTTTAGAGTTTAGGAATTAGGGTTTTTGTTTTAGGATTTAATGTTTAGGGTTTACCAATTAACGTTCAATTTATAGGGTTTAGTACATAAGGTTTAAGTTTTATGGGTTAGTGTTTTTAATTAGGGTTTAGTTTTTTCTATCTAGATTTTAGGGTATAAGAATTAGGGTTTTGGTTTTAGTATTTAGGGTTTATGATTTGGTCTATATGTATTAGAATTTATGGATTGGGGTTTGGGTCTAATTACTTGATTGTGTTGAGGTTTATATGGTTTGGTCACATGTTGAGGTTGGTTACCACCTCGCAAAGTGAGATACGGATGATTTGATTAGTCGGATTAGTTTTATTATAGTTGATTGTGTTATGACATGGTGACATGTTTTGATCATACGTCCAGGTTGCTCACTGATACGAATAATATCCATCAAACGGGGTTTAAAAATGGGACTATTTGATGGTGTTACTCAATAGTAATCCCCACATTCTTATATATGTGAATGTTTTAAATCCGTTGGGTAAAGGACTTATATAGGTTATCGATAGAGGCCCCTGTAGGTAGATGTCAGATGTATTTGTGTGGTATTAGTATGATACTTATTAAAAGAAATATTTGGTACAATAAAGGACACTTAAAAATTAACCCTATGTCACATTGATATGTTATATTATGAGATCGTATGTATCTTATTTTATGGGTGATATGTGTGGGGGTTGGTAATGGGTTGTATTCCTTACATTTATAGTTGGTTGCATCCCGATGTAGTATCTTATTATATGATATTCATTTATTAGTCTAGTGACATAGACTTTTAGTAATGTTTATGCCCTGAGTTGGGACACTCCTATAGTTTATCACTTATGTTAAGGGGTGAGGTGTTTTTTTGCATCTGAGCATCGACAGACTGCCATGTTGATCATAAGAGTCACATGATTACTATTGTATCGATACTTTATGATGTTTATTCCAACTTTAGGGTGCAGACATGGAATTATATAAAATATTTTCTAGACATTGTTAGAAAAACATGGCTGGGGAGATTGAAATTTGTCGATTATTCATTTATTTGTTCTTTTGATTTATATATTAGGTTATTTCCATTTAAGACATTTGAATTCGGACTTTTATTAAAAAAAATTGTATGGACACTGTTGGTCCTAGTGATTGTTTACTGGGTTTTATTTAGAAGAGTTAGGACTATATATTTTATTTACGTTGGTTATTAAGATATTGGATGTTATCGGTATTTATTTATCCTCATTGCATATTGTGGATGATTTAAATTCACTTAATATTTTTTTATTATTGTTGATACTACAAATGATATAAATTTATTAGCACACCCTAATCGACACATGAAAAATAAGCGGTGTTTTCGATATAGGCCACGGTGTCACTCCTGTTCATTCTTCTCCCCTGCCTCTGCTTGTGATAGTTACAGTTGCTCAAGTCTAGGAGAATAGTTGCATAAACTGCAAGGCTTTAATATCCATCAATGTCTATTGAAGATCAATCAACCCACACGTAATCCAATGTGCTATCCTCTTCAATGTACAACTCAATAGACTCTATACAAAGTTCCAATGACTCAAAGGTTGTTTGAGAATTAATCCAGCACAAAACCTAAAGGGAGTGTACAATATGTCCTTACACAAACTTTGCAGCAAGACTAATAAATAAAAAAATGTGTGAGTTGTCTTTAGTATCTCTTTTAGAAGTACACATTTCAATGTTTGGATTGTTCCAAAATCAATTGCCAATTTCTCTTGTCCGGCGTACCACATAATAATATTATACTCGAGCACTACTTTTTAACCCATATGATATTAGTCCAACACATGTTTTTCTTGCTTCTTAGTTATTCCCAATTAGTTTGGATTTATTTGTAAAAAACAAATGGGATTTTGAATAAAAAAAAAATTCGGGAAAGAGACATCCCAACTAGGTTGACACATCTCTATATTACGTAAGGCCCTTCCCCTAAGAAACAAATTTTCTACAATGTGAAAAATGTAAGTTCGTGTGTATGTGTGAGGGGGGAGCGATTTTTTTACAAGTGATTAAAAAGAATACAACCAGTATAACCACTAAAGAAATCAATAAAAGATATATAAAACTTATCCACACCTCATAACCTCATATATCTTTTGTCAAGAATGTTTTCTTTATTGATACAAAAGTGTGGCTTATTAATTTTTTTTATTACTCTGAAAAAATAAAATAGGGGGAAACAGAAGAATATATCCTTATAGGGAGTCCTATGTGTTTTTTTCCATCCCTTACTCAGATACAATTTAAGCCGAGGGTCATTTTTAGTAGTGAGTGGGCGCTTGTTCGAAACAATCTTTGATCGAGGGTCGCTCATTTGAAACTTCTTTTGATCGAGCTTTACAACCTCAAAAAATAGGATATCGATTGATAACTTCTTCAATCGAGGTTGACCTTGTTCAAACAACGTCGCTTAGTGATGATCTTTGATAAAATTTGTAATAAATAATTTAAACACTATTCCAAAATGATTTTCATTAAACTCCTATCCAATAAATTCCTAGCTATTAAAATAAAATATAAGGAATGAAAAACTTTAAAAACCGTTAACTTTACCAAATCTCTAATGTGCGATGAAGTTGTCCAATTCAGTTTGGTACTCTCAATCATGATTCTTTGTCCCTTTTCTTCAAAGGATGTAGATTTACAATTCAATATAATCGATAAAAAGTTACAATAGCTTAATCATTTGTTCCGAAATTAAGCCAACACAAAAAGTAAAACCCAAAGGGGGTGTGTGTGTAAAAATGTCCTTACATAAACTTTGCTAAAAAACCAATAACTAAAAACATGCATGATGTGGGAGTCATTCTTAGAAATCAAGATGGTGATATGGTTTGGGCTTTTTGTGCTCCTATCGAGGAAGTTACCAACATGGAAGCAAAAGCCAGTGCTTTAAAACTTGGTTTGGAGTTTTTCATGGAATTAATGTCCTATGATATTATAATAGAGAGTGATTCAAAAGTACTCATCGATATTCTTCAAGGAAAGTCAAAAATTCCTTGGAAAATATCATGGACAATTTATCAAATCACTATTCTATTAAAAAGGATAAAATATACGTTGATTCACACTCGTAGCGAAAGAAACCAAGCAGCAGATTTTTTAGCCAAAAGGGGAAGTATGAAAGGAGAAAAAGTCTTTTCTCATAATTTAGGTGATTTACCAAACCACATAAAGGGTTTGATTAAAGTAGATGCATGGGGTCTTCCAAATTTCAAGAATGACTAAGTGTAAATGGGATTTTTCCCTTTTCACTATTGGGTTCAAGTTAGCATTAATTTTCCTATTTTCTTTTATTCTTGTTCGGGCTCTCCATTATAAAGAGCCTAATGTAAATTTAAGCCTGTGATTTTCTTCAGTTGAGTCAAGTCCTTTACGCTATTTAGAAGAGACAAGTTCTTCTATTTTTCCACCTGGAGAGGCTATTTCTCTATTGATCAATAAGACTTGTGGGGGTTCCATCCCTCTTTTTTTTTTAAACACGTGTGAGCTATCTTTAGTACCACCGTTAAAAGTACATATACAATTATCTGGATTGTTTTTATGGTCCGGGCATCTACAAAATAACAGTGTTAAAAAAAACCCGCCTAGGCTTGAGGCTTGGGAGAAACGCCCACCTTAAGTTTTTATGCCTTATTCTTGGTAAAACTCTTGAGGTTCACTTTTTTCTAAAATCAACAATGATTTAGTGAAACGATATCGCCATTTAAAGAATATTTTTATTAACCGGACCATTATCTCATCCAAAATATTCAAATAATATTCTAATTGACAAATATTCAGATATATTTTTATGATATATATAATTTTAGTCTTGTTATGGTTAAAAAATATTAAAATATATTAAAAAGTCCTAAACGCTTTTTCACGCCTTTTTACGTCGAAGGTCCGCCTGGGCTTCTAAGGCTTAGGGCTTGGCCTCCACGCCTCGATCATGCCCCGCATTTTTTAGAACCCTGCAAAATAGTGATATGTGCAGGCACTACTTTATAACCAACACAATATTAGTCTAGCAAGTATGTTTCTTACTTCTCAGTTATTCTCGTATAGTTTGGATTGATTTTTTTAAGTGCACTTGAGTCTCGAGGGAAAAAAATCAGGAAAGAGATATCCCAACTATATTGACACCTATATATCTATATCATACTTTAATAACAATAGAAAGAGGATTTAATGAGGATCATTTATTACCACTATAAATTCATTTCAATCAATTTCTTAAAAACAGGTCCCCTCTCCTAATTTTTTCGATTTCTGGGGACCATTTATTCCCACTTTAAAATTCATTTTAATCAATTTCTTAAAAAAATCTCCCCTCTCCTAATTTTTTCGATTTCTAAAAAAAAGTGTCTCTCGAGATTAACTTTTTACGTTTGTTCTCCCATAATAATTTCTCTTATATTTGCACAATACATAAATTTAGTTGGTTCATGTATTATGAAATTAATGTATAAAAGTTTAAATGGAGGTTCATGTATTTAGTCAATACATGTATTTAGATGATTCATGTATTAGGATGTTCATGTATAGATGTCTAAATGAGGTATGATTTAGTTAAAAAAATTAAATGATATTTGAGATAATATAATTTTTAGGTTTTATTTATGCAAGTTATTATGAATATATTTTTTCCAATCACAATTCATTGTTTGACTTAAATAATGGGTTTTGCTTCGTTCATGTATTGTCTAAGATATTAATTTGGAATTATTTGTATAAATTGATATTAAATATGATAAGAACATAAAAAAATGACATATAACCAATTATGATTTAAACATGAATATTATTGATCGAACTGAACTAAATTAACATAACATGATTTATCATATTATGTTAGGGTCAAGCTTATATCGAGATAGTCATTTTGTGTGAGTTTTTTTCCCTATCATATTTCGATACATATATAGGGAAAAAAGACTGTTGTAATGCCCCATATTTTTAATGACTTTTAAAATGGGATTAATTAAAATTAATTGTGATAAAATTAAAAATTAATTCGGATTTAAATATTACTCGAGAATAAAGTAATATGTATTTATTTTGAATATTACTTAGTAATTAAAGTAATATATATGATTATGACTTTATAAAATTGTTGCGAATTATATGTACGACAATTATGGTAACTAAGTCGGGACGCACATTTGAGTCGTGTCGGGATTATAATTTAATGAAATAAAAGTGAATTATTTTTATATCATCCGAATGGTCGTTTTGACTGCGCCAAAGTGTCCGTAAGGGTTCAAAATAGTCGAAAAAGTCTACTTGAGTGTTTGATTTGGGTCTCAGGGCACTTTGGAACTGAAAGTTCACCCCAGAGGGGTATTTTGATCATTTTACATGGGAGGTGAATAGTAACTACGAAAATCTGAGTTTATTTTACAAGTAAAGAGATTAGAGAGCTTAGGTTCATTCACCAAAAATAAGAGGAAAAGGTTTAGGGCACATTGAGAGACTTTCTATAGGAGAAGAAGAGACTTTTCTAGGAAACCAAAGGATAACCACCTTGCACCACCAAGAGCCACCACCACCACCACTAACGAAAGTTGGCCAGAAAAAGAGAGGAACACTAGTAGAGTATCATCCCCAATGGATTAGACCTACAATCTAAAGGCAAGTGATTAATTATTGCAATCTAAGCTTATATATTGTCCATGTTAGGATAGTTAGGAAAATTCTGAAAAGTTGCATGAACAAAGATAAATTTGTGATAATTTTTAAATGGATATTTGAAATGGATATTATCTAGGATTGATCTCTTTTGATTATAGAATAAACTCCATGAATTTTATATTATCTTGTGAAGAAATCTGGGATTTAAACTCTTATTGATGATAAAGTAAAAAATTAGAGTTTTTGAGAATAAAATGGAATTTCAATAAATTGATTCATGTTAATGATGTTTAAATGATTTTGTATATGTTAGAACTTATCCATATATAATGGTATATGATCTGGATATCATGATATTTAAATTGGGAATCATTTGGTGAAGAAAAATTGGAGTTTATATGATGTTCATGGATAAATATAAAAATATGAGTTTTCTGGAAATGGTATGTTTTAAATCCAACCTTTTTGATGATTTTAAGTGGTTTGATTATTAGAAATAATTTATATATCTTTGTTTATCATATGGAATGAATATTGGGGAGTTTGGGATTATTTGATAAAGTTTCTGATGATTAAAAAGTATGAAACCCGTAGGAAGAAGGCAGTTATAGGCAAATTTGGGGGACAAAGGAAAGAGCCAAAAAGAAAGGAATTCGTCTTCAACCTTGGGAATTCACAATCGCGAATCAGACCCTACGAATCATAAGGCATGTGGTTAACTTGCTGTAGAATTTAAATTTCTTTTCGATTCATATTTATGTGATGTGAATAATTCAAATTCGTTTTTGGGATTTAAAGGGTATAAACCTGGGTTTTTGTAAACCAATATTCTGATTTCTAAATTGTGTAAGAAATTCATGTGTAATCTGAGTAGTATATATATATCTGGTAGGATGTAATCCGGATGAACTTGAAACGAATTTGAGGCAAGGATTTGATGTTTAAAGGGGTTAAAGGTTAAATCGAATTTTTTCCCAATTTATGAAAACAATAGAGGACGGAAATTAAATGATGTTTGAGGACTTTATGGGGGTTTCTCAGGAGGTTTTTGGTGTATTTTTATTTATGAGAAGACTTGGGTTTGCTGGTAGAAGAAGTTAGGGTTTGTAGATTTGCGTACATGGCTGAAACAGACAACTCAGTGAAGATGATGACCTGTTCGATCGATCGATCGAAGGTCAAAAATTTCTGGCAGTTCGGCCAGTTTGTATATATAAGGGAAATTAAATTTAAATCTTTTCCTATACCTTATGAAATAAGAAATAGACACGGGGGTACAATCAAATTAATTGGGAGGGAAAATTAATTAGGATTTGAAGAAAATTATGTGTGTCACACCATGGTTAAATTTTGGGAATAATATTTCAAAATAATTAAATACGGATTGAGTGGGTAAGTCCCGGGCTATTGGTTGACCGATACCAAGACGTTAAATTTATTTAGAATGAAGGATAAATAATTTGGAGTCGGGAATTTAGACTCGGATATTGTTTATTTCAGGCCACGAGAGTAAGTCCAAATATATTAGTTGGGGGCGACACCAAAAGTAATTTAATTAATTAATGTGTGAATTAATTAATACTTAGAGTTGGACCATAAACTCTTAATAATTTGAATAGGCTTGTGTTACTGACTTAGTACACGGGATAGCTGGGATACTTTATATATATATATATATATATATATATATATATATATATACGATGTGCGATAGTATATATATATATGGTGTGTGCATTAATACTAGTGGCTAGATATTATTATTACATATACTCTAGTGCTATAAGGGGAGGTTGCGCGTAGTGGATGAATCCCCTAGCTTGAAGAGTAGGGAGAGTATATTCCCAGGTCATAGCATCCGTTATATGGGTGAGGGGCATCTCACTTTCAGGAAAGGAATATGACCGCCTCCAATTTTTACATATTATCCAAGTTAGTGAGCAATTCTGACTTGGGGTAACTAGGTTATGTGAATATGCTTAGTGGGATAGCACTTTAGAAAATTTACATCTGGTGAGTTATTACTCGGGAGGATGTTCAATATTAATTATTATTCCAGCATGTTTGTGAATGTTGTAATATAACTGTACGTATATAATGAGGTAAATAATTATATAAGGGTAAATTGTTTACTAAGTTTGAATCGTTGTGATGGAAACAACTCGTTCTCTCTCCTCCTCATTTCTCTCATTCTCCTTCCAAAAATACATGCCACGTATGTTTGGAAAAAAAGACAATTGTTGTATAATTCCCTTAAGAGACCATGCGGTTCCATACCTATTATTCAACAAATTATTTTGCTTTCGTAAATTGTAATTAGCATTCTCTAAAAATTGTTGTTTAATTTTAATTTAATTCATGTCAAGAACCTAGTTAAATGCATATATAATGTTTTAACAAAACAAAAACATGTCACAATTAATATATGACAAATATACAATCATATTTTTCATTAACACGAACAAGATCTAATTAAATGCGACACGGGACGAAATCTTATTTTATATATTGAACATGACACAAATAAAAGCAACACGACAAAATTTTGTTTTATTTTATTTAACACCAATACATCCCAATAAAAGTGACACGACACGAAATCTTATTTTTTATATTTCTTAAATCAAAACAACACAATATAAAATCTTATTTTTTTACCTAACACGACTCAATTAAAACGCGACAGGAGACAAAATCTTATTTGTTTACCTAACATGAATGTAACCCAGTCAAGTGACACAACACGACATGACACGAAATTCCAATGCGAGTAAGTTTTTTACTTGTAAATAATCAGGCTAACGTCTAAACGAATTTTCTACAATAGGGTTCATAATAAAAAAATCCACTTCCAAAAAACTTTGGATCAATTTGAGAACCGCTTATAGGAGAATCAAATTTGGAAAATTCGTCATATATTGTGTATTAATTTGGAATTGGATATTGTGAACCGATTTGAGAAATATTTAAAAGATGGCTCTTTTGGAATTATATTTTTTTTAGAGGGATGGGGAACATTTTCCTTTTTTTAATAAACATGTCATACCAATTGACAACATTTGCTGACTCTCATGTGAAAATATGTATTGATTAGTGTTTTTATGGATCTGTGTAAATTTCATATACCATTCAATGCATATAAAAAAGTCTGGAAAATGTTGTAAGTTTAGAATTACTCACATAATTTCTGCAGTTGAGATGTGAACAATTCTTTGTATCACAACCTTCAAAACAAAACCCATAACCATCTCCACCCTCAAAATTACTCTCATAACTGTAAATATATAAAAGGAAAAAGGAAAAACAGAACATCTGAAAGAAAAGAGAACCCTTTTTCTTTTGTCTAAAATCCTCTGTAACCCATGTAATTTTATAACCTCACAATGCACAACAAAACATAATGAATCGAGAAATGCGAATGCAAGTTATGGTTGCAAATTCACTCTACATGACCTTTACGTATATATCATTTATTTACCACAAGTTCCGCCGTTAAGATATTCAACAGTTCATAATTACATAATCAAGCAAACAGCAAAACCATAACCATCTCCACAGTAGACGACAAATCTTATGTAATTCCAAATGGAGCTTGGTTGCTATTAACCAATAGGACTCTGGAAACATTGTTCTTTCACTTCTTTGTTTACAACATCAGCTGCAACTGGACTGCAGCTATGGGGTATCCTTTCAGCAACAACGTTTGTTGTTGAGGCCGTCATTGTAGGGGAGGTGGTACCCGAAGCTTATTCCAGTTTATTCTTATTTAGGGTGTTGCAGTGTGAGCAGTAGTAAGTTATGCAAGGGGAATCCTCTCCTCACAAGCCCTGTAAGAAACAAATCAGTTTAATTTAGTTTTTGGTTGGCAATTTTTTACACGACTAAACAAACACAAAGTTAGGGTTGATCATTTCTTGACATTGGCTCGCAAATACGAATGATAAATGGGTTTAGATACTGTCAAAGATGAATAATCTAAAAATGACAATTGGATGATGGTTGAGCTAGTGTCAAACACGAAGAATCCAAATATGACAATAATAAACCTATTAAATGAATTATAAGAAGAGAAAAAAGTGTTTAATATCGTTTCTATCTAGATCTGTTATTTTACAAGTTCTTGTAAGATTAAATTATATTTTACTTATATATTGCTAGTATTTAGAATTAACAAACTTTCAGTTATGGAGAGTCAAATGTCTGTTAATCATTGGTTGAGAGAGAGATGATCATAATTTTATGATGTAGATAACGGGTTAGGCTTGTTGACCCAAATACAACATGGTCAATAATCAGTTTTGGGTAGATCATTTGACATGATTAGTTAAACATGCCAGGACTAACAGTTGATACAAAAACCAAAATTACACAACCAGTTGGTTAGGGTTGATCGTTTCTTGAGACAACTTGAAGATGACATGACTCAACAACAATAATAATAAATGGGTTGAGTTATTGCCAAACACAAAAAACCCATGAATGACAAGAATAAACCTTGTTTAAACGAATTCTATGAAAAGCATGTAATGTTTTTATACCTTCATCCGCTACTGCTCTATAATTTCTCCTAAAACTAGAATATTTTTTACTTAAGTACTTCTAGTATTTAGAATTAACGAAATTCTAGCTTTTGGAGGGTCTCTTAGCAGTAATGTTTGGTTGAGAGAGAAGAGGAACCTAGCTTGATGATCTAGTTTACGACTTATGTTTGTCAACCCAAAGACGACATTATCAATAATCAGGCTTGGGGTCTAATGTATCTTTTAAAGTCACGGTCTTATGACTCAGACACCCAATTTTGAACTCGATAGAGGCATCGATTACGCAACTATATGTTATTTAGAGGGCCTAAAGTTTTTTGGGGAAATTTTTTTGAGAAGATTTGAAAATTTAAGTAGAATAACATGGATCGGTTAGATAATTGCAAAATCATCTTTAGTATGAAAACTAGTGCACTTGTTAACGACCTTGATCCAAAAGTTATATAAGCACACAATCTCCAAATATTTTAATTATATAAGAATTTATAAAATGAATTACAAAGTATAAGCTTATATGCAGAATTATTACTTAATTACAACATATCAGGTGTTAAAACATCTATAATCAAGCTAGGGAAACCACATAGGAAACAAACAAGGGGTTGCGAGTGGAAGATAATATTTAGGCTGAGTAGCATAATAGGCCAAGTCAGACCGAGTTAGTACTATTTCGTCCATTTCATGACGCGTAACTTAAACTTGGTTTGGAGCCTTGAGATACTGAGTCAACTCGTCCAGAGTTGTCTTTAAAAAAAGTATTAGCTCAATGGTCACAATTAGTTTAACATGTCAGGTAATGGTTGAGTAATAATATAAACCTTGAACACGACTCTACACACAAATTGGCACTATTAGATGAAGGCAAGGTTAATATTTTACCCTCCAGTCTATTTACCATTGTGCACATGGTAGTTGCCACATATAAGCGCATAATATTGTGCTGTGTTGGGTCCTCTCCCACAAGCAATGCTGCAATTCTAGCAATCCACTCACCATCGTGTGCATTAACACCTGTATGATGATGATGCTTAACAACCATCTGATTATGCTCGCCACCTCAGATCCAACATAATTATGCATTTCTTCATCAGATTGACGCAGTACAGTGTTCTCCATGCTAAAGGGCATGGTGTGAAATTTTTTCCGTTCACAGAGACCACTAGATTGCACGAGTTCAACATCTCTGCTCTTTCCTGTAGTGGGTTTGAGATTTGGCTCGTCTCCCAAGTAACTTTCATGCCAGAATCTTCGCCCAACTTGGATGCAACTTGCAAGGACTAATGCGGCGATTGCTTTTGCTGATGGGTCAGGGTCATATCTATGCACCAAAGACTATCAATTTCATCTACAAGTACGAAGCAGTGACACAGACACAAGACACGCAATCGAACATGATTTGACATGCAGACAATGTTTTTTAAATGTGAAGAAAACGAACAAGCTGGGGGCACGTAAACTATTGTTTATTTATCACTAAAATAAAAAATAACATTGTTCCAATAGTTTAAAAAAATTTATACTTTGACCCCTTGAAGAACAAAATTCAACCAACAAATATTAATTGAGCCCATTTATGTTGAGGGTAAATAAATTATAGTCCCTGAAATGTGATTATGTCCTAATGTCTCTAAGCATGTCAAAAAACAAAAAGAAATTTCGTACACTCTCTAGTTGAGTTTGAAAGGTGTCCCAGTGTGAGGTAACATGCCAGTGTCCTACACGTGTCAGGCACATGTACATGAAATCTGGGATAGTGTCAGTGCTTCATGGTCAACAAGTAATGCATTAGCTGGCACTTTTTAAGATAAAACGCATGAACGTGTAAGAAAAATCGGGCTCCAATTACTAAATGAGACAAATATATTAGCTTATCTAAGCCACAATTTGAACCAACTTGTTCTTTTTTAACTGATAGTTTAAAATCTTACCTTATCTAGATTCTTTATCAAAATATATATTCGCGTAATCTACCCTTAATTTATCTATATTGAAACAATATGTTCAAGGTTGATCCTCTTAAGACTTAGCACGTGCGGTCAACCTTTGAAACATCATCTAATAATAAAACCCGTATTCACAAATGCAAAAAGTAAGAGAAAAATAGTAGAAGTAATCTAATAAGAGTACAATCAAGAATAGCTTCAAATAATTACCTGAATGAGTTGTTGTGTAGCGTAATAATTAGCCTTCTATTTTTTAGGCTCATTAATTTTTGCTTACCCGAAGCCTCTTTAAACGTTTTTGGTCTTTACAATCACCTATCTGATCACAACGAAAAACATTAATTGGTAAAGGTCATTTCTGAACAAAATGCTACCACATGGTACTTCACCAAAAGTTAAAATGATTCTATTCTTAACATACACACTTGAATTTCACCAAAATGAAAAGAAAAGAGGGAGGGGGAGGGGGGTTGATATATCAAACCCTAAAAAGAGGCAGGCAGACTGGTTTTGGTTAGTATCTTTTAACATACCAATAAGAAAAAGGGGACAAGAATAGTGTATAAATTGTATTTATCACAAGAAACATTCCTCATGAATAACAATAAGAATATGAAAAGTTATGATTATGACCGCAATTGTGTTTGAAAGCCCGTTGTTCTGAGATCCAGTAAATGTGTGAAAGGAGGTCAGTTCAGAAGAGTTACTCCTTCCAAAAGATATGGTATGAATCACCATATCAGTGGGTCAACTTTTGTCGCGGTATCGGTGTGTGTCATAGTTTAGGGCAATAGAAGAACATATGCCAGATTATTTCTTTCCTTTTTTTAACATCCCAAATGGGAGTACACTATGTAACCAACAACAAACTAGAACAAACTGAAGGAAAAAATGAAAAATTACAGGATTCAGGACAGATCCAACCTATAAGCTCAGAACCCTCAACTATGAAGATCTTTTCTCGAGTGAGTCAGCAATTCATGGATCCATGGTTTTTGGATGAAGTTATGTACCCGGGTAGAGATTATTTGTCTTAAAGATATTCCCACTCATCTAAGAATCAAACTAATCTGTAATTGACCGACTGATGACTACCAACAATGGATAGAGAATAGAAAGAGACTTATAAGAAGACATAAAATTCTAATACCATGAGTTTCATGAGTCATAATGGTAAAAATTGTGAATACTTGCACGAAAAAGCCACAAAATAAGTCATCAGCAGCTCACCAAACATCTCTACAAGTCCTAATACATATATATAATCCTTTCAACCATCAATTCTAGCTCCAAAAAAAAAATAGTACCAGAATCCACAGAGGTCAAACTACGCCGAATGATTGTGCTTGAAGCAAACATGAGGGACTAATGTGAGATCTGAACTTCATATTCACAAGAGATGGTACATAAGGCTAAGGCGGGAGCCTTAGAAAAGGAGTGTGATACCAAAGATGATGCAAAGACCATCTAAAAGGAGGAACAATTCAGATTAAAAAAACATATTGAACTAAGATCCGTTAAGAACCTGACCAGGAAAATCGATTGGACAAAAGGAAGTGTCGAAGAAGAATTAAAGAAGAAAAATCCAATCTCGTTGACACGACTCCATCAGAGGCAACGATTCCGGCGGTGGAAGTGGGACACCATAAGATGGACGAAGGAGAGAAAAATGGACATGGGGGGAGATATTGGTTGAGAGGAAATCATGGTGGCAGCAAATATAGGGTAACCCACAAAAACAACAAATTAGAGAGAGAAACTCTATGTTAGAGAGAACAAGATATCCTGTAAATTTCGCAAATTTAACATACGCTAGATGAGAACCTCAAAAAATATCCAAATCACAGAAAACTTTTACAACTAAGAACAACAAATTGGATTAATTTAAAGGCATAACAAATAGGTTAATGCAACTAACATTTTCTAAATAAAACAAACTTATTTGTACGTACGTGGTGTACAAAGTAATGTTTTTTAAACTACTTGTGTAATTTTTTCAAAAGAGATGTGTATTTTAAATAGATTTCCACAGAGTCCCAACTAAACAAGTACACAGTGGGAGGAAGACAAGGGACCATTCAAATCACTCATCAACTCACTCCCCCAACAAAAAAAATAAAAAAATAAAAAAACTACTTATGTGTAATTTTTTCAAATGAAATGTGTATTTTAACTAGACTTCCACAGAGTCATAACCAAACAAGTACACAGTGGGAGGAAGACAAGGGACCATTCAAATCACTCATCACCCCACTCCCTAAATAACAAGAAGAAAAAGGTCAATACATGATTGCCACTTCTGCAACCTCCTAGCACCATTAGTGGGTTCTGTTACCATCAACGATTGCCTATTTATTGTACCATTGTTATCCCTATCTATATAAAGAAAGACCACCTTGTTTTAGAAGGAAATCTAAGAGTCTCACACCAATTGTCATGATATTGTATACAAAATAATGGAAAAGAAACATGCAACGTTAACTAAAACATATATGTCCAGTGTCTATGTGTTTTGCGCGAGTGTGAAGCATTCTACAAAGTTTTCCATCTCTATGATTCAAATTTTACCCCCCATTTCTTGCAAGATGGGTAGCGATTATAATTATGCATCTAAGAAAGATTTAGAGTTTAAAGAACAGGAAGCAAGTGGACACAGGAGGCCTTAGAATGGTGTATCCATAAGAGACAGAGATTTGGCTAAATTCTACTTTTGCTTACTGCAACAAGTTCTTAAATCTATCCTATAAAAGGTTGAGAATCGATGGAGAGGGGGAAGGAATATGTCAAATCAATTGAGTTGTTATCTACTACCATGATTAAAAGACCTAGAAACCTCCATTAATTACAATGTTTAAAAGTAGGGGAAATGAGGTTGAAAGGGAGTAATATGTGAAAGAAAAACTTTAAATTGTGACTTTGCCTGATGGAGCTTTTTATTGTATTTTGGTATGGGGGGGTTAAATGACCTTGGTGAGAGAATTATTGTAAAATGTCTTTTTCAGCCTTGGAATTGACTTGTCCGTCTCGAAGAAACCAAAGTTGTAGCTATGTCCAGGAGGGTAGCATGTGGCATGTAGCCTGTTGGAAATATGTCGTGTAGAAGGGTAGTGTGGTATGGGGTATAAATGTTGATAAGGATTCCGGTGTAACCCACTAAAAGGAGACAAGGATATCACTCATGGACCAATGGAAGGTATGGGTTGGAGAATAAAAACACAATCCTTTAAGAGAACTTAATCAAAATGACCAACCATAAGGATCAGTGTATAAGGAAGGAGATTCTAGGGTCTTTGGGTATCTTATTAGATGTATTTTAGGTACCCAAGGCTTCCTTTAAATAACTCCTCCAAGTACCTTGTATTACCACAGAGGTAAGGTCGAAGAGGCAAAATATCTTTATGACCAGTGGCCGGGGGAGGGGGCAAACAATATATATCATTTTTTGTAGGGGCCCACAAATATACAAATATAATTTTTTTAAGTAGTAATAGAACCGAAGTTTCGCGCCATAAATTAATTAAGTTAAACTCACCCTTTTAATTAGAGATAAATTGCCTTAAACAATGCTTTAATTTAAATCACTGAGGAAAATAACATAAGAATTTTTTTGCCCAAAGGTATGTGTAGATGAAAACATAAATGCCTTTACTTATAACTTATAAGTACTACATAACTTTACATAACCAAGATCCTTAGTTTAATAATTACACAAAAGTAATCTTGATATTCAAACCATACTAATTATCCGTCACTCCCCCGTTTTAAGGTCCTAACTTGGCAGTGAACTCCAAATTATAAGCATACCTGAAACAAAACATTACAGGAGTGTAAGCTATAAAGGCTTAGTGAATGACCACATAACACACATATAACCAATTTGAATAACCACTTTTATTTTGTTCTAATGCTATTACCCAACAGGAATTGTGAAACTCTCGCAAGCCTGGACCCGCCACAGTCCAATTAACCCACTACAGTTATTAGGGACCACCACATCCCTTTATTAGGCCCGAGTACACAAACCTTTAAGTTGGATTAACTGGACCACCACATCCCGTAGGACCCACCACAGTCCTTAACATTAGATAAAGGACTCACTAGTCCATATCCTTATATAACATCGCTTAACATTTTCAATCATATGCATATGTTTTATAAATACAACATCACTCCCATAAACATTTTCACACACATGTGTTTAACTACACATTTCCATATGAAATTATAAGCATTTATATTTCATAAGGAAGGTCACTCACCTTGGATTTAGTGCTAAGATTAATACCAACTACTTCCTTGGTATGGTAGTATTAGTTGCTTCCCCACCTAACAAGTCAATGTCGTTAGTATTTGAATACACTAATTAACATCAAACCCAGTAATACATCACATCATTTGGTCAATCAGAAATAAATAAGGAGGAATTAAATATGACACTTCACATTTCTATAACACCCAATTAATTAGGGTTCTAACACAATTTACAGAATTTAATTATGAATTTGCTAGACAAAGTTATGCCCATTTTATTACAGCTTTTTCCAAATCATTTCTCAAGAAAAACAACAACACAACTTCAACTTCATGAAATTCTCATAATTTTTGTACAACATAAATTTCCATGATATTCCATACAATATCAGTAAACACATTGAATAATACAAATTTAAAGTTTCATAATTTTTAGGGCTCATTTTCTATGTCGAGCAAAACATCAAACACCTGGTATGCATTCTTGCTCCTTTAGGGCAGATTTTAAATCAAGACTTCAAACTATCACCAAGGGTTCATTCCTTGGTATTTTTGCACAATTTTCGTATATGTTATACATGTATGAGTGTATTTTACTCTCCAACTTTAATCACTCAATTCCAATAAGTATTCCATGATTTATGCCATTTTTAGTATAACTAGGTCAAAATACAACATTAAGGCATAACTTAACATTTTTAAGCATACATAACCTTGACCTTGAGTATAATTCATGGAAACATATAATAAACATGTTTTAGCAGAAATATGCCTCAAAATCATGAATTTTCTAAATCAAAATTCTTTACGAAAAGATGATGTAAATTTAGGACTTTAAAGTATGCATTTACGATCCTAGCTCCAGTTCTAACTTATGTTCTTAAACCATCCTTGTTCCAGCACAATTCAGCAATATGGGTATCATTAAAATATATATCCAAATGAAAAATAAAAACATGATAAGTATAGAACTCATCCATGTGACCAACTTTAATTAAGATGTAATTACCTTACGAGGATTCCTTGATTTATGGAAAATTTCCAAACATTTATTCGTTAACTTTCTTCTCTTTCTCTCTCTTTAGGCAAAACTCTTGTTCATGGATGAATTTGCTGAACAAAGGAGTTTTTTTATACAGCTTAAGTCGGCCAAACCATCACCCACCCTTTAACCAATAAAAAAATAGCACATGGTGTGCTAATAAGACAATTGTCACTTAAGGGATGGACATATTTGCCCTTGTTTCGTACTTTCGGTATAACTTCTTGTACAAGTCTCCATTTAACCCACCGTTTGTTGTGTTATAATATTAATTCATATATATACAACTTTCATAATTTATGTTTTCCCAAAATCATAAACAAATACGCCTAATTTGGGCATCGAACAGGAAAGTAGAAATTTACCGAAAATCTCAAAACTTTCACATTTGGCAACCAAACATTGCCAATTTTGTATCAACAACCTTCTTTACTTTTATAAACATAATCATGCATTAAAACATAATTTATGATGCATTAATCGCATAACTAATCATATGTTCTAAACATGGTATCCCCGATCATAAGCTCAATTAACACCTAATGTAAACAACACATATATCACATGAGCGTGCACCCCCTAAACATGATAATTAACATGTTTAACACACATAACCAATATATAACTTATAACTCCTAAGTTATAATTAATCATGTAATTAACCTTCCTAATTATGTTTTAGGGCCTTACAATTCTACCCCTCTTATAAAAATTTCATCCTCGAAATTTAACGCATAAGAAACTTACCAAATAGATGAGGATATTGCTTCTTCATGTTATCCTCCCCTTCCCAAGTGCCATACTCCACATTCCGATTTCTCCACATCACTTTAACTAGTGAAATGGTTTTACTACGTAACACTTTCTCCTTTCGATCTACAATAGCAATTGGTTCCTCCACATAGGTTAAGTCATCTTGAAGCTCTATCGGTTGTGAAATAAACACATGTGAAGGATCGGGCACATACTTAGGTAACATGGATATATGAAAAACATCGTGTATTCGAGAAAATTCTGGTGGTAACGCCAATTTATAAGCTACAGCTCCAACCCGTTTCACTATCTCATAAGGGCCAATGTACCTGGGACTTAACTTTCCCTTCTTACCGAATCTCATAACCCCTCTCCAAGGAGAAACACGCAGGAATACTCGATCACCTTCCTCAAATTTCAATTCTTTCCTTCGGTTGTCTGCATAACTTTTCTGTCTACTTTGCGCCACCTTTAAGTGATTATGGATAACATTGATCTTTTCAGTAGTCTGTTGTACAATTTCTGGCCCAAGAAGTTTTCGTTCTCCCACTTCAGTCCAACACACTGGAGTTCTGCATTTTCTCCCATACAAAGCTTCATAAGGAGCCATCTCAATACTCTAATGATAGCTATTATTATAAGCAAACTCTATTAGGGGCAAGTGTTCATCCCAACTCCCCTTAAACTCCAACACACAGATTCGTAACATGTCTTCAAGTGTTTGGATCATTCTTTCTGACTGCCCATCAGTTTGAGGATGAAAAGTTGTACTAAATTTCAATTTAGTCCCCAAAGCTTGTTGTAAACTAGGCCAAAAGTGAGAAGTAAACTTAGGATCTCGATCAGAAATAATTGAAACAGGTGCACCATGCAATCTGATAATCTCATCCACATATAATTTGTCATATCTATCCATGGAGTAAGTAGTTTTAACAGGAAGAAAATGTGAAGACTTAGTCAACCTATCAACAACAACCCAAATAGAATCAAACCCTCGTGATGATTTTGGTAAACCTATAACAAAATCTGTAGTAACATGCTCCCATTTCCACTCAGGAATAGGTAAGGGCTGTAGTAAACGACTTGGCTTCTGATGCTCCACCTTCACCTGTTGGCAAACTAGACATCTAGCAACAAAATCTGCAATGTCGTGTTTCATTCCCGACCACCAATAACATTGTTTCAAATCTCTATACAGTTTCGTGCTCCCTGGATGCATAGCATATAAAGAACAGTGGGCTTCCTCTAAAATTGTTCTTCTTAAATCTGGCACATTAGGTACACACAAACGGTTTCCGTACATAACAATGTCATGATCCTGAATAGAAAATTCATTTGCTTTACTCTTTTTCATATCATCTCTAACTTTCTCCAATTCTATATCTCCTGCTTGTGCTTGTTTTATCCAGTCTATCAACGTGGGTCTAACATTTAAATGTGCCATTATTCCATAAGACTCATTCAAAGTTAATTCCACCCCCACTAATGCTAACTCTCTCAGCAGGTCAACTCAAATGCAATAAATACAAGATATTATGCCTAGAGATTTTCTACTCAAAGCATCAGCAACAACATTAGCTTTTACTGGATGGTGATGTATCGTGCAATCATAATCTTTTATAAGTTCCATCCACCTTCTTTGCCTCAATTTCAAGTCTTTTTGTGTAAACAAGTATTTTTAGCTTTGATGGTCAGTAAAAATTTCACAACTAACACCATATAAGTAGTGTCTCCAGATCTTTAATGCAAAAACTACTGTAGCTAACTCGAGATCATGAGTAGGGTAGTTGCGTTCATGTATCTTTAACTGTCGAGAAGCAAAAGCAATTACCTTTCCATGCTGCATTAATACACATCCAAGTCCTTGATACGAAGCATCACTATAAATAACTAAACCTTCTGTACCTGTTGGGATAGTCAATATTGGAGCTGATGTAAACTTACCCTTTAAATTTTCAAAGCTTTTATCACAATCACCACTCCACACAAACTTGTTCTCCTTCTGGTAAGCTTAGTCAATGGCAATGCAATAGAAGAAAACCCCGGTGTAAACCTCCTGTAATAGCCCGCCAATCCCAAAAAGCTACGTACCTCTGTCACACTAGTTGGTCTTTCCCAATTCATTACTGCTTCTACCTTCTTGGGATCTACACAAATACCATCAGCAGAAATAACATGCCCCAAAAATACTACCTTGTCTAGCCAAAATTCACATTTAGAAAATTTAGCATACAACTGCTTCTCTCGCAAGGTCTGTAAAATAATACGCAGGTGGCATTCATGCTCATCCCTACTACGAGAATATATCAAAATATCATCAATGAAGACAATAACAAAAGAATCCACATATGGGTGAAATATACGGTTTATCAAATCCATGAATACGACTGGTGCATTTGTTAACCCAAATGGCATGACAAGAAATTCATAATGTCCATACCTGGAACGAAAAGCAGTTTTTGAAATGTCACAATCTCTTACTTTCAATTGATGATATCCGGATCTGAGATCGATCTTGGAAAACACTTTGTCTCCTTGCAACTGATCGAACAAGTCATCAATGCGGGGTAGTAGTTATTTGTTACGGATAGTCACCTTGTTCAATTGACGATAATCGATGCACAGCCTCATGGTTCCATCTTTCTTCTTCACAAACAATACTGGGGCTCCCCACGGTGATACACTAGGCCTTATAAAACCACGATCTAACAAATCTTGCAACTGTATTTTTAGCTCCTTTAATTCTGCAGGTGCCATGCGATATGGTGCAATAGATATCGGTGCGGTGCCTGGTACCAACTCAATCGCAAATTCTACCTCACGATCTGGTGCTAACCCTGGGAGTTCTTCTGGGAAGATATCTGCAAACTCATTAACTACTGGTATATCTGATAATTTTCCAGCCTCTTGTCGTATGTCCACCACATGGGCAAGATAACCCTCACATCCTTTCCTTAGCAGTTCATAACATTTTGTAGCAGAAATCAAACAAGTTGGAGTGACATTTCGTTCCCCAATAAATTTAAATTCAGGTTCACCCGGTAACTGAAACACTACCTCCTTTTTAAAGCAATCCAAACATACATGATATGAATCTAACCAATCCATACCCAGTATTACATCAAAGTCGCGCATATCGAGAGGTAATAAATCAACTAGTAATTCTTTTTCACCCACTCGCACCACACACTCCCTATATACCCTCTCAATAAAAACCAACCCCCCCCCCCCAACTGGAGTAACAATAGCTAAACCAGAATCTAATGGTGATAATGGTTTATTAAGATGCAACAGATAAAGAAAATACACAAAAGAATGTGTAGAACCAGGATCTATCAACACATAAGCATCTTTATCACCAATAGGAAGTGTACCTGTCACTACGTTAGGCATAGCTTGTGCATCTTGTTGCGTCAGTGTAAACACTCTACCTTAGCCTTGGTTTTGAGACATGCCTCCTCTACCTCCCCTATGTACTTTCGGTGTAGAAATCCTATTTCCTACTGTCACACTCCCAACTGAAGTTGTAGCTCCCATCGCTAGAAAATTCTTTCGTAAGTGCCCCGGTTGATGATAATGGAAACATAAAGGTGTCGTCTCAGCTATTGTACACTCCCGAGACATGTGCCCTTGACCACCACATCTATAACAAAATATGGCCCTCGATCCCATCACAGATGCATTTTCTGACCGATTCATCCCATTCCTTCCACCTCGAGCTTGAAATCTTCCACGTGCATTTCTATTATTTTTAAATTCTTGGCCCTTAGGCACTCCTTGTGCTACACTCTGAGTTGAGGTTCCCGCCTCCCATCCATATGATCTTATACTATCATGTCTAGCTTTCTTCGAGTGTTCAACTGGCATTTCTTTTATTGACTTTTCTGACACCATGGCCCTATCCACCAAGTTCACATAATCTGTGATCTTCATATTAGCAACCATGCTTTTTATATCTACACTCAGCCCGGTTTGAAACCTATCACATTTAATTTCTTCCGTCCTCACCAAGTCAGGTGCAAATCTAGATAAGGATATAAATAAAGCTTCATACTCTGCCACTGTTCGATTCCCCTGTTTCAACGTGATAAATTCTTCCTCTTTCTCCTTCCTATAAAGCCTTGGGAAATATTTTTCAAATAACACTTTCACAAACCTTTCCCATGTAATTCGTGGAGGATTTATTAGCACCACTCCCCCCATTGTAGTAAGTAATCTTTCTGTTGCGTCCCACCACAACTTTGCATCATCCTCTAACCTATAGGTTGCTAACAAAACCTTTTGTTCATCTCGCACTTCCATCACCTTGAATATTGTTTCCATCTTTCTAATCCACCCCTCTGCCACTAACGGATCAGTAGTCCCAGTAAATGCTGGCGGATTTAACTTCATGAACCTCTCATGCAATTTGTCCCTATCCCCACCATGTTCTCCACCTCTTGCTTGTTCCATAAGTTGTGCCACAGCACGTAATATTCTTCCCACGTCATCAATAGGTTGTTGTTGCACCTCTGGTTCCTCCACTTGAACATATCTATGTCCTTGCTGACTATTAGGAACATAAGATGCCTCACCCTCTGCTCCATCATTCGGATCGCATGGATCCATCACTCACTGCAATATAATTAACTTAAACAAAATACAATAGTAGCCGTTTAATATTAACATTGTTAGTCAAAATCCAAACACATAAAAAACTCACGTTCTAGTGTCCACTGCCAATCTAGACTTTCACACCCTGTCCAGAACCTAATAACCACACTCTGATACCAAGTTTTCGCACCCCGAATTAATTAAGTTAAACTCATCCTTTTAATTAGGGATAAATTGCCTCAAACAATGCTTTAATTTAAATCTCTGAGGAAAATAGCATAAGAATTTTTTTTCCCAAAGGTATGTGTAGATGAAAACATAAATGCCTTTACTTATAACTTATAAGTACTACATAACTTTACATAACCAAGATCCTTAGTTTAATAATTGCACAAAAGGAATCTTGATATTCAAACCATACTAATTATCCATCACTCCCCCGTTTTAAGGTCCTAACTTGGCAGTGAACTCCAAATTATAAGCATACCTGAAACAAAACATTACAGGAGTGTAAGCTATAAAGGCTTAGTGAATGACCACATAACACACATATAACCAATTTGAATAACCACTTTTATTTTGTTCTAATGCTATAACCCAACAGGAATTGTGAAACTCTCGCAAGCCTGGACCCGCCACAGTCCAATTAACCCACCACAGTTATTAGGGACCACCACATCCCTTTATTAGGCCCGAGTACACAAACCTTTAAGTTGGATTAACAGGACCACCACATCCCGTAGGACCCACCACAGTCCTTAACATTAGATAAAGGACTCACTAGTCCATATCATTATATAACATCGCTTAACATTTTCAATCATATGCATATGTTTCATAAATACAACATCACTCCCATAAACATTTTCACACACATGTGTTTAACTACACATTTCCATATGAAATTATAAGAATTTATATTTCATAAGGAAGGTCAGTCACCTTGAATTTAGTGCTAAGATTAATACCAACTACTTCCTTAGTATGGTAGTATTAGCTGCTTCCCCACCTAACAAGTCAATGTCGTTAGTATTTGAATACACTGATTAACATCAAACCCAGTAATACATCACATCATTTGGTCAATTAGAAATAACTAAGGAGGAATTAAATATGAAACTTCAAATTTCTATAACACCCAATTAATTAGGGTTCTAACACAATTTACAGAATTTAATTACGAATTTGCTAGACAAAGTTATGCTCATTTTATTACAGCCTTTTCCAAATCATTTCTCAAGAAAAACAACAACACAACTTCAACTTCATGAAATTCTCATAATTTTTGTACAACATAAATTTCCATGATATTCCATACAATATCAGTAAACACATTGAATAATACAAATTTAATGTTTCATAATTTTTAGGGCTCATTTTCTATGTCGATCAAAACGTCAAACACCTGGTATGCATTCTTGCTCCTTTAGGGCAGATTTTAAACCAAGACTTCAAACTATCACCAAGGGTTCATTCCTTGGTATTTTTACACAATTTTCGTATATGTTATACATGTATGAGTGTATTTTACTCTCCAACTTTAATCACTCAATTCCAATAAGTATTCCATGATTTATGCTATTTTTAGTATAACTAGGTCAAAATACAACATTAAGGCACAACTTAACATTTTTAATCATACATAACCTTGACCTTGAGTATAATTCATGGAAACATATAATAAACATGTTTTAGCAGAAATATGCCTCAAAATCATGAATTTTCTAAATCAAAATGCTTTACGAAAAGATGATGTAAATTTAGGACTTTAAAGTATGCATTTACGATCCTAGCTCCAGTTCTAACTTATGTTCTTAAACCATCCTTGTTCCAACACAATTCAGCAATATGGTTATCATTAAAATATTTATCCAAATCAAAAATAAAAACATGATAAGTATAAAACTCATCCATGTGACCAACTTTAATTAAGATGTAATTGCCTTACGAGGATTCCTTGATTTATGGAAAATTTCCAAAGATTTATTCGTTAACTTTCTTCTCTTTCTCTCTCTTTAGGCAAAACTCTTGTTCATGGCTGCATTTTCTGAACAAAGGAGTTGTTTTATACAGCTTAAGTCGGCCAAACCATCACCCACCCTTTAACCAATAAAAAAATAGCACATGGTGTGCTAATAAGACAATTGTCACTTAAGGGATGGACATATTTGCCCTTGTTTCGTACTTTCGGTACAACTTCTTGTACGAGTCTCCATTTAACCCACCGTTTGTTGTGTTATAATATTAATTCATATATATGCAACTTTCATAATTTATGTTTTCCCAAAATCATAAACTAATACGCCTAATTTGGGCATCGAACAGGAAATTAGCAATTTACCGAAAATCTCAAAACTTTCACATTTGGCAACCAAACATTGCCAATTTCGTATCAACAACCTTATTTACTTTTATAAACATAATCATGCATTAAAAAAATAATTTATGATGCATTAATCGCATAACTAATCATATGTTCTAAACATGGTATCCCCGATCATAAGCTCAATTAACACCTAATGTAAACAACACATATATCACATGAGCGTGCATCCCCTAAACATGATAATTAACATGTTTAACACACATAACCAATATATAACTTATAACTCATAAGTTATAATTAATCATATAATTAACCTTCCTAATCATGTTTTAGGGCCTTACACGAAGACAGTACTAATAGTTTCTATTCAACAGGAGTACATTGTACTGGTGTAAAAAGTAACAAAAAAGACATTGTGGGTTTTTACTTCCCAGGCGGTCGAAGATAGTGCTGGTTTGGAAGTGTCATGTCCTAGAGCAGTTGGGCTCTCTTGGTGACCAACAAGTTCCATGTAGACCGTCGACAGGGTGACTGACCTCGACCAGATTTAGGATTATACACCAAAGGTAAGATACCTTACCTAGTTGAAACATTAGGAGAATGTCCTTCTACATTCTGGAGAAACCCATAAACTTTCCATGAGTATCGTCAAATATAAATTTTAATAAATTCAACTTCAATTTGAAGTGCCTATGATGTAGGCACGGGTCAAACTCCATGGGGTTCATAGTTGGTGATTCAAGAAGAGGCACCATCTAAATTGTAGTTTATTTGTTTAGAATATATCAAGGATACACAAATATTGCTTATGAATATTCTAGAGCCCAAGTACCTTGGATCTTACCTATAAATATCTTGTTTTCTTTCTTTTTCATTTGGAAAATTACTTGAATAATGTGAAAATCCATAGAGTTGAACCCTTATTTTGTGTGTGTAGTGTGTGTAATGTTCCGTGAGTATACAAATTGGTTCCAGAGCTACGTTTTCTCATAACTGTGTAGTACTAGTAGTAGTGTAGTTTTGTCAGCATCGTGGGTCATGAAAAAAGTCACACATGAGCCACTCTAATCCTGACAAGACCTTTAAGTAATATCTAATTCTTCCAAAAGGGTATGTTTGAGTGAACAAGGGCTGAAGGCGTAAGTTGTGTGGAATGCACGACAATAAAGGATAGCAATGGTGAAGTCAACAACGAGTAATGTAATGGCTAGCGATGGGAAAAATGCTCGTGCTGTGGAACACAATTTGAATAAAGATGTTATGGGGTATGACAAAGGGTCCATGTGAGTAAACAGTGGCAATAATTAAAGGTGAGAATTGTGTGAGAAACTCAATGATGAAGTCGAATGCCATCAGGGAACAAAATTTGGACAAAGATATGATGGAGTTTGATATGGTGTCAGACACCTCACAAGATCTAATGTCACTACCCAAAGAAATTATAGTTTTGATCAAATTAGTGGCGACCTTAATTGTCACAATCCTATAGGTGATTATGAAATTGGGGCAATTAATTATGAGCTAGACTAGGTTGTACTTTAGATGAAATGTGGGCTCTAGGTGGATAAGGAATATAGTTGGTATTTGGAGTTGGGTCGTGAATGACTAGGGGCAAAGGTTGGTTTTAATAGTGAGATTGTGAGCAAGAATTGAACCTTAGTATTTTAAAAATGGATTTTCTTTGATGGAGAGTTTTGGGTGCATCCGAGTTTTTTATTCTTCAAAAATTTAACTATTGGCCCCAACAACTTGGGTAAAACTCAATTCGAGACAGAATTAGTGTGGCAAAAATATTCTAAATATATGTTCTTGTGGAACAAGATCCTCAAGTTTTCGCCTAAACTCTTGGTTGAGCTTTCACAAAGTAGAGGAGAATTATGTGGGCACAGGTGAAGCTCCACAGATTTTGTTGGTTGTTCAAGAAAATACGTAATTTATATTATTCTTTACTTGATTATAATTATAAAAAATATAAGAATACATCTTCCTTTTCAAGGCCCTCCACAACAAAGCTTACCTCTTACTTTTTACAATAAATATATTAGAGAAAAAACTTAATCACTTCTCTAATAATCTCATTCTCACTTTCCCATAACTCTCCCCTTCCACATCCCAATCTAGAAACTTGCTGCATTTTCTACCAATTAATATTGTATGGCAACTTGGTGAGATTGTCCCCATACTTAATATCCATCAACCTTCACTTCACTAGAATTTCTTCCTTTAAAGTTAAATCTTCCAGTTTGTTTTAAAGTTCATTTCTCAATGTTCCTTCCTCACTTTCTAAATCATGAATGGCTCTTATTCTATTTATTATGGCTGCCTTTTCCATTCTAATGTCACCTAAACACTTCCTTATTCGGTACTAATGGAACATTAAATCACCATTACTCTTCCTCTTTATGAAGAAACGTTTTCTAAAAATTCGTGATGGTTGGAGCCTTAACAAATATAATTAGGTACTTGTGGGGACTATGGAGTTGGTAAAGGGAAGGCTGATTACAAGCAAAAACTTTATGTGCTTTTTTATCACTGATGTGGGATATGACGAGGGAGAGAAATAATCATATTTTTAGGAAAATCAATAAAGGAAGAAGGGGCATGGTAAATGATGAATTATATTATTTGCTTTCTTGTGGGGTTCTGGCATGAAATCTTTTATAATGGGGTTAGGCGTTAAGGGTTTACACAATATTGTAGGGGCAATTGAATTTGGAGTCGGTGGCTAGTTGTACAAGATTGACTGAGGGAAATGCTACAATTGGTATGGGTGCTTTTGGCTTATTTTGGCCCACATGATATCCCAGAATGCGTTGCTGGATATCTGCCATCTGGGAAGCAGTTTTTCGCTTATTTTTCTTATATTTTGACTGTTGCTATACTTGATGGACCTTGATCCATCCAACTTTTGTATATATTTTTGTTATATTGATAATTTCTTGTTAAATTAAAATATATACATGGCGGTAAAGTAATAAAGAAATTATCTTAGCAACAAAGTCAAGTAATAAAGTTTAAGATACATGGTGTTAAAGTAATAAATAAACTATCTGAGGAATATAATCACATAACAAAGGTTAAGATACTTAGGTGTCTTGTTAAAGCTTACTAGTGTTGTATAAATCAAGAAAGATAAAAGGGCAAAAGAAACATTGGCAAATCTCGCACTGCTCTCATTTTCCAGTTCAAGTCCAATGATCTTGTCGTCATGATAGCATAACCCATTGCGATAACTTGAAAATTGAAAACACAAATACTGAGCCATAGTAGACCTAAAGAAATAGTGGACTACTACAAGTGGGATGTATTGTCATAACCAACAATGCATTCAAACATGATGATGGGTTAAGAGGCCTTATGTTTCAAAACATTCATAGAGAATATATTAACCATTCCTCAAGCAAAAGCTAAAACAAGAAAGTATATAAAAATGAAATCTAATTAAGCAACTTAATTAAATGGCATTGCACCCCAAATGAAGAAAGCAAGAAACATAATCACACCTGGCATTTCTACATAAAAAATGACTTTGGCCCAACTTAGATATTCATACATCTGATGCCATAATGTTATTAGGATCACACAAATGGTCGTTGGTGAAGTTTAGAATATCCATAGGGGGGTGAAAAGGTCAAAATTGTCTTTCTTTATTTCCCTCCTCATAATTAGACCTAGCAACGAATCGTGTCGAGTCGGGTTTGTGTTGGGTTTTTTGTGTTATAGGTCTTATTCGGTTTGTGTCAAAACGGGTGGCTTTTATCGCGTGGAAAAAGCATATTCAAACCTGACCTGCTATCTTAATGTGGCTTGACGTGTTCTCCCGTTATTACCCATTAAGATATTAAATAATTTTTAAACGTATGTGGGTTGATACATCAACCCAATATTAAGCACGATTAGACCAATTTATTTATTACATTACTAAAGCTCTCATTCAATAATATTCACTACAAATAAATTAACATTAAGGTCAACATTAACCCAACCTGTTAACTATAGTGCAGTATCAGGTTGGCACTGATATAATTCGAAACTATTTAGGGTCCACCCATTTAACCAATAATTTTGTACCGACTTGTATCGTGTTATCATGGCGCGCGTCATTTTTCCACGTCTGCTCATAATACAATAAAACCTAAAGAAACTATAATATCGATGGAATCCCTTTATTCCTTCATGTTGATTAACCATATTCAAAGCCGAAAACTCTTAACAAATGACGTCTTAAATGTTTTCTTTGATTCAAAATTTAAATAAAGATTAGGGATGTAAACGGTGATTCGAAATCTGAATCCGTTCAGTAATCGAATCCATTTTTTGTAGATATTTGTCTGGATAGATATCTGTAATGGAGGATTCGGATACCACTATTAGATATCCAAGAAAAACAGGCACGAATATGGATATCAAGATATCCATCATGAATAATCCGTATCTGAAGTGGACTATTCGTATCTATTGATATCCATAATATTATTTATTATATATATATATATATATATATATATATATATAGAGAGAGAGAGAGAGAGAGAGAGAGAGAGAAAGAGAGAGTCAAGCTCCCATACGGGACCCTATACGGGATTTTTTTTAAATCCAAAAATAGTTTTTATTTTATTTTTTTGTATGGGTTTTAAACATTTCAAGGGGGGGGGGGGGGGTAAAATGTGAATATATTAATACCAAAGGCCAACAACCCAAACATATACAATAAGCCCAGACTACAAAGACCCCCAAAAAAAAAACTCAACACAACTAGACCACAAAAAAGGCAAACAAAATACCCAACGACACGACCCCAACTAACATATCAAAATCCCAAGAGCCCAACCCAAAAAACCTAGTCTACAACCACTTAAATCGAAACAAACTAACCCTACCTTATTATTTCCTTTAGTTTTGTGTGTATTAGATTTTGTTGCATTTACTTCAACATCAGTCCCCTTCATTTTAAAATTGCCCGACAACTTCAACCGTTTTGATTCAGCCTGTCTTTGTCCAGAGTCCAAATGAAGCATGCTTGGGCCTGCTCCATCCCAAGCCTAAACAACTTGGATAATACACTTTCTTATATAATCTCTAAATTCACCCTCCTTTGCTAACTCCACTTGATTCCTATTTTCTTTGATACAACTGCTGAAATTATCCTAAATTCCCTCTTTATTTTTCTTGTTTCCCGTTCTCACCAACAATTTGTGCCACCTAACCTCCTAATGGGACTGTCACGGTGTACCTTCCGTAAGTACAGTTTGTACCTTCCCATTGCAGAACATTGCATCTCTTACTGGCTTAAAAATAAAATAAATCTGAAATTAACGTAAATTTGAGATCATTAGTCCACCCTACCACGCCATATGGAATGAAACCTCTGGGATTCCCTCTATTCTTGATTATCGCTTCAAAGAGATTTTCGAAGTACAACGATTGGCAAACAATCTCTAACAAACCCTCTCCATATTGCTCTGGGTGTTCGAATACCTCTTTAAAGAATTCTTTTTTGTTCTCATCCTTCTCAACCCAGTAAACCAGATTTGAAAATCTATTTTACTTTAAAAAAACTATCATTAGACACGCTAGTCGCCGCCTTCGTGGTATTCATTACCCAATACACGGACCCTAGATCCAATAACAGAGTATTATTTGATGTATGTTCGTCCCTTGAGTAAGATCCTACAACCGTTCAATTTCTTATCAACAGCATACCAAGCACAATTCAATTTCTTTGAAAAGAACCAAGTAATGGTTCAGTTCGGTTTGCCATTTTGTTTTTATTGGGTTGTTTCGGATTTCTTTATGGTTCCACTTATTTTAAAAACCTAAAATAATAAAATATTAAACCAATATATCACACAATTTAAACATGTGTACGACTAAGTTAACACAAAAAATAACATGTGTTTATTAATGATTAAATATGCCACTACTTCCTAGTTTAAAGTTAACACATAAATTATTCCCAACAAATTTAAACATATAATCTAAGATTTAAACACATAAATCACAAATATATTAAAATCAACACATAATTTCAGATTCAAACACATAAATCTCAAATACTTTAAAATCAATAGATAGTTTAAAATTTATGTACAATAATCTGAGATTTAAACATCGGTTTATCTAGGGTAGGTTTAGGTACGGTTTATATTGGTCCAATGCCGATTTGGTTATCGGTTTGGGTTGGGTTAGGTATAAAACCAAGAACCAACCCAATACGGTTAATTTTTCAAGTTTAGGAACCCGAACCTACCCAATGGCGTCAAAAAAACAAATCAAAAGTGGCGGTCTGGTTCGGTTTTGTTTAGTTCTTCGAGTTGACAGGTTTCGATGTCCACCCCTACTATATTGCATCAAGTCAACAAATCTTCAACCATTAATAGGTGTCCAACCATGTAAACCCTTCCAACATACAACAAATAGAAACAAACTCTTGTTATTTTCCATCATTAAGATTTCTTTTGAAAGTTGTACTTCATAAATTATCATGTTGTTGAGTACCAAGAGAAAGTGCTCAAATATAAATTGTGGGGAAGTAAACATAAAAAACCGTTTGGAATCCCCAACCCACAATATTTCCAAAACTTCACTCTCCCCCTTCCCCCAACATTCAGTTGGGGGTGTTTGAGAAAAGAAGAAAAAACATGATGAATAAACTTCTAAGGACGCCCATGGCGTCCCTCAATCTACTATTTTCAATACTTATCCGATTGAATTAATCACAAACTCGCGAATAAGGATTTTTCTTGAGAGGGGATAGAAATGTACTATTGGTAAAATCTTGAGAAAAATATTTATATAGTGAAACCGTCGTGTTCATTTTTGTCATAGGCTGCATCCGTGACAAAATTTATCACTACCGCAAACCAAGACAAATTTTCTTGAGAAATTAAAAATATCATAAAAAATTTGACCATAACAAGTTTTTCACAGAGAAACTTTTAGAAATTATTTAGTATACTAATATACAGATTTTGAAAGGACATAAGTTGTGCCACCTTTTGTCATGGACAGTATCCGTTATAAATTACTTTTGATTTAAGTGAGGATAACTTTAGCTTGAGATGAGCTTCCTTTAAAGACCCAAAGAAATTCTTATTTTTTTAAACAAAGCAACTTTTATATGAACTCAAAATCAATGATACATCATGTTGTAATGAGGGAACCAAAAAAAATGGAGCATTTGAGCATATTTGGCTAGAATATGGGCTGGGGCATTTTACAAATGAGAAATAAAACCTGAAGAATCTTGAACGTGCTAATTGCACTTGTTGAATGATGGTCCCTGTGTTCGAGAGATCCTCGAAAATAACTCTTGAGTAAGTACGATCCATATTAAAAATAGAAATCATTCTCACACCAATGGTCCCAGCGGGGCTTTAAACTTTAAGAAGAAAATCTCCTCGTGCGTTACGACCTACCAGCACTATGTTGTTCTTCAACAGTCAGTGGCTTTGTCGAACACTACGGTAGCATCCGAAAAGATGATTATCCGTCCACCTTTTGTCCCAATTTCTTTTTTAGGGTTATCAATTTGGGGGTTTGGATGTTTTTGGATGATTCGGGTCTTTTTTTTTTCCATTTTGAAGATGAGTTTGGTTGGATGTTTTGAATAGTTCTGACCTTTAGTCAAGATGGCTTGGTCTTTCTTAAATTTATTGGGTTTGGGCGTTGGATATTTAAATTAAAGTGATTGTATTCAGAATTTTTTTTATTAATCATGCCACCTTTTTCCTCACGAGTCACATAGCAAACTCATCACTCACGTCTTTTTCCATACTGAAGATTACTTTCATCCACATCGTAATCATACACTCTTTATGATTGTGGCCTATACACCCAAAGTAGAAACAAAATATGGGGAGTCTCTCACATTAAAAGAAAACGATTGTTTGAATGACTCCTTCTCTATCCTGTTTGAGCGTAAATTAAATTGAAAATGAACCTTTTATCTCCTATTTTTCGAATTATTATTCCTTTTCTTGGCTTCCATGCTGAAAGCATGGTTGTTTTTACTCCAGCATAACTATGTGATATGGCCGCAAATATCTTACCAACAACATACATGATACTGTTGTATTCACCAATTGGTTCAAAAATGCATACTCTTGTTTGTTCCTCTTTTGCAAATCTCATGTTTTTTCACAAATTTTCCAAGTCTTCTTCCATGCTATTTTGAAACTGATTTAGAGAGCCTCAAATTAACAAATCCCACCCGCTAATCCTAGGGGAAAGAAAAACACTTGCCTCAAAATAAGAACAAAATTCTCTATAATAGCCATAACTTCCAAGAGAAAATTCAAATCGCCTTTATTCATTTTATATCTTAGTGGCACCCGTGTTCGTCTTTTTAGACCCAACGCTATTATTTTTTTCCATTTTACACATCCTATCAATCGAGAAAATTATGCTCATATATTATAAATTACATATGAAAAAAAATACATATATCTATATAATAAGGAGTAAGGGTGTTTTCACTATTCATAAGTTTGGAAGACATTTTATGGTTAAGATTAGTGCCACATCACTCAAAAATGAAGGGTTGAGATTACTTTGAACCCAACACTTACCCCAAAACCCTAACCCACCCGCCTCCCTCTTCTCATTCATCTGCATCTCTCTCTCTCTCCCTTTACCCCGCACTCTTAAACTCCCTCGACCCTTCAGAGCTCCAATAACATTCATTTGCATCCCTATCTCTCTTCCTTCTACATCGTTATCACCCCAAGCGTGAGTCCATCTCCCACAAAAAACTAATAATCGGTTTCACTTTGAAAATATAAGCTTTGTGGGTTCAATTTTTTGATCTATTTGTAAAAAACTAAAGTTTGCTTTACATTTTGCAGATCTGATCTCTGTTGGATTATTGAGATATATTTGTGTTTATCTTCATCTTCCACAAACAACTAATAGGTGCTCCCTTGGTCAAGGTATTTTGTTTTCTTTCTCACTCAATTTCTGGATTTAGGTGTTGAGTTTTTGTGATTTAAAATGGTTTGAAATGGATTTGTTGCTCTATTTATCATGAAGGGAGATTTATTGATGATTAGTTGTGTTGATGGTGACATGGTGGCTGATTTGATGTTTGGAGTTGTTACATACATGGAAGGTATGGTGGTTTCAGTTACATAGAATTTTATAAAATTTTCAAGACATCCATTTTAGATGTTTGATACTTATTTCCGTCATCCCATGTAATAATTTTTTTCCAGTGAGAGTGTTATTCCTAGATAATTTTATTTGAATGTAATAATTTACTTTGGACTACAAATGACATGTGGTATATAATTTATGAAATTGTTTGTTTGTTTGTTAAACCAATTGATATTTTTGGGGATATAGTATGTACTGTCATAGTGGAAGAGCTAATGTTGGTCCAAATTGATCTTGGGTTAGGATAATTGTTTGAGTAGAGCACTGTTTAAATTATTCACTTATAATTGTTCAGAACGTTCAGAACACCTATGAGATTTTATTGGTTTTAATATTTTCATTTTCATGGTCTTGATAAATCAATGGATTACTAAATTATATAGATTGACCATATAGATTTGATTGGTAATGCCCACAGTTCATGGTTCTATGTTCATCTATTTTGAATGAAACCTCCTTTTTTTTTCTATTTTGCATAAATTATTTCTATTCTAATTTGTTTTTTTTTAATTTTGCAGGTATCCACCTATGTTCTATCTGGAATCTTTACCTCACTGCCAACCATTGCATTCATGAGTTAGGTTGTCCTTCCTTTTAATACTTTGTTAGTTTATGTTCAATTCAAGAGGACTATGTATGTGTGAGTATACTTCGACTTCCTTTTCCATTTCCATTTCCATTTAATAGTTATTTGCAATATGTTCGATGCACATGGAGGTTTGTGCCAAAAACCTTAAGAATGGACGGGGTCTTATTAAAAAATCTATGCCCATATACCATAGAAATGTGGATTTTTTTATATAGTTTCACTTTATTGATTATGGAGTCTTACTTAGCCATTATTCTCTAATTTTGGGGTCTTATTACACAATAGTTTTCTAATTAGGCTCAGTTGGGTGATTATCGGGTCTTGGTATAAAAAATAGTCATGAGGTATTTCAATTCTCATTTCAAAAATCAATTATCAATGTGGAGTTTTTATGCTGGTCAGTTTCAATCTTATGTTATATGGTTGAAGACCTTTTTTGGTATTTAGGAGTTCAATTATCATTGTGAACCTTTTATATTAGTCAGTTTATTCAACTTTGAAGGTTGGTACGGATTACAACATTTGTTTATCATTTGATCCAACGATTTATATGAATTCAATTGATTTTCGATCATTTATGCAGAACATATTTGCAAATATGTAAGCTATGGGAGAACATGGTGCATATCACATTTGCTGTGAATAAATTAACAAAATTTAGATTGTTTAATAGAAGCACTCAGAAGTAAATAATATTGGTTTGTGTTTGTGCAGCGGGGATTAAAATGCGACATTTGGAGTATCTCTGCATTGATTTGAGATTATGGATGAATGATAGTTCGGGGGTATCTCTGAAGCTCCATCCCGGGGGTTTTGGCCAATTTTAGTAATAATATATAACGGGATGAGCCCCTGAAGCTCATAGACCATCAGGTAGCTTGCTGAAATGATGTTACAAGTGTATTACAAACAAGGGAATAAAACTCATTGGTCTTCCATAATTCATTGAATGCTGATATATCTAGAATGGCAGGGACGAATATGGATCAATTCGAAGCCCTTTTTCGGAGAGTCGATTTGGATCAGGATGTAATAAGTGTATGCTACAACGGAGGCAATGCCTGCCACCCTTCAATAGTGTTAAATAGGTATATGCATTTCATTATTACTCCATGTGCTATAGATTGAAACTGACTTTTATCTCCCAAAGTTCATGACTTCTTCTATCGTTTCATTCATCTAGAGACTACTACCAAGCCTTCATCCGTTTTCAGATCAGAAAATGCATTTTTAGAAAATCCATTTTCATATTGGTATGCATTTTCAGATCAGAAAATCCCCAGGTGTTTTTTTTATTTGGCAATTTTTTTATATCAGATATTTGGTATACATTTTTCAGGATTTACAAATCATTTCTCAAGCATCCAAAAAGAACACGGACTTTCTTTACCCCACTATAGAATAGGTAACTATGAAGTTTTCGTAATGAATGACAATATACTTTGCATTTTGTTGCTAATGCGCCCTTATAGGAAGTCTCTAGAGACATCACAGTGACGCGGTGTGTTCAGGTACCTAAAAGTGGCATGGATGTGTCGTAGAATTATTCCTGCTATTTAGTTTCATGTTTCTTCTTAGTGACTAATTAAAAATTTAAATTCCAAATTCATTATGTTCAGGTCCCTTAAAAATATTCATCAAAATAGTTTTTTCTCACTCAAACGAAAAGTGAATCAAGTCCAAAACAACCATGATTCTAATCACAAATCTTGCATTCATAGGTAACAAATCAATTAGAGTTAGGGATTGAATTGTCACATATCTCTTTAAGAGATAATTACTAAATTTTGGGAGAAATTCTATTAGACATTTTTATTTTTTGAACTGTAAAGTACAATTTTTCATTATAGTTTCCATTTCTTTTGTTTAATAGGACTGGCAACCAAAAGAATAAAAACTTATGATCAATTGCAAATAATTTTTTACAAACGGGTCCCTTAACTTTATTACTCTCTTTGTGTATCTCAGCCGATGTGGATATTTTTACCTCTTCACCTTCACTTATCAATCTAAGGAGAATTTGTAACATTACCATTCTACATCATGAATCTACATTTTTAAGAAGTATCTCTAGCTAAGACTGCAAATGATCCGAGATGTTTTTGAACAGTTCAGTGCTCAGATATGAATGAGCTCCGCTAAAAAATGTTCAATATGTAAATGAATCATACTGGAGCTAAACTTTGAAGACTATTTTGCTAAACGAGCAGAGTTTTTAAAAAAGGTGGGCTTAACTAGATCATGAACATAAATCTTTAAGCGATTTTAGGTCTTAACCTATAATGTTATGGGCCTAACCTGTAATGTTTTCAAGCTTTTAAGGGATTTTAATATAATTTTGTTAAGACTTTAAGCAAATATGTTGTATTATGTGTTAGATCTGATTATACTCAATGTCCAAATTATACTCAGTGTCCTAATTATACAATAAACTGCTGAAGGAATTGAAGATAAGCAAGGAATCGTCCCAGTTTATTAATCCTAACTAATATCGCTTTGTGGTATTAGGAAGCAACAGAGTGTATCAAGGACCCTTATAATTCTTCATCTCATAAAATATATGACCAATGACCATCTGTTGGAGACACATGTTTTTGATATATCAATCTTCTTATGTTCGAATAAATTATTGGATCTATCATTAATTTAATGATAGTTGGAAGCAACGTCACTCCAGCAGCAGTGGGAACGAAGCAACAGCTACCTCGCTATAAATAAAGGCAAAGTTTAATACAAGGTATGTTTCTATCTAACTGTCTATCCTACATCATTTACAGTTTTTAATCATCTCTAACGCTATGAACATATTAGAACATTTGAATATGTTTCCATGTGAAATTTTAGGAACTAAAAGGATATAGCATGGACTGAAAGAAAGATGCATGCGTATGGTATTGTTTTATTATGGTAACGGTGATTTGTTTTCATCTTGGCGAATTAGTGCATCATTTTAGCCTGATAAACTTCGCAGATGTCATGAATGTCTTTGCATAAGTTCTTTTTTTCTTTTCTTTTTTATTTCTTTCTCCCTCTGTAGGACTAATTTTTAGTTTAAAGTAGTGGTTGGCTGTCTTTGTGAAACTGGCAGGGGCTTTATGATGGAGTAGGAAGCGATTTTATGACTAATTTTGTTTCCCCGACTTTCATTTTTCATTTTTATTTCTTGACACCTCCCCTCACTTCCTACACCATTTTTCATTTGTATTTTATTTGTAGGTGCAAACATATGTACAATACAAATAAAACTTTGCTTTAGGTATGTTTATTAAAAACTTTTGCATCCAATGAAAATGCTTGAGTTTGGGTAAAAATGCTTTAAGTTGGCTTGGTTTTGATGAGGTGCGTACCTATTTAAGAGTCTTATTTGGATTTAAGTTTTGTGGATAGTTGTGATTGGATAAGCAGGTTTGTCAATCTATATTGTATTTCATATTTTTGCCGAGCTTCTTATAATTATGTGAAAATGAATAAATTTTGAAATCATTATAGTACATATTTTATGAGTGTCTGTGTTGATTATTTGTTTGGTCAAAGAAAAAGATAATATTTGTTGTTATATTTTTTTTTAACATTCGTATTGTGAATTCTGTTCGGCGCAAATAGTTTTTTAGATTGTATGAAGTTTTTCTGTTCGGCACATTATAGCAGGCAGTCATTTTTTTAATATTGAAACTCGAGCCATAGATTCCATTCCTAAAATTGTAGATATGGTGGGGCAGTTGACAAAACCCTCCTGTTAGAGCCGGCCTAATATTACAGGTCTCAAATTCAATACATGCGTATATGAAGTGATTGTTATACTGTGCAGTGTCCTAGACTTAAAATGCAGCCCCGCAGAATCAATGTTTGTATCTGTAGCAACATCCAGATGGTGGTTTCTACTGCAACCCCGTGGAATCAATTTATTAACTTCCTAATACCATAGAAACAACAACACATCCACTGCTGTTGCTGTAACAATCAACTAACAGTTGGCGTCGATTTACTGACATTTTTTTTCAACTTACATTGGTCCTTCCAATTGTGTTTGTTAATATTAGTTTACTTTATATGGTTAAATGTTAAGGATTTAAGTGCACTGAGTGATGCACATTATACTCGCCAGATGATAACTATTTGGGGCATTTGCGGTTTGTAGCCTCTCACTGCTGAATTTTCAACTTTAATGATGAACAGGTCATATGTTCTTTGATATTTGTTATTGTTAGTATTTGTTATGGGGTAGTTATTGAAGTGTAAATGGATTGAAACCTCCAATATAGATTTAGTAAATAAATGAACTTTTGTGTTAGTAGTGCTAATTTCTTGATTTCAGACTATTTTAGATCATCTCCTCATTTCTTGAAATTAATATGTGAATGAGACGACATGAAATTAAACGTTTGAATCCGTAGGTTCGTTATTATATTCATTTGGTTTATACTCTTGATGTATAACCGTGTACATATCATGACAAAATTCTTGATGTGAACTATTTTAGAATTAAGGATCAGCTTCCCATATATCATGATGAAATCCCTCAAATTGACTTCCTTTGTGAAGCTACAACATTTATTGGGGGTGTGTTCAATGAAATAATGTACTAGACTTGAGAGATGTGATTTTGATTTGGATTTGGTTTTGGTTTGTTTAGCAACTATCAATAAGCAAAAAAAGCCGAGCGACCTAACGTGCGAGTAAAGAAGGTACATTTCCTAACATGTTCGAGGCTTTTACTTGGTATTCTTTACTTAACTAACTTAACTTCTCTTTATTCGTGTAGGCATAAATTCTTATGATTCTCAAAATAAAAAGAGGTCGTGGTTCGTATTACGACATAAAAAAGCACTTCACCTTTATGGTCACTTTACGAGCCTTATACAACATTGTTGCGGCCTTCATCATCAGTATGCATGGTTCGGAATCGTGGCCTACACGAACATTGAAAAGCTACTGACTGGGCACTCTTTTTGAAACCTTGATTTGTTCTTTCGCAGTGTATGGTTCTTATATATTAATTTTTAGATCTATAGAAGTATGATTATAGAAGTGTGTTTCTCCTTTCCCGGCCTTCTAGCTTCCATCTCCGAATTTGAGATTTTTTTTATTGTTGAATTTGTTGTTACCCCTTAAATAGGGTGATAAACAAAGGAGATTATGCCAATTTTTTTAAAAAAATTGACACTTGGTTTTTTTGAGGCACATTGAATTTGATTGATAAATATTGTATATTTCATTTTATATGTGAATTTGTTTGATGAATTTAGACAATTTAGATGTTGGGCAATTTTTTATTTGTTAAACAGGGTGAATAGTTTCATAAACAAAGGAGACTACCCACTTTGTTTAAAAAGTTGACACTTTGTTTTTTTGAGACACAATGTGAATTCGATGGATGAGTATTATATATTTCATATTATATGTGAATTTATTTGATGAATTTAGACTATTTGAATGTTATTGGACTATTTGTTGTTTGTTAAGCATGATGAATTGTCCTGTAAATAAAGGATATTATGGTTAATTGTTTTAAAATTACACTTCGAATTTTTTGCGTTTTGCTATTACGTAATTTGAAAAATTGTCGTCATTTCGCGATTATGTACTTTGGAAAATTTCTTCGTGCCTTCAGGCACGGGCATACGCTAGTATATATATATAAAATAATAATGCTCTTGTGCGGATTAGTCCGCATTTTAAGAATGCGGACCGGACATGTGTCACCTAACGATGTGGTTAGAAATTATCGCCTAAATAATAGGCACATTCTCTCTCTTTTCTGGGCTCACCGGCAGGTGACACATGTCCGGTCCGCATTCTTAAAATGCGAACTAGTTCGCACACGAGCAGGACTGTATATATATATATATATATATATATGTGTGTGTGTGTGTGTGTGTGTGTGTGTGTGTGTGTGTGTGTAATATAGGTTTAATGGATCTTATAATGAAGCTGAAAGATCGATAAAAATAAGAGTTTTAGTTATAGTTTTGTTTTGTATGGGAATTTGGGTTCAAACAACAAATGCCAAGACGGTAGAAAAAGCACATCAAAGTACCCCACGATGTGGGAAGATAAATAAACCGACTTTTATAAGGTCTCAAAGTCATCTATGAACCAAATTTCCATATAAAACAAAGAAGATTATCATTTTCATGGAGTATATGCCTTGTTCCATCACTTTTAAGTTTTAATAAATTACTCATTTGGCCCCTAAACTAGTCGAATTATTTCAAATTGGCCCTTAAACTCTATTTGGTGTCAAATCAGATCCCATATTATATTAATAGATTTAACAACACCCATTTGTCACCTTGGACTATTAAATTAAATGAAAATTAAATTGGGGGAACAAAATGTTAATTTACTCTAAAATCATGGTTCAAATAAAATTAAAAAATAAATTACCCAACAAATAATCTTTTCACACCCCGCTTATCCCCTTCACCTTCTCCGACAAACCCCTCTCCTCATTCGACTAATACCTCCCCAGCCATCCACCTCCTTCTTCATTGCTATATATTAAACATAGAAATAAAAAAACTAGAATATTAAAAAAAAAGTACAAAATAGTAGAAAGAAAATAACATCAACGCCTATTTTCTCTCTTAAATGGAAACCTAGACCACACAAGTACATATCTATATTCTTAATTATTTTTAATTTAGGTTTCGGAATGCGTTTTTTGAAAATTTATTTACTAATAATATGTGCACGTTAAATTATGTGTGAATGTGTGTGTGTGTGTGCGTAAAAGTTTGTGAAAATTTGTGTAAGTGTGTGTGCAAAATTACATCTTTATGTGTGTAAATTGCATGTGTATGTGTGTGTAAATTGCGTGTGTGTGAAAGTTTGTAAATATATGTGAAAGTGTGTGTATGTGTGTGTGTCCGCGCGAAAGAGAGATAGAGAGAGATAATTTGTGTGTTTATAAATAAAAGTTGAATTATTATATTTTGTGAGGTCATTGTTGAAGAAAAATTAGAAAAGGGTTTTGGTTAGGGATAGGGTGTTGGTTAGGGGGATTGATTGGGTGGATATGAGGGGGATGATTGAGAATGTGTTTAAGAGTAGGAGCGAGATTTCCTGTGGCTAATGTGGATCATTTGTTGGTGTTGTTCTCGTTTGATCAACCGAAGGTGGAGGTGTATTCTTTTACAAGGTTTTTGGTGGATCCGGAGTCCGGTTACTCTCCCGTTGAATAAGGGAAAGATTTTCAATTAAGAGATTTTGAATTAAACATAGTGATTTATTCTCTATTGTTATTAATTTAGGTTTATTATTTGGAATGTATGTTTTGAGAATTTACTTACTAATACGTGGGTGAATGCATGTATGTAGTTTTATGAAACTTTGCATGTATGTGTGTAACTATGTGAAATTATGCGTGTGTGAAAATTTGTGTGTGGTTGAAAGTGGGTGTGTGTTTTGCAAATGAGAGTGGAACTGTTATTTTGGGTGAGGTCTTCTTAGAAGAAAATTAAGAGCAGAATTTTCGTTGGAATAAGGTATTGGTTGGGGGGTTGATTGGGTGGATATGAGGGGGAAGATTGATAATGTGTATGAAAGGAGGAACGAGCTTCCAGATCCGCCCATGGAAAATGTGGATCATTTGTTGAAGTAGTTTTTGTTGGAGCAACCGAAGGTGGTGGCATTTGCACTAACGTGGCTCTTGGTGGACGAGGAGTCGACGTGTATTCTGGATACACTTATCTTGAATAAGGTGGAGGTTGTCTATGAAAAGGTTTGGATTTTGTTCTTGATTCAATATTATTGTTAATTTGTTCTTGATGTTTGGAATATAATTGATGAAAAAATATTTACTAATAGGTGTGTGAAAGTTTGTGTAATTATGTGTGAAAGTTTGTTAAATTGTGTGTGAAAATTTATGGAACTATGTGTATAAGTGTGCGAAAGTATGTTAAAGTGTATGAGTGTGTTTGTACGGGTGTTAAATGTGTATGTGTGTGTGTGTGAATGATAATGGAATTGTAAAGCATGGAGAGGTCTTTGTAGAAAAAAATTAAGAGGAAGCTTTTAGTTGAGGATAAGGTGTTGGTTGGGAAATTGATTATGTGAATAGGATATAGATGATTGAGAATGTGTTTGAGAGGAAGACTGAGACTCTTGATCTTCCCATCGCTAATGTGGATAATTTTCTTATGTTGTCCTCGCTTGATCAACCTAAGTTGGTGGCATTTACGCTTATGAGGTTTTGGGTGGAGGCGGGGTCCATAAGGAGTCCGATTATGCTTGCGTTGAAAAAGGCAGAGCTTATTTATGAAGATGTTTGGATTTAGTACTTTATTGGATATTGTTATTAATTTAATATTAATGTTTGGAAAATGCTTGGGTTAGGAAATCGGACTTAGAGGCTTTGGGACTAAAACTTAATGGTTCTCATTTGGTTGCACTTGATTCTTCCCATGTTATATCAAAAGGATGATTGTGTTACCATATTTCTGATACGCTAGTCTTTGCATCATGATTTATATCTTGCTAGTATTATGACATGTGTATCATTTGGTATTAAAATTTTCATTTATTCAGTCTTATTTGAAAAATACAAAAAGCTTTAGTTTTTGATAAATTTTTCAAAAAATACAAAAAGATTTTTGCCTTATAATATTTTTGAGAAAATACAAAAAGATTTTGCTTTTATTTGAGTCAAAATATGTTGAAAATCCAAAAAGATTTTAGTTTTAGTTTTTGATTTTACATGTTTGATGTGGCATATTGGTGTGCTTGGACTCCCTTTCTTTCATTATCCATATGGCTAGGACATTTGGTCATAATTATTGATGCTTAGAATGATTTTAACCATTGTATTATGGGGTTGTTTCAAAGTTGATATGCATTTTGATTCGGCTTTGTATATATGTCATCTCCGCACACATGCACGAGTTTATATGGATGTTTGACATCTCTTTCATATTTGAATTTGGTGAGACGTTTTTATCTCAATTTTGTCATCTATACGTACGTAGACATAAGGATGAGGTGTGCATGTAATAACTGTAGACACCTCACTCTATTACACCCTAACTCTCCTTAGGTCCCTAGTACCTCCACTCATCATAGCAAACCCAGGTCAGGTCCCGAATACTGACCTGGAAGCCATCGGGCACCCCCAGCTCACTTTGATAAAAAAGTCAAACTCCTCATCTCGACCGAGACTCAATGAATCTTTGAAGGTCATTGAATACCCTTTCCAATGGTCAGCCCCGTGCGCGATTCCTACTTACCATGAGGACGAATGCGCCGTTTACGTTCGAAACCTGACCTAAAGGCCACCGGGTGCTCCCGGGCTCTATTTGACCTATTTCAACCCTTCAGCTCGACCGAGCGTGAATGAACATTTGAAGATCACGAAATACCCTTTCCAACGGTCCGTACCGTGCGCAATTCCGAATTTCCATGTGGACGAATGATCCGTTTGACTCCAGGAAGCCACCGAGCGCTTCCCGGGCCCGGTTGACTAAAGTCAACTTTCTAAACTAGGTCAAAATTTTTGGAATGTCGAAATACATATCCTAACATTTCCAATGATATGCCCCGTGCATGATTCAGGCTTACCATGCGGATGAACGATCCGTTTGCGTCCACATGATTCCCCGCCCAATGGACCGACAAATGCTTCTGAGCCACATTTGACCTAAAGTCAACTCCCTAACTCGGGAGCGGTCCAAATTACTTTGAAGGTCTCTGAAATACCTTTCCAACGGTATGCCCCGTGCAAAATTCTGACCAACGGTTTGCCCTCGGCGGCCAATTTTTTGAAAAAGCCTGAAGCGCACTACCAAATGGAAGGTCCCAGAACCTGCCGAAAGGCACCTGCCTGCCGAAAGGCAGGAAGGGATCTATGCCGATCGCCAGACCCCTGGGCCTATAAAATGAGGCCTTGGCCTCATTTGCATGAGGAGCCCAGATCTGATAGAAATCTCTCCAAATGAATCCCAGAAACCTTTCTCGAAGGCAGCGTGATTTCAACTTCCAAATCCCTCTTTTGCCTCCACTTTTCATCATCCCTTTCATCAAAACTTGGTGAATTAACCACTCTCCATCATCATACAAGCTTAAGGGCTTCTCTCCAACATTCAAGATTAAGCTCAAGATCTTCAAGAAGGTCCAACTTTCTCAAACTCTCTCTTAAATTCTCTTGAATTCCTAATAACTTGTTTTCTTACTTAGCATTTTATTATCTCATCTCACATATCCTAATATACTTTTTATTTAGTATTATTGCACATCTCTTATTTTCATATAAATAAAACCCCAAAAAAAAGAATAAGAGGGTTTGCTCGTAAATTCCAAATAAGGGATTCTCACGGTTTTTCACGATTTCTCATAACTAAAACACTTTTTCTACACACACACACACACTTGCAAATAAGAGATCCCCATTTGGATTTATGGGATAAACCCCACCCCTTTGCTTTGTATGCGAACTACGTGGACTTTGATGCCTTTATAGGCTACGTAGGCATCTCGGGGTAAAACCCGAGACTCGAGTCCTTTCTCTCACTTTTTCTCTCATTTTCTATTTTCTCTAAATCCATTTTTCTTATATTATTAGTCTTAGTGACACATTACTCCATGTGCATTATCGTTCCCTTATAACGATTAACGTAGGGGTAGCCGCATAAATCTTATTCTTCTAATATTACTTTTATATCTTCCTACGGATAACTCGCTTTATCTTTTCCATGATACAAGTCAAGGATTCCTACCTCCATTCTATATATATACATATGCACACATATCACGGAGGGAAACATAAAGGAAAAATAGCAAATATCCATGAGAGACCTCAGGGCGGAATGGGTGCCTAACACTTCCCATTTCGTAACTAAGCCTCCAAACGCTTTTCGAATCATTTTGGTTTCGCACGCACCAGTATGTCTTTAAAAGCCATCCTTCGAGGTGGCTCCCTCTTTTTATTTTGTCTGTTTTAAGTAAAATAGGCTGGCGACTCTGAATCTCCCTACATTTTTCACACCTCACAAAATCGACGGCGGCTTAAGCGCTCTCCCGAGAGGGGACGTGCGGGACCCGAAGGATCCCTTCCTTCCTCCCTCCGCGGCGGGGATTGGGGATGGCCACAGTGGCGACTCCGCTGGGGATGTGTATTTATTTTGAAGGCCTGACTCTATTTACATGGATGTTATATTTGTTTATGTTTCCCCCCATATCCGCATGTTCCCCTTTCTCATATGTATCCCATGCTTATGCTTATGTTCACACACTTGTAGAAAATTCCCCATGTACACTTCACACCATGTGCATGTTTCTCACATGTATATCCCCATGTTGCACGCATCACCCATCCATACTTGGTGTAGCTTTTGAGGTACTTGTACTTTGTTCCCGGTTTGGCATAATCAAAGAAAGGCCTTCTCATCATAAGATACTAATAAGAGAATCATACATGATTCACACGACATCACCAAAGAGCATTGATATTGACCAAATTTTACCTAGTAACTAGAGGGTCACTTCGTGATGGACACTGGTCCGACAGGTCGCAGTTAGCCTAAGCAACATGACTCTCACCTTCCATTGTCCAAGTACCTTCGACGTATATCGAACGGTTCCCCCGCATCGTACCGCTTGACCGAAGCATGACGAGAGGTATATCGCAGGGAATTCGTTCACGTACGCCGAGTATATCGAATTCTCTCTCACACGTACCGTCCCCACGAGGTATATAGTGAGGCAATTCACGTACACTCCGGTATACCAAATGGCTTGTCCACATGTACCGATTGCCCAAAAGAGCAAGACGTCTATCATGGAATCCACGCCAAAGGGGGGAACCCATGCCGATTCACCCAACCAAACTGTATACCCGCATATATGTGTCAAAACCTAGGACACGTACTTTAGATTACCGGTTTCAACCCGAAACTCTGTCGAAATTTCGGGTCGATCTTCCGCCCAATTTTCGCGCATTTTTAAAATGGGACTCTGTCCGCGAGCCTGGTTACAATTCCAAACATAACTTTGCATATATTAAAACCCCACTTTTCCAGGATCAAGTCCCGTCCGGCATAGAATCTAGGAGAATTAAATACATGTGAGAACATAATAATCATGTTGAGTTCTGTCTCCAAAAATATTTCTCCCTTTTTATCAAAAATCCAAAAACATTTCTCCCTTTTTATCAAAATCCAAAAATAATCTCTTCCCCTTTTCTAAAAAAAATAAATCTCATCCCGCGCCTTCTCAGGTTGATCGCACGCCCTTGGCCTGGCTCCCTATTGGCTTAGGTCTTCGGTAAAATCACCCTGGAGTTTCATCCGTTCCTCTACTACTTCTTTCGAATCCAGAATCTATCCATCTTCCATAGAGAATGCAGATCAAGCACCAGTCATACAATCGGATCTGTCGATAGTCCTAGCTCAGCTCGTGGCTAAAATTGACAACCTCTAAGCTGAGGTCTGAGGAATACAACGAAACCAAGTTCCTATTCCTCAAGATCCCGAGGCCCTGTTCCCTCGTGCTATGGGTCCACCCGAGCCCATCTGGGTCCCGGAAGAATATCAGCACGCTCCGCGTACCCCTTCTGTTAATGGGCCGTCGCCTGCCCAGCTTCCAGTGCCAAACATTACCCAAGCTATGGCTAACTTACATGTGGTTATTGATCCAAAGGAGGAGGAGTTGAACAAAGTCAAAGAAGATCTTAAGATTCTCATCAAGAAGTTTAACCAAGTCAGGATTTGGAAATTACATGGACTACACCCATATGTCTCCTTATCCTAAAGCAAGGTTACCCGAGAAGTTGAAGATGCCAAATATCGAGAAGTTTGGAGGGAATGGTCCCCCGATTGTTCATCTTCGCAGTTATCATTGTTCCATGATTCTACTAGGGGCTTCGGAAGAAGTAATGGCCCAATTGTTTCAGCAAACTTTAAAGCATAGTGCCCTCCGATGGTTTTTATCTCTTGAGGAATCTAGAATCCGTAGCTGGGAGGATGTAGCCCGAGAATTCATGTCGTAATATAAATACAATGAAGAGCTCGAGGTCACCCGCCATGATTTAGAGCTGCTCAAACAAAACTCTGGAGAATCAGTTAGTAACTTCATAGCCCGATGGAGGGAAAAAGAAGCTACCATGACTAATCGGCCATCTGAAGAAGAACAAGTCAACATAGTGAAGAAGAATTTCTTGCCCCATGTTTGAACAACCATGGGAGGACAGTACTACCCCCATTTTTGATCTCTCAGAGAGGAAGGAGTAGAAATCGAGGAAAGCCTTGCCAAAATAGAGGTTGAACCCAAGAAGGTATCCGGACAGTTCACCCCCAGAAAATATGACAAGCCTGTTAGTACCGCAGTCTCAACCATCAACAAAATCTCTCAACCAACCACATCATGGGCACCAGAAAGTCACCCTGCTCCCGTCCGAAGGGAATACACTGAGCTTCATGATCCTCTCTCCAAAGTTTACCAAGCCCTGTGAAGTTGAAACCTTATAAAGCCCCTGGATCTACTTCCATTACCCAATCCACTTCCCAAAATTTTCAAAACTGATGCTCATTGCGCCTTTCACCAAACAGCTGGACATACCACCGACCAATGCTTCCACCTTCGAAACATAATCCAAGATCTCATTGACCGGGGTACCATCGCCCCACCAGCCAATCTTAAACCAAACACTACCCATAACCCACTCCCAAATCAAACCAATGCCATCTTCTTGGAAGAAAACCCAAATTTCGATCCATCAACCCAGATAACACCCTTATACCCTCCTAAACCCCTTCAACTTTGCCCTTATTTCCTCCTACACCCTACTAGCCCTGTTGATCAGGAACTGTCACTCCTTACCAGAGCATGCATCACTTTCCGGACCCGTTCTGAAAGTGGAAGTATGGAATTATCAGATGTGTTGAACCAACTCCTAGAGTTCGGGCTGAAATTGCCCTCACAGATGATTATCGACTGCCAGAGGTTCAGTACGTTGTTTTTGGCCGCACGAAAATGGGCTCGAGAATCAGATAGGTGGATGGTATCAACCGACGAAGTCTGCTTAGATGATGTTGTCCGGATCATGACGGATGCATTCGGGCAAACCAATAACATTTGCAGTATCACCGAGTTACTTGACGTTTTGAAGCTGCAAGGGTGCCTGGTCCCTTCACCCTTACACATCCCCATAAAATGGGAAGACCTATATGAGGAAGTCGTGGAATTCATTGACTTCACAGGGGAAAACAGAATTATTACCACCGGATGGAGGGAAGAATTCGAAGATTCGAGCGAAGAACAAGTTTCAGAAAGATCTGTCCTAGTAGCTGACTTATGTGGGATGATATCATTTGAGGAACTCCTCGGAGAAATATATAAGGTGGAAGAACAACCTGAGATTGATGAGGAAACTCGATTTAAGTTTTTCCCTTCTTCAGTAAATCACATGACCAGATCTGGGAGACATTATCAAGTTCCCAACTGACTACCAGTAAATGATAAGGGGAATGGAGTTAAAGACCTTCCTATGCCGGTAATGACCCTCGAGGAAAGCAAGATCCTCGATCAACTGAAGAAAACTCAAGCTAACATCACCCTATGGGGGCTTTTCATGTCTTCCCAGCTGCACATAAATTCTTTAATCAAGTTGCTCACAGGAACCATAGTTCCTCCTTCTACCACATCAGAAGAAGCGGTGAACCTAGTAGGGTCCTTGACCTCTACCCGAATGCTGCCCTTTTCTGAAGAGGAAATCCCCAAAATTGGGCCAAATCACAATCATGCGTTCAACATCTCTGTCGAAGTTATGGGGAAGGTTGTTCCGCTCTCTCTTGTCGATAACGGATCCTCCTTGAATGTTTGCCCATTGAGAACCTTCAAATGTTTAGGTCTGAAATAAAGTGACCTCGCTCCAACCTCTACTTTCGTGCGCGCCTACGATAATACCCGTCGTGAGGTGATGGAATCCATAAAACTTGTAATAGGGGTTGGTCCTATAAACCCTGTCTTCGAATTCCAAGTCATTGATATCCCGGCCTGTTTTAACCTGTTGCTCGGACGACCCTGGCACCACAGTATAAAGGGTGTCTCTTCCTCATTCCATCAGAAATTGAAGTTTTTCGCCGATGGGTGAGTCATCACCATCTTGGGCGACGATGGTAACGCCGAGGGCGCGGGCACTAAGAGTCCAATTCTTGAGATACAACATGGGTCAAATGATATGCTCCTATCAGGATTTCGAGTTGAACCATCCCTACTCCCGGCAGAGGACGATTTCAAAGAAAGGGTTTGTCCAAAATATGACCCTCATGGCAATGTCAACGTGATTCAGATATTCAGAAACATGCACTTCATGCCCGGACTGGGGCTAGGACAAAGGCAATAGGGGATACTTGAGCCCATTGAATTGAAGAAAGCTTCCCCTCCTTGCAGCTTGGGGTATCAACCATCTGAACAAGAGCTCAGAATGATCCGCCAGACTCGATCAAAAATAGGGTTAGACTTCATCCGGACTATCTCGGGTGATTCCTTAAATGGACGATTCATCAAAGAGGGCGAGGATTTCCCCTTTTGCGGTTTTCTAGAACCATGGTATGACCATACATACAAGAAAAAGAAGCCTGGAATGGAGATCTTTTTCCAAGATAGCTAGCCATGGGACGAAAGTTCCCAACACCGCGTATAACCTCTTATCAAAGATACTGAAAAGACTGGAGAAAGTGACTTCAAAGATTCCTTCAACCTGCAGACCCTAGGGCTGACACTCTGCATGGTTCATTCAGGCACCACATCACTGGACCCCTCTCATCTAATCAAAGCTGCAAATACACCTCTCCTCAACTGGCATACTGCGCCAGTTATACCTCTTGAAATCTCCCCTAACCCCAATGTTTGCCCTGTTTCTTCTTCCGTTGTCTATCCTTGCTCAAATGTAATCGAGACCTTTTTTGACGAGGTTCTCAACGTTGTTTTTCCTATCAATGAAATAAACGAAGATTTTGAGTATCTTGTTGTGGCTTACATTAATTGTTTAGACTCTAATCAAGCTTTTGATGATGATGATTTTGCAAATTAACAATTCTTAACTAATCTCAATAAGGTTAATAATAAACCACATAATCGCGTTCAAGTTAATGAAGAAGAGACTGTCATTATTAATCTCAGTTCTAGTAACCAACTGCGCGAGATTATGATATGGGCCACCCTTGACGAGCATGAGCGTGCACAACTCGAAGAATTGCTAAAGGAGTTCCTAGATGTCTTCGCATGGTCCTACGACGATATGCCCGGTATTGACCCCGAAATAGCTCATCATGAGATCCCCACTCTCCCAAATGCCAAGCCAGTTAAACAAAAATTAAGAAAACTCCGCACCGAATGGTCGCTTAAGGTCAAAGAAGATGTGATCAAACAGTTAAACGTGGGTTTCATTTGAGTAATCGAATATCCCACGTGGCTAGCCAACATTGTACCTGTACCAAAATCAGGAGGAAAGGTTCGATGTGTGTGGATTACCGAGATTTAAATAAGGCCTCTCCGAAGGATGATTATCCGTTACCCAACATCGACATGATCGTGGACAACACAGCCAGTCATGCTCTCAAGTCATTTGTCGACGGATTTGACGGATACAACCAAATTAAGATGCACCCCGACCATCAAGAGAAAACCGCATTCATCACCCCATGGCGAACCTTTTGCTACACCGTTATGTCATTCGGTTTCAAGAATGCTGTGGCTACCTACCAAAGGGCCGCCATAACCATTCTACACTATTTGATTCACAAAGAGGTCGAGGTTTATGTGGATGATATGATTATCAAGTCCAAAACTAGAGAAGGTCATGTTCCCGCTCTCCAAAAGTTCTTCGAACGACTGCGACAGTATCAGATGTGACTTAATCCACAAAAGTGTGTTTTTCGGCGTTACAAAGGGAAAACTCTTGGGATTCATGGTCAGTGAGAAGGAGATAAAAGTGGATCCCGCCAAGCTGAAGGCCATACTTGACATGCCACCTTCCTAAAGAGAGAAGGAAGTCCGAGGTTTTCTAGGGAAATTACAATATATCAGCCAGTTCATTAGCCAGCTAACCTCTATCTGTGAACCAATCTTTAAGCTCCTCCGAAAGGATTCAACCAAGGTTTGTAACGAGGTCTGCCAAGAAGATTTTGATCGAATTAAACAATACCTGACCCAACCTCCAATTCTCATGCCACCACATCCTGGTCTCCCTTTGCTCTTATACCTAACCATAACCGACACTGCAGTCGGGGCTTTGCTAGCCCAGTACCTTGAAGACTCCCGCAAAGAAAGAGCCATCTATTACGCCATTTGAAAATTGGCCGAATACGAGGTCAACTACACAGCTTTAGAGAAAGCATGTGTCGCACTTGTCTGGGTCACCCAAAAGTTGCGACACTACATGCTCGCCTTCCCCATTAAACTTGTATCCCGAATGGATCCCATCAAATACCAGCTCGAAAAACCCGCCTTATCCAGCCGAATGGCCCGATGGTTGATGCTCATAACTGAGTTTGATATCGTGTACATCACGTAAAAAGTCATTAAAGGAAGAGACATCTCTGACTATCTCACTGAATACCATGTAGAAGAAACAGATGTCTGGATCTCTGAATTCCCAAATGAAAATGTCCTCTGCACCACTCAAGACTGCCTCCGATGGAAAATGTTCTTTGACGACGCTTCCAACAAAAGGGGATATGGCATTGGGATACTTCTGATCGCCCTAGATGACTCTCACACTCATATTGCCATTAAATTGGATTTCCCTTACACCAATAATATGACAAAATACGAGGCATGCACAGTGGGCCTCCAGGTCGCTCTCAAGAAGGGTATTCAAGACCTTGATGTATATGGGGATTCTGCCCTCATCATCGATCAAGTGCTCAGAAAGTGGATGGTCAAGGACGAAAAGATCCAACCCTTTCATTCCCAATTAGAAGAGTTGGCTTCCCAATTCCAAGATATCACCTTCCGTTACCTACCCCGAGCAAAGAGCAACCTAGCCGATGCTCTCGCTACTTTGGCCTCCATGGTTGACATGCCCGAGGGAATAACAATGACCCCCTTCCTAGTTCAAAAGCAAGACAAACCAACCCATTGCTACCACATTGAGCTCGCCACCTCAGAAGATCCCGAGCTAGTCAATTACTGGTACTATGATATTTGGTGCCTCCTCCGGTACGGTAGGTATCCCGAGGGTTCCAATAAGAACGACCGAGCTACCCTCCAAAGGCTGGCCGCTCAGTACATCATCTGTCATAAAGCACTACTCAAGAGGAATTTCGATGGAACTCATTTGCACTGTATCGCAGGGGCTGACATTGAAAAGATAATGCAGAAAATCCACAGCGGGGAATGCGGGCCCCACATGAACGGTCACATGCTTGCCAAGAAGATCATTCGACAAGGCTACTACTGGACCACCATGGCCCAGGATTACACCTCCTATGTTCAGAGGTGCCCTAAATGCCAACAGTTCTCCAATCTCCAACATCTACCTCCGCAGGAATTATACAACATGACTTCTCCCTGGCCGTTCTCCACCTGGGGTATCGACATCATAGGAAAGGTTACACGAAAAGAGTCAAATGGGCATGAGTTCATCCTGATTTCCATAGATTACTTCACCAAATGGGTCGAAGTTGAGTCATATGCAGTATTAAATGCCAAGAAGGTGGCCAAATTCATCAAGAAAAATATCATCTGCCGATATGGGGTCCCGTACGAGCTAGTGTCGAATAACGATTTGCACTTCGAGGCAGAAGTCATAGAAGTTGTCAAAGAGTATGGGATTTAGAGACACAAATCCTCTCCCTACCGACCTCAGACCAATGGTGCAGTTGAAGCCGCCAATAAAAACCTTAAAACCATCATCAGCAAGATGATTGAAAGTTGTAGGGATTGGGCCGATTGGATCCCGTACGCCCTCTGGGGCTATCGAACCTCAATCCGAAACCTCTACTGGGGCTACCCCTTACTCCCTGGTCTACGGCATGGAAGCAGTCCTACCTCTGGAGTAGGAAACACCCTCACTACGCATCATGCTCGAAAGCAAGGTTAGTGAAGAAGACTGGTGCCCGAGCCGTCTTGATGAGCTGACCCTCCTAGATAAACGGAGATTAAAATCTCTTTACCACATACAGGGGTATCATCGTCGAATAGTGCGATCATTCAATAAGAAAGTCAAGGACCGCGGTGTCCGGGAGGGGGATTTAGCCCTCAAAGAGGTAATCGGAACCATCTGGGACCCCAGAGGAAAGTTCAAACCTAATTGGAGTGGCCCTTACATTGTGAAGAATATTTTATCTAGCGGTGCCACCATGCTCACCGAACTGGATGGGGAAGATATGGCTCATCCAGTCAATCTGGACTGTCTCAAGAAATTCTACCCCTAGTCCGAAATCTCAGCACGCTACGACTCTTCTCCCCCTTCCTATTCTAAAAAAAAAGACTATCTCCATTGCCCTCTACCCAGAACTACATGGGCCTGATCCTCTGTAAAAAACCATTTTCAAATAGATAAAAAAAACCATAGGTACGTAGGCATCTCATACTCCCCACATGAGCACAGCCCCTTCTTTTTCACAAAAATATATTCCTTTCTTATCTCCGAGAACGGAAGTTCATTCTAAACATCTACTTAAACAAAAGAATTATGTATGCCTTAGCGATTGGTATAGTTAATTCAAAATGCAAAATTCATCGAAAGGCACAACTGGATGATCAGAAACTTGTTTATTTCCTTAATAAGAAACTAAAGTACGGGTTACATAAGAAAAAGGAACGGATAATCCCTTTCCCCCTACTACCATAAAAACATGATAAAATCCCCCACATTTATTACATGAATAAGCTCCCTAGGAGTCCTACCCACAGCTACCCGAAGAGCCTGCACCCTCATCATCTACATCCCGAGGACCCCAATTTTCTCCTGCCTGAATGGAGTGCCACAAACACTCCATGGACCGATGAGCATTAACCATCTTCGAAAAGACCACAATCCCCCTTCCATGGAGTTAGATAAAACAAACCACCTCTAACCAGTCTCTACTGCCAACATCTTGCTAACTAATTTCCTCCACAACCACTTTAGATAATCTTTGGGGATATGGCAAACCTTCCCAATAGACTGAGAGGGACGGGTCGACGGACACTGATTTTCCCACAGATTTCCAAGCAACAGACACAGGAACTCAGTCAAATCTTCTACTGGAAAAAAATTTGAGGTCCGAGGGGGCACGACCTGCGCCCAGCCAAATTGGCGTAAAAGCTGCCAAGGGAAATAAAAAGGGGTATGCCTGAGACCAACTAGCCACACATATGAATATTCTCCTAGCTCCAGAACAGGCTGCAACTGTCCCCACAAAGGCACTGACAAATACAACCCACGAGCCCCGTACTCTACAAACCAATTCTCCCAGTTTTCAACATACAGCCCATGCGGATGAAGTAGCGTGAAAAGAAGTTGGGTACAACCGACAAAGGGTATTCTGGAGGAGTCGAGAAGCGGAATATTTCAGACAACCACATGAACAGCATCACAGGGCTACCCCTTAAAAAGTCGGAACGACCTTCTCTCCAGGCATCCAGGTCGTTCAGAGTCTCTGCTAATATTTCCGTCGCATGATTGCGATGATATGACATCCATAAAGTAATGGCTGCAAGTTGTAGGTCCACCCGCACCTCCCCAGTCACCAAAATAAACTTTGAAACCAGGCCCAGAACAATGGCTCCAACATAGCCAACATCACTTACTTCCCGCGAACGCACGAACCGCAACACCCCTGGGAGGGAGATCATTCCTCCCGAAACCAATGACCTGGACGCCGAAGGAGAAATATGAAGAAGCCCGACCGACAAATCCCTAGGAGAATGGGAAAATTTGGGCAAAGCCACAGCGACATTGGGATTCACACCCAGTATGGCAGAAAATTCCTCGTAGGTAGGACAAACTTCTTCCAACCCAAAGCGGAATACATGGTCTTCGGGATACCAAAATTGTACTGCCGCCACCAGCATATTCCACTGAAAAGGTCGATTAGGCCACATTGAGACTCGACGCATGTTGAAAGCATCATAGTCGACATTATAAGAGCACATAGATTCCAAGGCTTCAAGGTAATTGACAAACTCAATGCTACCAGGGAGAGCCATCTCCCTAGACTAAAAGATGATGGGTGGTTATGTAAGAATGCAAAAGGTGTGAGGAAAACACTCCACCCTACCCCCCTTTTATACTTCAGAACTCTCACAAAAGACATAATCCCTGCAGAAATTGAAGGGTATCCTACCCCACAAGGTACTAAATACTGAAGAGGGTACCAATCAAAGCTTTTAATTGATGGGACTGGACTGAACTGCAGATAGGCAGGCCAGGGTGCTTGCCGATCGACAACCCCCCATTTTTGGAAATTTCCTCCTTTTCTCTTTTGTCAAATCAGAAAAACTCCATAAAAATAAATTGATATTCAAAATCCTTTTTCTCTTTACATAATTACCCTTTTAAATAAAAACTTTCCTTCAAAAATTCCAAAAATATTCTTTTTACGGCCTCAGCAGCAAAGTAAAAGGCGCATGTGCATGCATTCATTCATCATTAAAATAAAAGATAGCCAAAAAAAATACATTGCATTGCATATATATGTGTTTTCAGTGTTACATCATTTTGCAGGAAATAAAGAAAAAGCCAAAAACAACGGGACTCAGCCCGAGCCCACACTCTCTCTCTCTTTCTCTCTCAAGAGCTTCCAGCCCCGCGACGCGCTCTCTTCCCCCTACGGTGAGAAGACGCGTCCCCACTACCCGAGCCAGAGTCTTCCCCAAACGAGGCTGACGGCACCAAACAAGAAGGAACAGGGACAACATCCCGAATGTGGGCAGTCGCCGATGATATCCCATCCCTGATGCCTCTAAGCCAAGTGGTCGACACCCGAATTTGCTGCAAGGAAAAGACAGAATCAATATCAAGCGAAAGAAATCAAAATAAGAGAGGAAATAGATCGAAAGGTTTATCGCAGGATTAAGGACGTCCTCTCTCAAGCCCAGCTCCTATGGATCCATCGCAAGGGGACGGTGCAGTATCGGTACTATCCCTCCATCAGCCCGCCGGATGTTGTACGAAGGAGTGTGCAGTCGAATAAAAGGGACCTCCGAGGTCACCGTCGCCGCCGGTGCCGATGGACCACCACCACTATGGGAACACCCCACCGCCCGACTCGAACCAGTAGGAGGGAAAGGCAAAGCATCATGTATACTGGGCGCCATCAACTAGCTCGTCACAAAGTCAATATAATCATACGGCGCGGTCGTATCAGTATACAACGCATAGGACTCGCCAATCATCACCGCGATCCTCTCATCCTCCAACAGCTGTCGCTCTCGCCTCATAGAAGTAGAAGGCTGCACGGGAGGCACCACCACCTCCTCCTCAGCAATCTGACGGATCACCCTCTCCCTGAGGTACTAGGAATGGCCGAACTCATGTGCTAACAAATGCCTCATCCGTGCATTCACCCCAGTAACCCCCGTATCCTGAATGGCGGTCCCCCAAGGATAAAAGGTCACCTGAAAATCCACAAGACAAGCATGAGTCGATACAAGGTCATAAGGTGAAAAAACCAAGACTGAAAAGGAAAAGACCTTACTCGACAACTGGTCAGGTCATTTAAGACCCGACGCACAGCCTCCAGGGAAAGAGATACCTTTGACTTCCAGTTGGCCTTACGCCATCGGTACAGTCGGCAGAAGTCCCCAATAGTGTCATCCTTCAGAGCAATCAACGGGGTGTTGCACCCAATCACTTCATAAAACCACGTCTGAATTCACAAGCAAAAAAAGACGCATAAAGAAAATGAGAATGCATGAAAAGAAAATGTGAGTGCATAAAAAGAAAATGTGAATGCATGAAAGGAAAATGCACAAGGTAAAGGATACCTCCAGGAGATATGTGGCTCCAGTAAAAGTCTTTCGACAGCACCGGCTGAATGCATCCAAAGAAGAGTAAAGGGTCGCCAAGGTCAGACTCACCCAATTATAGAAAGGGATGTTTGAAAACATCCTCAAGTACAGCAGAAACCACAAATGGACGACGTCGCAACTCGACGCCACCATGTAACCTCCCAATACCAGCAAGATGAACAACCGGGCCATCTGCCTCACTTGTAGCCCGTCCTCCACATCAACCACCCTACTCAGCAAAACATCCTTTAGCAAGGACAGCCAGATAGAATCCCCAGAGACTATCCTCCTCACATTACCGAGTGCCGCATACACTGCCTCCGGCCTCACTCGCAAAGAGCGGTCCACCTCTATCTGCTCCCCGTTATAATCCAGCCCCATCAGTTGCTGCACATCTATGGGAGTAATCGTCATCTCCCCGAAGCCAAAATGAAAAGTGTGGGTAGTGTCCCACCACCTCTCCCCCAAGGCACACAATATGGCTGTCGAACGAGGTGTCTCATCCAGCACAGTCGCCAACCTCCCAAAACCTGCAGATGATACCATCCAGCACACCACGGGTGGAAGATGCTCCGAAACATCCCTAAGCCCTGTCGTCCCGCAGGCACGCATGTTCTTCAAAGAAATATCCGACTGGCAAAAGGAAAAATTGAGTCCAAGGTCAAGAAAAAGGGAAAAATCACCCAAAAAGGAAAGAATGCCAAAGGTCAGGTTACTTACATAACCATCGGGAATCACTCTCGAAGAGTAATGATGCGACGGCTCCGACAGCAAGGTCCTCTAATCCGCAATCGGTTCGAATGCATCAAAGGCATTCTCATTTCCCAAAGCAAGAGGCACCTTGTCCCTCCAATCCACATTCGCCCAGTCATCAACGGGCAACCACTCCCAATGGACAGCGGTACTGGAAAAAGCGGCCATTTCTTGAAGATCAAAATGTTAGAACAATTCGCAGAGAGAAATCGCAGAAAGAGATAAGGCAAGAAACTGTGAAAAATGAAGGGGATTCGCCCCCTTTATATAGGAGGTCAACCGCCATACCGATCGGCACTGACCCCAACCATACCGATAGGCACTGTCTCCTCACCTTCCCGAGGTAGCCCAAAAGTTCGTACCACTGCCAAATGGTACCTCTCAGTTTATGCCGACTGACACTCCTCTTAAAATTTCATACATAAATTCCTAGAAAATACCAGGAAGCCTAAAAAAATCCCTAGAAAATTCCTAAAAATCCCAGGAGGGATTTAGAGCGTTTTCATCAAGAAAATTTTGCACTCCTTCAGGCGACACACCATTTTCCCCAACAGAGCCCTCAAAATCCAAGCGAATGACCTCTCGGGCAAGGTGCTCGGACCACCTAATCACCCCCTCACCAGACTTTAGAAAAGGACTCCCCGGCCATCGACTATCCGGTATGATACATTATCATAGGGTATTTTTCCCAGAAGAAATCAGAAGAACCACTCTACCTAAGCGATCTCTCCCAAAGGGCAATCCAAATTTTCCCCAGCTCATTCATCGTTCCCTAGCGGAACCTCAAATCCAATTCTTATCCCCCAAATCTTACTCCTCTTCCCCAACGGAATCCTCAAAACTCCTCCCGAGAAAGCTCCGAAAAGTCCCTAAGGATCACATGATCACTTCCCCAACGGAATTCTCTCATAGCACCAACAATAGGTTGTTCATCCCTGAAAGGTCTCCTATAAAGCTTCCCCCAACTATCAGCTCCCCAGATCAAATCAGAATCGCAAAGCTCTTTCTCTAGCAGAATCAAAATACAAATCTACTCTTGGGTCAGAATTGGCCCCGGTCTTGGATCGTCACCATAGTTAGGTCCGAATTGACCTCGGTCCTCGGTCGTCACTACTCTTGGGTCAGAATTGACCCCAGTCTTGGATCGTCATCTCAATTAGGTTAAAATTGACCTCGGTCCTCGGTCGTCACCACTCTTGGGTCAAAATTGGCCCCAATCTTAGATCATCACCATAGTTAGGTCAGAATTGACCTCGGTCCTCGGTCGTCACCACTCTTGGGTCAGAATTGGCCCCGGTCTTGGATTATAACCTTAGTTAGGTCAGAATTGACCTCGGTCCTCGGTCGTCACCACTCTTGGGTCAGAATTGGCCCCGCTCTTGGATCGTCACCTTAGTTAGGTCAGAATTGACCTCGGTCCTTGGTCGTCACCACTCTTGGGTCAGAATTAGCCCCGATCTTAGATCATCACCTTAGTTAGGTCAAAATTGACCTCGGACCTCTGTCGTCACCACTCTTGGGTCAGAATTAGCCTCGGTCTTGGATCGTCACCTTAGTTAGATCAGAATTGACCTCGATCCTTGGTTGTCACCACTCTTGGGTTAGAATTGACCTCAGTCTTGGATCGTCACCTAAATTAGGTCAGAATTGACCTCGGTCCTCGGTCGTCACCACTCTTGGGTCAGAATTGACCCTGGTCTTGGATCGTCACCTTAATTAGGTCAGAATTGACCTCGGTCCTCGGTCGTCACCACTCTTGGGTCATAATTGGCCTCGGTCTTGGATCGTCATCTTAGTTAGGTTAGAATTGACCTCGGTCCTCGATCGTCACCACTCTTGGGTTAGAATTGACCTCGATCTTTGATCGTCACCTTTGTTAGGTCAGAATTGACCTCAGTCCTCGGCCGTCACCACGCTTGGGTCAGAATTGACCCCGGTCTTGGATCATCACCTTAGTTAGGTCAGAATTGACCTCGATCCTTGGTTGTCACCACTCTTGGGTTATAATTGACCTCAGTCTGGGATCATCACCTAAATTAGGTCATAATTGACCCTGGTCTTAGATCCTCACCTAAATTAGGTTAGAATTGACCTCGATCCTCGGTCGTCACCACTCTTGGGTCAGAATTGACCCTGGTCTTGGATCGTCACCGTAGTTAGGTCAGAATTGACCTCGGTCCTCGGTCGTCACCACTCTTAGGTCAGAACTGACCTCGACCCTCTGAATTTGTTATCCTTATTTCCTTAGGTCCCCAGAACTGATCTCGATCCTCTGAATTGATCATCCTCTCTTACTTAAGCTCGCATATTCGACTTTGATCCATAGAATTAATCATCCCCATCATACTTCTCAGGTCCTCGGAATCGACCTCGACCCTCTGAATTGGCCATACTCCTTCAAAAGCATCATACGGTGTCTAATCGACGACTATCATTAGTTCCAAACTCACCCGTCGAGGGGCTATGTAGACACCTCACTCTATTACCCCCTAACTCTCCTTAGTTCCCTAGTACCTCCACTCATCATCGCAAACCCAGGTCACGTCCCGAGTACTGACTTGGAAGCCATCGAGCACCCCTCAGCTCAGTTTGACCCAAAAGTCAAACTCCTCGTCTCGACTGAGACTCAATGAATCTTTGAAGGGCACTGAATACCCTTTCCAACTGTCTACCCCGTGCACAATTTCGACTTACCATGAGGACGAACGTGTCGTCTACGTACGAAACCTGACCTAAAGGCAACCGGGCGCTCCCGGGCTCTATTTGACCTATGTTAACCCTTCAGCTTGAACGAGGCTAAATGAATATTCGAAGAGCACAAAATACCCTTTCCAACGGTCCATCCCATGCGCAATTCCGACATTCCATGCGGACGAACGATCCGTTTGACTCCAGGAAGCCACCGAGCGCTTCCCGGGCCTGGTTGACCAAAGTCAACTTTCTGAATCGGGTCAAACTTTTTGGAATGTTGAAATACATCTCCTAACCTTTCCAACGGTATGCCCCGTGCATGATTCGAGCTTACCATGCGGATGAACGATCCGTTTGCGTTCGCATGATTCCCTATCCAATAGACCGACAAATGCTTTCGAGCCACATTTGACCCAAAGTCAACTCCCAAACTCGGGAGAGGTCCAAAGGACTTTCGAAGGTCTCTGAAATACCTTTCCAACGGTATGCCCTGTGCGCGATTCTAACCAACGATTTGCCCTCGGCGGCCAATTTTCTGAAAAAGCCTGAAGCGCACTACCAAATGGTAGGTCCCAGAACCTTCCTATCGGCACCTGCCTGCCGAAAGGCAGGAAGGGCTCTATGCCGATCGGTAGACAGCTGGGCCTATAAAAGGAGTCCTTGGCCTCATTTGCAGGAGGAGCCCAGATCTGATAGAAATCTCTCCAAACGAATCCCAGAAACCTCTCTCGAAGGCAGCGTGATTTCAACTTCCAAATCCCTCTTTTGCCTCCAATTTTCATCATCCCTTTCATCAAAACTTGGTGAATTATCCACTCTCCATCATCATCCAAGCTTAAGGGCTTCTCTCCAACATTCAAGATTAAGCACAAGATCTTCAAGAAGGTCCTACTTTCTCAAACTCTCTCTTAAATTCTCTTAAATTCCTAATAACTTATTTTCTTACTTAGCATTTTATTATCTCATCTCACATATCCTAATATACATTTTATTTAGTATCATGGCACATCTCTTATTTTCGTATAAATAAAAACCCAAAAAACAAGAGAAAGAGAGTTTGCTCGTAAATTCCAAATAAGGGATTCTCCCGCTTTTTCACGCTTTTCTCACAACTAAAACACTTTTTCTACACACACACACACACACACACACACACACACTTGCAAATAAGAGATCCCCATTTGGATTTATGGGATAAACCCCACCCCTTTGCTTTGTATGAGAACTATGTGGACTTTGATGCCTTTATAGGCTTTATAGGCGTCTCGGGGTAAAACCCGAGACTCGAGTCCTTTCTCTCTTTTTTTCTCTCATTTTCTATTTTCTCTAAATCCATTTTTCTTATATTATTAGTCTTAGTGACACATTACTCCATGTGCGCTATCGTTCCCTTATAACGATTAACGTAGGGGTAGCCACTTAAATATTATTTTTCTAATATTACTTTTATATCTTCCTACGGATAACTCGCTTTATCTTTTCCATGATACAAGTCGAGGATTCCTACCTCCATTCTATATATATACATATGCACACATCTCACAGGGAGAAACATAAAGGAAAATAGCAAATATCCATGAGAGTCCGAAAGGGGGGAATGGGTACCTAACACCTTCCCATTTCGTAACTAAGCCTCCAAACCCTTTCCGAATCATTTTGGTTTCGCACGCACCAGTATGTCTTTGGAAGCCATCCCTCGGGGTGGCTTCCTCATTTTCTTTTGTCTGTTTTGATTAAAATAGACTGGCAACTCTGAATCTCTCTACATTTTTCACACCTCACAAAATCGACGCCGACCGAAGCGCTCTCCCGAGAGGGGACGCGCGGGACCCGAAGGATCCCTTCCTTCCTCCCTCCGCGGCGGGGATCGGGGATGGCCTGTTTACCGTGAGGATTATAATTAAAAAATTATGGGTGTTCATGGGAAAGGGCTACGAGAGTATAAAATTAACTCATTGTGAAAACATCCGTTTAAAAGAGCCCGGAGAAATATATTGTTTTTTGCACTTTTGTAACCTCTTGGAGTGTGTTTGGTTGAAATATGTGCTAAAGGCACCCCCATTTTTCCTTCTCGATACCATGACATGATTTAAAATGATTGTATAATGTGCTTAAAAATGTTGTGATTTGGTGAGAAGTGACTTTTAAACGTCCCTAATCAAACACACCCTTTGGATATAATGTGAAGAAAAAAAATTACCATCGTTCTTTATACTAGCCCGACCAGATGTAAAATCATGGCTCCACCAATAGTTGTCACAAACATTTCTCTAAACTATTTTTAGTGCAAGAAGTAAAAATCTCCCATCTGTATGCATTTTATTGCAGAGACCTTGTAATGTACATTTAAAAATCATCACTAAATGTCCTAGAAAGAGGGCTTTGCAAAAAACAAATGCATGATTCAGGTTTTTTTAGATTAAAAATATGTTGATGTTCATATATTTATCAACTATTTCAAAAAACGTTGTTAATGTATTTGGAATTTTTGCTTTGATTACATCTCATATTATTCTCTTCTTTAAATTTTTGTAAAATGCTGGTATCATATTTTATGTGTTGACACAATAATTGGTGGAAATAAGATACGACAAAAAAAATGATATATAATTTTTTTTCTTTATACCTCCATTTTCATTAAAAAAATTAAAGCTCAATAAATATAATTTGATAATGAGGAAGGATTACTACACGGTCATCAAATTCGAGAAGACAACTATAGACAATTCTTCCGTTGAGGATTGCAAAAGCTCATTAAAGGTAATATGTCATACATTACACTACAATATATTTAATTGAGGAGGAGGGCTGGATCCAATAAATTTTTACATGCCAAATGGAACGAACACAAGCAGCTCTAGGATCAAAAGATGCTTTAGATATTTTTTTATTCTTACAAATTGTAGATTTTAACCGAATTTCTATTAAAAAGTTCATTACAATTTTTTATAAAAACTTTGTATTAATATTACATTTATTTTTATTTGAAAATGAAGTCTCATTTAAATTTATAATTTATTGTGTGAAATAATTTTTTTTTTTAATAAATTTGGCCACGCATGGTTCGCTAGGCAGCCTAGGCTTTTATCTATTATAAAACGTCCTACAACGTTTTAATTATGGGGCATATACCAAATAGTCCCTCGAACTTTTTTTAATACACGTTTAGTCCAATTATTTTTATTTTGCCCCAAAAAATCCTTCACCATGTCGCTCGTGCGAACCCTTAAAAATAAAAAAATAAGAAACTTTTTGGTATTTGATCCTTTAATTATCCTTCCTTATTGAGTTGTCCATGCGAACGTTAAATCTTAAAATCAACCCACGTTGGCAAAGCCCGAAATGCCAAAAATGTGTGGTAACCAAACCGGCCAAAAACCGCCTGAACATATCCATTGTGATTTCCTTTCACGCCAAGCGCCCATATCGTATAACCCAAACCCCCGTCCCTCTGTTTCCCTGCCCCAAGTTATAAGCTCCTCTCGAATACTTTCGCAAGCATTAACCGGAAAAATGGATATTTCCATGCCCCAAGTTATAAGCTCCTCTCGAATACCATTCCTGAATCCGTATAACCCCAAACCCTAGATACAGACAAATCTACCCAAAACTGTTTTCTTCGTATTTCCATAATCCCACACCACCATTCAACATCCAATTCCTTTACCAAAATCCACATGGTAAGTATTCTCTTTATTACTCAAATCTCATTTCATTTGGAGTTATCTGATGTATTCAGTGTGTTACATCTTTGGTAAATGTTTGAATGAGTTTATTTGTTTTTTCTTTTCTTCGCAAACTTTTTGGATGTATTATTCTACCAAATGACATGCTACTTAACTGGTGCCAAATGAAACGTGCACCAAAATTTTCTTTAGTTTTTATCAAAATTATTTTTTGTGTATTTCATTGAGTGTTGCATAATATTAAGGGACCACATATTTATTACTACACAGATTTCATCAATTGGTTGCTTTTGGATGAAGGAGAAACAGATTCTCAAGAAAATCAAGCACTTTACTCTTTAGGTATCTGAGCTTTCCATTTGTGCTTTGTTTTTGTCTTAATTCTTCAATTCATTTTAATTGTTGTTTTATAGGCAATCTAAGTTGTTTAATCTGTACCTACTTTTTTTCATTCTCTATATTGATTTTGTCATTTCTTTGGAATTTTTTTATAGTTCTTTGTTGTTGGTAGTTTCATCTTAGGCTGTTAATAATACGCAATCGGTGGGAATCGATAGTTGATAGCAATCATATGATGTGAATATTCGAATACACCTCTTTTCCCCCCATCACACACAGTGATGTTATGGAAGAAGATATGCGATTGGGAATATTGAAAAAACCAAAGCAGTCTTTGACTTCACATATCATATGACCTGGGAAAGAATTAATTGTTTGTGAGTTTACGGGGTGAAAGTGGGTCACAATTTCTTAGCCCGTGCATCGCGCGAGCTTACACCTAGTATTGCCTAAAACTCGTATATTCTTCATCTCTCTCTCTTAACACCACTTTTATGTTCTGGAATTTGAAACTTGAAACCCTAAGGACCGGACCTACATGGCGGAGTCAAACGCCAATTCGAATAAGTTTACTGATCAGGTGTGAAAAGTAGCATCGCGTCAAAATGCTAATGGTTGAATTCATTTCACCGCGTTAATACAAAAACCTAAATTACGGTTGCACTTGTGAAACAAATATAACGGTAAGTTGGGTATCGAGAATCCACAGGGAATATCGTACAAATTTTAATTGATTTATTATTTCAAGAATAAAAGTGTAAAAGGTGATTGGTTGCTATGGTGAGAAAGGAGAAAATAAAGAAGTTAACTCTCAACAATAATAATTAAAATGAGAGTTGGGATCGCGTACCCTTCATGGGCTAAACAACTAATAATTAGAATTTCGGTTCGAAAACATTTAACCGAGCATTTTTTGGTAATTATAAACATCACACAAGAAGAAATTTAACTCAAAATTGCGAGATAAAACATTTAATTCAAAATGGTCACACGCGTCTTAAAATCTAATTATCACTATAAACACTTACGTTGCGTGACAAAGAAAGTTAAATGCATAATAATTCCATTTTAATACACACGGTTTCAATTAAATGTGATTTTACACAAAAACTAATTTTCGGAGCTCGACGCCCATCAATGGCGGACACACGATCCAAACTTTATTTAACTACTCACACAACATGATTAAACTAATTAACTAAATAAAGCAAGAATTAAATAAACTAAACAATTTTATCTAGGCTTGAAATAATTAACAAAGCATGAAAAATTACACTACAAAGCAAGAATAAGAGGGAAGAACAACTATATTAATTGGTTGGGGTAATTAAAAGTGCACTTACAATCCACGAATGAGGAAAACCCAAGGTGGATGAAGAAATGAGCTCCCCAAAACCCTAACCCTAACCTAAAACTATCAAAAAAATTAATCTCTTAACAAAATAAACAAAGTCCCCTTTTTATACTAAGTTACAATAAGGCCTAAAAGAAAAAGAAAAGAAAATAGGGAAAAAAGGGGATAAGTTCTCTAATTAAGGAATAAAATGAAAGTAAAAAAATGAAAAGGGATAACAGCACAAAACAGAGTCGGCAAAACAGAGGACCGAATCGCTTCGGAGGAGTCCGATTCTCGATCACAACCCAAACTCCATGCACTACCAATCCCACATTCGGTATATGGATAACCCAAACATGCCCACGAAGTTTCCTAGAGCCTAGGAGCGCTCATGGCTAAATACCAATTTTTTCCTCGGAGGTACCCCCTCCTTATATATGTTCTTAACGAAAATTTTGAAAATTCCACGGTGGTAGCAGTAGACGTCAACTACAAAATGATCGAAAGAACCCAACTCCCCACAATCTGAAAACTTCAAATTGCATATCCACTTTGTTCCAGCTAAATGCCTTAGCCAAAGTGAACTATGACATTTTCCTTTAGTATCGAGTTTTGCCCATACCCGAACTTCATGATTAATCCCATAACTTCATGATGAGAGTTTTGGGGTGTGACAAACCCTCCTCCACTAAAAGAATTCGACGACCTCATCGATATGAAGAAAATTCCAACTCTACTAAAAATTTCCCAACGAAACCATGGACTTCACCGAAAACAGCCACTGAAATCTTCGATTCAACCCAAGTGTAACACATAACCAAACTCCTCTTGGTTCAATTTCTCCATGCAGGACCATAACCTCCATGTTTTTACCTCTTAACGCAGAAGTTTTTCTTGGTAATGCGAGGTTCCTGCAACCCGCGCATACCAAGGCTTCAATTGCCCATTTATCCTAACTCCATCGCTCGGAGTCCGCCCAAAAAACCAAGGAGTTGACACTACCATCTCTCGCACCTGAATTTGAGCCACCATCTCTTGACTCTCCCACTTTAATTGTAACAAGCTTTTCCCGCATTGGACAATCCTTTGCCCGGTGTGAACCCTTGCAAATGAAACACCCAGGATAGCCACTTTTGTCTTTGCTTGTTTGTCCATCAAACCCATTTCCCTTGTCATGTCCTGTCCCTCCATCTTTGCCCGATTTTGAGATGACCTTATCTTTACCTTTGGACTTAGATGAAACAGCATATGACCGGTGAAGTTTGAGATCCACTAGGTTGTCCGTTGCTGCCACTGCTTGCTGAAAATCAGGACAAGTTATTGAGATTTATTAGAACCAAGCTACTTTATTGCACCGACAATTTGTTAATTGAGGAGTGTATTTCTGACAAGAAAAGTAGAAGTATGGGAGGACAAAATGGTAATAAAAAGGAGAGAGAGTACGTGGCGTCCTGGGGTCAATAGATGGAAAAATACAGAAACATAGCGGCAGACCAAGAAACTCACTCAATACTCAGTCTCTCAAGTCAATTCTGAAATCAAAGCCATTCAATTGATCTCCCTCAATTTCAAGTTTGAAATCCCCCAACATCGATTCTTGACAAGCCGAAGAAACCATCTCCATGACAAGCCTCTTTACCAACTCACTCGTGAAGATTGCCGCCGTTACCTCAAAGATAAATGTTCTAATTAAACACTTTCTCTTTTTTATTTACACTGCTCAACCAAATTACATTATTTTTATTTTTATTTTTATTTTTATAAACAGGAACAAATCACAATCGATCCAACAAGTCATCTCCCTCAAAACACTCCTCGTTGGCACTACCAAATGCCTCTACATTCCCCGTATGTGCGTTTCACTCTCTCTACTTTCTATATTACATCAAATACATTTGTCCTTTTCTTTCCCCCTGCTGTATTATTTTAGTTCAGTGATCCACCATATTTTACTTTGTATGTGTGTGTTAATGGATTGTAAAAAATTGAGTGATCCTTCTCATCTTATTTGTTCCCATATTGGCCGCATTGAGGGCATCATCGCATCGTAGGTCATTTCCAATATTTTTGGTACATGCGTATGCTTCCGTATCAGTTGACGTGGTGAAATCGAAACTCAAAACACTTGGATTATGAGGACACACTTCAACGAGATGATCCCAAATTCTTCCCCAATATCGGGAGTATATGACTAACTTTTTAAAAGGGAAGAAATAATGCAGGAGCATAACCCTAATTTTGACATCTTAGTCTATAAAAGCTTTTCTCCCTTACTATGTACTTAGTACATTTTTCATTAATGATATTATGAAAGAGATTTGAAAATCGTAGCTTTTTTTAGGTTTTGTCATGCGCAACTGTTCTACTATATATATAAATTGGGTATCGGGTCTAGGTTCAGATTTAGGTTCCCTCAATTGAGTAGATTGTTGTTGTGTGTAAATATGTTATAACAGTCTCGATGGAACTTAAGAAGAACATTTAAGTGAATAAAATGGAGAAGAGGATGTCGACGATGAAATGGAAAAGAGGACGTCAATAATGAAGGAGGCATCGAGTCTCCTTTGAGAGAGATTCATGGCTTCATCGCCACCAAGTGTGAGCCACCCCATCTCTACCCCTTGCCACCGCATCCCACATCGTTGCCCCTCCCTCCTCACAGCTATAAGTAACAAACCCTTGTATCCCTCATCAATTTTATGGATCATTTAGTAAGATCTACCTAATTCACCGCAAACCTCGTGCCACCGCCTTTTATAAAAACCTGCCTCAAATCTATCGTTGCTCAAACCAACATCAATTCAGCCATCTCTGAGCCACGTCGACCTCACCGTGAGCAACAAAGAGGAGTTGCTTTTAACGAACAAGATATACCAACCCTAAGGTATATCATTATCCCAATTGAAGAACATACATGCTTCATTTGATTTTCTTAAGGACACCTCATGAATGATTTACCCACATAGGTCTCCCATGAAGGGAAGGATCTTGTTATAAACACTGCAGACATTTGTGGATCGATGTCGGTATCTCTTGAAATTTCTTAATATTTCATCTGATGATGATGAGATCATGATGATGGGAGTGATTCGAGGCTCCTTTAAAAGAGTCTTCACAGTGATTTACCAGTTGAAGTTTCTACATTTGATGATCACATGACCCCAACGTATTGGCTAATTGACCTAATCCTATTGAGAGTGTGTGAGTACAAAAACATTTTGGGTGTCAAATGTATGCTACTAGTAACCACAAAACTCCAAAAGCTAGATAAAGTGTAGTGGACCAACTTCATTAGACATAAAACCCGAAAAGGGACATAGGCCCATTTTCGCAACTCAGTAAAAGGACTTTTCTCGCTTATTTGGGTCGGCTATAAACATTAAATTTTTCATTTTGTTTTGTAAAGAAAAATGTCCTCGATTAAAACACATCATATCATGTCATTTTTTACAATCTCTCACCAATTAGATTGGGTCTGCCTATACCTTACCTTTACTATCATCAATATTAAGTAAATTCACTCTTCTTTATGATCATTTTTAAGTTTACGTTTTTAATGTTTTCAAACAATTTTAAGGAATTCCTCTCAATTTATCTTTTACAAGTTATGTTGATTTCTAATTTTCTACTTTTGAGTTTTACCAGACATCAATCTCTGCTACAATAATTTATGAGCATGTTGCTCCTTGGTTTCCCAAAACAATTTCCCATATAGCATGGGAGATCTAATAGTTGTCCTCTAAAACGTCCCCTTATTTTCGAAGGTGTGCATTTATCACGTAATACACCAAGTAGCACTTCTCTACTGGATCCAACCTTCTTCAATTATATGAGTATCATCATCACTCGTATTTTCATCTCTTTGGATGATTAGTCTAAACAACGAAGATGTTCAATTTAAAGTATCTCTTGATCCCAGTTTCACATCACCCCTTTTCATTTTTCTATTGTTACAAAAATTGCACTCTACACACCCTGAATTTATCTGTGCTTATCTAAAAAAAATCTTATTTCTTAGGGTCTCTTTAAACTCACAATCTATCATTAATCGTGTCTTAGTTACACCCACTAAAATGATATTATTTGCAAATAAAATACATCACAACACCTCATTGATTTGTCCCATAAATTTATCCATGACAATAGAAAAGAGACGGACCTACTTTAATTAAAAACTCGCTACTTTCTCATGTTGTTCTAATTATAGATATGGCACCATCAAATATATCATTAATCACAAAATTGTATCTACCAGTAACTTTGTTACTTAAGAATCACCATATTATGTCACTAGCTACTTTATCATACAGCGTATGTCTTCTCCAAATCCCCAATGAAAATATTTATTTTCCTCTCTAATACCATTCTATTAATTTCTTCAATCGATAGATTTCTTCCCTTATTAACCTCCAAGTATAAACCCATACTTATTATCAAATATTGGTGTTTCCAATCTCACTGCTAACTCACTCTCTTCCAAAAATTAATTATATGACTCATTAATTCTACCATAATTTGAAAAACTTTATATATACCCTTTGTTTTTTAAATAGGTTCTAAAACACTCTTTCTCCATTGCCATTATGTTTTTATTAAAAAAATTTGTTAGCCAAGACATTCCTTCCTCCCTATACACTTCTAAACCTTTATAAGAATACCATTTATCCAAAAACCCTTCCCCTCCTATTTTCATAGATTTTAAGAGCAACTCTAACCTCCAATACTTTAATTGAATGAAAAAACCTAATTTTTCTAATCTCCTAAGTTCCTCCTGCCAAATCCACTCCCATTATCCACATTTAGTAACTTCTCAAAATATCGTTTTCAACTTTCCTTAAGCTCTTCATCAAGGACTCATACTCTTGAAATTTATCACTTATAAATACATTTAACTTTATTCAAATCTATTGTTTATATATCCTTAAGTTTTGCAAGCATATAAAGATCAATTTCCCATTTTTACTTTCCTAGTTTTGAATAAAGACCATCGTATGCCTTAAACTTCGCATCTCTTCTTGCTTTCTTAGATTCTTACTTATCACACTTTCATTTCTCAAAATATTTTCTGTCGTTTGCAATGGTCTTTTAGAAATGCAGAATTTTTATTATTCAAATGCAAAGGAATAACAATCCACCAAACATAAAGTTCCAAAAGCAAATTAAGGAAGAGCTAGCAATCCATCCAACAAAAAATTTTGTTCAATACTACCCTTCTCTAATCGGACAAAAACTACTACCATTATCAACAAAGGAGATAGATTAGTTACATTTATATATGAAAAATCGAGATCTGGTGATATAACACAAGGTCTTCTAAAAGTGGAACAGGTGTTAGAAGTGCATTCGATTGATTCAATATCGATGAATCTTGAAAAGAGGGTTGAGGGTTGGAACGAATGTATAACAAGAATTCTTGGAATTCCTTGGGGATTCTTGATTGGAGCTGAGCTAATAAAAATGTGGGAGAGATAAAAAAGACACAGGGTCGTTTGTCTACTTGGCTAGTCAAGCATGGTCTAATTCATAGATCTTTGGGCTTCGATTTCCAAGGAATAGAGACTTTACAAATAAAACCCGAGGATTGGCATTCCATTGCTGTCATTTTATATCTTTATGTTAATGCCTTGGTTATTAATCACCTACATAAAAAGCCTGCTGTTGAGAAACATATCAAGCTTATCTCCTGGATGAAACCATCCTTAGGATGGGTAAAGATAAACACTGATGGGTCTTCCAAAGGTAACACCGGTAATGCAGCATTCAAATGGGTCTGAGGTTGAATCATATCCTTTTTTTAATTTGTTCTTTCAATGCAAAGCAAAGGGCGAAGAAAAAAAATAAATATTGTTTGTCCAAAAAAAGAAACCTGTGCCTGGGATTTTTTTTAAATCCCAAAGACCTATTTCCTTTGATTCTCCATTTTCATCCCGAAATAATGAATTAAGTTATGATAAGGCATTTTAGACGCTCCTATTGAAGGTTATGTTCAAAATTAACCAGAGTAATTGAAGTCTCGTTTGAATTATGCATACGCTAACAAAAACAAGAGAAGACAATAAAATTAGGGAGTTATTGGGATTCTCAACGTATGAGCCAAGTCCTTCACTTTCACTGGTATTTTCAATAGGACCAAGACAGTCCGTTGATTTTCTTAGCCCACACCTGTGTTCGAACTCCTTCTTAAACAACATTGAATTTAACCACCATCTTTCCATAGAGTTTTCTTACCCCCTATTTGCATGAAAATACAATAGATGAGACTCGAGATTAGCGATTATTCCATTTCCTGATGTTAGCAATGTACAGCGGTCAAATAGGATCATTTTCTGCTCGGGACCTTTTACTTTTTTTCATCATGTGGGAGTTAGAACTAATTTCAATTAATCTACTTCTAGCTATGTGGGGAGGAAAGAAACGTCTGTATTCGGCTACAAAATTTATTTTGTACACGACGGGAGGTTCCATTTTTCTCTTAATGGGAGTTCTGGTTTTTTTGAACGTATCAATAAGCTAGACCCATGTTGCGAGTTGTTTCATTCCATAAATAAACTCGAACACTCAAGAAATCCATTGGACAGGCGGATTCACATCTCTTACAATAGACACAGTCCTCTGTTCTTGGAGCGAAAGAAATTTCTTTCGCTTTACATCCGTCCCAAGGTATCATTTCCAATACATCGGTGGGGCAGGCTCGGACACATTGAGTACACCCTATACATGCATCATAAATCCAATGTCTAATGAATATGATAACTCATTATGAGATCTAGAATAGTACGAGTTGGGGAACGCACTCATAGCTCTACCCCTACGAGTCAAAAAATGGGAAGGGGGAGAGCATACAGAGGGAGTGACCCAAAAAGTCAATGTAGAACTGTAGCTAAGGTGTTAACTCATTCCTATAGCTTATATATCCCTAATTAATACCCTTAACACCTCCGTGTTTGCACGTGCACAAACAGAAAAAGCTACAATTCCCCATCTCAAGGAATGGGGGCATTTCATAGGGCAATGTTAGCTTAAAATCTTTTATCTATTTTCGAGGAAGGAATTTGATGAAAGGCAGGTGCAACTTTTAGTTAATGGAACCACCTCCGGAAGAGGGGGAGCCTGAACAATACTTCATTGACTTCCTTTCTGTCTTCTGTCCCGCCATTCCGGAAGGAATAGGATAAGGGGCTACCTTATAAAGGAACAATACTAATAGCAGTAACAACAGCCTTGAGTTTATGAGCTAAAGGATTTATATAACCATTTTAAGCTAAGAGAAACCTCTGTTAAAACATCTGAGAATAGGGGGATAGCTTACTGTTTATTATAAGAGGCCTTAAAGCCTCTTATTTGACCTTTGGCTTACAAAAGAGACTATCCAGGATCTTACGTATCTTTTAGCTCCCTGAACACTTTAAGAATCTAGGATAGCTACCGATAGAGGATGAGGGAGGCCCTTCCAGCTCTGCTTCACCTCCGGTCTGTATGGAACAGAACGAAAACTTCACAGTCTCGATTCGGAACCACACAGTATTGATCGTATGGAGCCAGCGTCACAGTCTAGGTATAGCAGTACTCCATACTACGGAATAACCAACTTTAAACCCCTCCATTGCACCGCACAACTTTAAATTCTATAACGACTTTCATCCATAAAATCTAGTAAAACCAATGTAAAAACAAATAATTCATATTTTCAACATCCGCCTTTCATAAACAGCACTAAGAAAGGGATGGATATGTGAAAGGTCTTCTCATTTAAAATGCGTCCCAAGTATTAACCTCTTCATGAACTACTAAATAAGCAAATAGTTTTTTACTTGTTGTCGAATCCACGTTGCTTGTATCACTTTAGAGGGTGGCAGGGGAATTGAAGGATCATCACACAAGAAATTAAAATAGGACTTACAAGAAAACCCCTTACTCATCAAATTCCATTTCCTTATACATTATTCCCCCATACAAAGATTAACCCCATTAATAAGCCCCGACAAAGAGATTAAACCTGAGATATCCCTTTCATACAAATTTCTCTGAAAGGATAAAATCAAAAAGGCTAAAGTATATGAATCCGAAGAGGCAAGCAATGGAAGATTTTGTATTAAAAGAGTTTATAAAATCCACACCAAACTCGATTTTTGTTGCCAAGAACTCCAAATCAAAAGGTACCATATTGATCCCTGCATTCACCTTTTACTCAAATTCCCTTTTAACCTCGCCGCCTCCCAAAATAAAAGGATAACTGCGAAGAAAAAAATAGGGAATCATCATCAAAAATTACAGATGGCACACCTCTACATCCCCAAACCAACTTTAAACCCCTCCATTGCACCGCGCAACCTTGCCTTGTTCATTATTCAACGTAAATCATCGCTACTAGCATAAATAAAAAGTGGGGCATTAGGTCCCCTAGCCTAAGACCCCTAAAAGTTTTAAAATTACCCCCCGAGCACCAACCGATGATAACCGAAAAATTATCAGGGCTAAAATAACCCCAAATCCAACTTCTTTATTGTATAAGAAGAATTTTTTTCAATTACCAAATTCAAATTATTCTACTTAAGTGTAGTTTTTTTTTAAATCAACATTTAACACTACCCCTTATTTCCCTCTCCATATACTCCATCATCTCGTTAGCAATCAAAACCAAGTCCAAAATTTAACTACTGCTTCCGAAATTATGACCACTGACACATTAATTTATACAATTGTGTCCAATACATTGCGAAGGTTTGTGACCAACATAATGGGCCTCAAGTCCTTAATCTTGACAAGATTCACAATCTTTACGTAAGTCTCATATAAACAAGCATTTATCACAATAACCCTCATAATGTCCGAACACTCCTTGTAAACCTATTTGGCCCTCGAGACTTATCCCCACAATAACCCCAAATAGCCGTCATAATCTCTTAAGTCTCAAACACCACTCTAACCATTCCGCTCTACTCAAACCTATTTAACTCTATTTTACTCCTTCAATCCTCGCATCCTTATATCCTATTTTGTGTATAAATTTTCATAAAATCCCAAAACTCACTCAAAAATTTATCGATTCCTTTTTCATAGTTTCCCAACACTCCTTGTAAATCCATTTGGTCCTTGAGACTTATCCCCCCAACAACCATAAACAACCTTCATAATCTCTTAAATCTCAAATGCCTATCTAACCATTCCGCTCTACCCAAACCCATTTAACTCTATTTTACTCCAATCCTCACATCCTTATATTCCATTTCGAGTAAAAATTTTCATAAAATAGTAAAACTTCATCCACAGTCTCCTTCCACTTAACAATAAAATCTCCATTCTATTTTTCCAATTTATTCAAGGAATATATATATTTATAATTTTCTTCTTCCTAACTGTAGTATATAGGAGATAAAATAAAAGTTATATCTTCATCTCCTGCCTTATTTTGGGATATGCCTCCATGAGTTCGTAATGGAGGTAATCATATTTTGGGAAGGGAAGCCTTTCAACCTAATAAGTCATGTAAATCCACCTAAACGTTTGTTTCCAAAAACTAAAGGAGTAAGATAGATCTGCAAAAAGATCCAATCTAAAACATTCTTTTGTTTTATTGTACTTTGAAATATAAGGCAAGCAAGATCAATGTAGTAGTTCTTTTTGGGTTATAGTTGATAGTTGGTTCTGAACTCTCTCTCCCATAAAGAATCGAACGTATAATCAACTTCTTCTTTTTTTTCGCATTAATTTGATCCCATTATTTGATCCATTTAACTTTTTTTATGCCATGATCTTTCTTCCTTAAGATGTTTTTTATCAGATCACGCCCTTCTTTGTTCATTAATGTCATTGATTATCAATATCTTTTATTTTTTTCGAAACTGAGCATCCTAACAAGAAGAAAATGATAAGATGTAAACCTATGCCTTATTACTTGTCTCACACACGTAAATCCGCAGGAAACAAAAATCCATCAAGTTTAAAAAACAATAAAAATTCTTTAATAGCAAATAAAGTATGGAAAATGCACATACTACAAGTGACAGCCTAACCTCAATTTCTTTAATGCCCACCTAACTAAGTTACAATCCGCACCCATGCACAAACTAGATCTATATAAACCATATATCCCCTCCAATTCCTCCCAAAACTCATCTTTACTTTTAAGTTCCAGTACCTAGATTTGTAGGTTAATCGTCTCCTTCTCAGCTCGTAATCTTCTTATAGTTTATTTCTAGGACCATTATCCAATTCTGAGAGGCTAGAATCTCTCACCAAATAACTTCACATTATTCAATTACTTTTCTATTAATGAAAAATACTATTTGACTTTTGTTTATTCCACTTTTGAAAGTTATTAAATGTTCAACCTTTTTAAAATATATATTTACTATTACAAGATTATAGGCTATTTAAGATAAACTTCTTACCATAATTGCTATCTCCAAACCATATCTTCCATGCACCCTCTCTCATCTTACCATATAGATTTAATCACTTAAGGGTATTTCTTGAATTAACTCATCCATTTGTCCTCAAAATTGTATTAAGGTGCATAAGCATTAACAATATTGATTATATTTTGACATAATCCAAGGTTTACTCATATTATTTTATTTCCTTTTCTAAGGTTCTTATCTACTATTATTCCAACTTTGATCATATGCCTATGTTTCCTTGTATTATTAAATTGAAACATGTATGTTTATCTCGTCCATGTCAAAGTCTTTATATTCCAATTCATTGAACCTAAGTCTATCATGATCTACCTTATTTACCCCCACGTGTCATGCAAGAACCCTTGGAAAGAAAGCACAACCTATTTGCTTGCATCTAATGACTCCACCAATCCCTCTCTTTTTTATGAAATTAAATGAAGCAATTCAATTTTCATGCAATTGATCCGCCTTGTGGGAGAGTGCAGGTTGTGTAGCATGCTATCGAGTATACCATCAAAGTGGAGGATTACTCCAAGAGATTTGAAGTGGAGAATCACCCTTAAGGCATTATTCAGCTAACTTTGTTGATAATACTTGCACTCTGGCCACATTTAAGTGTTTTGAATTCATCCAATTTACGCATTGAGACACAAAATGTCCGAATAAGGCCAACAAGATGTGTTCACCATGAGCATATTCTAACAAAGGACGCATGACTTTCCAGTTTGAGTTTGTGGTCAAGCTCTTCTTTAGGATATGGTATGATGTAAATAAGAGGGTTTATGTGTCCCTTTCCTTTTACCATATATTGATAATAATCTAATTTTTAGACATGAATAAAATAGGATCTTCCCTTTACATTTAGCCTTTGTAAGATTTCATAGAGGACTAAGTTGTCTTATAATAATGATAAATCTTGGCAATTATTCATATTTTGATAATGAGATTTTAGTAATGTTGGGGTTTACTAATTTTGTTCTACTGAAAGGGTTACATCACAATCATTGTAAGAGGATAGGTGGTAGTGGCGGCCATAAGAATCGTAAGGATTGTGGGGATGGTCATAATGGTTGTGGAGTGTATGGGGTGGTCTTACCAATCGTGGCACTAGAGGTGGAACTGGTTATGAGTATGGCCATGAGGGTTGTCCCATCCATGGGAGTGGTTGTGGCATGGAGGGTGGATGTGGTGGTATAAGTCACAATAGCGGTGGTGGTGGTAATGGTAGTAGCGGTTATCATGGGGCTGGGAGTGATAGTGGTGGATGTGGTAGCAGTAATGGTTGTAGTAGTGATAGTGGTAGTGGGTGTGGTACTGGTAGTGGGTGTGGTAATGGTGGACATACTCGTAGTGTTGGTGGACTAGTGGTATGAATGGTAGAGAGTGGAGGTGGGGGTCATGGGGTGGGATCAAGGGTGTCCATGGGGGTGAGGGAGGGGGGTGGGGATGGGCATGGAGGAAAGGATCATGGGGTTAGGAGGGCCTATGGAGGTAGCGGCAATGGGAGTGAAAATGACGATAGTGGTAGTGCCCTTAGGGTAGGGATCGTGGGAGTGGGAGTGGGAGATAGAACTGTGTAAGTGCGGGTGGTTGTCAAGATCATAGAGGTGGGGGTGCTTGTGGAGGTAGGGTGCAAGTCATAGGGGCGCCAGTGGGTGCGGGACTAGGTATGGAGGTGGGAGTGGGGATGGGGGTCGTGGGAGTGGGAGTGGAAAAAAGGGTTGTGGTAATGAGGATGGGGGTTATGGGAGATGTGGGGGTAGAGATGAAGGTTGAGGTATGGGTGGGGTGGGAGTGAAGGTGGCGATCGTGGGGATGCGTGTGAGGGTGGAGATCGGGCTATAAGTGAGAGTCCTCGTGGTAGGAATATGGGTAGAGGGGATGTGTATGGAGGAAAGGCTATAGATATAGGTGGGAGTGGTGGGGAGGGATGGAAGTAATCCATTTACATGATAAAAATCTCATGGGGGTAGGGGAAGAGGTGGAGGTGGAGGTGGGGTCCAGTTGAGGGTCGCGATGGGGGTTAGGGTCGAGGTGGGGATGCGGTTGTCCACCTTTACTCTCACCCCAATCCACACCTCGGAACCTTGAAATTTGTAGGGTAAAGGTCTCGTGGGGTTGGGCCAGGGTCGTGGCTGTGAAAGTGAGAGCCACGGGATGGGGAAGGGGGTCGTGGGGATGGGGAAGGGGAAGGGGGATGGGGGTAAGAGTAAAGGTTGTGCGGGTGGAGGTAGGAGTCGCGGGGGGTGCGGGGGTAGAAGTGGCACCTTTCCAATCTCCAACCTACAAAAGCATAAAGTTTTTCAGTATTTATGCAACCCAAACATCAAAAAATTGTATTATGGAATTATATAATAGATATAATAAACTGGTAAAGACAATTAACAAACAAATATGCACACTCTATAATATAATATGGTGGTAGGGCAGATATATGACCTAATAAACACAACATACCCTCATATGTAATATTTTGGTGTCATCATACTCATTGTATATAGAACTGACATATATAACAATGTATGGGTGGTAATAACAATATACAGTCCAACAACATGAAAATAAACAAAAACAAAAACTTCAAATCCAAATCTAAATGCAAACATTTCCTAACACAACATCACTTTTCAACCATGCACAATCAATGAAAATTCACTTTAACTTAATCCACACATCAAAAATCAAACCAAATCAAGGTCAAAATAGAAAACAAAAAGCACCGACATAAAACCTATGAAATCTAAATGTAATTGAAGTCCAAAAAGAAACTAAATCATACTCAGATCAATCAACCCTACTATATCAATAACCAAAAACACAACAAATACATCTCATATAACAAACCATAAACAAACAAAAACCTAAAAAACCTAAATTAAAGAGTAATTCTAGCACGACACATAATTCCGATATATTTTTTATGACATACCGACATGTCACATCCGCATTAGTCGATGTCCATGGTCCACTCATTATCATTTAATACACCAACTATTGCAAACTGTGTCACACAAAATGCGTCGAAATTCTATGTCGATATAGAATTACAGTATAAATTTTTTAAATTTACAAAACTAAATACTTACATATACACATAAATCACATGAAAATAAACAGAAAGAGAAACTTCAAATTCAAATATCTCTCAAGCTAACTTCATTTTCACCATTTACAAGCAATCAAAACTCAGTTAACTACAACCACTTGTCAGAAAATAAACCAAATCAAAGTCAAAATCGGAGCCAAAACAAACCTGCAATGTATAGGGTGGGGTCCTGGGGGAGCCCGTAAGGGTAGGAGTCGTGTGAGTGTAGGTGGGAGTTATGGGGGTCTTGTGTGTGACAGAGGCACCTTTCCAATCTCCAACCTACAAAAGTATAATGTTTTTTTAGTAATTAGGCAACACACACATCAAAATTTTGTATACTTATATTATGTAATACATATAACAAACCCGTAAAGACAATTAAGAAACAAAAATATACACTTTACAATATAATATAGTGGCAGAGTACATATATGACCTAACAAACACAACACACCCTCATATATAAAACTCGCTATGTATAGACTGGCATATAAGCATGTTTGGGTGGTTATAATGATAATACACAGTTGAACAACATGAAAATAAATAAAAACTTCAAATCCAAATCCAAACCCAAATATTTCCCAACCCACCATCGTTTGTCAACCATTCAAAATCAACTGAAACTCACATAACTTAATCCACAAATCAAAAGCCATACCAAATCAAGGTCAAAATCAAAGTCAAAACACCGATCAAAAACATAAAAATTTGAATGTAATTGAAATCCAACAACGAACTAAACGTACTCAGATCACCAAGCCCTACCTTCTCACTAATAAAAAACACATCAAATACATCTCATATAACAAATAAAAAACTATACAAAAACATAAACTAAAGAGTATTTCTAGCCCGACACATAATCCCGACACATTTTTTATGGCCCAGTGTCGTTTCGCGTCCGCAGTGGTCGATGTCCAGGGTCTACTCGTATTCATTTAAAACACCAACTATTGCAAGCATGACGCGTCACTGTATCACAGAAAATGCGTCGGAATTCTATGTCGATCAAGAATTGCAGTATAAAACTTTTAATTTATGAACTAAATACTTATATATACACATAAACAACATGAAAACAAACACATAAAGAAACTTGAAATCCAAATATCTCCCAAATTAACTTCATTTCCACCATTTACAATCAATCAAAACTCAACTATAACCACACGTCAAAAACTAAACCAAGCCAAGGTAAAAATCGAAGCCAAAACACACCTGCAGAGTAGAGGGAGGGGTCTTGGGGGAGCACGCCGGGTTAGGGGTCATGCAAGTGAAGGTGGGAGTCGTGGGGGTCGCGATTATGACATTGGGATCTTGCCAATCTCCAACGTACAAAATATGAAAGTTTTTAGTAATTATGTAACACAAACACCAAAATTTTGTATTCTTGAATTATATAATACATATAACAAACAACAGAGACAATTAACAAAAAAAAAAATGCACACTTAAGAACATAACTAGTTGGAAACCCGCGCGATGCGCGGTTTATACGTCAGAGTAGGAAACAGACCTCAGAAATTGTAAACTTGTAAAAGATGGTAAATTAAAATAGGAACTCAATTGAAAACTCTAGAGTATTTGTGATTACAAAACATGCAAAACAAATATAACTACATATCCCAGGAAAACATAGTAATGCTATACGATTCATGACCACACGGCGAAATAAAAAATATTGTAGTGTATTACCAAATGCCCACAACATAATTATAAATTTTTTTGAATATATATTTTATATGACATGACCATGTATGGTATTGATAATCAACAAGATCATTCCATAAACATTTTATTCATCAAAATATTCCATTTCTACTGTACCATATCTAGAATTCAAGCTTCAATCCTGCCCAAAAACATTAAAACTCTCACATGTTAATAAACACATGTTACATATGATAGGCTAAAGTGAGCATAATCGAATCAAATTAACAAATTCGAAAATTTGAGCGTAGGAACTTTCACAGGGCACTGAAAAAATATAAAAAGTGAGCAACCCATTAAAAAAGGAACAACTCAAATTTACATTTATACATAAATAACATCAATAATAAGTTATTCCAAATTTATTAACAAAATGAACTACTTTGGTAAGCAAAATTAACTCAGATTTAGTTTTGGGTAAATGGGGTAAAAGTACTGTACTTCGGTAAGCAACTAATAAGCCATTGTTCGTGGCTCCGATACCTATGAACCCAACTGCTGTACTCGGAAGACCCTATTCCAGCCCCATTTCTAACTCGCAAACATGACATTTATGACAGACCCATAAAACCAAACATTACACATCATCATACCCTCACTCCTCCGGCCATTTACCCGACTGAAAGTCTCCATACCCGCTCCTAAACCCGCCAACCCATTTCCTGCCATTTCCACCCTCCTAAATCCGAGCTTCGTCTTAACCACCGTATAAACACCCATCTTCGGTGCTGGTAAGAACAAAAAAAAAATCTCCAGCCTGAGCCATCCTCACCGACGAAACCCGGGAGCAACCTTCATGCTTACTTCGTACCCATTTTCAACCCACAACCAAGAACCATACCCGGTCATACCTCCTCAACTGGAACACTGCTATACCAGACCCACGCTGGCAACATACTCCATTACTAATCAATGAACCCAGATTTTTTTATACTAATTTAAAATATACCTTGCATTTGTTGGAGGAGTTCCTGTAGCCGATGCAGCAGTTCCAGCTGTCGTTTACATCGGATGTTTAACATCACCCTCCCCTCCCTTTTTTGATTTCACCGACATCTCCTTTCAAGACCCAAATTACAAAAAATATTCAACACAAAAGAAAGCAACCATGAATAATTCGTATACAAATAACATCACATGAATAATCCAAATAAGAAAGTCAACATGAACTTACGAAATCAGCTTTCGATGTGAGGAAGAAACTCCGATCGGTTGGAAGGGCTGAAAGTTAGTTGAGTTTTGGGAGTTTTGGGAGAGAAGGGTTTGGGGGTTTGGGGAGCATATGAGTTGTCTCATTTTTTTTATAATGGAGTAGAGATAAAGAGTTTTGTTATAATTAAGGAGAGATAAGGTAACTTGTGGACTGTTGATGTATCGTTGGTAACTGTAAAGGCAAGGGAAATATGAAAGGTTATGTGCGTTAATAGTGATTGCCTAGAAAATTAGTAGAGAGAGGAGAGAGTAACTTCTCATAAAATTAGAGTTCCACGTGGACATTCTGTATGAAGAGGAGTATTTAATTCTTGTTTAGCATTTTATAGTATACTAGTTGGAAACTCGCGCGATGCGCGAATTATACATTGAGTGTACGATAAACATTTATGGAATTGTCAATACATGAAGGGATGCTAAGTAAAAATAGAAAATTGATTAAAAACTTCAAAGTATCTGTGATCACAAGTTATGTAAAAAAATATAACTACAAAATAACCTGCAAAAATAGAGCAAAGTTTTTATTTTTATTTAAAAAATAACTTTTTTTTATAAAATAGTTATAACATTTTTTATATAAAGAGAACAGTTTTAAAAAAAATAACTATTTTTATATAAGATATATTGTACTTATTTTATTAAAAAGGAACAATAAAATAATTTTTATATTAATTTATTTTTCTTATATTAAACAGTTAAATATTTTTCTTTAACTTGAAACGGTTTCTTAATTTCATAAAACAATTAGAAAAAGGTAAAAATAGTTATTTTAAAACATTTTTTTAGTTCAAAAGTTAAAAAATCATTAAAACCATTTCTTTTATGTATTAAAAAAATCATTAAAAAATAATTTCTTTATAAAAAAAATAGTTTTTAAATAGTTAAAAACATTTTTTAACAGTGTAAAACAATTTATTTTCATTAGGGGTGACAATGTTAGAAAAGACAAGAAAACACGACACGTAACGAAACGAAATTGACCCAAAATTGACACAATATGTTGTGTTCGTGTCGTGTTTTTTTTACACGAAGTCGTGTCGTGTCAAAATTATGAGTCTTGTTATCGTGTCTTGTCATCTTAATCGTGTTTTTATTCGGGTTATCGTGTCTATTTATGTTTAATTTAGCGTGCAATTATAAAAAATCGGGTTATTCGTGCTATGTCGTGTTATGTCATTTTTATTTGGGTCGTGTTCGTGTCCAAAAAATTCTTGTCGTGTCATGTCGTGTCGGCCCGAAACATGACCCAAATACACGAATTTTCACATCTAATTTTCATGGTTAACAGTTTTTATTTTTGTTAAAAAACAACTTTTTTGTTATAAAACACTTAAAATGATTTTTTTTAATTAACAATTTTTTTTTTTTAAAAATTAAAAGGTTGTTTTCTATTTTAAAAAATGTTTTACGTAATTTATAAAAACAATAAAACAATTATGTATATGTTGTTAAAAATACTGTGCGTAATTTAAAAAATAGTGTACGTGAGTTATTTAAAAAAATATTGAACGTAATTTATTAAAAACAATAGTTTTGAAGAGGAAACATACGGGTAGAGAAACCAAAGAAGCAAGAAAGAATGAGAAAAGCCTCCCAAGAAGGGTTATAAGTGATAGATATGATGAAAGTGAATTAAGATGCCACGTGGCATAATATGGTGGTGACAATTTTAGAAACGACATGAAAACACGACACGTAATGAAACGAAATTGACCCAAAATTGACACAATATATCGTATTCGTGTCGTGTTTTTTTACACGAAGTCGTGTCGTGTGTGTTCGTGTCAAACTTATGAGTCGTGTTATCATGTCTTGTCATGTTAGTCGTGTTTTTATTAGGGTTATCATGTCTATATATGTTTAATTTAGCGTGAAATTTTAAAGAATCGGGTTATTCGTGCCGTGTCGTGTTATGTCGTTTTTATTTGGGTCGTGTTCGTGTCTAAAAAATCCTTGTCGTGTCATGTCATGCCGGTCGGAAACATGACCCAAATACACGAATTTTCACCCCTAATTTTCATGGTTAACAGTTTTTATTTTTGTTAAAAAAACAACTTTGTTTTTATAAAACACTTAAAATGATTTTTTTAATTAAGAGAAATCTTTTTTTTTTTAAATTAAAAAGTTGTTTTTTATTTAAAAAAATATTTTACGTAATTTATGAAAACAATAAAACAATTATGTATATGTTGTTAAAAATATTGTGCGTAATTTAAAAAATACTGTACGTGAGTTATTTAAAAAAATATTGAATGTAATTTATAAAAAACAACAGTTTTGAAGAGGAAATAAATGGGTGGAGAAACCGAAGGAGCAGGAAAGAATGAGAAAAGCCTCCCAAGAAGGCCTATAAGTGATAGATATGATGAAAGTGAATTAAGATGCCACATGGCATAATATGGTGAAAAGTGCATTAAAACTCCTTGTAGAGCATTTTATAGTTTTAGAAAAATATTGAACGTAATTTATAAAAAAACAAAAGTTTTGGAGAGGAAATAAATGGTGGAGAAACCGAAGGAGCAGGAAAGAATGAGAAAAGCCTCCCAAGAAGGCTTATAAGTGATAGTTATGATGAAAGTGAATTAAGATGTCACGTGGCATAATATGGTAAAAGTGCATTAAAACTCCTTGTATAGCATTTTATTGAATATGAATATAAAGATAAGGATAAAGATATCGTGGCGGGAAAGATGTAAGACCTAACAAACATCAAATACAACATTTTGTTATCATACTCACTATGTATAGACTAGACTGACATATAACCATTTTTGGGTGGTGATAATGATTACACAACATGAAAATAAACAAAAACAAAAAAAAGTCAAATCCAAATCCAAATATTTCCCAACCCACCATCATTTTTCAACCATTTACAACCAACCAAAACTCACTTAGCTTAATCCACACATAAAAGCTCAAACCAAATGAAGGTCAAAATCGGAGCCAAAACACCGATCTAAAATCAAAAAATTTGAAAGGAATTGAACTCCGACAGCTAAATAAATCATACTCAGATCAATAAACCCCTACGTTAATACTAACCAAAAACACATCAAATGCATCTCATATAACAAATAAAAAAACTAACAAAAACATAAATTAAAAAGTATTGGTCCCAACCCATAATTCTGACACATTTTTTGCGACATATCGACATGTCGCATCCGCATTAGTCGATGTCCATGTCGACGCATTATCATTTCACACACCAACCATAACAAGCACGGTGTGTTACTCTGTTTATTCAAATCAAAATTTTTTGTTATAACAAGAATCGATGTAATATCACGAGTTTTAGGGGCAAAATTGTCTTTTTCAATTGCATTTGTTTTATAACATATATAGTTATCCACTGGTTCGGCAACTTGACTATGTTCACGGTGATGATGATCCTCTCTTTGATACTAGTTGAATCTAACAATCATACAATTGCTTGGATCATGTAATCATATAATTGCTTTGATCATATAATAATGGTACCTCTTATAATCTCAAACAAATAACCTTACATTTCAGCAGCAGTATTAATACTCAAATGCCTACATATATAATGATATATGTATCTACAAAATTACTCTCACCTTATGATCTGCTCTACCAGGATTGGAAGTTAAATGTTCTTAAGGCTTAAGCATACATAAATGCAAAAAAGACACAAAAGCCCACCAAAAATACATCAACTGGACCCATGAAATCCGGGTCATATATGAAATGGCTCTCCACATGCGATTTAATGCCTGGGTTAGGTGACACCCCAAACACGCTAATGGTGTCCTCCACATCACCATATTGCAACTCTATTGCTCCATAAACACTCCATGCCAGAGGGCAAATCCAATAGTACCATATCCACCACTTGAGAATTCTCTGAATTTTTCAAGATGAAAAAAGAAGAAATAAGGTGGGAATTGAGTTAACATGAAAAGTAATCATAAATATATGCAAAGTAAAAATATTTTAAAAAAAACTTTAATTTTTACTTATTTGGTAAGAAATCCGTTATAACTAATATATTTTTTTTATAACACTGAACCTCCCCATGAACAAGCCCTTTGGACTCCCCCATGTAAATATAAAAATAAAAAAATAAAAAATAAACTTAAGTTGTACTTGGAAACCCGTTAGAACTAATACAATTTTTTTTTATAACCCTAAACCTCCCCATGAATGATCCATTTGAACTCCCCCATGTGAGCTAAAGTGGGGGGACACCATGCCAGGGCCACCCTAACACATGTCCCTCTTCAAATCTAGTATCCTTTGGGAGGTTTGGAACTCGAGTCTTATGGTCTTTTTCCATTCGTCCCTTACCGTTGGACTAACCAGGGTGGATCGTCAGAACTAATATAATAAAAAGAATGAAATAACCCCTATGTTTTCCACTTTAGCCCATATTAATAAGATGAGAGAAAGATAAAAAACTTACGGGTCTGGGTATGAAGAAATCGGAGAAAAGATTAAAGAGTGAATTGAAAGTGGCTACGAAGATGGTTGCTATTTGGCGGTTTGGTGTGATTGAAACAGTCATCATTCCGTAATATGTGAAGTAGAGGAACGAAAAGAAGTTGACGAAGAAGAACCAGAAGAATTTAGCGGTTGTCCATTCGAAGTTCACCATGACATACACTATAAGAGTATAATAAGTGGGTTGTATAGATACATATGGTATCTCCGCAAATACCTGCATGTCATATAACCAAAACTCTGTTAATAAGATCGAATAAAGTTTTGACATTTATTCATATCCATTTTATTTTTTCCTAGTCGAGGCTCGTCCACGATTCTCACGTATCTATTTGATTTCATGTTTTGGAAAGAGGATTGTATCGCTAACTCCATGTTTGGATTTTGGAAGTGTGAGTATAAAGCAAATGATTGACAAAATGCATAGAACTGCTACTCATTTTTCAATAAAGAACCCAGACTTGGTGGTGGAGTTTTTTAGGAAGCAACAAGTGTATATTCACAGGTTCTTTGTGTAAAAAAAATAGGGAGTTTCTTGCAAAATTTACATAATTAACTTTTTTCTTTTTGGGTGCAATTTCTCCATTTGTGAATTGTGCAACAGATCGTATCAAACACGGATTAACTTAAAGGCATCAAATAAAAAGACCAAAAGAAAGGGAAAAAATCTCAACTTCTAATTACAAAAAGGAAATTTATGTATCTTAACCTGGCAAACTTAACGGTGATGATAAGTAATATTGATGATGATAAAAAGAAAGAGGGAGCCTCTGGGGGCTCGAGCCCCTGCTCGGCCCCATGTAGCTCCGTCCTTGTGTACAGTATAGAAATTATTGATTCCCATCCCACAACAGAATCCATGACCCCAATGATCATGGTCAGGTCAGAGGTGCTTTCCCTGAAACACATAAAATTGGAGAAAATTCGCAAACCACATATTAATCCTGTTGCCAAATTTTTTTTGGATTAAAAAAAGTTTGAAAAGGCACTCAAGTAAATAGAGACAAACCTTTTTGTGCCAACTTTCCTGAAAATTGTCCCAACCATGAGGGCACAAGCCAAGGTGAAGAAGTATTAGTGCGAAATAAATGGTTCTATATCCTAACCCTTTGAGATTCACCACCTTACACCTTCCCTTCTATTCATTCTCTCATTATAAAATAAAACAACTCTTAGCCTCCATTCTGTCTACAACCAAGCGACGCATAATATCCACAACTGAGTTTGTTCAGGTGATCAATCTTGATTAATTTAACTGCAAGAACCATGAATCTTGATTGATTTCTTTATGTTGTGTTATTTGTGGACAGAAATGCAGACAGATATGACAATGGGTAATGGGTGCATGAGAAACCCTTATCTTGATCAATCTTTCCACCAATTGGATTGGTTTGGTAGTGGTATCCACTGGTGGAAAGATTGAGAAGTAAAGTGACGTAAGAAAAGATTTTTTTCCACAAATAACACAAGCATATTACGACATTAACATAAAGAAATTCACGGTTCTTGTAGTTACATTAATCAAGATCGATCACCAGAACAAACTCAGTTGGGGATATTATGCGCCCCTTGGTTGTAGAGAGAAATGGAGGCTCGCTTGGTTGTACAGAGAAATGGGGGCTCGCTTGGTTTTATTTTATAGTGAGAGAATGAATAGGGAAGGTGTAAGGTGGTGAATCTCAAAGGTTAGGAAATAGAATGGTTTATTACGCACTAATACTATTATTCTGTGTGGTGATGTTTCACTTCTTTTAGTTGCCCACTAATTGGAATTCTTGCCTAATTTAAGGAGGGCGCGTTGGTCATTGCGTTTCCTTTTTTTTTTTTGCCATTTCTATAATATAATTTTAACTGCCAATACTTTTAAAAATAGGAAATTTGTAAATAACTCTCTTCATTTTTTATTTATTTAAATGAAGGGCATGTGAAAATCTTATTCGTATTTTTAATTAACAATAAGTCCATCTCCTATGTAGTTACACTTTTATACGAGTACATCACGTGTTACTGTAACCGGTAATTTCCTATACGTTATGATATTCAATGGACATAATTTAAAGTACATCAAACTTGCATAGAGTGCGAGCTTGGACATATGACTAACGTGACACTCAATAAATTAAGACACACCAATTTTTGGTGTGTTTCATACCACAGTTTTATGTTTGACATGCAAATTAAATTCACCCTATATATATATCTATCTCTCTCTCTCTCTCTCTATATATATATATATATATATCAACTTCAGTAAGATGAATACACGTGCATGTGATATCATTTTTAATGCCTTAAGATCTTTTGTTAAGAAAACCCAAAATCTTTTGGTTCCCTACATACAAACACTACACCAAAATGGGCAAATTGTCACCTTTCAGCCGACCAGCCTTGTCAAGGTCATTAACCGTGACAAAAAACACGCGTTTTATGTCACGATCATTGACCTGGACACGACCGTGACAAATTTACTTGTCACGATCGTGTCACGGTCAATGACCGTGACAATAATTTAAATAGTTGTCACGGTTAAAGACCATGACACGACCATGACAATATTTACAGCTAAAACCATACCCCCTTCTTTTTTCCCCACCGCCGTTCCCTCCTCTCTCTCTCTCTCTCTCTCTCTCTCTCTCTCTCGACGCTGCTCTCTCTATCTCACTCTCTTCCATTTATATATATATTTGTGTGTATATTTATGTGTGTATGTGTATATATATATGTGTGTATGTGTGTGCATGTGTGGGGGGTGGGGCAGGGTGGGGGTAGGGGATGGGGCAGTGTGGGGGCAGGGTGGGGTGTGTGTATATGTGTGTGTGGTGGGGGAGGGAGTGGTGGAGGGGGGCAGGGATGGGGTGGGGTGTGTGTGTGAGTGTTTGTGGTGGTGTGTGGTGGGGGAGGTGGTGGTGGAGGGGGGTAAGGGGTGGGGCGGGGTGGGGCAGTGTGGGGGCAGGGCGGGGTGTGTATATGTGTGTGTGGTGGTGTGTGGTGGGGGAGGGGGTGGGGTGGGGTGGGGTGTGTGTGTGTGTGGTGTGTGGTGGGGGAGGGGGTGGTGGAGGGGAGCAGGGGGTGGGGTGGTGTGTGTGTGTGTGTGTGGTGGTGTGTGGTGGGGGAGGGGGTGGTGGAGGGGGGCAGGGGGTGGGGTGGGGTGTGTGTGTGCGCGCGTGCGGTATATAAATTCATAAAACATAAAAAGTAAAATTAAAATTGCTTAAAACACCTCATATAGATTGTTATATAACATATATATATATATATATATATATATATATATATATATTGTAGACATGTATATATAATCAAACTTTTTTGAGGGTTAGCACACAATCATTCAACTTGCCATAATATTTTAAGTTATAAAATGTAACTTGTTAACTATTAGGAGCCATCAAACCTATCAAGGCTTTGAAATTCTAAAGGGGGGCCATGGCCCCCTTTTGCCACAATATTGCTTCGTCTCTGCGCGTAGGTGCGTAGGTGTGCGTGTGTGTAGACATCAATTTTATAAATAATTGATAATAGTTGGATAATGAATAATTGATAATAGTTGGATAATAACAGGGGGTGGGTAGGGGTGGGGTGTGTGTGTGTGTGTGTGCGCGCGCGTAGGCAGGGACGAAGCCAGGAATTACACTTAGAGGGGGTCGGGCGGACAGATAGACACATTATGGTTGGTTGACCGAACCAATTTTAGTCGATTTTGTTTTGATCGGTTTGATTGTTGACTAATTTTGGCTTAGGGTTTTATCTCGATTTCAGTAATATATGATGAATTGAATTTAATTAGTGAAAATTATTTTTGACGAATATATTAAGACGACTTGCATGCAATACGAAGTTAGTGAATTAAGGTTGATCATTTTTTACGAACCAAAAAAAATTGACATGATAAAAAAACGCAAATAATAAACTCCGATTTGACTTATATATGACACAAATAATCATATTTAATTGCTTACCGTGTAGAAAAAGTGACAAATATATTTTCATAATTATATATGGTTTTGTGTAAGTTCTTGTATAACACACTTAAATTACCACCTCTAAATTTAATTAGAGAAAAGATTTATAGTAAATTTACAACAAAATAAAAAGTTATTGAAATAATTTACCCGTGGTATATAAATTCATAAAACATAAAAAGTAAAATTAAAATTGCTTAAAACACCTCATATAGATTGTTATATATATATATATATATATATATATATATATATATATATATATTGCACACATATATATATATAATCAAACTTTTTTGAGGGTTAGCACACCATCATTCAACTTGCCATAATATTTTAAGTTATAAAATGTAACTTGTTAACTATTAGGAGCCATCAAACCTATCAAGGCTTTGAAATTCTAAAGGGGGGCCATGGCCCCCTTTGCCCACAATATAACTTCATCTCTGAGCGTAGGTGCGTAGGTGTGCGTGTGTGTAGACATCAATTTTATAAATAATTGATAATAGTTGGATAATAATTGGATAATAAATAATTGAAAAAAATATTTAATAACTTTTAATAACTTTTAAAATATTATGAATTATTTGAAACGAAATGGTATTGACGGGTGGGGGTGGGGGTGGGGCACCCATTTAATAACTTTTAAAATATTTAAAAAAAACATAATATTACAAAATTGAAACGAAATGGTATTGACGGAACTTACACATGTGTTATAATATAGACGAAACATTTTTTTATCTGTACTATTAATTCAATTAGGTAAAACAAAATGTGTACTGTTAACATTTTTTTTTATCTGTACTAATAACATTTTTTTTACAGCAAAAATGTCTCCTTCAGATGTTAAGGCGAAGATGATGACGCTGTTTATGATGATGTCGTCTGGGCTCGGTGGTAGTTGAGGCGACGAGGGCTCCTCCGCCTCTAGGCTCCCCAAATATGGGAAATTTGGGATTACCGTCGAAAATAAGTCGGAGCTATTAGCGAGATCCCTCGAGCTGCTAAAGACGGTCATCGGCCCGGGGTTTATGAGTTGGAAGGAGGTGCCATATGAGCTCAAGTTAGCTATTTGGGCGGCACTACAGGTAATATTTATATGAATATTTCAATTTCAATTTAATATTCATATTCATATTTATATTTATATTTATATTTATATTTATATTTATATTTATATTTATATTTATATTTATATTTATATTTATATTTATATTTATATTTATATTTATATTTATATTTATTCGCAACTAACATTGTATTTGTTGGACAGGAACAATTCAACTTGGATCCAAAGCTACGCGATTCCGTCTTGGAGCAGTTGAGGGAGCAACACAAGACGTGGAAGAAAAATATGCGGACACGGTACTTTGGAAAAACACGAGAGTCCATTTTACAATGGCGCGGATCCGTCCCGCCCAAGGAGCCGATCTCATTGGCACAATGGCAAAAGTTCATTGACAATGAGATCGAGGATCGACAATTGGCATCTCGCCAATCGGGGAGGGAAAATCGGGCTAAAAAGACGGACGTACACTACTCCGGCCGGACCTCTTACGCTGAGGTGGAGCATAGGATGCAGGTAAGATTTAATTTATCTATAAGTACAGAAATATATTATTGGATATTATTTGACTTTGCGGGGCCGATACTAATTTTACTTTACTTTATTTTATTTCAGGGGGTAGGGAGTGGGCCAGGGGGTAAGCCACATAGGCTCGATACTTATGTGGCTCTTCGGACGAAGAAGGGGAAGGACAAGGAGGTGTCCCCGAGCATCGCGGCCATGATTGTAAGTAATCCGACAATTTAATTATTGTTAATTACGTTATAATTTTTTAGTTTACTTATTTTACTAATCATGTGCTTTTTGTTATTTCAGGCAAAGCTTAAGGAAGTGCATGAGTCGCAGTCTGATGCCGACAAGGCATCTTTGTCCACAAACGCACTCAACCAAGTGCTTGGCTCTGATCGCAAGGGGAAGACAAGGGGAGTGAGCTCGCGGGTGGCCAAATCTAGGATCATCGGATTGGAGACGAGTGACACCGGGTTGGCTCGAACGGTGGATTCACACGACGAGAAGATGTCCCGTTTGGAGGCGACGGTCCAAGATATGTACGCATTCATGAAGCGTACGTTGGGTGGAGACCGTAAAGGGAAAGAGAAAGGGAAGGGGAAGGAGAAGGCGGTGGAGGAGGAGGTGCGGGAGGACGAGGCGCAGGATGACGAGGATGTGGACCTCGCTGCTTCATCACCGACACGTTCGTACTTCGACAATCCACTTCCCTATTTGACGCCCTCCAACAGACCATTGTCGACAATTGGTTGGCCGATCATGTTCATATTGGATGTATTTGACGGCCAGCGGATAGGGCGGGGGTTGAGGGACCCGAATATCGTCGAGGGTGGAATAGTCCATGGACGTGTGCTTCAAGAGATGGAGTACAGGGTGCTCGTCATGCATGTCATACCTGGGAAGGAAAACTCCCTGTTGTGGTTGCGCGAACAATGCGGCACAACGTATATTAGTGAGTGCGTCAATTCGTATGTCGTGTGGCCTACTCACCTCCTCAGTTTTATCCAAGACATGTAGTACATTATTTTTAAGTTTGTCCATTTTAATTATATTTGGATTATTTCGTCATGTATATTATTTTTACTTTGAATATTTGGATTATATCGTCATGAATATATATTTGCATTATCTTTAGTTTGTGTTGGATATATGATATTTGGAACAGGTACAACGTTGCTATAACAGGTACAAATATACTACTGGGCAGTGGCGGTGGCCATACTGCCCAGCAGATTTTTTTTAAATTCTGCCCAGAATTGTCACGGTCATTGACCGTGACATGTCCGTGACAAAAAGTTGTCACGGACGTGGACAATTTTTTTAAAAAGGGTCACGGCTTAGTCACGGTTTATAACCGTGACAAACGTGTCACGGTCCTTGATCTTGACATGACCGTGACACGACCGTGACAAAAAAAGTTGTCTCGCCTCGAAATGTCACGGTCATTGACCTTGACAAGGTGGATTTGTCAAGGTCAATGACCTTGACAAATGGGTAGATTTGGTGTAGTGAAATTAAACCGTAGTACCAGAATACAATAACAGTCTTTCACGTGTCCTTTAAAATTATGTAATGATCTAATTATCATTAAACTCAAAAATCACTTTATTTATCATTTTGCAAAAACAATAAATTAAAATGTGAGGATCTACAAACAATATTGCCTATATATATATGCTCTTGTACGGACTAGTTCCCATTTTAAGAATGCGGACCGGACATGTGTCACCTAACGGTGCGCCTAGAAATTAGCGCCTAAATTATAGGCACACTTTCTCTCTTTTCTGGGCTCACTGCCAGGTGACACATGTCCGGTCCGCATTATTAAAATGCGGAGTAGTCCGCACAAAAGCATGACTATATATATATATGCTCTCAAGAAAAGTGTAGAATATCAGAATGTGGACAAGATTCAACCAGAAAAATGACATAGATCATATATACATTATAAATCATATATACATATATATTGACATTAAAGACTATGATCAAGTATGCATTATAGAAATTAAACTTACTTGAGAAATTACAATGAACTTACTTAAGGGATAATAAATCAACTTCGGGTCTCACTTCATCTTTAAAACATTCCAGTAACATATTTTCTTAGTTTTGGATCAAAGGTTTTAAAACTATTAAAAAAATTACGAGCCAAAAGAAATAAAAAAAATGAAGAATATTGATATAGAGACATAGAGACTCACGTCATTCTTTGTCATCAAAAGCTGTAAAAGTTTCTAGCTACAATCTTACTAATATATAAAAAACGAGGTGCTAAAATGGGTAATAGAAACATATAATTATTTAGGAGCCTAGCTGTTTTTTTTTTATTTTACCAAATTAGGAGCCTAGTTGTTACATGTTAACATGGAAAATAGAATCGTATAATTCTTTAGGAGCCTAGCTGTTACATGTTAAAATGGGTAATTTTGATTTACATATTTTCCCCCAGTTTTGCTAGGTATAATTATTATTTTTATATTTGAGTAACACTGTTAGTGTAACAGTATTGAAAGGTCATATATTTTTATTCAAAGGTACTATCTCTTTTTTTAATATGTTTATCCCCTTATATAATATCATAATTATACATAATATCTTAATCTTTACAAAAGAAGACTTAATACCCAGAATATGCACAATTTTTCTTATACTATATCCATATACTCGGTTGCACATTATAAATACGAGGATAAGTCTAATTATTGAATAACTAAATTAATATCATCAAATAAAATATTTTCTCAGACGTAAAGTAAAAACAACACAAATTATTAGAAAAAGTCACAGTCATTTTATATTAGAAAACAAATCTATCACAAGAACCACATAACGCTCCATCCTCAGTTGTGGAAAAATATCTGCTTTACCATTTTTAATAACTCGATTTGCTCTATTTTTTATTGACAGTGATGAAGTTCATCGGTATTATTAAGTAGTGTATTTTAAGGAGGAAGAAGGTGGCTTTAAAAAATAATCCTTGCCAAAAAAGGCATAATATATATTTCTAGTGCGTCAAAGATAGAAAATGAGGAGGGGAGGAGAGAAAAGAGAATGGGTGAAAATGTTTTGCGTGGTTTTTATTATATAAAGCATGTCTTGTTCCAATCAGGAGAGGTGATTACATTTCAAGGAGAGCGTATTATATGCATTTGGGGTGTTTGTACAAAATAGAACAACGAATGTATCATATGAGTATTTAGTTCATCTAAAATCTTGAGAAGAATGGACTACTTAGAGCATTCTCGGCTCCAAGACATATTTTGACCCACATCTCCCCACTCCCTAACAGTTGTGTTTTTCATAATGGTTAAAATATGATTGTTTACAAAACAAAATCAATATGGGATGGGAGACAAATGTGTAATACCCCGTATTTTTTTTCTCAAATAAATAATAAATAATATTTTTGGAATAAATAAATATTTGCAGAAATTGGACTTAATTAAATATTTTTAATTAAATAATCGCACAATTGAAATTGGTTACTTAGTTATGTTTGTGTATAATTGATTTTTATGTGTATGTAGTAGCAATTGCAAGTATTGTAGAAAAATACAAAATTGATGTGCAACACAACTTAAAAGTACCCAATATTAACATAAAAAATTCAGGACGTATTTTGAAGCACATATTGGCTCGTTTAGATGTTTTATACCTTTAAAAATAGACCTGAGTAAAAGTATATAGGTTGGGAAACTTTTGAGTTAGCTGAGTTACGGATTCGGGTCCATTTGGGGGTCCAAAAGTTGAGTTTAAGCCCATCTCAGGATTAACAATTAATCGGTGTTTAAGTGGGGGTAAACCACTCCTCCACTATTATTCTAGAAAGCATAAAAACAACAGTCAACGGAAGAGGAAAGGAGAATGACCAGAAAGGGGAAAAAGGAAAAGGAACTAAGGAAAAATGAAGGAGATTTCAAGGGACTTTCTTCTACCAATCTTTAAGGAAAGAATTCTCTTGGTTAATTTATGTTTCCAATATATTTATTGATACATCATAATTGACCCTTATATTTATGGGATCTAGGTTTGAGTATGATTGATTTAATGATGAACAATGTATGTAGACGACTAAATTTAATATAGAATTTGTCCCAGAAATTAGGTATCGTAAATCTAAAAAATTGATGGTAGCATTCATAGGGTTTCGATAGTGAAATTTGGGATATTTGACTAATTTATATAAAGGGTGTCTCTATTAATTTGTGAACTCAAATTTTATGTGTATTGCATGACAGATGCCCTTTATTATGAATTAAATAATGGTTTGAAATTGAAAAACATCTAAATCGTATAAGCCTTGAACATATAAGAAATTTTGTACATGGATTTTTGGTTGATTTTTGGATGTAGAAGTTGGTTTATGTATAAACATTTTCGGCGTTTCGAATGAATCTATTATGGGTTTAAAATTGGATCTGAGAAGGAGAATTAGGGAACCAACGTGAGGTAGAAGACGACAGGGTCGCTCAAACGACATCGTGGGATGCTTGAGCGACATAACATGTCTTGCGAATGAGACCCAGTCTCGTTCGAGCGACGTGATGGGCTTTTGTCACTTCGCCCCTTTTATGCTTGGGCCTTGGTTTGGTTTGGTTACTGAATAGAAGTAAAAGATAAATTTCAGAGGGAAATTTTATCTAGTTGGTTAAGTAATGATATGTCCATATTTTATTGGTAGTAATTACATTTAACTAGTTGGTTAAGTAATTATTTTATGGAATTGAATTATTAATTTATTTTATGGTTAATTATTAATAAATAAAAATGTTGTGGACTTTAGTTGGGCCTTTATGTGAATTATGGAGTAATTACCTATACATATTATATGAGATAATAAAATGTACTATTATGTATTTGTGTGGACATAGTAATATTCATAGACTATCCTAGCAGCTTGGGGGTTCGTGTCTTCGGACCGGGTACCACACGTCGACCTAGGTAGCTTGAGGTCGTGTAGGTCATATAGGTACTACTTGGAGGCGCCATCTACGAGAGCTAGATGTTGTCGCTGACCCAACTTGCCTCACCTCAAGCTATGGGCCGTGAACAAGTTTCCTGCGTAGGGACCGCCACCAATTTGTGTATGTTTTGTGATGACCGCTTAGGATGTGAGATTCCTCCGGACTTACTGATAGAGTATGAATCGGACACCAACGGTAGATTCCTTTGTGTGTCAAATATATGAAAGGACATATATGAATAATTACCCAAAATTTAATAATGTGGATGATAATTATATTTTGATCCTATAACGCATAATAGATGTTTATGTCTTATATGTGAAACTTATGAGACTGGGATAAATGGGTGTTGGCCTTTACATGTAGTGGTTACGCATAATATTTAATTGTCGATACATCTATTTTATAAATTTGACCCGATATCCTAATCATTACTTTGGACGTATTGGTGTGCGAATAATATCACACTTAGATGAGGGGTGAGATGTGCCAGCAGGAATTTGAGGAGTTGAAGACTAGATTGACTACAGCACCGGTTTTGGCGTTTCTTCCAGCATGGGTTCATTACACACTTTACACTAATGCGTCCCTAGGGGGACTTGGCGGGGTTTTGATGCAGGAGGAGAGGCTGATAGCTTATTCTTACCGAAATCTTAATCCTCATGAGGGACATAACCCCACCCACGACTTAGAGTTAGCAACCGTGATTTTTGCCTTTCAAGTGTGGAGACACTATCTCCTAAGGGATAAATTTCATATTTTCACAGACCACAAAATCATGAAGTATTTGTTCACACAATAGGAGCTGAACATGCGACAGAGGATCTAGCTAGGGTTTGTGAAAGATTATCAGTTTGACATCCAGTACCACTAGGGGAAGGTGAATGTCAAGGCGGATGCTTTCATGACCTAACTCGCGAATTTATGGAAGTTCTCACCATCACCATCGAGATCATTATTCGGGTGGTGAAGGCATAAGTGGGAGATTACAATGTTGCTCTCAATTACAACGTTGTTAAAAAAACATTTCCTTAAATTCTTCAAATTCTATATGTGTGTCCAGAAGTCACGGGACGTGTCCATTTTACTCCTGCAGCCGACCATGATAGATGATTTCGCTATAACTCAAAGTCATGTGATCATCCCGGATGAACAATTGGTATTCATATTATCAGAAATGGTTCGGAGTGGGTCATCCGTGATCCATGGCTATTTTGATATAGTTTCGATAGACAAAAGGTCCAAAAAATTGAGACATTATCTAACAAAAGGTAAGCTTTCTCCTTCACTAACATTTTATCACAGCAACGTGGGCTACCCATTTTATATGATTTTATTCTTCGTAATCAATGTCAAAGTATCGACCTCTTCAAAATATTCTCTTACTGTAACTTCAAAAATTATTAATGGGATCTTTTTCACCCATTTTCAACATGTTAAAGTGGTAGCCTCCCCACCCATTGCATTAAGAACATTTCCCAATAGAATGCAAACGACCCCGCTAAAATATAAAAACACAAACAAATCGATAGTCCATGTTTTGGCAATACGAGTCGACCTCAAATAAATGGAAAAAGGATTTGTTGAGTTGAGTTGAGTATAATATTGGCAATACTGTGTGACTATGAACTAACATGTAAATCCTCTAATTTATCTATTATGCTTACCTCCACAGCCTCCATTCCAATAAAAAGAACATACGTATGGATTATTTCAAGTAGGTAAGGCATTTCCTGTGAAAAAAAAAAGGAAATAATAACTATTCACTGAAATTCAACTCATTGATCATAATAAAAAAGTCAACATTATACTTAGCAGTGTCATTAAAAATAGTAAAATAAATAAAAACACATGGTTATAACACACTGAGGTCATGGTTTTATCAGGTTTAAAATTAAAATTTTCATAAAAATTACCACCTTAGATATGTAATGAAAAGAAGAGAACATAGTCATTAACCACATTGAAAATAAAACACAAGATGTAAAACTACCTCTGTATCAATTCAATCTATGAATTAAGAGAATTAATGTGACAATATCATCTAGGTAGAAACGAAAAATCGAAGAATGGGGAACAAGGCACAATTAAATAAAATTATGGTTTGTTTGGTTGAAAAGAGTTAAAATGGAAAAATTTGCCATGTCTAGTCAAATTTTGTTGTGGAAAATATGATTTTGTGTTGCTTGATAGGCTCTATCTGCACGCTGGCAAAAATTATATTTACGAACTTTTTATGTTTGATAGGCATACTTTACTCACTAAAAGACATTTATTTTCCTACTCATGTTGTTTGATAGCCAAAATTTATCCTCGTAAGTACAAATTTTGCCAAAATAATATTGGCAAAATTTTGCCCTTTTTCACATATGCGTTACAACCAATTCTACTTAGTTACGTTTTTTTTTCATTTTTAGGATTAACAATGTAATTTCAGATGCAAGTCAAGTCGGATGCCTCCTTTGAATGTGGATGAACAAAAAAAAAAGTAGTTGGGCATACTTACTTTCATTTACTTTTTATTTATTTTAACTTCATAAACATCTTAAAATGGCATTTATTTGGACAAAATCTGTTTCGGATGATAGCACATTTACTTGAATCGTGATGAAACCGTGGACAAAATAAATTTAAAATGACTCGTTGATAATGTTGTGGAATTGTGTTATATAACCAGATTTAAAATAAAAAATACAAATAATAAAAAGAAAATTTCATAACTCAAAAATTTAATATTAAAATTAATAAACACATAATAAATAAAGTTACATATTAATTACTTCGGTTTCCTGGGCAATCACAGATTGCAACAGTATGCATTCCCATCACCCATCAACATGTTTGGTAGAGGTTGTACAAAATTCATGTCAGAATCATCCATTTTGTAGTTCGAAAGTTCCGGATCCGATGCATACACTCGATCGTCAAGTTTCGTATTTATCAAATGTTTATAATGTCAGTGCTGTAATCTTTTTTCCATCTGTTCAATTTCCCATTGTTGTAGATGGATACATTTCTCACTGTCTTTGTTTGGATCTTCGCAATATTTTGCAGATTTTGCTTGTGGCACGGGTAAACCATATCAATTACAATAGCACTCTAAATCGGAGCGTTTATCATATAACCTAGACCATTTCAAATAATCATCACAGGAATATTTCCTTTTGTTGGAGCTAACCATTCCATCACATGGCCAACATCACCTAAAAAATGTAGTGTACATATAGGAATGTTTTCAAAAACCCTTTTCTCCCCTAACCCCCCCCCCCCCCCTCCATAGGGATCTTCGTAGATTCCTCGATTTCTCAAAAGGGGTACAACATCCTAAACATGGACAACATCAAATGATGTTGATGCTCTAAATTTATGCTTGACCTTCATTGGCTCTTTGTTCCTTCCTACCATGTTTGGGCTGAAGTAATCTAGTCGTCCTTTCCTTTTAGGCAGTGAATTGTCATCAGTCATGTATATATTTTGGTTGTCATCGATTTTTTTATGGCTAGCCATTTGATAGTGTGTGATAAGTCATAACTGTATGATTTGGTTCATTATTAGACCATATACCTTTTTACAAACTAAATGGAAGTGTGTTTCACAATCAGATTTCAAATTTCATGATTAAAATTCAAAATTTCAAATTTCAAATTTCAAGTTTTGAATTTTGAATTTTGACTTTTGAATTTTGAATTTTGAAATTTGAATTTTGAAATTTGAAATTACAAATTTCAACGAAAACCTTCCTTGTAAAATACTTTCTATAAAAGGGGTAAGTTGGCAAGTATGTTCTAAGTTAGCAAAAAATGACTTCACATAAGAAAGGGAAAAAATTGATAAGTGATTTTTACGACGGCTGAGAGAAAGTAGAAGATTTCCTCCCCAGATATTTTTGATGACAAATACCGGTACCTATATCCACCCGTCTAGTACAACTTGGTATGGTGAGAAAAGAAAGTTTGAAAACAAGCCCATCGTCACAAGTAGTCCATTTTCTGACTACGTTGGTCATGTGATATTTTACCCACCATCTAAAGTTGAGCGTAAGCTTCCAACCGTTTCCAAAGGTGTCGCGTTTGTTTGACAGGAGATGTGATCTTGAAGTTTGTTGCAGATGGCATGGATTGCGAGTCCCACAAGCAAGGTCGCCTATACACTTGAATGACATGACTAAATCAGGACAAAGTTGCCCATCTTTTGAAAAGGAAAATCCAACAAATGGAATGTCTTTTGCACCGTGCCCATGTGAAAATTATTTCAAAAGACACTGGCGATCCATTTTACATAGATATGCCAAACTTCTCAGATAATGACCTAGACGAATATTTTGTAAGCTATCTCCCACGAAGCCTGATGGGAAGAAAATGCCACATTACTGCTCATCATGGCATCATGTGTGATGTTTGTGTCATTTCATTTTCTTAGTGCATTTCCGAGTTCAAGCAAATGTGAATTAGATTTAATTTTAATATTTCAAGTATTCCATTTTCATGTAGTCATGTACGCTAATTTTTGTTTGTAACAAATGTGCAATCACTGTTTCACTACGTCACCTTCAAATATAATGACATTGGCATATAATAAAAACATCGACAAATTATATATGAGTGAAGAATCGTATTAAATACCATAACTAAAGATGGATTCCAAGAAAACTGGCCACACTAAGTTAGCGTATAATGTAATATCACAATACATAATACAACATACGTTGACAGTTTCACGATCAGCTAGGTGTGCATTACAAAAAACATGCAAATATTGAATAAAAAACATGAGCTTGATTCCCATACATCTTGTTCATAGACCAACTCTGGGAAAACGCCTCCTTTGTGATTCCCATGAAGATGCGTCCCAATCCTCGATCTTCCTCAAACATAGAAAGCAATAGCAACATATCACTTTCACTCAATCCCATTGCCTCGAGGCGATCAAGAATGTTTTGCTACTTTACATGCTTTAGGGTGTTCAACTCGGCATCTGAATCCATAGCAGATGATAGCACCCGCAACGATTCGGCAATAATGGTCACTCTCGTCTAACACATTGTCGCGCATACATCTTGGCCTTGGAATAGCCACAAGTCTTGGTACTTGTCCGGGAACTTTACGTTTCCCTAGCTGGTGTTATGTGATTCAGTCTCCAGAATATCATTTTCAATCACGTCAACAAAATCTTTCTCCGAATCAATTATTCCTAGTTCAATAATAAATATTTTAGTCATTACCATTAATGAGGTGACCCATGAATTTAATTATTACAACTTGCCTTATGCATTTACCTTCCATTGATGGGAAGTAAACACCACCAGACTGAGAGTTTAACCCCGTTGCGGTGTCGTTGCCATATATCATGGCACGCTCATCATAATATGTGCGAACACTTGCCTTTCATCTTCGCAGCCTCCATCTTGTCCTGCCAACATTTGAAACACCATTAGTTTTTTTTAAGGTATACCATGAATACGTACTTTAATACGTTCCTTCATGTAATCGGCCCACACATTTGGATCGACGGTTACAAAGGACGTAGTTAGGTCAAATCCAAATCCACTTACTTGTAGTAGCTCGTGCACTTCCAAGTACTCTTTTTTCAGTCTCTTCAAACGTAAGCGGACATGTGGGATTTCCACTATAACATGACACCCGTTCCTGACAGCATCAATCACGGGTTTCATATGGGCCGCTATGAAACCATTATTAGCCTTTTTGTTTCCAGCAAGAACCTCACCCATAAGAGCAGACATCATGTACCCATCCATTGCATCAGTCCAATGCACTTGTGGCTTCTTTCAAGGTACTTCCACTTGTGAGTGAGTGAGTGAGATGTTTCAAGATCTATTGAAACATTGGCTTTTGGTGGTCGAAAATAGACGTTCACTCTGTTTTGGGCCATCTCTGAAATGCAAAAACAGTTATCAAACAGTTATCAATTAGTGTAAAAACTACCAGATACAACGGCTGTTCAATACAGCAGCTATATTCAAAATTGCAGCAATCGAAAATAATCACTGACCAAAATTGCGCATAAAATAACTGACCAAAATTGCGTATGCTAAAAAGAAATTCTCTTCACCAGCTTTCATATGCAGTGAATTAGTCTATTTTCACAATCACTATAGATATGCCCCTTGGACATATTAAAACATAAAAAAATAACAAGAATTCAAAACTAGTTACAAGACAGAAGTTCAAAACTAGTAACCACTTTTCTCCCTCCTCAACAGACATTCAAATGATAACAGTTTTGTACAACATTTTTAAATTTAAATACTAGTTAAAGTGCAATATGTAGCAGGGACTGAATTATCAGGGACTGAATTGAATTGAATATTATCAGTGACCAAAACCCAATATTATCAGGGACTGAATTGAATCTCCAAAAAAACCAAGGCTTTCCTTGAAGAATTTCAGAAGCCAAAAAATATAAAAGTGAACCTATATCAGTTCCTAAAAATGTATATCAGTTTCTAAAAACTAATTTCAGTTCGTAACAATCCATATCAGTCCTAATCATGTCTTAAAAACTGCAATTACCATATTCTTAAGAACTGATAATAGTTGCTAAGAATGTATAGCAGGTGATAGAAGGTATAGCTGGTACAAAATCCATGTACGAATCGTCCATATGTAATAAGTGTAAATAAGAATTACAGAAGCCAAACATTGTGTAGCATGTATATCAGTTCCTAAGAATTACAGACCCAAAATATCATCCAATCTCAACATTTATAGACTAATGTAGCAGGTATATGAGTCCCAACTAATGTATAGCAGCACTCATATATACACCATTGCAACTGTATAGCAGCACTCCAGAGTAATATTGTTTTGTAAACTCTAAAATAAAATTTTCATTTCAACTGTATAGCAGCACTCATATACACACCATACATCAAGAGTAATATAGAGTTGCATATACTCACTGGCTTATAACTGTATAACAGCACTCGTGTATTATACTCGGTTGGCTTATAACTGTTTATCATCCAATCTCAACATTTAAATACAAAAAGGTTCCGACAATAAGCCACATTCATGCATAGTTCAAACAATTTGATACAAGAAGGTTCAGATAAATAGAAAAGGGTAAATATTACATTATCCCCACTGAAAACATGATTTTAACAACTGCATATAAACAAAATAGCATGACATATAGCATCCAGTTGACTGATCGAATCATATCCATCATTGGTATGTACTCCTCATTGTTGCCAGCTCCATAAACAGGGTTCTTGGGAGGAATTATGGAAGTTTATGAACAACATTGCCCGTTGAGGTTATTAGAGTTTGGTTCATTAGGCAACGTCGTGGATTTTGACCATATAACATCCAGACAAGGTATTGCCCAACCTAACCAAATCCACAAATGGAACAATAGTGGTAGATCTTGCCCAGGTTGTTCTTATCCGACTTAGTAACTCTAATATCAGCAACGACTCCACATTTGCATTTTTTCATTTTGAACCTCACATTCAAGTAGTTCGGATAAGTTGATGTAGGCAAGTAATCTGAAAAATCGGGATGAGCGGAAAACGTCATTTTTAAGCTAGCTTAACTAACAAATAATTAAAGCGTTAAGAAATTATTGCAACATTTGAATGCGAAACGAAAAGAGTCAATCATCAAAAGCAAATAGCTCATTATCAGTTGTTCCTCTTTCTTCCCACATTTGTGTCACCATTGCATTACGCTTCTCTGTCCTACATGCTTGTGTGGCAAAAGGTAATAAGCTCATTACCATCAGGTATACTAAGGGTTGTTGGGTTCACATCATCATCACTATTGCTATCGTCATTGCACATATCATCCCTATCATCATCCCTTAAAAAGTTATGCAGGCCCAACAAGCTAACACAATCTTAGCTTACGTGTCAATCCCATGAAATCGTTGATGGCATAGATAAGCTAATATTTTTTTCAATAATCCGATAGTGCGCTCGACTACATTTCGCAAAGATGAATGACGAACGTCAAATTCTTTACTAGTTTTTGGACATTGACCCTCCACATCTCTGCAATGGTATCGTGTCTTGCGAAATGGTGCTCGAAAACCAGGAACCAAGGCAAATTCGGCATCCGCAAGATAATATTTTCCTAAAACAATACATTATTTGTTTTTCGTCAAATATCTGCCGAATGTAGAATGTTTATGCAACGTCTATTCAAACTAAATACAGGAAATAAACCAACATACCGACTGGAATGGTAAGTTTATGTCCTGGAAGTTGTATAACTGCCTTAAGTACACGCCCATCATTGTGCTGACCCCTCCCATCCGGACAACACACATGTAAATTTCATGTCAAACGTGCATGCTATTAGAACATTCTGAGAGATGACTTGTTTTCAATTACAATACTTAGGTTGATCGACAAAGGGGACATTTGCAGATATGTGCACCGTCTATCGCTCCTACAGCATCCTGTTGCGATACTCTATGTGTTATTGCATATAATCCATTTAAAAATTTATTAACTAGTTAATCTATTAAAAATGAATTTTCTTACCGAAAAGTAATGATATCAACTTCTGTTACCAGGATTGTCGCTCGGGGATTTATCATGCATATACAATACTAAGCAGACCACCAATACTTTATGAAAGTACAAACTAATTGTATGACTTGATCTACAAAACGTGTTACCCTCGGTACGACAATGCTCATCATGACCAACAATATTTAAGAAAATTGCAACTTGTTCCTTAACCAAAACTGATCGACAATCATTTAGCCCAAACGCACGGAGGCGATCACATAACCTCTTAAATGAACCAATGTTCATATGTAATGAGTCATGGCATAAACGATCACTCATCCCGTACATTCGGAACAAGAATTTCTTTTGATGCTCATCCCAAATATACTGAGATGCCCTAGGGATGTCCAATTACCTTATATGTTGATAGATAATTATCGCCCGTATCACCAACGATCACGTAACACCAAAGCGTTTACGCTGAATTTTGCATTTTTTTCCTATAAAATATTTATTCAAAAAGCTCATCTTTGATAGAAATTTGTAAAAATTAAAAAAAAAAAGCCTAAAGTTATAATCGTTAAGAAATAAGCAAAAAATAAAAGGAGAACAACGAAAAACTAATCGGAACAAACTCATTTAAACGAATAACTCGGGGAACAACATTCGTGTAATGAGGAAATAATGTGTGTTACATATATAATAATTAACAAATTATATAAAAAAATTTATTTTATGGGATGGAATGTTTTGGGGCATTTGCATATTTAAAAATGGGAAGGGTATAAATTATAAAGCCAAAAAGCATTCCATCCTGTAAAGCAAACTTTTTATTTAATTTGGCCCATTTCAACCCTTAATAATAGAATAAAAAAATCCATTCCACATTCCCGTTTCATAAATCAGGAAAAAATCAAACCCTAGATATGTCAAATCATACTAAACCATAGAAAGTTTGAAATCAACAAAAATATTAACTCAAATCCTAGATTAAAACTTTGGATTAAAGCAACAACAATTTGAACTAACTAAACTTAACCCTACAATGTAAAATCAGCAGTGGAAAACAGCAAAAAAATAATTAACTCAAACCCAATATATGAACTAAAACCCTAGATTACAAATATTGAAGCTAGAAATCAGATATTGGGACGAAATTAAGTGTTGATGTAGAGAATAGCTACCTTTGCACACTTCTTCTCTTCCCTTTCTTCTTCAGCCGAATGAGAAAAACAACGGGGATTTTGAGCCATCAAAGATTAATCTACCAAGCACCTGACACCCTCTCAAATCAAAGTGTCGTCAGCTACAACAAATCACAAACCCCGCTCATTTCTCCCGACCAAATTTGCCAACCCAAATAGCAAAGCAAAATTGACACACGAAAATGGGCAAAATCAGGTCACGTGCCTAATTTTGAGCAATTTTTGCCATGGGTAAAAATGGTTATCGAACACCACACTTGTGGGTAAAAGTGTAAGAAAATCACATTTGCCATGAAAAATTAATCTAACCAAACGGACACCCTTTTAGTAAGTATGAACAAACAATAAATGACTTGAAATTACACCTCATTTTCATATAATATATCTGAGTAAAGAACTTCTCTCAAGTAATGTGTTGAATTAAACGAATAAGCTTATGATGTTTTCATAACGTTAAACAGATTGTACACAGTTACACATATTCAATTTTATTGATAATATTAGCATGAAGTGCTCAAGGTATTAATTTTACGCCAAGAAGTTAGCGTGTAATCAAATTTCAGCATCAATGGCTGAAGAATAGATTCAATTATGTTAGAAAATTGTAGACCATGGGTACCGGTAACATAAAATTACAAAATAGCTAGTCAAGTAAAAAAAATTTTAAGTAGCATCCCACATACTAATCCAATTTATACTATTTTGCCTAACCATATATACACCCAATTTCTATACAAACAAAAACAAACCAACCACATAGGTATCAATCCCTAGCTACCCATTTCTCATTGGCAACAACAAAAACACACCACCCAGATATTCTTGTGAGAGAATAAGTGGGGGCCAAACGCTTAATTCTGAGAACATAATTCATCTACGACTTCATAATAAACCCAAATGACCGCAAGAGAAGTCGTACATTTGTGTTGCGAATCTTACTACTGGCTTATATTCAGAGATAGTACTGCAATTCATGTCAATAAATATTAAAATTCTCAACAAAATAGTATTTGTAAGGATTTTCAAGCAACAAATCGATTCAGAAACACTAAATCCAAACCAAAAGCCTAATAGAACACAAACATCAATATATAACTAACTATAAATCCCATAAATCTGCAAGGATAATCAAAAACCCTACTGGACTAAGCCCCACAAATGTAGTAGATTATGCATTTAAAAGATCCCAAGAAAACTGTAGAACAAAATTCACATAGCACAAAATCAAATTCTACCACTACTAGCATATAACCAAAATCTGAACCCCCAAAGGGTGTGAGTTAGGATTGAGATTGAATTTATCTACAAAAAAATGAATGATTGTGTGTGAGAGAAAGGTTTTATCGGTGTACCACCAATAATGATGATGTGAGCTAGAAAAGGACAATGGAATGTGAAATATGTATAACTTGAGAGAAGCAAGAAGAGGGAGGTGAAAAATCAAAAGAAATTTGGAACAATTGTCAAAAAGTACAAAAATGAGGAGTGCTGAGTGGTGGCAGGTGACGGTGGGGAAGTTGTAACTAGTAGAAGAGGTTTTAATTTTCTATATACAATGATTTTTTAAATTTTGTTTCAACTAAACTAACACACACACTTCTCCTCCAATTTCATATTAAATTTGGCAGGCCACAGGGGGTTCCCAACACCTGTCGGGGCCGAATCCATGTGGCTGTCGTGAATGAGACCGACACTTTTTTTATTCTTCTTCTGCATTATCGAAAAGTATAAATATAAAATTTAGATTACACACTTGAGCAATTAAAAGATGTACCACAAGCAATATTACTTAATATTTATATTACTCATCTTATTGCTCAGCATTACCTTTAAATATGAACACAAGTGTAATGATAGATCATAAAATACAATTTTTGAACATTTATATTTCAAGGGTTAAATGTTGTACTGAACAAAATAAAATATCAGTTTTAATAATTAATACGTGAACAACGACTATTTGTATTATACTTCAAGGTTTCTTATGTTACAAAATACAAAAGCATGAAAAGTAACCCATAATAAAATACACACAAATACTCTGAATCAAGGTGCTAGAATGTAACAACCCTCGCTTTTGAGATTCTATTTTATATTTAATCTGCTAATTATAGTGATTAGATAAAGATGTTGATTTGTGGAGTAGGTATTTACTTAGGAAAGATAAGTTAATATCTACTATGATGTTGCATATTTACCGTATGTAGAGGTGAATTTTGCTATGTTATGTTTTATTATGTCCTAAGAATTTAAGATGACATTGGGATTAAAATGGAACCGAAACCTAAAATGAATTATAAAATCTCCAAATGATAATTTGGAGGGTGCCATTAGTTCTGGGAGGTTTGAGATAGTCAAATTTTGTGCCATATTGTATTTCTAGTTTCCGGGCACTTTTGACTAGTTGTAGTTTATATGAGTAGATGCGTATTGTTTTACCGCATGTAAATCACTTAAGCTGGAATTTTTAAGCATAAGCCACGATTTATGTCTTCAACTAAGTTACTATTCCTTTAATTAAATTGGTAAACCTAGAGAGAAGAAGAAGAGACCTAAGGAGAGAAAGAGGGGTTGATGTTTGGATGTTGATCTTGCCTACAATCCTCACCAAATCTGAAGCTACAACCTTGAGGCAAGTTTTCTACTTGCTAGTGTATGGTTTAAGTAGATTAATTTGCATTGATAGTTATGGTTATGTATGGTTTATGGATATTAGGGCTTTTTAGTGGATTTAGGGGTTTTAACTCCTTGGAGGTTGCTTTGAATTGTTAATGGTATAGATTTTGGGTGTTCGAAGCATTTAAAATCTTTTGGTATCAAAATATGGTGTGGAGACTTGTTGTAGAAGAAGAAGGGTTTTTGGGTCTGCTATGACCGGTCGACCGCGTATCCAGGACTGGTCGACTGGGCCTTCGGGGGAGGGCACACTGCTTTCTCACTAAGGCCTGATTTTGGCGTGCGGTCGACCGGCCCCCTCTTACTGGACTTTCTGCTTTCCTACGAAGGCAAAAGATTTGAGACCCGGTCAACCGCGGCCTTCGGACCGGTCGAGCGGTCCCCTGTTTTTCACTCTTAAAACTTTATTTTTATTTCCTAGGTTTTCCTTTTTCATAGGGAATAGGGGCCTTCTTGCATGAAGTAAACTTAGAGTTTTAGTCGAGTTTGGTCGTTACCCTATAGTTGAATGGGATCACTTGGGGTTAATTCAGGGGTACTTGAAGTGATGCTTAGGTATCACTTCTCTTTTGGGTAATTAGTTAAAGTTAGAGTTCTAAGCCCATATGGGGAGAAGTTAGAAGCCCTTTGGTGGAATATAAAACCTTGGGTCTTATGAGAATTCGAGAAATGGTTTAGAAAATCCTTTGGGACCTAATGATTTGATGAAATTGAATAAGAAATATTCAAAGATAAATGTTTCAAATAAAATGAAATACATGAGATTCATGATAATGAAAATGGGATAAATTGGTAATTGTTAAATTACTTAAACACACCTCTCTAAATGCTATCATAAGGGAAGCTCGCGCATGAGGTGATATCCCTTGGCTATTGAATGTAGGCTGACTATAGTCCTCGGCCATATGCTGGTTTAGTGTATATTTTTCTGCGCTAGTGAGGTAATTTCGGGTGTGGTTATGACTCACTCGCAGGCATATGGCCACTTCCCGACGTGCGTTAGGTGCCTAGGTTGTCTTGTATAGATAAGCCCTGGAAGATGATAGTCATTTAGGGGCGCGCCCAGTGGGGAAACTCAGAGGGGCGATCTTAGAAACGTTATATGTATATGAATATAACCTTTCTAACTCAAGTGGGACTTGAGGTATGTAAATTGCCATAAGATATGTGATGGTAATTATATTCCTGTTAAGGAATGGAAAATGATAAGATATGGGAAGAAATGAGAATTTATTTAATTTCTTGCCTAATTTTTAATCGTTAGAAACTTATATAATTGCATTATTACATTTTATGTTTAGGTTGTTAGATTTTCATTCACATGATTTTATAATTCATTGCCCGTATCTATCATGTTTCTTACTCTTCTGGGAATCATATATAAATCGGGCCCTGACCCGTTCATCTTTCTATGTTGTGCATATTGTGGTATCCGCTCAGGTGCTCCTCCGCAAGGGCGCCCATTATGAATCTCCATTCTTATGCTTGTGACGAGTTGTATGACCTTGCAGATTAATACAGGATGTTGTTAGACGCCCTTTTTTTTGGAATCTAGTCATGATCGGGTCTTACATTCGGGCTAGTGGCCCATATTTTGTAATTGTTAATGGATGTGTATGTAGTATATATTAGATTGTGAAACTCTGTGATGTATCTGTGGACCGACAGCTTATTCGGTTCTTTTATGGTATATTATTTTGGTTAATTATATATCTGTTCCATGGAAATTCCACTTTTGGTCAGATTTGGGTTGTTTAATTTATTTCTTAAATCTTTTTTAAAACCAACATTTTGACAACCTCTTTCTGATTTATGGTGTGGCCTACCCATATACCTAATTATTGTTATGATGCTGAGGATGATATCCATCCATGATTCCGTTATGTCGAGGTATCGGGCTGGCCACCCCTTATTTCGGAGAGCGGGTTGTCACATAGAATTATGTGTAGATATTCATTGATCAGACAACCATCGAAAGGTAAGGTTGTTGATGGATATTATAATATGTTATACTAGTAAGATATTGGTTTTTTACTCCATACTATCATGTTCCTTATAATTCATGTATGCTGAAAGAAACTAATACAATTAAATTGGCATTCTTTTTTCTTAATCATAGAGCAATTATGAACATGTGTCCAACATTCATCTAAGCTTCAGCATGCTTGTTGTTTCATATGCAAGCACATGAAATTATTTGTTAGTGAAAATAAAGGAGCTAAACTTCCAATTAGTAATCCTCCCTATTATCATGTCAATTAATTCATATTGTATAAAGAAGAAATGAGAGAAGTATGTATAAAATGTAAGACACTAAGTGTAATAAAAAATAACTATGAATGATGAGGATAATCATTACTGTTATCATCAATATGTTACGTTGTTTCGATGTCCTTTTCCTGACAAATTTACTCTGAAATCCACCTAAGATATCCTAGGAGATGTAGCAAAGACCACTTTTCATTAACCCTAAAATATCTCCCAAATTGAAGCCCAAAAATGAAAAACCCTTAGCACAAATCCAAAAACCTGATTTTGAAACCATTAAACCCCTAATTTTTGAAACCCTTAACTGAAATCTACAACAGAGTAACACAAAAATTGGAACCTTGAATCCTTAAATCTCAGCGCAATAATTTGAAACCATTGTAACCCCGAGGACCCAAATTCAAATATATATATATATATATATGCAGAGAGAGAGAGAGAGAGAGAGAGAGAGAGAGAGAGAGAGGGAGAAGTTATCGAGTGGATATAATGATGTTGAACATCATCACAATACCTATTGTTAGATGAATTGAGCTTGAGAAAGAGGAAACAATTGTTTTTTTTGGATTTAAAGAGATACTGAGACTGAAAACGCTCAATAAAAAATGCACGAGAAGAGACAGGAAATTGTTTTTTTTTGGAATTGAGAAATATTATCATGCCTAGTTGTCAGAATCTTACGATTCAAGATTCGATTCGATTCATAAGTTTCCATCCAATTCACATACTAATCGATACAAATTGGGAATAGAATCGGAGAGGTTCCAAAAATCGGGTTGAATTGTCCGATTCGAGGGCTGAATCGTGAATCATACTGATTCACTATTCAGGTGTGATTCATTTTTCTCGAAGGATGTCAAGTATTTTCAACCGACTTGAAGCTCGTGCTCCTTTTTTTATCCTTTTAAAATAACCCTAAAAAACATTATAGTATTAAAATAATAAGTTAGTAAAAACCTAAATTACCCTTTGCGAAAGAGAGAGTGACCGAAACACATATTAGAACGAAACCTAAACTGTGATCACTTTTCTTCTTCTCTTTTAATCTGTTCGAAGCTACAATTTCCTCTATTTCGTGTTGCGATCATTTCTTTCTCCTCTTCTAACTGTTTCAAGTTGATAGAGAGAAGGAGGTAGTTTGGTGTTCGATTGAAGCCAACAAATCTTGTGTACGGATTTTATAAATTATATTATATGGCATAGTTAATATAACATAATTTTTATAATGTTATGTTTAATCTTTATTTGTATTATAATATTGTATAACATGTTGTTATTTTAAACTTGGACATTGTAGGTGGTGGTATTGTTAAAATTTGGACGTGATAGTACATTTTGTTAGTTACATTTTAATGAAATCATCTCTGATAACTAGTTTTAGGTCATAATATGTTCTATTACATATTCTTAATGTGTTCACATGGCATTTATATATTATTTTCAACATATTTTACGCTTATACTGATTCTTACAATTCAATTCACAATTGGATTCACTGCTCACGATTCCTAAGGGTTCTAATTCCCGATTTGATTCATGATTTGATAAGTACGGTATCATTTGTGGAGGGTAACACGTGTCCTTGCTTAACACAAATAATGACACGATATGTATGCACATTTAAAATTTGTATATGTATAATGGGACACGTACCGCATATATGACGTGTTCTTATATGTATTGAGCACAGACACATGGTCCCGTCCACACATGGTAATATCTCACTTTCACCGCATTGGGTGGCGTGGGGGTTATATGGGTTTCACTAATTACATCACTCAATGTCGTGATGAAACATCATTGTGTCTCAAAATTTGATCCAAAAAATTGGGTATCCCTAGCATTGCTCTTATTTCTTAATCTTAAGTGAAGGTACCAAATAGTGTTTTTTTTAATGCTTAAGAGGGTAATGGCTATATTAGCCTCTAAATGGGTAAGAGGCCAAATTAATTATGAATCTTGAATTCTGAAGCGGAATATGTCCAAATTAGGGCTGGAAGCGAACCGAACTGAGTCGAGTTTGAGCTGAGCTTAGCTAAGCTCATTTATTAAACGATCTTGAAACTATGTTCGATCTCGATTCATTTACTAAACGAACAAGCTGAACACGAGCTTCAAATGAGCTGAGATCGAGCAACTCGGTTTTAAGAAGCCTAATCGAGCTTGTTTATGCCTAAAACCCAAACACGAGCCGATCCCAAAGATCGCATTTTTTTAAACAAGCTCAAAACCGTGTGTTCAAGGTCGGTTCATTTACTTAACAAACGAGCCAAGATCGAGCTTTAATCGATCCGAGCTCGAGTTGTTCATGAACAGCTCGGTTCGTTTGCAACCCTAGTCTAAATACATCCACTTAGAGACTCCTTCAGACTTAAAAATAAACATTCTTTCCAAATTCAATATTTTAGATTCAGACTCAGATTCTGATGTAATAATAAACACAACCTAAGGGCACAGTTCCCAAGAATTAGAAGGGTAAAAATTGAGAGAATTGTGATGAAAGAGAGTTAAGCCACATACATTAATACGAAGAATTATAACTAGTATACCGTTGGACAGTGAGAACTGGCCTTATTATCAAAACCAACAGGAATAAAAACCCCAATAAATTTCAGTGATGAATGAGATCAAAATACGGCAACATAATATATGAAAAAAAGTCTACATCATCACGAATGCTATATCCAAACATCGTGTATACAAGACAAACTCTAAACTTGAGCATTGAGGTTCCAAGTAGAAGAAGGAAAAAAATGAAGTAAAAGAAGATACAATTTAACATTGCATTTCACAATTTCATTAAACATGAGAATTCATCAAAAATAATTTACTATTAATCTCCACACCAAATGAAAAGACACGTATAAAAGTCAATAGTAAAAAAAACTATTACCTATCTTAGAACTCAAACTTAGACTTGTAGTTTCCTAAAATTTGTAGGAAGATTGAATGACATAAATGATTCGAAACCTTTTTATTCAGAAGAAAAAAAAATTATAAAATAAAATAAAAATAGCATCAAAGAAGGATGAATTTATAATTGGATGCAAATAAGTGTTTTAAATCGGAATCAATTTTAGAGTAACAAAGATTTATTTTACAAAAAAACTAAATCACAACACCTCATATTCATCCCATCAAGATACAAGTTATAATAAAATATAGTACTAAAATCAAAGTTACTCTCCCAATTATATTAAACTGAATCACGAAAATCAATGTTTTCAAGAAAATAATTGCAAATCAATGATCAAAGAGAATAGATTTTTTCTCAACCTTTTTCTCTTAAATATTAACTTTTCATTTGTCAAATCATCAATAAGAAACTCTTTAAGTATGTCCAATTTTCTTTATTCCAAGATACAACCAGTAAATAGGTTTTGTTTATACTTGGTAATCGTAGGTGATAAAATCCTACTCTAGTTGATTCAAGACAATTGGGTCGAGTAGATAGTAAATATCATAATCACACAGCACAGTATATACGTGGTTCGAAAATGTGGATACATTCATGGGTTGTTTCTCTCTCTTAATTGATCAACTAATGATAATAAGGATTATATGCCCTTTTCGCAGAGGTGTGGGTTACATTTACAAAGAACGAAAAGAGAATGAATCGTTTGGGACTCCATGGCCTTGGATTGTAGTTGTGATCTGGTCAATCGAATCCAACTTTGACATTTCTGTTGATTGACTTTTCTTTGTTCTTTATCTCCAAGATGTTGATCACTTATCGAGTTTGTCGGACACATGTCATATTCTCTATTTAGTCGGATAATTCCCTCATAAATGCCCCCAAATCTTTGCAGCCTGAAGGGGGTGCAAATGTTTGATCATCAGTTGATCTGAATGTTGGTCGGTAGTGAGATTTGATCACCCATATAAGCTATGGTCAAAGAATATTAACACTTGGTATTTTTTTATAATGAAAGCCAACATTATTCTACCCATTGAGATGGGAGGGCATGCTTGTAATTTGCTCGAGTGTTTCAGAGAGTACATTGGTAATGTCGTGGTGTTAAATGAAAGGGTGGGGGCGTGTGTATTATTATTTGTGGGCGCGTCCTTGTAATCATTACTTTGCCATGGAAATTGTGTCTAGCCAGTTAATGTCCCCTACCGAGAGTTTGATACGCATTTGATCCTTCAACCATTTTAAAACCAACCCAAAGGTCTCTCCCTTCTTCATTCATCATAAGTCTTCTTCTCTCTTATTTCTTATTCCTCTGCAACTTGGCTCTCCATTTTTTCCATTATTTTTCTTTCTTGAGTTGTGAAAATGGTTTACCCAATTAATGAGAATACCATAGGAAAGTTTAGGAGATATTTCTCTATCCCTAAGTGGGTTGTAATAGAGTTTTGGGAAAAGTCCAAAGATTATTATAACATTGAGGGAGGACAGTGGTTGTTCTCCCAGTTTATTATTGAAGTTGGCATAACCTTTCCTCCGAATCAACTATTGTTGAAGTTTTGCAACTATTTTTGTATAGTTCTTGCCCTATGCACCCCCAACACTTAGAGAATAGTCAACGGATCGAATAGAATAAATAAATTATATGGAACTCAGTTAGGGATCCCATAGATCAAATGAAACTACATGTGAATTCAAACAAATGATGAAACTTTCTACTTAAAAGTGAAGAAGGCGGAGAGGGTATTAGTTGTGAATTTGCCCAATTCTAATAAATATTGTTGGAATCATGACTTTGTTGTGAAGAGATGGGACCACTTTCCCATTTCTCAAGGTTTTAGATGTCCTTCCAGGGCATGGAATAGGTTGATTGCTGACTTTGAATGTTCTTATCTATTCAACGAAGCCTTGATTTGTGCTAATGTAGTTTCCTTTTTTTTTACGTAGAAAGATCTAATAAGAAAGAACCCCAAAAGTCACACGTAAAATTAAAGGAATTAAATAAAGTCTATAATCTCAAGAGACTTCTTTCTTCTGGTGTCGAACACTCGAGGTCGTCTTCTTCGTTATTGGATTAAACCAACCCACTAGTTGGACTACATTAGTAAGTCCTACTTCAAAATAGGCTAGGACGATACCTGATCAAGACAGAGACCCCTTATGAGTCTTCACTCATCAGTGAGAAACACCCAAGTTCTCCCCCAAAGTTGGATGAAGAAGAGGGCGAAGCTTCAAGCAGTGGCCAAGAGAATGAGGGAGCGAAGGAGGAAAAAGAAGCCACAAACTCGAACAAGGGCTTGGCCGACCAAGAGCATGTGAAAGAGAAAGAAGGCCAAGCTAGTTAGATTATACTAGGACTTCTTGTTCTTTATAAAATATGTCTTTTGATCGTTTGTGTTGTAAGGGCTTGCCCATCATTATACTTTATTGAAAAAACTTATTATTTTTGGCTTTGCTATATCTTGCTTGAGCATTCATAATTTTTGGTGTATTCTTGTCTTAGTTTTTGAATGCCTTCCTCTTTTCTTGATCCTTGTAGTCTTATAGCAACTTGGCACTAGTGTCAATAGCTCACACGAGTGAAGATTTAGACATGTTTGGTTGATTCTTTTCGGACCGAGATTAAAAATGTAACGAATGTAGCTGGCATCTTGGAGGGCCAAGTAGACCTTTAGAGAACACCAGGTGGCCAAGAGGAATTTGCACAAAAAGGTCATGAGATTGAGATACCAATTTTACTTTGGGCCTCTCGAAGTATGGTCGAAGGGCTGGATAGATGCATTATCGCACTTGGATGAAGCCAGTAGGTCGCCTATATGCATGGGTGGTTAAATCCGTTAGCAATTATGAGAGTTTCTCACGACTCTCAACTCTGGCATTTGTAAGGGGTTAATTGCCCATTTTTTTCGCTCCCTCCACTTCGGTTTCCTGAATAACGGCCCTTTCATCATTTTTAGTATTTCTTCTATTTTAGTATTCATTGTATTTTTTTCCTTTTATTTTGTATTTAGAGGAAGAAAGGTTATTTGGCATTAAGGGCACAATTGTAATTGAATACTTAACTTAGTGGTCAAGCAACCTCCTCCCTTTAAATACCCCTTATGTAGACTCATTTGAGTCATTCTTCCATTATGAGATATTGAGAGTTGAGAAAGTTTAGAGAGAGAATATTATCAGAGCCTAGTCGCTCTACCCAGTTGTTGTAAAAGAACAAAAACTCATAAACAACGTCAAGGTGGGTTCAAGAAAGGATTAACACCTCCGACGCAAACCCTTTCAATAAAATTTTGGAGGCCAACAACCGATTGATGGCCCGAGTAGATGCGATGGACGCCCGAAGTTCTTCGCCGACAATCACCACGGATCTCCCCCACACCACCACGGTAACAACTCAAAACCCTAACCCTAATTCCGCAAGATCCACCCATTCCGCACCTCTCCCACAAAGAAACCCTAATCTTGAAAACCCTAACCCCATAAACATCCAAAAAAGCACCACCACCAAGGAGGTTGATCCACCACCGCAACCCGCTTGCCCGATCACCCAAAAAAACCCTCAACCTACTCACCTCGCCCCAAAACAACCCCCAAAACCCCAAAAAAAGTCGTTCGGCCACCCCCAACAAATCCTCCACCTGCCGACACCCTCTGACACCCCGATCGGCCAATAGATCTCGTCCGAACACCCCCGAAACACATCGTCGGCCACCGAAATGCAACCTCTAGCCTCTGGATACTTTCTCCACAGCCGTGTGTCTATCGATCTAGTCCAATTGGATCGCCAGCCACCGACAATAGCCCCCGAACCCTCTGACGGGTCGGGATAAGGTTTCGACAGTAACACAGCCCTACCGAGGGTTGTTTGGATGCTCCAATCACTAATGAGGCATTTCCAAAAGATCCCAGCCCTACCGAGGGTTGTTTGGGAGCTCCAATCACTAATGAGGCATTTCCAAAAGATCCTATCCCTTTGTGTTCAACCGGCACCACCCATCTTCGGAACCTACTCTCCCACCATCGCCGAGATGATCCGTGACATTAGACACACAGAAAAATAAAATCCACCTCTAAATACATACAAATGTCATCAATCCCATGAATTTTAACCTAAATGTTAAATCCCAAACCCTAGAATTTATACCCTCCCACATTCACCCTAATTTCACCCACTAAGATTCACCACTACCCTCTATACCTCCACCTCCACCTCCACCACCCAGCATCCCCACACAACCATTTACTCTCCCTATCTTCCCCCAACCGTAAAAACACCTTGAAAACCACCACATACCATCTATACCCCCCACTCCATCTCTTCCCCCACACCTTCACCCGCCCCATTCCACTTTTCCCACGCTTCTACCCCTGCCTATTTTACATACCACTCCCCCTCCGGGACACCCTCTCCATGTCCCGCATCATCCACCACCGTGGGTACCCATTCCTTTCAATACATGGTCGTTGATTCCCACGAACGGGTACGGGAGTGGATTACCCGATTGATCCTCCTTCACCTCGCCCCCACTCCGCTCCCGAGTTTGCGTCACCCCCTCCTACAGAATGGCGCACTGATGTTTCCCCCTTCCATTCCCTGGCCCAAGGTTACCCCTATGTCCCCCTCTCTGAGCATTATTGCTTTGTTTACTATCAAAAAGGGCACCAGATGAATCAATGCCCCAACCACCAGCCATTTGTTCCAGCACCACCTCCTTCCCCACCCCGAGAAACTCTTCCACCTCACACTGCTCCTCCTGCCGCCCCAGCTCCCCCATCAGCTCCTGACCCTCCTCATCCACCGCGCCTTACTTACCGAGCCTCTGCCAGGCAATGAGGATGCCCTGACCCTTTAGAGTGGTGATGCCATCACATAGTTGGCACTTCACTTACTCTCACGGAGTATGCAGGGTGATATCAAAGTGGATGTCCCGATGTTTGACGACCACCTACAGCCCGACGCCATTGTTGATTGGCTTGCCGCCATGGAGCGGATTTTTTAGTATAAACGGCTTAAGGGCCGTAGGTGTGTTCTCCTAGTAGCGACCAAGTGTCAGGACTATGCAAGGATTTATTGGAATGACTTGGAGTAGCGCCGTGCCATTGAGGCTCTTCCCCCTATCCAGTCCCGGACTGATATCTGTGCACAGTTGATGTCCGCTTTTGTCCCCGCCACTTATGAGCATGACTTATTTTTACGAGTTCAGTCTCTTCACCAGGACACCACAGTTTTAGACTACACGGAGCGATTTCAGCTTTTATATACTCGATCCGGGCTCGACGAGAGTGAGGAGAAGCGCATTAGCTGTTATATTCACTATCTGCAAAGCTACATTCAGTGTGATCTTGCTTTACGTGAGGTCACCTCCTTTGCCAAGATGGTGGAGTATGCCACTAAAGTTGATTCCTTCCACCAGACTGCCCCTCCATCATGTAACCGCTCCATGACTGCTCCTCCAGCATGAGTGACTTTTCCACCTACTGGGACTCCCTCCACTGCAGTTACTCCTACTACCACGGTACCTCCTCCTGCACCAGCTCATCCGATCACCTTCAAATGCTATAACTATGGGATGATGGGCCATCGAGCCTCGAATTGTTCCCTCCCTCGTCATCATGCTCTCTTAGCTTCTGGGACCCGAAGTATCTTGAGGAGGCGCCGGAGATCCCACCTCAGCCAGCTCTCATTACGATCCTCGAAGGTGACACGAAAGGCCTTCCCCTCTGAGTTCGAGGATAACTCTTTTCAAGGGGGGAGAGTGATGTGAATAAGGGTCCTTTCGTCATTTTTAGTATTTCTTTTTATTTTAGTATTCAGTGTATTTTTTCCTTCTATTTTGTATTTATAGGAAGGAAGGTTATTTGGCAATAAGGGCACAATCGTAATTGATACTTATCTCAGTGGTCAAGCAACCTCATTCCTTTAAATACTCCTTATGTAAAGTGATATGAGTCATTCTTTCATTATGAGATACTGAGATTTGAGAGAGTTTAAAGAGAGAATTATCTTTTTTGCTCCCATTTGACGTCATTTACGTCATTCGGAGTGAGGAATTCCCATCCAACTGATAAGAGATTATCTTATTGATCATGACAGTGGCGACTAGGGCTGTGTTTCGGCCGGATCGGATCGGAAAGAAATGCTTCGAAAAAATTTCCTAAATTTTCGGCAAAAAAATTGGCATGGCGAAGACGAATCGAATTTTTTTCGAAATTATTTTTTTTTCAATTTTTGAATTTTCGACAAAATTCAAAAATTCAGCTGTATTTTCTAAAAAAATCAGAACAACTTTATTTACATCCATGTTAAAGACCAACTTTCGTTTCAGATCTGTTAGAACTTCCAAGGTGGAACACAATATATGAAAAGTATTTGTTCATACATTAACATTATTTACATCCATGTTAAAACCAAACTTCCATGAACATAGAATTTCATAAAATGGACAATTTATGAAAAGTATATGTTCAGATCCGTTAAGGAAACTCCCATGTTCAGATCTGTTAAGGAAACTTCCATGTTCAGATCTGTTCAGATCGATGAAAAAGAACTTCAGATCCATAAAAAAACTACAGACCGAGTGAGAGAGAGGAGAGGTATGAAGTGAGAGGTTTTTTGTTTTAGGTGAAAGTGAAAAGGTTTTTTGTTTTCTAATGGCAAAGCACATTGTTTATCTTTGGAAAATAAAATAGGGTATATATTTTTTAAAACTTTAATGTTCGACAAATATCGAAAAGAATAATCAGAATATATTTCGGAAATTCGGATCAGATAAATTTTTGAAAATTCAAAATTTGAAAAAAAAAATCGATTTCTGATTCGTTTTTTTTTTTGGAAATTTCGAAAATCAGAAAATAAATAATTATTCCAAAATCGGATCAGAATTCGAAAAAATCGAATGTTCGAAAAAGGAAAAAAAAACTAGTGACGACGAGTTTTGTACGATGGTGACCCCAAATAATAATATTGCACAAACAAAAAGAATATGGGTAAAACCAAATATCAAAATGCAAGAAGATATAATATTTACGTGGCTCACTAATTTCGCTACGTCCACAAGTGACTCAAATCAAATCAATAATTTCAAGAGGGTTATAAAAAGAGGGCTCTCACAAGTACAGTTCAATTGAAAAATACAATGTGTATTTTTCTACACAAATGTGTGCACTCAAAACATTCCAAATGAACTATCTTTCTCACTCTAACTCTTTTCTTGTCTTGCTGTTGGATGATTTCTGATGCTAATTTCATGTACTATTTATAGGAATTATGTCCAACAAATGGGATAAGTAGAGGGAGCCGTGGATTTTTTTTATTAAAACCATAGATTAAGAATAGAATAATTATATAAAAAATGGAATGATGAAGCTTGTAGATAAATTATTGAAAGATAAGTTTTAGTAGGGATGAGGGGAAAACACAAAATGGGGAAAAGAGTTGCGGTTTTTTAGTAAAAAATAAACGATAACAGTAAATGAGGACAAAAGCATAATATTCTTTCAATAAATACATAGTTTATTAAAGAGGAAAAAATGTGAAAGGTGTTTATGTAACACCCCGTATTTTTTAACATTTAGAATTTAGTTAATTCTGACATTTTTAAATTACATGTGTGCAGTAATTTAATTAAAAAACAATATTTTGTGTTTATTAAGTATTGATAGAGAGAGAGAGAGATTATGACTAATATTAATTGAATAAATTTACTAAGTGCGTAGTAAATAATATGTGATAATTATTATACGTCGTACTGAGTAATATCGACGGCATTATATTATATCTCAACCGCGAGTCGTGTGTAGGCAATGTGAAGGTCGAGATAGAAAATTTATGTAGAGTGACTCGAATGGTGATTTCGAGGTCACGGTTGATTCTGAATGAACCGAAATAGGTTGAATAGAGTATACGGGTGTATTAATTGGATCCCGGGACATTTTTAGATCAACCCGATACCACGTAAGGGTGTTTTGGTCATTTGGGAGTTTAGGGTTGGAAAAGCTCCGAATTAAATAGTTATTTAGGTCTTAGGTGTAGAGGCTAGAGTTAAAATACTTGAGATAAAAGAGAGGCCATAAGAGAGAGTAGGAGAAAAGTTCTTAAGCCAACCTACACCATTTTTCACCAGTGTCGTCGTCGAAATCATGATGGGAGCAAGGAGAAGGCACCTCCATCATCTAGCAAAGAAAATCAGACCACTAAACCCTAAGGCAAGTGTTTAACTTGCAATCCTTTTGAGCACTTATAATACCTATGATAGTGTAGGGTTAATATTGCATGAAAACATGATTCTGGGGAATATATATTGAGATTTGATTAATGATTGTTGGAATATCATCTTAGAAATCAAACTCCTGTTAATGTAACACGAAATCTGGGATTTAGTTTAAAAGAATGATAAAAATCTGAGTTCTAGAAAATGAACATGCGTGAAAAGTAAACCTATCGTATATATGAATAAAGTGAGAATTTCATCTTGTCTAATGTGAATTTCAAGATGATTTGAGGATGTATTACATTAGAAATAGTTTAAACAATCATATATGATGCCTGGTTTATATGGGTGGACGTTTGGATGAGTATAACTTTAATGGAGGTTGAATTGTGTAAAAATGGAAGAACGTGTATCTGGGGAAACTGATTCAAGCAGGCATCGCTTGATCAATCGATCGAGGTCGATCGATCAATTTTGTCGATCGTTCGACGATTGCTGAAATTGGGGTCTTTGTTTATTTACGTAGTTTTCTTAATCGATAATTGCGGGGGACTTTGTTAATGGTTTATGAATTACATGGGGACTTGGGAATTATGGTAGACCTATAATTAAAGCTTATTCCTAGTCATAATGAGGGTAAAATGAGACTAGGACCGAGGAGAGTTAAACGGTTATGTTGAACATCGAAGACTAAATAACGGGTTACGAGAAGCGTAAATAATAACCCAAAATTGATACCAGTTGGGTAGTGATGTATTAACTATTGAAATTACTTAAGGGATAACTAGGAACCTTCGGGTAGTGAGTGACACTCGGGAAAACAAGAAAAGAATATTAAGTGTGAATCTTTAGTACGTTGGGTATTCAGGACATACGTATAACGTACTGGATATATTTATAGGTTGTGTGTATACCTATTATGTGTCTTCTTATGTGTGTAAGCATACCTACGCTGCCTGCTATCACGGGAGGTCACGCGCAGTCAGCGATCCCACCTTGGCGATGCCAGTGAGGTCTGGGTGTGTGCCCCGGAACCTAGAACTTGGGGTTTGATCACTATTTTAATGTATGATAGTGTGACTAGTCATTTGGGTACGTTAGGTATGTGTGTAACCCAAAGGCTTAAGACTATGTTCGCCTCCATTGTGTGTTTACTTGATTTATGGTTCGAAAGTTATTCCGAACCGGTAGTCCTTGATTTGGTAAGTGAGGTACATGGACTCGATAGCAGAGTATGCAAGCATCGCGTTTCTCGTTCCAAGGGTGTTGTAGTTGTATATATAGATAGTGTGATATATATATATATATATATTCACATGTGAATTATCCTACTTTTGTGTGATAGTAGAAGATATAGATAGTGTATATATAAAGTAACCTAAGTAAGAGAGACCTAATTAATAGTTCAATAACAAATATGGTTAATATTAATTATGGTTTTATAATAGCGCATCGTATGGGCGATACAAGTGAGCTAAGCATATTAGCGGTTAGATGAATACTAAGGTGACTATTCAGACTGGGTAGCATAACTAGGTGGATTTAGTAAGAAACGTTAGTTGTACAATATAGTTAAGAGGTGAGAAACTCAAGGGAGTATGCGTGAAACTACACTGCTCTTACTTCATTTTAATTACTTGTTAAATATTTTCAAAGGTTTTGGGTAGGGGTGTTCAAAAAATTGACTTGGACCGACGGACTGAGCCGAGCCGACTCTTTTTCCGTCTTTTTTCTTAATCGATCCGATCTCGGTTTTTTTTTGGCGGACCGACCTAGTCTGTCCGGCCCACGGTTTACAGTTTCAAAAACCCTGTTAGGACTGACCCGAATTGACTCTATATAAAATTCTATATTTTTACATATATGTATATATATAAGATAAATTAATAGTGAAAATGTATATTTTAATATTTGATTAGTTTAAATTATAGTTTAATCCAATAATAGGCTTGTTTTAATTGCAAATTTTGATATTTTTTCGTTTTTAATGTTTGGAAAAAATACACTCGGATATATTTTTATTATTATAAATTATGTAATTCATTAATGTGAGGACCGAAGGGTTGGATCGAACCAACCCTATAAAAAACCGAACCGACTAGGGTCGGTTAACTGACATTATAGGTCCGATCTCGGTCTATTTTTTTAGAGGACCGACCAAGTTGGTCCGATCCAAAAAAAAAACTCAAAATCGAACCGAACAGGACCACGAACACCCCTAGTTTGGGTCTCTAACCCGTAACAAATCTATTTTCAAAACTTTTAGGTGTCCAGATACAAGGACACCGCCACGCATGATATTTCATTCCAAGGATGCGTCGCTGCAGTGCTTGTGGAGGAATGCAAGACTTGAGTGCACGCTTCAGTCATTTTATTCCTAGTCTAGGTTCATATTCAGTTATTTCATTTGGGCCATGTTTCCCATTTAGTTCTAACTTTTAGTTGGATTTATTCCTTTCAGTTTCATACTTTGTATTTTGATTTACTTCATTTCAATTAGATTTATGACCTGGATTTGGAGCTGATGGTTTATTCGGCATGTATTCATTTATGTATTTAGTTATTTAATCATATGATGTTCCAGACTTCAATTATTGTGTGAATGATTTACATTATTTTACTTTCGTGTATTATTTATGTTAATGAAAGATAAAATTTGGCACTGACTTATTTAATAAATAAGTGGTTAGTAATTTAAAAAAGGTTTTCGCCAGCGATACTAGGAATGAACCAAATGAGATTCCTGCTTTAGTTTAGGAAATGACTTATCATCCGTTATTTAAACAGGTAGGGTGTCACAGTTTGTAGATTTCTTCCTTTAAAAGTGTAATTCGTAGAAATAGGAGGATATATAATAGGAATTGAGGATATTTTTTTTCCATACCAAAAACATAGTTTATAACAATAGGAAGAAATGCAATAAGAAATACAAGATGAACAAAGGAAGGAAGACGGCCAATTTTATCAAAACATATTATTGGAAAATAATTTATGTTGAAATGGAGGATTTATTAGAATAAGATTGATGAAGTAATATGTATTAACACTTTTTGACAGGATTTAAGAAAAAGATACGATAAGTTATTGAAATTAAAATTATTAGGACACAAGATGTGTAAAATTATTTTTATAAAAATAATAGTTTATGAAAATATGAAGTATAATAACTAAAAATAGGAAGGAATGAAAATCCCATATTTTTTGTTTTCCTTCCATTTGTGCTTGTAAATACCACATAGGAAAGGCGTTCTAAACAGATCAATATATAAAATAAAAAAAGTAAAAAATTAAAAAGAAAGGAAAACAAACATAGAGATATTTATTAAAATATAAGTTTGAGTAGTCAAGTGGGTTTAATTGAAAAGATAAGAATATGTGCATTTTAAAGAGAGAGAACGTTCATCAAACTGAAGATAGATAGAGGCAAAATTTTATTTTAAAAAATATTGTCAAGAAGAAAGGAGAAAAGATTTCCAATTTTTTTGATAAAGATTAAATGAATAGGAGTATAGCTAAATAAAATAAAATAAGGATTTATAATGCAAATTAAGTTCTAGTAATTTTGGGGAAAATTAGGGAGTTCGCATATAAAAAAAAAAGAGGAGGAAAAAAGGTTGTATTTTACATGATTTTATCAGACATACTTTTATAAAGAATGATGATATTTATTTATAAATAATTTTCAACATGAATTGATGGGAAGCGTCTATGAATTTTTTATTAAAAACATAGTTTGTAGAAATAGGAGGAAATATAAAGAAAAGAAAAGAAAAATATTTAAATTTTTTTTGAAGAGAATACGAATTGAACTAGGAAAGAGGATTTAATATGAAATGTAGAGACTAGAGTAAGCGTTTTTTAAAGAGAATATAGATAGATTGAGTAAATAACTTTATTGAAAATATATTATGGATATAAAAAATGGAGAGGTGATTATTGATTATTTATGAAACATTTATAACAATGGAGACAAGAGCATGGGTAATTTAGAAAGAAAATAAGTTTATCAAAAAAACAGATAAACAAAGTAAAGAATCATATTGAAAAATAATGTTAGTTGAAAACATGGAAATATGCGTATGGATACTTTATTGAAAACTAAATCAATCAAATTTAAGTATATTGAATAAGGATTTTTTCAATTGAAATATAAGTACGAAGTTGAAAAGAGATAAGATCACATACTGGGCTGCCATGCCAAGCATAAACCTTGTACTCGAGAGATTAATACGACCTTCAATTTTAGAAAAAGCATTTCAACTCACAAAATAGCCTTGGTAATAGTTTTATAATCCTACAATAAAAATCAAGGATGAACCCGAGTATACAATACGGTCGATGAACTTTTATGCAGTAAAATTTCATTTACTTTCTTGTATTTTAGGATATTATTTAATACTATTGACCTTTATTACCATGTTAAATCATTTTTATCAATTGACTATGGAGGCGGTGGTATTTTAATAAATTAATAATGGTTTAATCCTAATTAATAACGGTTTAATCCTAATAATTTCACTCTTTTAACACACTTACATGAAAAGAGGGAGTTTTAGTTAAAGGTGAACATCTGCATTATTCAGATTAGTTGTTTAATTTGTTTTTTTTTTTGTTTTTTTAGATTAGTGATGCACCAAAAGGACTACATTTGACAATATATCATCTAAGCCAGTAATGGAATATCAAAAATTGATTATTATAAGATAACATTTGGTTTCCTTTAGGTTTCAAATTTTAAAAATGATATTTTCATATTTACAATTTTTGTATCGCTTAAAGGTGCATGTTTGTAATCTAAAAACACACTGAAGTGTGAATAACCAATAATAAAGGTTAAAGTTAATAGAGACAAATCAGGTGATCACTTGTTTCTCTCCACCACTTAGACAGCATATGTGCCATTGATAAATTTATCAACTCCATGTATTCCCATCCAAGTGTAAGTTTGCAAATATAAACGCAACCTAATCTTCTTGAACTGACACAGATCATAAAATTAGACACAAAACAATGAATGTTACCTCAGAGGTGGTTGCAAGATAAGGGACTGTCTTTTCTCCGTTCACAATGCAACTAAACCTTAGAGATTTTGTGGCCTTTGATGGAGACTCTAGTTCCTCTGAAACCTTATCAGATTCTGGTATATATGTGTATTTTGGAAGTTTTCTGCAGGACTGGAAACTTCTGGTCAACAGTTCGTTTTGCCTGTGACGAAATTCAGAATGAAAGATAAGGGGATTAACCATTGTGTCTAGTCCTAGTATAGATTCTACAGAAAATAAGAAATGTCAAAATGGTAAATTTGACTAGGGTAAAATTACATAAACAGAGAAAAAAATGGTTCAGAAAATTCAACGCGGGTAAGTTTTCATGGTTCGCTACCCAGGGGAAGAAGGGGAGAGCATTGGTTCTAGTTTTGGTTTTGGTTTTAGTATAGACGCGGAACATGTACAACGGTTTCAGCATAGTCAATCTTATGCAAAAAAATTCAGACCATTAGAAAACGATCATAAAAGAGCATCATGTTGTTTATAACTACCTAACAAAATTAATTTATGCATCGAAAAATATAGTTAATAGAAAAGTTTTTAATCGAACAGTTAAAGAACTTTTCATCAGAAAATGTACATTGCAATTAGTTTTATTTGATCTGTTGGTGCCATTGGTGTGTTGTGCTTAGTTTTATTTTATCTTTTGGTGCCACTGGTGTGTTACGCCAATTGACATCGAGGTTCACTCAATGGCTCTGAGGAGAGGATCACAACTGAGCCTCGAACGCCGCACCTCCCGACTTGATGCTACCCTCGAGGTCATTATTGAGCAAGTCAATGCGCTCACACAGCCACCCTCCTCCCTACATTAGCTACCGTGACACCACACGCAGCCCCACTCACCACCATCATCCCACCTTCCCCAAGACTTGATCCTCGAAAAGGCATTCCACCGTCAAACTTCCGCCGCAACTCAACCAGAAAAACTTTGTAACCTAAGAAAAAAAGGGACCATTAGCCCCAAGTCTATAAATGAAAAGAAGAAGAAAGGTGCGATGAAGATCCCCAAAGTTCAAACTCCCCCTAGGGTTTCATCTCAAACCAAGGAGGTGAGGACACGCGGCGATCAAAGTGGCCTCAAGAAACAAAGAGGTTGTTGTCGATTGATGAAATCCAGAACAACCTTTGAGTGTAGGAAGCATTACCTCGCGGCCCAAAGCGAGTTTTCGACCTGGGCAGCCCTTATTGCACGTTGAGGTTGGAAGTGAAGAACAAAAAAGAATAGAAATAGAAAAAGAAAACAGTTAACACAATGGTGTGGTATCATAAAGTAATTTAATTTCAAAATTTTATATATTAAAGAATTATGTCAGTATGTGATTACATTATCGTCATAAATGTTGCATCTTTAATGCATTCTCCACCTAAAAGTACATGTACTTATTTTGGTACCATTCAATAGTATGGAAAAAATGTAGAAGAATGTTATTTATGGTGACTTCATATACAAAAAATACATATACTTCATTGAATTTATTTCTTAACCCCTTCAAATAAGTTATCAATTTCTGAAGAACAAACTAAAAAACAAAAAGCATGAACAATATGAAGTTCAGATTTCACACCGAAGGAGAATCTTTTAGTGTTTCTCAGTAATTAAAGAACAAAGGATCCCAATCAAAAGGTATATGAGAAGCCTACCAACATACCTGTTGGACATCTAAACAATTAACATAAAGAAGTTGACTTTTAAGAAAGGCATAAAATCTATTAAATTGCGTTTCCACACACGAAAACTAATGCAAAAATAGAATAGCAAGTCTTTTAACTACAGATCTAAAAGTGTCACTTTTTTCAATATATTTCTTGTTAAACTCGGTGTAAAATATGAGTATTGTGTTGTTGAATATCAGTTTTGCGGGTTTTGAAATTTTGATGAATTATCTGTCGGAAATCTTCACAGAAATTCTGAAATTTGGGTCTCAAAAAACATTTTCATTGGGTCTCCCCCTAGGTTTCATCTCAAACTAAGGAGGTGAAGACAAGCAACAACATAAGTTGCCCAAGGAAACAAAGAGGCAGTCGTCAATTGCAGAAATTCGGGACAGCCTTTGAGTGTAAGACCCACTGCCTTAGGGCCCCTAAAGCAAGTCTTCGACCTGGGCAGTCCTTATTACACCATGAGGTTTGAGGTAAATAAGAAGAGAAAAATGGAAAAAGAAAGGAGCGGAAGAGGAGAACGTCAAATGACGAATCCCACCACACCGGCAACCTCGAACAAAGACAAAGGCCACAATTTCAGTGGTCTAAGCTCGCTTAATAGTATTATTTGTATACCTATAATCAAACAGACAACCCCTTGTTCACGCACAAATGTATGCGTATGTGCGCGTGTGTAAAAGTATTATGCGTATACATATTATAATTAAAAAAACAGCCAGCCCCTTGATCTGTGTAGGGATCAAAATTTGATGTTTGGGGAATCAAAAAATGCTTGTGCCACTGTTCTTGTGCAAATTTAACAATAAAAACTTCGAAACCACTTAATTTAAAACAAACAAAATATTGTGTTGTATACGCTAGCACCTGCGCTCCACCCCAAGTAATAAAATAAAAACGAAATGAACACGATCAAAACTACACACAAGTCCCAAAGACTATTAATACGAAACAAACACGATCAAAACTACACGAGTCCAAAATAATCATTCTCTCTAGGATTAAGGTCTCTTAAGTTTCGTTCCCAACAAAAAGAAAAGATGATCGAGGTATCATCATCGTAGCACTTCACCTTTCTTTCTTTCCTATACGATCGTCTCTAGAAAAAAAAAGATCGCTTCACCTTAAATAACACAAGTCGCACTAAACATAACTTAATAAAACTGAAAATCAAATATGTATTAAGCCGGAAATTAACATTACAAATATTTCCCATAACAAGCACGTAGAAGAACGAATACTAATATGTATATGCATCAAACTTATTTAAAATGAAAATGAAATCAGTAGAAGTTCCCTCGAAGATAACCAAATCAAAAAGGAAACTGGTAAATTAGGGACTCCTAAACTTTAGGTAAAATACCAAAACAATTATTATTAATCTCCAGAGTAAACCAAAACTTATATGAAAAAATAGAAATCGAAAAGAAACCCAAATCTTATATGAAAAATACCGAGTGTTAAGAAAACAAAAACCACATAAATATGATAGTAAAGTAATCAGACACAGTAAACAAGTAACAGTTTAAATTGAAATTGAAGAAGAGTTGTATAAGACTCACTTGAAGAGAAAGAGATACAACCTCCATTGATGATAAAAAAAAATAGGGTTTAATGTTCTGGAAAGAGGAAAGCAGTTTACTCGGATGAAATGAAATCAATTTGTGGGTATGTGTTGAAAAAGAGAGAGTGTTCCGATTTATAAAGGGATTCAAATATACCAGAGATTGGAAAGAGAGAGAAATTGGAGATTTGTCATTGAGACGCTCTTCCGATTGCCCTATTATACATGTATTTGGCTTCTCCGGTTAGAATTTGGGAAAGGCGATTATTACCAATCACTCTCGTAGGCTGATGAGTCCCATGTTTAATATTTGGCTAGGTCTTATTTAAAACTTGTATTTTACATCTACTCTGATTTTACACATTTAACCCTGCAAAAACATAAACATAAAATGTGTATTTCTGTGAAGCTTAACATAGCCCAAGTTGTGTTGGCGACCATGACCCTACAACATCAGGGAGGAAGATAAGAACTCCTAGAAAATTAAAATTAAAATGACTAGAACTTTCCTCACACTGATCCGACAGTCAAAAATATTCAAATCAAACTTTTGTCAAAATAAGAAATTATTAAAGGAATTTGATAACAAATCATTACGTACCAAAAACATAGATGATTCGAAAGCAAAACTTATTCAGAAGTAAACCCAAATTAGATTATATCACAATAAGAATGTGAATTTCTGTGTGTGCGCGCGCGCATGTGGGAGATGACATGTAAAATGACAAACACTAAGAACACAATAGTTGACCTCTAGTTGAAAATCACACCCTCCTGTGGATATTAGTAGATATTATATAGGGAGTGGGAAATATATTCAAATTGAGACGATTAGATGCAACTAATTACTAGGAATTTTTATGGTTTGTCAGAAGCTTACCATGCGTCGAGCTACGTTGACACTGCTAGCATTCTTGACCATAACCCTACATCAATAGGGAGAGAGACAAGTCAGATAAGAACTTCTAAAAACTTAACTTAAAAATGGAATCACTACGAGTCCTCACACTGATTCAATATTCGAAGACGACCAAATCAAGAATTCGATTTCAAAATTTCTGAGAAATTAGGAGCTACTAAACTTTTAGGTAAAATACCAAAACGTATGGAAAACACAAATCAGAAGTAAATTTGAATTAGATTATATCAAAATAAAAGTTTCAATGAAATTTGTTCATACGCAAGTGCACGCTCATGTAAAAGTATTATGTGTATACCTATAATCAAACAGATAGACCCTTGTTCACGCACATATGTACGTGTGAGCGCGCGCTTGTAGAAGTATTAAGTGCATACATATAATCAAGCAGACATTCCCTACCCTTGGTCTGTGTGGGAATCAACTTTAATGTTTGGGGAATCAAAAATGCATGTGCCACTGTTTTTATGTAAATTTGACAATAGAAACTTCAGAACCACTTGATTTACAACAAACCAAAGACTGTGTCGTACACACTGGACTAGCGCATGAGCTCCATCCCAAGTAATAAAATAAAAACAAAATGAACACGGTCAAAACTACACATAAGTCCCAAAGACTATTAAAACGAAACATATACAGATCAAAACTACACACGAGCCCAAAATAATCACTCTCTCTAGGATTAAGGTCTCTTAAGTTTCATTCCTAGAAAAAAAAATGATCGAGGTATTGTCATCATAGCACTTCACCTTTACTTTCTTTCATAAACGATCGTTTTTAAAAATAAGATCGCTTCACCTTATTATATAAGAGAAGTCTCACTAAGCATAACTTAATAGAACTGAAAATGAAATATGTATCGGAACTCGTATTAAGTCGGAAACTAACATTACAAATATTCCCCATAACAGGCAAGTAGTAGAACGAAAATTTATGTATATACATCAAACTTATTTAAAATGAAAATGAAATCACTAAAAGTTCCCTCAAAGATAACCAAATCAAAAGGGAAATTGTTAAATTAGGGGCTACTAAACTTTAGGTAAAGTACAAAAATAGAGATGTTTTAAAACCAAAACTTGTATGAAAAATACAAATCAGAAGTTTAATGTTTAATGTTTAATACGAAAATACCAAAACAGCCAAGCCATTATGTGAGTTAGGGTTTTTCAGAGATTAGTTTTGTAAATTATGAATCATATTGATTAATGTACAGAGTGTTGAGAAAATAACACACACATAAATATAAGACTGACGTGATTAGATGAAGGGTTAATCATTAACAGTAAAATGCAGTAAACAAGTAACAGTTTGAACTGAAATTGAAATATATTACAGATTAAAGAGAGAGAGAGATTGGAGATTGGTTTACTCGGATGAAATGAAATGGTTTGTGCGTGTGTTGGACAAGAGAGAGCGTTTCGATTTATACAGGGATTCAGATGTACCGGAGATTTGAGAGAGACAAATTGGAGATTATACATATGTGTATTTGAATCACCTACTATATTATATATATGTGTCTTCTCCACCTACTATTTGGGAAAGGGTATATTAAAGGCCGTGTTTGATAGATTTATGAAGATTTCTCCCGCTAGTATTTGGGAAAGTTCGAGAGCATAACAAAATTTACCGTTCAAGTTTTTTATTTTTTATTTTTTTCTAAGATTATTTATTAGGATCAAATACCGAAAAGTCCTTCAAACATTTTTTAATACACATATAGTTCAAGTCTTTTATTTTGTACCAAAACATCACTCAAACACTCATTTAACTAATATTCTCTTATTTTTAAAGGTCCGTGCCAGCGACATGGTGAAGGACTTTTTTGACCAAAATAAAAAAACTTGGACTAAACGTGTATTAAAAATGTTCGAGGGACTATTTGGTATATGCCCCTATTTATTAACTATAATAACTGGAGGAAACAATCCTCCATTAGTTAGATTCTGACAATGGGCGGGTGGATGAATTGAAAATAATTTGAATTAAAAATACACAGGTTAACATATAGATTTGTCAAAATCATGCACGACATGAATCGACACGAACTTATAAGTTAGTGAGGGGATCCTTAATGAGTTCGGGTCATATCAGTATCAACCTGATAAGACACGATAGTTAATGGATCGGGCTAGGGTTTACTTCCTTCACCCATTAATACTCCATAAGACTAATTAAGACCCTTTTCTGGTAACTTAAGTTTTTAGTCCCATTTTTTAAGAACTGCCATGTCTTTATTATTTTAGTTGTTGGTCTTATTATAATCACTATGGGACAAGTGTCGTTATCTATAGAAAAAAAGATGGGCGGTTACAGAGTAGTAATGAGCAGTTTTTGGTGGTTATGGAACTTACTACAATTTAAAAAACACGTGAAATGGAGGCCTAAAAAATCTTAGAAGATAGGATTAAGGCTAAAAAAACTATTAATTTACGTAAATAAAATATAATGTTGAGACTTATAAACAGTTCATGTAGCTGAATGCTACTTTATTTATAATGAATTTTACTAAATGAGAGAGTTAGTAATGTCAATGAATTAATGGATCAAAATATGTTTAAAAATGAACTAATATGTCAACTTTTATACGATTCAAAATACTGGGTAATAACGGGTGAACACGACACAATAAGTTAAGATAATGGATCGAGTTTGAATATGATTTTTTCACACAATAAAAAAGTCACTCACTCAGACATGAACACGATAAGACCCGAACACGATAAAAATCGACATGAACATGACCCGCTGCCAAGTCTATTAAAATGGTTCGGGATCAGTTGTGGGTTCGATTCAGCCGGTTATGAGACGGGTCGGATTTGGTTTACTTTTTCATTTCTCTTTTTTTTTGGACAATCAAATTACAGATCAATCTTCACAACACTGGTGTAAAAAATAACAGATAAGGACTAAAGAGGTGATGAAGAAGATAGAATGGTCAATGTATTTAATAAGTGAAATGAGAATGTTTTTTACCCGCAAACGACCCGGTATTGACTCGCGCATAAACCAATCTATTAGTGCATTAAACCCATGTCAACTCACACAATCTATCAAGTGAAAATGGATAGCTTGTTTTCGAGTGTTTCTGGCCCGAGTTGTCCTTTTAATCCATATTCTCGACCCTAATAATATTTAAGAACATCATGTTATAAATATTTAGGTGTCAAAGATGTATGCATATACATAATACACTCTAATGCTAGATGTACGTCAACATCATGCCAAGCTGAGATGTCAAGCATCTAAGTGAGAAGCACGACAATGTCATGCTGGAAGCATAAGGTGTCAATCATCTGGAATCGCAGGCACGACAATGTTATGTTATAAGCGTCGAGTGTCAATCATGCAGAGTAGAAGCACGACAAAGAAAATATACATGCACGACAAAACAAAGTTAGCTACTGACTCACTATGCTGACACACCGGGTTATGTTAACCTATAAAAAGTCCCACATGTTTGTACCTTAAAATATACTTCTGAAATCAATACAATACAATTGTAAATATTTTGATCCTTATTTATGTTCAAGTTCCATTTTATACAACACGTTATCAACATGATTTTGCTAATTAGTTTATATTCTACACTGCCGCTAAAATCAAATATGTTCTTCTTCCGAACAACAATTGGTAACATTTATTTTAGGTGATAAATTTATTAGAAATAATTTATTTGTTCCTCTATGATGGGTTTTCTAATGGTGGGACAAATTTGGTCAAAATATTGATATATCACCTAAGGAAATTTCCAAAGAAAAATTAGTTTTACCTTGGACTCAATTTCATCCAAGCCTCAGAGGGAGAAATAATATTCCCATGGGGCTATCCACCCTATTATTTTTTACTGAAACCAGTATCCCATGGATTTGAAAATGGGATTTGCAATGCAGACTAAATCAATTAAGAATTACTCTTTTGGAAAGAGTTTTTTATTATCGTAAGTGGATTGGAATTAATAATTCGGAGACCATGTCTTCGATAAAGGAGAGCTTAATGAGCTACATATCACAGCAGGATGAATATCCTCCTCCAATGGGGAAATGTCTTCCGGTGCTAATCCAATATAGGATTTAAAATTTTTAATCAAAAAGAAGTTCCCACGGGCCACGTAACAGGAGCTCCTTCAGAGATTTATCGACCATATGAAAATTGAATTTACTGCGGCTTTCACCAAAACTTATTTTGATAACAAAATTTTTTCCCTTTTCCTTCGGTTGATGATACATCCATGACATCAACCAAAAATATGGAAGATAATGTAACAACCCGCGTAATTTTTAGGGTATTTTCAAAAATATAGGAAAAATAAAGTTTTTAATAAAATTATTTTGTATTGCTCAATTATGTTGAGAATTATTTTTAAAGCCGGGAATTTCAAACGGTTTCAAAATCGGAATTAAAACGGATTTTTAAATGATTTTTAAATATTTTGTCCCTTATAATTTTTAAGCCAAACTGTCAGCAGAACTGGGCGATCGATTGATCGATGCCAGGATCGATCGATCGATCCCCTAAAGTTTCGTGAACAACAAGTATTTTCGAGGATTTTTAGTTTGTTTCAATATCTATTCGTTTTACCTTATAAATAGGGATCGTGGGCAATTATTTTGGAATAGTCTTGTGGCACACAAAAATACCCATAAAATATATTTTATTTTCCTCTCTTTTATACAAAAATAGTAACCTTTAATTTATGCTTTCAACCTTAGGTTTTGAGGTGTTATTGGGGTTGTTTTGGTGATTGTTCTTTGAGGGGTTTTGATGATCTTATAGAGATGATCTTGATGATGTGATGGTGATTTCTGGGCAAATTTATCATTGTTTTCTCATCATGGTTTGAGGTATTGGATTCTATACAATATGCTCTTAAATCTCTCGAGAGTTATTCCCTTTAAATTCATGTGATTATTGAACTCATGTTTGAATTGATAAATTCATTGAAATTTGGAAAAAATAATTGTTGAATTATTTTGATTCATGTGGTATCATTATATTGTTGTTGAGCACATTGTCATGAGATTTTAATATGGCATGGATGTTGGGGACCCTCCATAATTCCTGTTTCCCGGGCTATGGCTTGATAAAGCATATGTGAATGGGGTGAGTCCTGGTGACCCATTGATGTGTTGTCGAGGAATTTATTGATAAATGCTATTGAGATTCACATTTGATTTGAATATTCGTACTCGTGTTGTTACGCTTTATTCATCGTTAACCTATATTTGTTGAGCATATTTCATGTCGTCTTGTGTACCTCCCCATATTTTCTTGAGTTGGCAGATTAGCGTGGATTGGGACGCTATGGACTAATTGGGATGATTTTTAGTGTGAATTATTTAGGAATAATTTTTAATACAAGATGAGAAGACTTGTATTTATTTTTTATGTATAGAGCATTGGGATTTTTTTTATTTCGAGATAGATAGTTGTTTTATTTCGAGAGACTTTTGGTTCAATTTAAATTTGAATAAATTGAGATTAGCGGATTCTCTTTGTATATTGTGGGCTTTGTTTAGATGATCTATACCTTGTTATTTGTGGATTATTTTAGTTTTATCGACAGTGGCGCGCCGCTCGCTCTCCCCGGGCGGGCATGGTGTTACAAAATGGTATCACAGCTTAGGTATACGACCACCCTCGGGTCTTGGCTTTTGGGTCTATTGCGTTTTTGTGGCACGTATTTGGAGATAGTCATTTTAGATTAGATGTGAGGAATTTAGTTTTGGGGATGAATTATTTTTGGAGATTGTTGGCCTAATTTTTTAGAGTTAGGCATTCGGCGAATTTCGATGGTGAAATTCCATTGTTAGTGGGCAAGTGTAACAACCCGCGTAATTTTTTGGATATTTTCAAAAATAGAGGAAAAATAAAGTTTTTTATAAAATTATTTTTTATTGCTCAATTATGTTGAGAATTATTTTTAAAGCCGAGAATTTCCAACGGGTTCGAAATCGGATTTTTAAATGATTTTTAAATATTTTGTCCCTTATAATTTTTAAGCCAAACTGTCAGCAGAATTGGGCGATCGATTGATCGATGCCAGGATCGATCGATCGATCCCCTAAAGTTTTGTGAACAACAAGTATTTTCGAGGATTTTTAGTTTGTTTCAATATCTATTTGTTTTACCTTATAAATAGGGATCGTGGGCAATTATTTTGGAATAGTCTTGTGGCACACAAAAATACCCAGAAAATATATTTTATTTTCCTCTCTTTTATACACAAATAGTACCCTTTAATTTATGCTTTCAACTTAGGTTTTGAGGTGTTCTTGGGTTGTTTTGGTGATTGTTCGTGGAGGTGTTTTGATGATCTTAGAGAGATGATCTTGATGATGTGATGGTGATTTCTGGGCATATTTATCGTTGGCTTCTCATCGTGGGTTGAGGTATGGGATTTTACACAACATGCTCTTAGATCTCTCGAGAGTTATTCCCTTTGAATTCATGTGATTATTGAACTCGTGTTTAAATTGATAAATTCATTGAAATCTGTAAAAATAATTGTTGAATTATTTTGATTCACGTGGTATCATTATATTGTTGTTGATCACGTTGTCATGAGATTTTAATATGTCACGGATTTTGGGCACCCACCAAAATTCCTTCTTCCTGGGCTATGGCTTTATAAAGCATATGCGAATGGGGTGAGGCCTGGTGACCCATTGATGTGTTGTTAAGGAATTTATTGATAAATGCTATTGAGATTCGCATTCGATTTAAATATTCGTACTCGTATCGTTACGCTTTATTCATCACTAACCTATATTTGTTGAGCATATTTCCTGTCATATTATGTACTTCCCAGCATTTTCTTTTGCTGACCGGTTAGCGTGGATTGGGATGCTATGGACCAATTGGGATGATTTTTAGCGTGGATTATTTGGGAAGATTTTTTAATACAAGATGAGAAACTTGTATTTATTTTTTATGTATAGAGCATTGGGATTTTTTTATTTTATTTTGAGATAGATAGTTGTTTTATTTCGAGAGACTTTTGGTTGTATTCAAATTTGAAGAGATTAAGATTAGCGGATTCTCTTTGTATATTGTGGGTTTTGTTTAGATGTTCTATACCTTATTGTTTGTGGATTAGTTTAGTTTTATCGACAATGGTGCGCCGCTCGCTCTCCTCGGGCGGACGGGGTGTTACAGATAATCCATTATTTTGTCTTGCGGAATAATCACAAAACCTATATGTTTAACAAGAATGCCCACAAAACCAACTGTGTCGGATTTCTTTGCCTCACTATGATCTGACATAATGAATATTTGACATCGTATGGCCCACATGGCCCATTACTCTTGACGTACCGATGCAAAAAGACCAAATATCAACTTTACGCCTGCTTTTATCTTTGTGGTAGGACCCAATGTCATTATCAGCCAACGTTAAACGACAAACGGTTCTGTCAAATCCAAATGCATAGGGACCCACGGGTCGTTTTAGACAAAATTATTTATTTTGATATTTTATGTTTAAATTGGAATAGTCCAATGCATGTTCAGACACAACTCTTCTCCCTCTCTCTCTTTCTTTCTCACATAAATTTCTCTACCTCTTAAGTTTGCTTAAGATTTTGGCACGCCTGCATAAATTTTTAAGTTTTATATTTTCACTTTTTATATAATAATGGTTTGTGTTTAATACTATATCGATCCTCTGTTATTGGTATCAGAGACATGATGGCTTAAATTGTTTGCTTAATACTTAAAGTAGTGATAATAATGGTCTAATTTTCATAGCCGAATAATAAGTTGCTATTCATCGGCGTGAATATTAATTTACGATTCATAATTAAAAAATCTATATTAATGAGTAGTAATGAAGAGAATGAGAAGTTTGGTTTTGATATGGATTGGCATTTGTCACCTTATGGTATTGTCGTGTTGCCATGATTGCGTTGAGACTTTAAAATCTCAAGTAAATCCTTGACCATTGGGTATCAAAAGTGATTTCTAATTCAGTTTATTCTATATCATTAACATATATGTTTTGTTATGCATATTATTTTCCTTCCATCAAATCATGGTATATATCACTATTTCTAAGTATTAACATGTATATTATTGAATTAAATACCATGAATACCCAAAATACACATGAGTCAATAAAAAACTCATCCTTAATTGAATTACCCAAAATACACATAAGTTTGATGTGACACCCCGCCTAATTAAATATCGGGCGATCACAACTTTATTAAATTAAATCAAGGTGAACAGTTGGTTCATTCTTAGCATCACTGTCGTAAAATAAATTTTCCAATTTAACACCCTAAAATAATTAAGCTAAGTGTCAAAACCATATTTAAACATTACTTTCCAAATTTTATTTAAAGAAAAATTATTTATTTATTGATTAACAGCATCTCAATAAATAAGAATCACACCACAATAAACCTGGAACATAATCAAATTAATTTAAAACATTCGTCAATCGAATGTGAACATGCGAAATCTAAATTCACACATCCAAACTGAATAAATCCCATAGTAACAATACTGGAAATAACTGAAATACAAATGTCCAATAACAACGGAATAATGGAAAGATATACACATGCCCAACTAGATGAAAGTACTAAGAGTGGATCTGAATGAATGAAGTCGTCTAAAAAACACGCCTGCAACTCCCACCTAGGCTGCAGCACGTTCCTTCCAAAGGATCCTAAGCAAGACGCCCCTATGGGTGGGCACCTTTAATACATACATATATATACAAGAGAGAGAAAGAAAAAAAGAAACGGGTCAGATCCCGATAGTGTGTTTGATTTAAAATACATTTAGCAAGTATTTAAATTGATACAGGCCAATCCAACAACATATTAGTGCGACACTCTCTTGAGAAATTCTCACCTCTCTTCTAATGTGCACACCTATCGCACTAACCTTCCCAATGGTCTATCCCATCATATAACACACTATCCTTTCCTAATGGATTAATTTATCTCATATTACTCGTAAGATTCAAAATTTAACGATTCAATTGTTTGAAGATTCTATTTCAATTAGTAACCAAAGTTCTCATTTTAACTTTATAAATCAATAAAGTTTTCCAGTGTCATATTATACTTCTCAAAACAAGTATTTACAATTTGAGCCATCAACCATGTCCTACATATCAAATCACACTAGGCAGTTCCAAATTTCAGAATTTCATATATATATATTAACTACTCGAAAATATATAAATCAACACAGCACCCCACATAATAACTATGGTGCGGGCAAACTCTACTATCCAAACCCCATATCACTCACGTCAAGGGGAATACAAATTCGGAATCACTCTCGAATTGTATTAACACATACTCAAACAATATTGAGACGAAATATAGATTCCAAGTCCCTTAGGACCGTCTGAACTATCACTGCGATAGCCTGTACCAAGGATATCTATACACAAACATAATGAGGCGAAGCATAGATTCCAAGTCTCTAAGAGGAAAGCACATACCCTCATCTCTTAGGACCGTCTGAACTATCATTCTGATAGCCTGTACCAAGGATATCTATCTTCTAGGGTACAAGTCAATATCCCCCATAAAGGTCCCATCGAGATAAGACTGTCCCAGCGCGGAAACCTCAGGGATAGCAAGTAGCGTGGGCATGATTTTCACACATAGATAGTATATGCATACACAATCATATAACTATACTAATATTACCATATCAATAATGGGTAAATTCTCAATTCCCATAATTACGTCATTCGCATTTATTTCTCATTATATAGTTATCACGTATAACCATTCACAATCTTACTTTAATTTGAGGAACTTTTCCACTTACTACATAACGCTTCATGGATTCTATCCTCCCAATTATAAAATTCAGCAGGTATACACATTTGTCCCAAAGTAACTCTCTTACGTCTCTCTCTCTCTCTTTAAATCATAAATTTACCGACCCTTATGTAGTTATCCCAAAATACAATCTTTGCCCGACATCGAGGGTCCCAAAATCTATTCACATGTCCTTCTGGTCTTCCCTATCTCCCAAAACATTTTATTAAGGATGCCCAAGAATTATTTCACGATAAATTGAATTTAACTCATTTAAAAAGGGAAATAGTAGTCTGCCAGGAGGGGTCAATCGATCGAGTTCTGAGGCTCGATCGATCGAACCTTCGATCGATCGAAGCTCTAGGCTCGATCGATCGATCAAGCAGGTCTGCGAAAATAGAAATTCTGCAGTTACGGGTTTCATCTCCAAACACCAACAATTTCCCCATTATCTAATCCCAATCGTCCCGGAATTGATGCTACTAACCTTATATCATCATATTAGGTATTTTCAACGTAAAGCATGTGAATTTCCGTGATTAAATCATGAATTAACAGCCCCAATTTCATATAAAATCTCAAGAACCCTAAAATTCTCTTAAACATGGTTCTAGCAATTATTTCCAGAATTCTCTTCTTATACACATCATAATTTCATGGTTTAAATTACTCTACATGGCAAGGGTTTCCAGAATTATCAATTAGACCAATACTACATGGATTTTCCTATCATAAATCGGGTTTTCCTCCATTAAAACTCATCTCAATTACTCCTAAACTAATATGAAAGATGCACCAACGAAATAAGCAAGATAAACACTTGCCTGGGATTTTCAGAGGTCTCGTTTGGTTCTGAATTCGGTATGGTTGCGTTCCCCGTCTCGCGATCTACGTGTTGGTGGTGGCGGCGGTGCAAACCGTTGAGTTTTGGGCCTTGAATTTGCCTTGAGAGCTCTCTCCTTCCTCTCCTATGGCTGTCACTTGTGTTTTGAGTTTATAACCCTAGAAGGTAACCTAGGTATCTGATATAACTCTTCTAATTTTCGTGTGTTTAATTACACAAAAATGTAAAATGACCAAAATGCCCTCTCGGGGTACTAATTAGGCCTAAAAACGCCTCGAGACACAAACTAAACCCCCGGGTACACTTTTCTGACTATCTTGACCCTTACGGACGCGTTGGTGCACTCCAAATGACCATATGAGCAACTTATAAAATATTCACTTTTATTTATCAATAATTAGTCCCAACGCGACACGGGCGCGTCCCGACTCAAATTTCCAAAATTGTCATTTTATTCACTCGTGACATTCAATATAATCAATATCATATATTACTTTGCTCAATAGTAATATTCAACAAATTTCCCATAATTACTAACTCTCGTCACATTAATAATTATAACATAATTAATTTTTGAATTTTTATTAAATAATTAACTCACATTAAATTTAATAAATCCCCAAATTAATATAGCATAAAAATACGGGGTATTACATACTCCCCCCTAATAACGAAATTTCATCCCGAAATTCGGAAAATAAGGCATACCTGGTAAGAAAAAATCTGGATATCTCTCGTCATTACGCAAACTATCTACATAGTACGGCGCTCAATCATTATAGCTTTTTCCTCATGGCAACATTGTTTTACATTCTCGTTGGAGACACTTCCCATTGTTCTCCCAACTGACAACATTTGAATAGGTTACGTCTATACGTTATAAATTCCATTATCTCACTATCATTAGGAGGCCGCACCTCACTACATGACAACTACTCGGATTTATTCATACACAAAATTCTCATTCTGAGAAGATGACCACTCCTGACTGCCTAAAACAGTCGTGGAATTCCACTATAGATATCGATTATTTTCTCGATCGATCAAAAATTCTGATTATCTACTCTCCTCTAAACATACGTAAGGAGAATAGTCGAGGTTCTTCCATAGCAAAACCTTAATAAGTACCTCGTACGCGACAAACATGTATGAGTGTTTCTACAGAGCATGATTGAAATCATCGTACCAAGATTCCACAATTTCTTTCACGAGGCTCCACTAATCTTTAATCACCATTCACTTATTCCCTGGATAAGGGTGATACATCCTAGTCGAAATGAAATCTTATCTCCGATGGTTCCTGAAATCCCATATCAAAGGTGGGATTTACCAATCTCATCCTGATTCAGAAATTTTTACTGCGCCGAACCATGCACTGGCGCGATCCTTCCTTTCAAAGGAAGTCTGGGGCATACTAGTTAATATTGTAAGTCAGCCCAAAGGAATATAAATCACTTACTTCTCGGTGACTTAATTCACATGTTCGGGATAAACCCTTGATCTTGTTTTGAGGATGTCAACCCATCCAAGAACTTTACCGACTTTACCAACCTCTTCCAATTTCAGGAATTTTCGATAAACAAAAAATTCTTTGTTTGATTCTCCTCTTTCAACTAAACCTTACCTATGGGCAGTGCATGTAGAGACTACTCACTACGTCTTACTAAACATCTATTCTTCCCTTGAAATGTCTCACATTTAGTGACACGTAATACTTCCCATTCTTCCTTGTAGTATGCCGAAAGTTCCACCCGTGCTCTTCTCTCCACGAAGTGCACTTTTGGATCTCTTATACCATACTAACATCCTTACTCTTTGTATGCGCAAGTCGCTCTTACACTTGACTAATAACACTCCGCTCCGGGTGTTCTTCATAATCATTTAGTTCTGCTCCATTCAAGGAATACTCTTCTTGAATGGCTTCCACAGCCTTCCAATCAAGTTAGGGTGTGCAATTCTAATTACACACCTATGTATGGATTATCACCCCTCATGTGACGTTTAATCCACTCTATCACTTCCACTTCGTCATACTATTCCCACAAACATATATTTCACACGTCTGTTACCACGTCCCTTCGACTCGGACCATTTTAACTGTAGTTAACTAAGATGCCCACATTTTTGCAACACTCCGACCGCCCTGGGAGAGAGAACGACATGCTACTCATCTGCAGGACTAACAAAATTCAACGGAATAGAAGGAATAGGGCATTCAAATTCCATGACAATAAAAGAGGAATAATAATTCTCAACCTTCCTCAGATAAGTACAACAATTATCCCAAATAGGAACAACAACCAAAATAAATCACTAACGCTCTATTAATCAAATAATTACAAGTCATCTCTTTTGTATACTATAAAGTTCTTTCCAGATAGTCCATGCTAAAAATCATTCCAACTCTTTATCATTGTTCCACCCCTCAACTCGTGGGGATAACTTTCAATGCTTACCTACCACAAAAATACGGCTCCAATGACCTTAAAACAAAACTCAACTTCCAACTTACATACATGATTACTTGATCCCATTTCGACCAGGGTACCGAACTCATGGAATAGTGACCAAACTTCTCCCTATTTCCAACCTTACGCTAAGTTTCATGCATGGGATGTCTCGCAAACCAAAATCCAAACAAGGACCCCCCCGATACACTACTGCCTAGCATTATCGGTTATCGAAATCCGTTAGGTCCTCCTTCCATATTATATACCCCTTTATTCCGTCCCTTGACAGAAAAGTTACAATTTCTCCCGTAATTATGCTTAACAAAGAACATTTCACCAATTTCACTATCGTCCCGTATTGGTTGATGGTAATAGCATTCTATAAACCTCTGATACATATGATCAGAATTCTCGAAATTTCCCTTCCCTAATAATAGGGGTATAACTATTAACTCCCACCTCTCTAAAGGATAAATATAACAATGCACTCTTCCTATCACTAAGTCTGGAGTGCCAAACATAATACTGCGTTAAATCTTTTCGCTCAACGGTAAGTCCCGATACATACCAAATCATACTGACAAAGTCTATACATACATTGGCATCGAATATCTCGAGCCCACTATATCCTCCGAAGTCTCTTGGATAGATAATATAAGTGTAAGTCCAACCTTCTTACAGGTAAAGCTTCGCCAAAGCAAACATAAAACATGTTGCACCAATGTAACTACTCCGATAGCCTTGCAATAAATGCCCACTATCATACTACCCATTTTTATAACATTTTAACAAAGATAATATCATACTCGTGTATCACATCACTACAATGAGTAACCTCAATAAAGTATAAAACACAGTTAATATACTCATTCATCCTCCGTGGATAGCACTAAAGAAAAATCCCGCTACACTAGGGAAAAATATTCACATAATAGTAACATTCATAATTATATGCATTATGCTCGTCTCACATGCTAATCTAGCAATGAACAAAATATGGTGACTCGCTCGTGTCACATAAACACGCCACATCCTCTAAGGATACAACTTACACTTCCATCCTGGCAATCGTCTTGACTTCACAATGGTTTTTGGATGTAACACGTCTGCCCAAACCAAAACAAAATCATTTTAATCGTTGCCTTTTACTAGGCACCGTATTCTCGTCCCTTTTCTCATTTTGGAACCTATTATCGTGTGGGATCTCACTCCGCACAAAATACCTCAACACATAATCCATTTACCACTTGTCCTACTAACCAGGTTAGTATTGTCTTTCTCTCGGACTTAGTAGACTCGATTCCTGTTAGCCATCCCGGTTATTCCCTTAGCTTTTTAGGCCATAAAGATCATGTTACTATCTATAATATTACTTATGGAATTTACCATCACCTGGTAAGAATTTAACTATCTAGAGCATTTAAATGGTTTTCCTGATGTGTATCCACATCCTTTTTGTGGTGCTATACCACCATCGTTGCATTCAGTCTCATTCTCGACTAAATCCTTCGATTCCTTTAACTTCCCCCACAAAGAAGCGTTATCATCTATATTGACAAAATATGACATTGTCAACCTCTGAATCGTTCGTCCATAAGAATTTCCTCCTCGAGTATTATCAACTATTATTACAAGTTGGTCTCCCACTTGGAGTCGTTTCCTCCACTAGTATCTACCTCTTTCGATAAAAAATTTGCTAATGATTACGATTCACATCCACAATTGGACTTCTGTCATGCCCTCCTGCGATGAGTTCAGAACCACGTTTGCTTCTAATCCTGAACAGTTAAGGAAGGAACATACGGTCATCACTATAGCTAAGGTTCTCCTATAGGCATAACATTCCATTTCTAAAATTGGTGGTTGACTCCAACCATTATAACTTCGTCCCGAAAGCCAAGAAAATTTTCTCTAAATTTTCACTTTCAGTTTGCCACACTCCGTCCTATCTTTACGCCTTTGGATACTTTACCTCCTTTGGTAAACACATAAAATTTTCGCGTTTCTAAAATTTCCCACTGACAGTCTCTACACATTTTTGTAATACGTTGGGTAAGTTTACCCTCGCACCTCATTTGACTATAACAGCATTTAAAAATCATTGCTGCACCATAGTCGCCTTTCTAGTCGTGGCTTCTCGTGCCATAATGGAGGTGACCTAGACTACGGTCATCATCCTCGGATATATTTCATAATCTCAACTGAGCCCTGCCTCCTGATGTACGCTTAACGGTCCTCTTCTGACATCCGTCATCGCTCGGTATATGCACACATCCGAACGGAATTAGAATATACTAATGTATACACATTATAGTAGGAGAATGAAATCTCGACATAGGAATCGAAAATCCTAAACATAGGGCTCTATAACAAACAAAGTAACGCTAAAAGCATAAAAGCCGTACAGATCCTAAGGACACTAGAACCTGATGCTCTGATACCACCTGTGACACCCCGCCTAATTAAATACCGGGCGATCACTCCTTTATTAAATTAAATCAAGGTGAACAGTTGGTTCATTCTTAGCATCACTGTCGTAAAATAAATTTTCCAATTTAACACCCTAAAATAATTAAGCTAAGTGTCAAAACCATATTTAAACATTACTTTCCAAATTTTATTTAAAGAAAAATTATTTATTTATTGATTAACATCATCTCAATAAATAAGAATCACACCACAATAAACCTGGAACATAATACAATTAATTTAAAACATTCGTCAATCGAATGTCAACATGCGAAATATAAATTCAGACATCCAAACTCAATAAATCCCATAGTAACAATACTGGAAATAACTGAAATACAAATGTCCAATAACAACGGAATAATGGAAAGAGCTACACATGCGCAACTAGATGAAAGTACTAAGAGTGGATCCGAATGAACGAAGTTGTCTAAACAACAGGCCTGCAACTCCCACCTAAGCTGCAGCACGTTCCTTCCAAAGGATCCTAAGTAAGACGCCCCTGTGGGTGGGCACCTGTAATACATACATATATATACAAGAGAGAGAAAGAGAAAAAGAAACGGGTTAGAGCCCGATAGTGTGTTTGATTTAAAATACGTTTAGCAAGTAGTTAAATTGATACAGGCCAATGCAACAACATATTAATGCGACACTCTCTTGAGAAATTCTCACCTCTCTTCTAATGTGAACACCTATCGCACTAACCATCCCAATGGTCTATCCCATCATATAACACGCTATCCTTTCCCAATGGATTAATTTATCTCATATTACTCGTAAGATTCAAAATTTAACGATTCAATTATTTGAAGATACTATTTCAATTAGTAACCGAAGTTCTCATTTTAACTTTATAAATCCATAAAGTTTCCAGTGTCATATTATACTTCTCAAAATAAGTATTTACAATTTGAGCCATCAACCATGTCCTACATATCAAATCACAGTAGGTAGTTCCAGATTTCAGAATTTCATATATATATATTAACTACTCAAAAATATATAAATCAACACAGCACCCCACATAATAACTATGGTGCGGGCATAGTCTACTATCCAAACCCCATATCACTCACATTAAGGGGAATACAAATTCAGAATCACTCTCGAATTGTATTAACACATACTCAAACAATATTGAGACGAAATATTGATTCCAAGTCCCTTAGGACCGTCTGAACTATCACTGCGATAGCCTGTACCAAGGATATCTATACACAAACATAATGAGGCGAAGCATAGATTCCAAGTCTCTAAGAGGAAAGCACATACCCGCATCTCTTAGGACCGTCTGAACTATCATTCCGATAGCCTGTACCAAGGATATCTATCTTCTAGGGTGCAAGTCAATATCCCCCATAAAGGTCCCATCGAGATAAGACTGTCCCAGCGCGGAAACCTCAGGGATAGCAAGTAGCGTGGACATGATTTTCACACATAGATAGTATATGCATACACAATCATATAACTATACTAATATTACCATATCAATAATGGGTAATTTCTCAATTCACATAATTACATGATTCGCATTTATTTCTCATTATATAGTTATCACGTATAACCATTCACAATCTTACTTTAATTTGAGGAACTTTTCCACTTACTACATAGCGCTTCATTGATTCTATCCTCCCAATTATAAAATTCAGTAGGTATACAAATTTGTCCCAAAGTAACTCTCTTACGTCTCTCTCTCTCTTTAAATCATAAATTTACTGACCCTTATGTAGTTATCCCAAAATACAATCTTTGCCCGACATCGAGGGTCCCAAAATCTATTCACATGTCCTACTGGTCTTCCCTATCTCCCAAAACATTTTATTAAGGATGCCCAAGAATTATTTCACGATAAATTGAATTTAACTCATTTAAAAAGGGAAATAGTAGTCTGCTAGGAGGGGTCGATCGATCGAGGTCTAGGGCTCGATTGATCGAACCTTCGATCGATCGAAGCTCTAGGCTCGATCGATCGATCAAGCAGGTCTGCGAAAACAGAAATTCTGCAGTTACGGGTTTCATCTCCAAACACCAATAATTTCCACATTGTCTAATCCCAATCATCCCAGAATTGATGCTACTAACCTTATATCATCATATTAGGTATTTTCAACGTAAAGCATGTGAGTTTCCGTGATTAAATCATGAATTAACAGCCCCAATTTCATATAAAATCTCAAGAACCCTAAAATTCTCTTAAACATGGTTCTAGAAATTATTTCCAGAATTCTCTTCTTATACACATCATAATTTCGTGGTTTAAATTCCTCTACATGTCAAGGGTTTCCAGAATTATCAATTAAAACAATACTACATGTATTTTCCTATCATAAATCGGGGTTTCCTCCATTAAAACTCATCTTAATTACTCCTAAACTAATATGAAAGATGCACCAACGAAATAAGCAAGATAAACACTTGCCTGGGATTTTCAGAGGTCTAGTTTGATTCTGAATTCGGTATGGTTGTGTTCCCCGTCTCGCGATCTACGCGTTGGTGGTGGCGGCGGTGCAAACCGTTGAGTTTTGGGCCTCTAATTTGCCTTGAGAGCTCTCTCCTTCCTCTCCTATGGAAGTCACTTGTGTTTAGAGTTTCTAACCCTAGAAGGTAACCTAGGTATCTGAAATAACTCTTCTAATTTTCGTGGGTTTAATTACCCAAAAATGTAAAATGACCAAAATGCCCTCCCGGGGTACTAATTAGGCCTAAAAATGCCCCGAGACCCAAACTAAACCCCCGGGTACACTTTTCCCACTATCTTGACCCTTCCAGACGCGTTGGCGCACTCAAAACGGCCATATGAACAACTTATAAAATATTCAATTTTATTTATCAATAATTAGTCCCAACGCGACACGGGCGCGTCCCGACTCAAATTTCCAAAATTGTCATTTTATTCACTCGTGACATTCAATATAATCAATATCATATATTACTTTGCTCAATAGTAATATTCAACAAATTTCCCATAATTACTAACTCTCGTCACGTTAATAATTATAACATAATTAATTTCCGGATTTTTATTGAATAATTAACTCACATTAAATTTAATAAATCCCCAAATTAATATAGCATAAAAATACGGGGTATTACATTTGATTTGGTTGTACATACAAATAACAAATAAGTGAAAATTTTCATGTCAGGTTTCCCAAATCGGTTCGGCTGTACATACAAATCAACTCGACCCCAAATCGATTTGGGGTTCAGTTTGATTTTCCTGCTGCATTGGTTGCTTCTTCCCTTTTGGTTTTGGATTTCTTTACCAATTTTCAAAATTCCATAATTCCTTGACTAAAACTCGGATTAAGGTGTTGTTTCTTCCAGCACTCTCGTGACTTCGTAGTCTTCGACTTTTTAATTATCCCCGCCTGCGAACATTGGCTACAAAATTACCAAAATACCCTTCAAGTCTCCATTTCTTGGATTTCTTTCTCTGTTTCAAATTATATTTCGCACTAACTTGCATGAAATACATGTAAAACACATGAGATAAATACAAAACACGAAATACTCGCCAAGGAGACACTACACCAAATCTGCCTAATTGTCACGATCATTGACCTAAACAGGTTGGACTTGTTAAGGTCAATGACTGTGACAATTCGAGGTGAGACAACTTTTTTTGTCACGAACGTGTCACGGTCATTGATCGTGACAAGTTTGTTAGAATTGTCAAGGTCGTGTCGCGGTCCTTGACCGTGACAAGTTTAGTCACGATTAATAACCATGACAAATCCTTGACCCTTTTTAAAAAATTATCACGGTTAATGACCGTGACAATTCTGGGTAGAATTTAAAAAAACTCTGCTGGGCAATATGGCCACTGCCATTGCCCAGCAGTATATTTTTACCTGTTATAGCAACGTTGTACCTGTTCAAACATCATATATCCAAATAAACTAAATATCATGCAAATATATATTCAAAATAGAAACAATATACATGACGATATAATCCAAATATAATTCAAATGTACGAACTTAAAAATAATGTCACTACATGTCTGGGGTAAATGTCAGGAGGTGAGTAGGCCACACGATATACGAATTGAAAAACACACTAATACACATCGTGCCGCATTGTTTGCACAACCACAATAGGGAGTTCTCCTTCCTGGGTATCACATGCATGACGAGCACTTTGGACTCGATCTCTTGAAGCGAACGCCCATGAACTATTCCACCCTGGACGATATTCGGGTCCCTCAACCCTTGCCTTATCCGCTGGCCATCAAATACGTCCAATATGAACAAACTCAACCAACCAAGTGTCGACATCGGTCTGGGAAAAGGAGCCAAATAAGGAAGTGGATAAAGTAAGCACGTGTCGGTGATGAAGCAGCGAGGTCCAGATCCTAGTCAACCTGCGCCTCGTCCTTTCGCACCTCCTCCTCCACCGCATTCTCCTTCCCTTTCCCCTTACGATCTCCACCCAATGTACTCTTCATGAATGAGTACATATCTTGGGCCGTCACTTCAAAACGGGACAACTTCGCATCATGTGAATCCACTATTCGAGCCAACCCGGTATCGCTCGTCTTCAATCCGATGATACTAGATTTGGCCACCCGCGAGATCACCCCCTTGTCCTCTGCGTCTTGGGATAAAGACGCCTTGTCGGCATCAGACTGCGACTCATGCACTTCCTTAAGCTTTGCCTGGAATGACAAAAAGCACATGATTAGTAAAATAAGTAAACTAAAAAATTATAACATAATTAATAAAAATTAAACTGTCGGATTACTTACAATCGTGGTCGCGATGCTCGGGGACACGTCCTTGTCCTTCCCCTTCTTCGTTCGAAGAGCCACATAAGTATCGAGCCTATGTGGCTTACCCCCAGGGCCACTCCCTACCCCCTAAAATAAAATAAAGTAAAATTATTATCATCCCCACAAAGTAAAATAATGCACAATAATATATTTCTATAGTTATAGAAAATTAAATCTTACCTTCATCCTATGCTCCACCTCGGCGTAAGACGTCCGACCGAAGTAGTGCACGTCAGTCTTTTTTGCCTGATTTACCCTCACCGATTGGTGAGATGCCAATTGTTGCTCCCCGATCTCATTATCAATGAACTTTTGACATTGTGCCAGTGAGATCGGCTCCTTCGATGGGACGAATTCACGCCATTGGATAATGGACTCTCGTGTTTTCCCAAAGTACCGTGTCCGCATATTTTTCTTCCACGTCTTGTTTTTCTCCCTCAACTGCTCCAAGACGAAATCACGTAGCTTTGGATCCAAGTTGAATTGTTCCTGTCCAACAAATCCAATGTTAGTTGCGAATAAATATAAATATAAAATGAAATTGAAATCGAAATTGAAATTGAAATTGAAATTGAAATTGAAATTGAAATTGAAATTGAAATTGAAATTGAAATTGAAATGGAATTGAAATATAAATATAAATATAAATATAAATATAAATATATTACCTGCAGTGACACCCAAACAGCTAACTTGAGCTCATATGGCACCTCCTTCCAACTCGTAAACCCCAGGCCGATGACCGTCTTTAGAAGCTCGAGGAATCTCACTAATAGCTCCGACTTGTTCTCGATGGTAATCCCAAATTCGCCATATTTGGGGAGCCTAGGAGCCAAGGAGCCCTCGACGCCTCCGCTACCACCGATCCCAGATGACATCATCATCCTCGCCTTAATACCTGAGGGAGACATTTGCTGTAAAAAAAATGTTATTAGTACAGATAAAAAAAATAGAAGAAGACATGCAAATATGTACAATTACTACAAATAAAAATGGCACTAATTATTAGTTTACTTTCATACACCCCCTCCCCCACCACCTTGTCCCACCCTTCCCTCACCCTCACCCCCTCCCCCACCACACACATGCACGCGTACACGCACACACACCCCCCCTGCCCCCCACCACACACACAATAATCCAATAATGATTAATAATTATATATAGTATGTTTCATTTAATTATGTATTATTTATATTCAAATGCAATAATAATTAATAATTATATATAGTATGTTTCATTTAATTATGTCTTATTTATATTCAAATTCAATTATTCAAAAGTTGAAAAATTCCACCCCCATATGGACAATAATCCAGTGGTCATACCACTTTTAAAACTAACCAACCCAACATTTACTAAACAAAATAATCCAATAGCAATGTCAACAACAAATGTGTATCCCGTACTCCTTCTAATTCATCTACTCAATTAATTCATTTCATCAATTAAACTAAAAATTAAAGTATACAATTATTAATTTACTAATTTACAATGAGGGGTAATCATACTTTCATAATTAATCATATATTAATTTACTAATTTACTAATAATCAATGAATTCTTTTACAACAGACACTACGCACATACACACACATAAACACACACGCAGCCTCCCACCCCTACCCAACCACCCACCCCCCATCCCTGCCCCCTCCCCCCACCTTGCCCCACCCCTTCCCCCACCCTGCCCCACCCCCACCCCCACCACCACCACACACACGCACACGTACACGTACACCCACCCCCACTACCCCACCACACCCCCTGCCCCCCTGCCCCCCATCCCCACCACACCTGCACACACACAGCCCATCCCACCCCCACCACCCCCTGCCCCCTCCCCCACCACACACCACCACACACATATATACACACACATATACACATACATATACACACACATATATACACACATACACACACATATAGAAATGGAAGAGAAAGAGAGGAAAAAAATATACCGTATAGAGAGAGAGAGAGAGAGAGAGAGGGAAAACCAAAAAACGGTGGGAAAAAAAGCCTAGGGCTTTTTTTAGTGAAGAGATTGTCACGATCGTGTCAAGGTCCTTGACTGTGACAATTATTTTAAGTATTGTCACGGTCTATGACCGTGACAAGTCCATGACCAGAATATTTATCACGAATTTGTCACGGTCAATGACCATGACAATACTTTATCATGGTCAATGACCTTGACAATACTTTATCACGGTCTTGTCACGGTCAATGACCGTGACACAAAATGCGTGTCTGTTGTCACGGTCAATGACCGTGACAAGGGTGGCCGGCTGAAAGGTGATATTTTGGCCATTTTTGTGTAGTGAGAGTTAGTAGCATAAATATAAGATAAATTCAAGTTAATTAGAATGCATGAGACCATAAAAAGACTGAACTTAAGGCGATAAATATGAAATATTTATGCCTAATCAAATCCCCCTAACATAGAATGTTACGCATCCTGTGCAATGTAAAAGAATAAGAGCATGAGTTAAGGACCTTTCAAAAACTTTATTGGGATATAATACATTTTTCCCGGGCAAGCGATTGTATTTAGCGTATGCAACATGGCGTTAAACCCCTAGGCTACCCTGGTATGACGAGTGGTGTTTTCTAATACCCCTCCTTGGAAATTAGGTATATAATGTTACTTGAGGTGTTTTGTCCAAAGAAAAATTTGAGGAATAAATAATATAAGTGTATCACGTAAAGTAATACGTCAGGTGGCATATTACGTAAATGGTTTGAACGAGAAAAATCTCACTATGCATGTGTCGCATGAATGCATATTTAATCTCTAATGGTAATAGCCAGGATGCTCGTTAAGTTTAAGGGAAAATGTCGAGGAACGGATGTGACACGGATAAGGTTAATACAACACGACGTTTAAATGGTAGAAAAAGAAAAGTATCACAATATGGATTAAACAATAAAGTTTTGTGTTGCATGGCTCTCATGAGTTTTATTTTGAGTTTATGTAACTATTTTAAGTACTTAGGTTAAGTTTCATGCGATTCGGATAAGCAACGAGCGCGTGAGCCTGGGTACAAATTATCTTACGGTGCGCGATACTGCAAAATTCCAGTTTTGCGCAAATCGTTTAAGACAATTGGTAAGTAAAAAATATATATTCCGAGAATATATTTATACTCATAAAAATATAAGAAATATTACCATGCGAAGAAAAATGGAAAAAAATACATTTTGTATGGAGGTCTAGATTCTTGCGTGCCTTGTATAGGACAATCGGGGAGAGCAAACGACTATTGTAAATTGATTTTTAGTTAAAAAAAATGCAAGGAATATTATTTTTAAGTTAAAAAAAAAGAATTTTTTTTTGGGAGGGTGGCACCAAAAGTGACGCAAATCACCATTGTTTAGGTATTTTTTGTGGTGTTAGGGTTCACATGTGAATTTATTCTTATGTTGTCTCAATTCACCACACAAAAATCGGATGTAAGAGCCTTAAGAAGAGTTTTTCACTTAATTATAAGGCTTTAGGTCTTGACCATGGGCTCATAGGGTGCTAGCTTACCCATTTTGTTCAATAAGATAAATGGGAGGGAAAGTGAGTTAACCATTTCTATCTCACTCCTTCATCAGTTTATCTTCATCACCATGGCCAAGAAAAAGCCCTTCCTTCACCCCAAATTCATAGCTCTTCTTCCCTGCCATATTTATACCATGAAAGCACTATTGTGGATGTCACAAATACCATTAAAACACCTAGGAGTTTTGGGACAACTTATGGAGAGAGTTTTTAAGAAGCTTTTGATGAGGCTTGAGAGTTGTGGAACGGATTTTTGAGCTTGAAGAGTGGGCTATTAAGACTCTTTATATGGCCAATTTTGGAGGTAGGGGAGTCATCCACCTTCTCTACCATTACTTGAGGACATTTTAAGGTGGGAAATACTTATCTCTTACTAGTTAAGTTGATGATGATATTAGTATGAGTACTTTGCATCTTGTTGATATTAGGTGTTTAGAAATAACCATACGTGATTAAAGATTTAATATTACATGATTTCAAGATATAATTTAGAAGGAAATGGGATTTTCAATCTTTAAAATATTATAGTAAACCTATGTTTAGCTCGAGTTTTCTTACATATATAGAGTTTAAAATATGTTGATTAAGATTTAAAATGTACTAATAGACTTATTTGTATCATTCTTAATATTTTCTATGAAAACGGACACTTAAAAATGAAGGATTTAATGGGTTTTAAAAATGGATAATTTTCAACCCACTATTCACAAACATTTGTGAAATAACATGTTTTAAGGTGAATAAATGATTTATTTAATGTGAGGAACACTTAGTATGTATATCCCTTTTAATGAGATTAATGTAGTGATTTTAATGTTAATGAATCATTATGAAATGAGCAAATGGAGTTTTATATACAAAGTGTACTATTATTTTGTTAAACTGAGTTTTGGGGTTAAAAGTGTAAATACATGAAAGTGTAGCCTTTTTGCAAACTTTGGGTGAAAATATAAATAATAGAAGTGTAGAATATTAAGTGTGAATAAAATGACTAAGTATGGGTCTTTATGCAAAAAATCATAATTAAAGTCTGTAACACTAAGTTTGAAATCCAAGTGTTAAATGTGTAAATGTTGACTAAAACGTGTTTTTAGTGTTCAAACTTTAAATAAAGCGTGTAGACTTTAATATGTGAAAAGCATGACTTTATATATTAAAGGAGTAATGTGAAAAAAATGTGATTTTAAACAAAGTAAGAAGTTTAAAAAGTGTCATAGTGACTAAAATGCCTACATGTTATGCTTGAAGCTTAAAAAGGGTGTATTTTTGTAAATAACACTTGAATAAGGAGCGAAGTTATGTATTCTGGTGTAAATTGGGTATTTAATTATAATGTAACATTTTCATAAAACAAAAATTTTAAAGAGTGTTTTGACACGTATGTAGAAATAATAAAATAAGTCCTTAAACGAAAATGATTTTCGGTGTAAAGTCAACATGTGTGAAAAGGGGACTTTAATGGAATATACTAATTCTTTCTTAAAAATAATAGGAAAATGGATGGTTAAGTCCAAGGCTTTGTCTCGGCTCAAAAAAGGCGTAATAATGTGAATGTTATGAAAATGTCGAACACCTTGGAAAGATAATGATATTGGATGATGTCAAGTTAAATAATTAAGCAAGGCTATACTATCCCTAGGGTGAAAAACCCAAAAGCAACTGCAGTTTACTTGGCGCTTGGTGTCGGACGGTGAAATTTCATGAAATCGTGGGTGTGCATGTATTGTGACGAGTGTGTGTGACGACGGAATTCATAAAGAAAACGCTAAGTGATGAACTGAATATTCATGAAAGAGGAATAAATGAATATTATTGATTCATGTATTTGTTAATGCAAGTAAACACATTAAATGTTTGATATTCATGTGGTAACATGGGATGGTTAAATAAAATGACTTAATGACTTTTAAGCTACCTAATGAGGTTTGAATCATAATAAACACAAGCGTGTGTTATATGATTCTTTCAAAGGAAAATGAGTGTTTTTTTAAACACGGTGTGTGCGTACGTTCAATGGAAGTCCTGTAAAATGGTTAAGTATCTCTGGCGTGAGTTATTAAACGTTGAGTTAATGATAGTTTGAAAGTAAATGTAAGGGTTTTTCCCCCTAACAAATGTTATTTGTTCCATGGTATGAGTTAACGAAAAGGAATGTGCTCGTTCTATGCATTTGTAAAAATAAGGAAGTATATTGGAGTAAATAACATTTTTAAATAAAACAATTTCATAAATTGGTATATGTATTTTGAAAGGTATATATGTAGATACATACGTACTTTCGCATGCATGTAGTGTAGCGCGTGAGTATTCTTTCTGCCGTTTATTTCTATACTGCATTGTATAGTTCCCACTGAGCATTCAGCTCACTCCCTCATTTTGTTACGGTAGGTTGCTTGCAGTTTCGTATTTTGAGCACGTTATACATGTAAGTATTTTCTTGCATTTAGGTTAGTAGCTCTGTTTACTTGGCCTTGGGGCCTTTTTCTTGGGATATATGATGTGGTGACTGTAAATCGGACTCGCATGCTAATGAGTGTAACGTTAAATATTAATAAAATTAGATTCGACACATTATTTAGAGTGTTTCATTGTAATTCACGATTAACGCGTGGTTTGGACCGAGTTGATCTTTTATTAACCCTTAAATCCGAGTCGGGGCATTACTATGTGGTATCAGAGCTTTAGGTTCATGTTCCTTTCTCGTGTGACATGGTGAGGTCGGTAGTGGATCTCTCAGTGTAATTATTGGTTGGAGAAGGTCACGCTTTCCTGGTGACGATTTTGATTTGTACCTCGATGGTAAAGTCAAGGTCTTGAGTACGTTATGCCATTCGCTTCGAGTTGGTGATCGGTTAAACTAATAGCTATTCTTATTCCGCTGCATTTGTTTAGGTAGTGTTAGCTAGCAAGTATATTGTTTTGGTGTAAGCCGTTTTGTGGTGGCACCTTAAGATTTTGAGAGATGTATCATATGGAATTTCGATGATTAAAAAGTCCTAATGATTTCAGTTGCATCTTCGCTGGTATTTACAATGCCCAAGTGAATAACTATTATATGAAATTACAATGCCCAAGTGACTTGATTACTATTTGGGTTTAGATAATCTTATTGATTCGGGGTAATTTAAGAACGAAAGTCCTTGGGACTTAGTGTTAGAAATAGTGGTATTTAGTTATGATTTTAAAAAAAATGAAGTGGTTTTGAGGAATAGAATCTCTTGTGGTGTCAAAAGTATTGGCCCAAAGTTTTATAGGTAGTACCCGATACCCCGTATCCTACCAAAAGTTGTATCGTGGTGATAGCTTGTGATCTAGCAAATGAGTGTGATGGCTATGTAGTGAGACAAGTTAGTTGTCATAGCTCGAGTGCTCAATAAATTTAAGTTATACGCCATGATGAGTTTGATCTCGGGTTATAGTTGTGAATAGGCATGTGAATCCGTACTGATAATGCCTTCGAGATATGTGCTAAGGATTAGTTAATGAGTTATTAGTACAAGTGATAGACTCCCCTAGTAATGGTGAACTTTTGATTGCGCTTCATGTATTACGATAACAATGATGTTTCTCTTTGAACTTTAGGGATTTCTTATGATGTCAAGGACATAGAGTTGTAACACGTAGTAATTGGATTAGTGTTTGGCCCTTGAAAAAAAAATTAACGGCCATGATTCGTTGTTATACTTTTTAGTATTTTGTCATGATCACTCCTACTCTAGAATGTGCAGGATTGTTGGAGATGATTGAATTGGTGTCCTTTCCTTAGATCTTTGTTAGGATGTTGATGTTGTGTAGGATTTAGTCGTATCGTTTTGTGGCAATACTTAGGAGTTAGCGCCATGCCTTGTTGATAAGCTTGTGTTAAGATATAACCTTTATGGATAATATTGAAAATATGTTGATACCTGCTAGGTTTTACACTTGGGAGACTTAATACTTTTGAATTATTTATAAAGTAGGATTGAGTTTAAGGTTATGAAAGGAGTGGAATATTTACAGATTCAAAGTGTTTGGGTAGAATAAATGGGATAATGGAAATTCAAAAGCAATTTCCAAATTGGAATATAATTTCCATATAAAGTAATGGATATAACATTAAAGTATGACCTTCATTATCATTCTCTAAATAACTACCGGATTCTTACTTTTTTCAATTCCTTTCCTTTCCTTTCCTTATTTATCTTTTCTTTTGTTTTTAATTTCCTTTTCCTCTTGATAATGAAAGCCAACTCATTTGCTTAATTTAACTCACGAAATAAAAACATCCTAAAGTCCTAAGTATCATTCCAAATAAAGGTATGAAAGGTGTATATATGGTTTAAAACTCCATTTGGAGTTGGTTATGGGATTTTCGGTTATGAAATGAAATGTTATATTTAGGGTCAAAGGGGGTTAACTAGGGGAAATATATAAGGTGAGGTCAAGGTCAATATGAATGTAATAACAAAGAGGTCATATGATCCTTTCCTAAGGTTTACGTGATTCTCGAGTAAAAAAATGTTAAAATTCAAGATCAAGTAACAAATTTCAAAATAAACTCAATTAGTGAATGATCAAAGAAATAGTACTAAGATTATCGTTGACTTTAACATTTTCTATGAGGAGAGTGTAATATGTAAACACTTATAGACGAAAAAATTGATAGGTTGATCACGTGGGAGCCCAAACATAACTCCCACAAGTAATGGTACCACATCTATAGATATGTTGAAAATGTATCATGCACAGACGTGTAATTAAGATAGCATGTAGAGTTTGCAAAGATTGAGCATACCTCTCAGACTAGTTCCATGAATCTAGGGATAAGTCCCTCCAACAAGGGGGCTTCGACCAGGCTGGCTGAAGTAGGTGCAACCTCAAGAGCTTTCCCGGAAGTAGCAGGGACTACTAAAGGGGCAACCGAAGAAACAGGTGGGGAGGTGGTGTCACCAACCAACTGGCATATAAAACAGAATAAATAGAAAAAATGATATGAAAATGAGATCCCAATGTTTAGGAGCATGAATTAAATACAATGAAAGAATCCCATGCAAGCGTACCTGAAGCCCCTCTAAAGAAAAAGGAGGGAAGGTGATCGGCGGGGTAGTAGCAGCGGATGCAACAACCTAGTCATGATGACATGGTCAGAGAACCAAATATAAGCAGAGAAAGGGGATGAAGTCTAATGGGAATAAACAATACCTTAGAGCTGAAGCTAACCTGTATGACAGGTTCGCTAGATGCAATAGTAAAAATAGGCCCAAAAGATATGGGCAGGATGTGAAACCTATCATTAGGGGGCACAAAAACTTGGGAGATAGGAATCCTCCCCGAAGGCAATATATCAGGAGTAGGGCCTCCTAAGGATAGTGTTGATCCCTCAGTAGAAGAAGGGTCACTTGAAGAAGTTCCCTCGCAAAAAGCACAAACAGAGATGATATAATCATGGATATAGAAAATATAACAAAACAGAGAAAGCCAATGAAGAAGACAAGTTAAAAGTACCTTAGGAAGCCTGGAAGGGGAAACTCTCACCACAGAGGAAGGGGGAGGTGAGGAAAGGCAACTATGAGAAACAGTTACCCGCATGCACAAAAAATAGAAAACTTCAAAAAGATATACTTTAAAAATGTGGCAAGTAAAATACAAAAGACTCACGGTAGCTAATGCTTACCTGGACCAAAGAAGAAGATATCGAAGAAGTCCTCACAGGCATTAGAAACACGGTAGATAGCTACCGGAGTTAAAAAAATAAGAGAAGATAAAATATTAGTAAAAAATAATAAACTAATGGCGGTAACGAATGGGTAGAGAGAAGTGACAAACCTCCTTTTACAGGCCTAAGGATGAAACCAACATGGAATTCATGGCCTTAGCAAAAGGCCCTGAGCTGAGGTGAAGGCGCTGGATCGTTCATCGAGACAGTGACACCCTACAGATGCCGCAAAGATAAAGATAAATTCATATAGGAAATATGTATATGAAAATAGACAGTAAAACAGTAATAGAGAAGTTAATAAAAGGACTTACAGCGGTAGTGCAGGCGGTCTGCCCATACGACAGATGTCTACTTGTAGGATTGGAGAAAGAAGGAGATCCAATCAAGGCCCCCTCACCAGAAGACTCCTTTTAAACTGGTAACAAAGAAGAAGTATCAAAGTGTTAATCATCATAAGGGTCATTGACTCTCATCTCATTAGAAGAAGAATCATCATCATCATAGGAGGGTGTGCTTCTATAATTGACTAGTTCTTATTTAAATGATAGAGAAGGGGGACCAATAAGTGAAAACCCAAGAAAGTTAGTTTTGCAAAGTAAAAGGGAATGAGTTGTAGTACCTTCACATATGGGAATAGAAGTAACAATAGCTCCCTTAGTAGACAATCAAAGCGCATCATAGCCCTGCTCTCTTACAGTCATGTATGTCTCCTCTACCCCAAGGTTGTTAGTGTTAAATCCCTGGTCCCGTGCAAGATAAGGGGCTATGGTCCCGACACTGGTCTTGTTCTTCTTCCTGCTCGCCCTAGTTCTTACTAGCGAGGGGGGAGAAATAGGGGCCATAGTTGTCACAACATAAGAAGCAATAGTAGCTGGTATGAAACTAGAGACATCCACATCAGGATGCTTTCTCTTTTATGGAGTGACAACTCTTGACTTTCCCTTAGGCTTTGATCTGCCAGGGCAGGGCTCAGGTTGTTTGGAATAATTTGATTCATCAATCACAAGCTTCACCAATATGGGAATGAGTTGCTCGAGAGGAGTCTTGGGGATGGTACTCCAGTACCACACAGACTTTTGGGTCCTCTTACCCGAATATCTATCATTATTGGGGATTTTTATGTAAATGGTCTCATGAGGGACATCCCTCATATAGTTTTGGATCAGTAGAACCTATTTCTGCCAAAGATTAAATCATAAGCGAGTGAGAGAAGGTAGGTAATCCCTGAAAGGTAGAAATACGTTGCCAAGGTGACCAACCCTGCTAACTACCCCCTCAAAAGTGAAATTAACAAAGGCCTTAAAGTATAGTTCAGAAGAGGAGGTGCTGAAGGATAAACGGGGGTATAAACCCCTTGTTGATAGCCAAATTTCCTTCTCACTCTCTCCGAATGGTAAAATTCCACACCTTGGAAATGTATAAATAGACTCTGCATCCACATGGCAGTAGAAAGTACCACCAGTCGCTGATAAAGAATGACAAGAATAAATACCTTCGGTTGTCTTGCAGTAGGGCCTAAAAGAAAAATCATTAATATTATCTATCAGAGACCCCAGGGGAACTTTGGGGGTCTTCTTATGCCATCTTGTAGCACGAATAACTCCACTATGGCAGGATCTTACCTCTGAAGTAAATTTAGGAAATCTCACAAATAGAAAAGACATAATGATGGAGGTGTTGGCAAAGTTAATGGCGTTATAGCGATCGCAAGAATGCTTAACATCAACATGGACCCTGTCCATCCAAGTATATAAAGAGACCAAAGTCAAAGATGTGAGGGGGACTTCTCTCCCTCGAGAAAGCCTTACAAAAAGCTTGAATAAAATCTCACGAGGAGAGTTATATTTCCTCCTAGGGAGAAGAAATCTACTCAGAAAAGTGATAAAAAAATGTTGTTAAGTGCGAGGGGGAGTTAATTTTTGGGCCCTTCTGACTCTTCAAGTCCCTGCGCAAGCTTTCCCCCTTGGGCAGCTGCTCAAAATCCATAAACCAATATCTCCTCCATTTAGTAAAGGAGTGCTTGGTGGTCCCAGTTAAATTGATGGCTACGTACTTCGAGCACTCACCCAAAGCGGAGTAGAGCTCGCCTACCATCTTCTCTTCAACCCCATCCTCGAAATCGTCAGTAAGGATATGACTACCCAAGTAAGGAAGGGCAAGTAGCTCGCAAAAATCTTCTAAGGTAATGGTAAACTCACCCCAACCAGTAACAAAGGAGTGAGAATCCCGGCTCCAATTAGAAGCTAATAAATTAAAGGCTTACTCCTGTTTGGAAATTGAGAAAGCCTTGAGACTGTTAATAGTGGTTAGAAGACCAAGGCCTTCAATAGTGGCCCTATGTGCGGGGGTGGAGAAGACATGATCCACCCAGAGACCCCACTCTTCTGTGGCGCACCCACATGCTTTGACCTCAATATTAGAATGGGTAAAATCACCCCTATCCACTTGTACTCTAAAAATTGAAGGAGGAAAAATAATAAGAAGGTCAGAAGACTCACCTAGACCCACCTTGGGTCACTCATTGATCTTGGACACAAACTTTTGCCCACAATTTGCAAGCGAGGTCTTAAAGGTGTCATCCTTGCCAAAATAGGGTGCCAAACGATAAAGTTCAAAATCTCTCTTTTGACGAGCAAGAAAATATTCCCTTTGAGACTTGGAATAAATAATAGGCAAGGAGGAAAACGTAGTCCCTGTGGTGAAGAGCCCCATAGACAAGGTGGGAATAATAGTTGCAGACACCCCAGCAGGTGAGGAGGCTCTAGTAGCGAGGGTTCTTATGGACGAGGAGATCCATGTAACCCTGGAAGACGAGGAAACCTTCCTCATAGAAATCCCCATGGGCAAGGAGGACCCTGTTTCCAACATAATAGCAGACAAGTAGACCCCCAACGGTGGCACCTCAACAGACGAAGCTCAAAATGTCTCAGGCACAGAACATAAAAATCTGACGTCACGATGGTGGCTAAGGTGGCCAAAACATTTGAAATGGTGACGGAAACTGCGCCCACCAATACCTCGCTAATGGTAGTGGCGAAGGTGTTTAAAACATAAAGAAACCATTTGAGTGATTAAAGGAAGGAAAAATATGAAAACGGCTATGGAGGATTTTCAATCTTTTTTTTCTCTCTCTCTGAAGAAACGAAGTTTGAAAACAAATGACAAGGTAAAAAAAGGAGAGTTAAAAAGGGCCTTTTTATACCTATTATGACACGCACACACTGCCAATTAAAAAAGGGACTGGATACTTTCCAATGATGAGATTTGTGTTCCCCAAGTGACACGTGCCACCTCGAGACCCTAAAAGTAGACTGAAGTGATAGGCCTAATTAATGCAATAGTGATGTTTTGAATTCCAAGATACAAATGAATCATTGCATACAAAAACCTTTGGTATTCCCAACACGCAGATTTTTGTACGAGGGGACTAATGTAGAGGGGTACACACTTGAGAGCTCACAAAAAGAGATCTTGGGCGAGGAGGGCCCCAGGAAGGCCTCCTCGCCCCAAGTTATCCAAAGCTCACGAAAATAGAGCTTGGGCGAGGAGGGCCCTAGTGAGGGATCCTAGTCCCAAGTAACCTAAAATCTCATAGAATTAGAGCTTGGGCGAGGAGGGCCCCAGGAAGGGCTTCTCGCTCCAAATGTTCCAAAGCTTATTGAATTAATAGATGGGCGAGGAAGGCCACAGGAAGGGTTCTTTGCCTCAGTTTTTTCAAACTCCATAGAAATAGGAGTTGGGTGAGGAGGATCACAAGGAGGAGCTCCTCATGCCAAGTTGCTCAAACTCCACAGAAATAGGAGTTGGGCGAGGAGGCTCACCATGAGGAGATCATTGTCCCAAATTGCTTAAAAGTTCACAAGAATGGAATTTGGCTAGGAGGCCCACCATTAGTGACTCCTCGTCCCCAAATAACTCAAATTGCAAAAAAAATAAATAGAATTTGGGTGAGGAGGCCCACCATGAGGGGCTCCTCGTCCCAAAATAGCTCAAAACTCATAAAGATAAAATTTAGGGCAATGAGGCCCACCACGAGGATCTCCTCGCTCCCAAAAATCTGAATGATCTTTTGAAAAAGAACCAATGGGCAAGGACGTCCACCTAGAATGAGAGAACACTAGTAAACAGACCATAGAAGTCACAAAGTCCTCACATAGTTCACACTTAATCACAATTGAAGTGAGCAACCAATGGGTTGATCACAAGAGATGAATAGTTTGAAAATGATTTTAGAAGAGATGGTCCTTGACACCTCTATTCAAGTTTACAAAGATTTTAGAGGAGATGACCCTTGAGACCCCCCTCCTCAAGGTTAAAAATATTTTTAGAGGAGGTGGTCCTTGAGACCTCCCTCCTCAAGCTCACGGAAGATTTTAGAGGAGGTAGTCCTCAAGTTTACAAAGCTTGCACAACAAGTTACCATTTTACAATGATATTCACCAAATCAGATATTTTATCCTCAAGTGCGGACACATTTGCTTTGCATCAGGTGGCACCTATTAGAGGAGACAGGTGACTGCACACAGATGAGGACGAAAGGTACATTGCAGATCTTGTCCCTCACCAACCCCCTCAGTTTTGGCACCCAAAAAGTGCCAACTTAGCCCTAGTGCCCAAGTATTAATAGGACCCCTGGGCAAGGTCAAGTCATAATCATAACTCAAGTCATACTGTTACTCTATCAAAATCACTCCAGGCCACTAGTGTTCTCTCCGCGCCCTTTCTCTCTAAGTGTTAAGTGCTTTGTTCCTTCACTCCACCATGACATCCATCACTCTCAGGAGTTTCTCTTGGGAAAAGTTACTATTATTATGGTGAAGGTCATCACCTTGAAAGGATTGAGATATAGTTTGAGTTCCATTGTTACCAGATAAGGTAGATTTTACCAGAGGCTGTTCTAGAAGTGCCTGAGAACCTTAAAGGCAACATCGATTAGAGTGGGTCACGCCTCACCTTTTTCAGTTCTTCATAGACCTCAGTATCACTACCCTCCTACACATGGGCTTTAATTTTTTCAAGAGTTTACAATAAGGATTGAAGATCTCTCATAAAACTAGCCACGATGTTGGTCAAATCAGTCTTCTCCCCATCTAAAACAATCAACTGCTCGCATAAAGAAATTTTTACCTTCTCGAGTTGACTCACCAACGCTTCATACTCTTTAAGAACTTTCACCTCTTTCCCCAAATGTAGCAACCTAAGAGATAAAATCGTTACTAACCTTTTTTCATTTTTAAAGTCTCGGGAACTAAAAGATTTTTGGGGTCCACCTTCGCCCTCACTTAAATGTTCTTCCTCACTCTCACTATCTCTAAAATGGCTCGAAACGTCATCGAGGATTTCACTTTTAAAGTTTTCCTCATTGGCATGGGACAAACTGAAAGTGCTAATATGACTAGCCATGAACGTAACACACATTTCATGCGGTGATTCTCCCTTGAATCAACCGACTCGACGTCACTATCGCTAAGAGTGGCCTTATTTGGAGCTTTCTTGCCCTATCTCTAAAGCCAAGTGAGACACTCATGATCCTTGTTCCCTTTCCCCTCATACTCATATAATCTAATATATTCTTTCCCACAAACCTTCTAGCCCTAATTCTTATTTTTATTTTTCTCAAAAATCTTTTCTTTGGAAAAATTTTCTTTAGAAAATTTATTTTTTTATAATTTTTTTCACAAAAGGGGCTAAGTCATTCGGTTCAAAATCAACTTCAGACTCGAACTCACAAACTTTCTCTTTCTTCTTTTTCTTAGTTTGAGTTTTCAAAGCAATATTTATTTCCTTAGGTTTAATAGTTTAAGGAAACATATCGTTCTCAAAAGTCTGAAGGTCTCCTACGAGTTCTTCTAACCTATGCGTATTTAATATTCCTAAAGAATTCAAGACCGTGACTTTAGGGATAAAACAGACAGGGAGAGATCTCAAAATTTTCTTAAAAATTCATGTCACAGGAATCTTCTCACCCAAATTAAAACTAGAATTAACTATATTCGATAAACACGAATAAAATTCATCAAAAGACTCTGACTCTACCATGGTAATAGTCTCACATTGTGTGGTGAGGTTTTGTATCTTACAAGCTTTCATTGCATTGGGACCCTCGTGAGTGAGCTGGAGGGAATCCAAATCTTCTTTAGACGTGATGTACATCATAATGCGACGGAACTCGTTAGGAGTGACGGATCCAGAAATAGCACTTAAGCCGTGAGAGTTGTAAGTACCCCATTTAAATTCAAACTCTATCCAGGAAATGACGGGTTTAAGACTTTCGACATTGTCAATAGTCACAGTGGGTGGTGTTCACCCTCTTTCACATATAAACCATACACGTCATTATTAGATTTTAAGGTTGACCTCATCCTAGATTTTCAATATGGATAGTTTGAACCTTAAAAATGGGAATTCGATTATATAGATTATCCATTAAATCCCAAAATTTTAAAGATCAACAATTTTTTTAAAAAAAACAATTTTAAAAAAATTTGTGGGAAGGATCACGCATTATGCAGCCAGATCTGATACCAATTAGAGAGTGAATGCGGTATAATGGAAAATCTTAATAATTGAATGCGAAGACACACAAATCCAATTTTAATCTTCAATTTTGGTTGCAAATTGTATCCAAATTATAATTTGTAATTTCAGTCCAGTCATGCAAAAAGAAATAAGATGAGAAAAATCCCTTTGCAAGGCAAAACCTTTTATTCAGTATTATTGGAAGTTTATGAATACAAAATACTTACAAAACACTTAGCTACACTAATTTATACATATAGATCTTCGAAACTCTAATAGATACGACTAAGCATTAGAATCGTCCACGGGTAGTGGTGTACCCTTGGTATGCACCGACTTCTTCTTCAACAGTGAAATCTCATTTCACAAAATCAACGATAGTTATCACAAAAAACCTTCTTTAATTGATAAAAGTGAAATTGCATAATTCTCGGGGGTGAGAAATACGATTATGAGGAGTTTTGATCACAAAAGAAAACTCAAAAGGTGTTTTTATTTTTGGAAAAGAGTTCTTAAGATATCTTATCCCATTCAGCCTTTTTATAAGAAGGAGAGATAAAATGGATAAATACAAAAGATATTGGGAAGATAATATTTAAAAAAAAAAAATTATGCCTGGACTTTCGAATGAAAGGCGGGTCGTTCGAACGACACTGCATCTCGTTCGAACGACATTTGAATGATGAATTCTAACGAAATGTCTGAGGAATAAACAAAGAAACTCGCTGGAACCTTCGTTTGAACGACAACACAATCTCATTCGTACGAGAGAAAACTTCGTTCGAATGAAGTGTTGATTTTTTGAATATTTTTATAAAATTTTGAATTCCTTTATGTAAAAAAATGCCTCATAAAAATATAACAAATCCCCCCAAAATATAGAAAACCTTTTACCAACCACAATCATGTACTTCTTCCATAATTACTGAGATGACCGAATCTTTCAATCTTTAACGGTCTTCAATAATATCTTTTAAGTATTGAGGATTTATGAAAGTAACGTGTTTGTGTAACGAGGTACACGAAACCAAAATAAAATAAGACTACGAGCAATCATAAATGTTGCTCTTACAAATAATATCAAGCTACTGCCAGCATTTACTTAGTCCTAGACAAGATGCGTTACAAGGCATTTTTTAGCACTATTACTGGGTCAGCACGGATTTGGTATAACCATTTGCCTAGTGGATAGATATATAGATTTCAATAACTCGCAGAGCTGTTCATCAATAACTTTTTCTTTGGAGCCAAAATAATAAAGAGGCTATCTCATTTGTTGAGAGTTAACCAGTGATAAGGAGAAATTACGCACAAATTTATTACTCGCCTTAATAGCGAAAAAATTGGAAGTTATGGGTTACTAGGAAAAAATAATGAACATTGTAATGATGAGCGGTATACTCCCTAAGAAATCATATTATGCCCTAGCCAAAGATCCCACCTATACCATGACCGAATTGATGTCTAAAACATGCAAAATTATGAATTTTAAGGAGGCCATGGCTGGGAAGTAATCTCACAACTCCAAGGCGACAATAATAAGGGATCCGAGAAGAAAGAACAAAAGGACAAGAAGATTGAAAAACTCGAGATGTATGGTGAATATACTCCTCTCACTGCTGGTGTGCACAACATCTCGTAGTAAATTCGAAGAAGTAGGGATATATGATGATGCGAAAAGATGAAATCTCCCCCCAAATAGGAGAAATAAATTCAAGTATTGCGAGTTCCACAAAGACCGCGAGCATAACATAGAAAGTTGTATAGACCTGAAGAACAAAACAGAAAGACTGATCCAAAGGGGAAAACTCTCCAAATTCATTGTCACAAAAGACAGGTCAGATAAGCAAGAAGTCTGAGGACGATCGAAATCTCCCTATAAGGGAGGAGACGATAAGAAAAGAGGCGGAGATGATGATACCGAGGATGATACAAATTTTTTGAAGAACCCCAGAGAGCCTGTATACGAGGTGAAAATCATTTCTTCTCGTTGTCATTTAATTGCAGGTGGTGATGCTGGTGATGGTTATGAAATAAATGAGAAAAAAGCGTACCCGAATGAGGCCAAAGCATGCCCTTACATTCGGAAAATCAATTTGTCTCGCGATTGTAATACCCCGTATTTTTACGCATAATTATTTTTATGGAAAATGAGTACTAATTAAATTAAAGGGAGGAAATTTAAATTGAAATTAACCCGATTTTACGTTAATAATCACTAGCGGGATGAGAATTAGTAATTATTTAAATAATAGTATGGTCGGGAATAAGATACACGACAGTTATGTTATAAATAGTTGGGACGGGTATGAGTTGCATTAATTGTATATATTCAGGAGGTTAAAAGACAATTTATTTTTGTATAACTCGGACGACGGTTTTGAGTGCGCCAGAGTATCCAGAAGGGTCGAAATAGTCAAAAAACACTATTCGGGTACGTTATTTGGAGTCCGGGACTTTTTAACCAAAAACGGCACCCCAGAGGGGTATTTTGGTCTTTAGAAATTTTAAGGTAATTAAATGGATAAAAATTGGGTTAATTAAAAAGGCATTAAGGGTTAGAGGCCGTCAGTTTCGACCTACGTGAGAAGGGAGGGAAAGAGAGAGAGAACCAAGGAAGAAGAAGGAGACTCCATTGGAGCCTTAGCCAAGAATCCAATCTTTCACAATAAAAAGTAGACCAACGCGTAGATCGTGTCAGTAGGATCGTTCCTATTCCAGTTTCAAACTGCAAATCGAAAGTCCATTTTAAGGCAAGTTATTATCTTGCTCTTCTCTTAGCAATTATTACTCTTGTTAATATGTATTGAGTTTTGTAGAACAACAAATAATAATTTGGGTTTTATTATGATCAAATGGTGTAGAGAATTTAGAAAATCTGATGGGGGTTTGCATGTAGAGGATTTTCCCCTAATAGAAATGTGAAAGTTGATGATATAGATGTAAATCACGAATTAAGATGGAATTTTTTTTATAGACAAATAAATTATGGGTTCATATTAATAGGGTTGGTGGTAAAACTTGGGGATTTATTGAAACTACATGATGATTAGAAGGATTTGACCTCCAAAATTACGTTATTATGTGTTCTATGATGACTTAGGATAGAGAGAAACATTTCATTTGGGTTGGAATGAGTTTAGGTTGAGTTTTGAGTGGTGAAGATTGGGAAAAACGAATCTGGGAAACGAACTGGGCATGTTCTGTAATTTCCTTAGAAATCCTGCCTAGGTCGTTCGAACGACCTCGTTCGAACGAGACTTCTAACGAGATTCCAGTAGCCCTTGTAACGAGTTGGTGGTTCGTTCGAAGTACCTTCGTTCGAACTAGATTTCTGGGTCTTCTAACGGGATTCCAAAATGGTCTTTTTAAGCCGAATTTTTATTTTGAACTTCCCGTAGGTTTATTCAAGTGAGTGTTAAACTAGTATGATTGTTGAGTAACTTATATTAATGATTAATAGTGAGAGGAGAATATGTCGACCCTCGGGAGGTATGAAATTCATAGAATTGAGGAGGTGCGAAAATACAAAGTAGAGCACACGAATAAAGTATGGAGTATAATAAGAGATATAATATACGTACTAAAAATACTAGACTGTGGGAAAGATAATGAATTTACATAAGTTGTGTGCATGCTTATTTTTCAAACTATTATGTGTATGACATACCAAGCTACTAACTATCGAACGAAGGCTAACGTGTTGTGGACAACCGAATCTTGTTTGCCTTCGGGGGATTTCGAGTTGTACCACTAGAGCATGGAACCTAGGTACGGACTATCCGTAAGATTGATAGTGATGACGGTCTTATGGGTGTGTAGGTATGTGCGTAGCCTATCGGCTTGGGACTATGTTCGCCCCCAATAGGTGTTTATGTTTTTATTTGGTTCTCGAGAGATTGAGCCTGCTTTCCTCTATGCGTGAGCTTTGCAAATGGACTAGATAGCCGAGTATACGTAGTGCCAATGGTTTCCTAACCAAGGGTGTAATAATGTTATATTTATATAAATTGATATGTATACATAAAGTGAATAATGTGTGTATACCGAAAAATCATATGTTTGGTGCCTTATGCAGTTGACACCATTGTTATTTGTACACTTATGGTATTATCAGTTGGGCATTTAGAAGAATATGAGAATAAACTAAAGAAATCCTAATCCTATATGGAGATTATAAGTAAGTCGGTTTTAAGTTATTTAGGGAGACTTTCAAACATCATATTTATACACTTAGTTGTCAGTAAGGGTATCATGACTAGTACGGGTAGTTAGGCTCGTTAGACGTGCACACTAGATTGAGGGGGAGTATCTCAAGTGAGTAAGCTATGTTAACTTGATTAATAATTGTGCTAATTGGATCAATTTAAGCACTTGCTATTTTAAACTGTTTGTCAACTCGGGCTCTGACCCATTTTTCTGCATATATTTCTATTGTTCCATTATTTTAAGTGTCCAGCCACTAGGTCACCAATGTTAGGAGACTCTATTCAGTTGCCGTGTTGTAGCTCCTGTGGAAGCTATAGAATAATTTCTAGTAGACGACTCAACTTATTCTCTCTCTTCAGTTATCTATTCTGTTGAACATGTCGTTCTTACTTTAGTTTACTTTCAGAAATTTAGTTGTTTAAAATTCTCTCTTGGATTTGGTTTCTATCATTTACTTTATTGTAAGGGATTGTGTTTGGAGATGTTTACTCCAACCATTTATTTTACTTCAGTTGGACTGTATTTTGTTATTGTGATGCTTGGTGTTTATTGATATTCTTTTGGTAGTAGTTAACGACAAGATAAAATTTGGACATCAAACTTTTTAAAATACTAGGTGGTTAGTTTTATTAAATTGAAATTTGAGTTCTCGGATGTGATGCACTATCTGAACCAACTTGATAAGGACTGATCACCCGGTAATTAATTAGGCGGGGTGTCACAGGTGGTATCAGAGTATCAGGTTCTAGTGTCCTTAAGTTCTGTACGGATTATTATGTTTTCGCGTAGCGTCCTTCGATATAGAGCCCAATATTTTAGGATTGTTGTACCCTTATTATGTTTTACGTTCTTCTATTAAATTATGAATATAACTCTAAACTTATGAAACTTTTCTCTCTTTTCAGATGCCTCCAAAACGTGCACAAAGAGTTCCCAAGGAAGCCCAGCCAGAGTCTCAGCCTGCACCTTCTCAGGGTACGATGAATGCCACTGAAGTGGCAGCCATTGCAGCTCAGGAAGTCAATGCTGCTTTGGCCGTGGTGCAACAGGCACCACCTCAGGCACCAGTGGTGGCTCCAGTCCGTGCCCAGGTTTTCCCGTCTACTTGGGAACATGTTAGGGATACTTTCCAGAAGGTGCATCCTCCGAAGTTTTCAGGGAGCTCCGATGTAGTCGTAGCAAGCCAATGGAAAAATAACATCCAAAGGCATTTGAGGATGCACGAGTGAACGAAAGTACAGAGTCAGATTTTTGCCACATTCAAACTAATGGGGGTAGCACTCCAGTGGTGGGAGTCCATCACCACCGATGAGGAGAGAGACACACTCAGTATTCGAAACTTTTGTGTGCTATTCGACCGCAAGTATTTTCCTTCAGCTGTCCAGACAGAGATAAGTCGAAAGTTAGCAAATCTGAAGCAGGAGGGGAGGACAGTGGCAGAATACGAGGCAGAGTTTAATAATCTTCTTAACATTGTGCCGAGTAAGATTCTGACCGAAGAAAAGAAGATTCAACGCTTCATGGATGGGTTGATATGGAGGATCCTCTAGCATTTAATAGGCAATCTCTCCGTGGCCACCTATTCAGATGTGGTTAACGCAACACTATTCCACTTCTAGGACCACCGCTTTCACTTATCCGAGGTTAAAAAGGTGGGATAGCCCAGCCAACAGGGTAGGGAAGGAGGAAATGGTACCGGTGGGGCACAAACAGTTCAGGGCCAACATAGGCACAGTGATTAGGGTTCCTAACAAGGGGATTCTAAGAGGTTCAGGTCAGGAGGTTTTAAACATGGGCAGTGAGGTTTTCGACATGGCCATCAGGGCCAACATGGCCACCAGGGCTAGCAGGGTCATCAGCAGTTTTAGCAGGGCCAAAATGGCCAAGGGAGGGGTGGTAACGGCCATCAGGGCTGGGGACAGCAGTAGGGACAGAGGGGAGGACCTTTCCCAGGGAGATGTTTCACGTGTGGCAACACTGGTTACAAATGCCAGGACTTCCCTCAGAAGGGTAGGGGTCAGCAGCAGCAGGGTGTCCGTTAGGAACCCCAAAGACCGTTATTTCTCGCAGCAATCCCAGCATCTCCGCAGATGGAAGCACTGCCACCCATTCCGGATGCCCCAGTTCAGCAAGGGCAACTTCAGTACGGATGAGTTTACAATCTGCACCAGGCCGCAGTCCCGCAAGATCTACCAACAATCGAGGGTATGTTATCTATCCAGGGGACTTTGGGGAATATTTTATTTAACACAGGAGACACACACTGCTTTATTACCATGGGATTTGTGCATACTATGAGATTATTTGATACAGCATAGGGTACGACCACTTGTGTGAATTCATCATTGAGTAGGAGTTCCATTAATTCTTTTATTTATCGAGGCATAAGTATAGATATTGGGAGGTTTATTTTACTAGCTGACATGCTCGTATTCGACATGTCCGAGTACTGAATGATTGTGGGTATGGATTGGCTTTTCAGGTATAGGTCCATGATTGACTGTTATAGTAAGAGTATAGTTTTTTCCATACCCGGGCAGGAGATGTTTCCGGTGGTGTTGCCTTGCTCTGAGGGCGGATCGTCCACTCATTTATACTATATAAAGGGGGAGACCTCTACGGAGGTTGTGGTACCGCTTGATTCAATTCTTGTAGTTCGAGAGTTCTCCGATGTGTTTCAGGAGATTTTGGGGTTACCACTGAGTAGAGAGATAGACTTTATCATTGACTTAGCGCCAGATACTCGACCGATAGCTCACACATCGTATCGTATGGCTCCAGTAGAGATGAGGGAGTTATGTGACCAGATTAAGCAGTTATTAGGGCAGGGGTTTATCCATCGAAGTGCTTTGCCATGGGGTGCTCCCGTATTATTTGTTAAGAAGAGTGATGGATCGTTATGGTTATGTGTTGATTATTGGGAGTTGAATAAAGTCACGATACAGAACAAATATTCGTTACCTCGAATCGATGACTTATTTGACCAGTTGAGAGGAGCGAGTTTCTTCTCAAAGATTGATTTGAGATCGGGGTACCATCAGCTACGTATCAGGGAACATGACGTATCGAATACTGCTTTCCTGACGAGATATAGTTCCTATGAATTCAGGGTTATGCCCTTCGGGCTAACCAACGCCCCAGCCGTGTTCATGGACTTGATGAACAGAGTGTTCAGGGAATTCCTGGACCAATTTGTCATCATATTCATAGATGACATTCTGGTTTACTCACATACCGAAGAGGACCATGCCGAGCACTTGAGGCATGTTTTGCAGACACTGTGTCAGCATCAGTTGTATGCAAAATACAAGAAATGTGGATTTTAGTTGAAGAAAGTACAGTTCTTAGGACATATCATCTCCGATAGAGGGATATCAGTGGATCCGGGGAAGGTGTCAGCGGTGAGGAAGTGGGGACAACCCACGACACCGACCAAGATACGCAGTTTCTTGGGTCTAGACGGATACTACAAGAGGTTCATTTGAGGTTTTTCAAAAATAGCAGGTTCATTGACGCACTTGACTCGCAAAGGGGGGCCATTCATCTGGAGTGACGCCTTTCAGTTAGCCTTCGATGAGTTGAAAGATAAGTTAACCTTAGCACGAGTGTTAGGATTACCCAGGCCGGGAGTCGAACATTTAGTCTATACTGATGCGTCCTTATTAGGACTTGGAGGTTTACTTCAACAGCAAGATCAGGCAATAGCTTATGCTTCCCGTAAACTTAAGCCCCACGAGAGGAATTACCCCACTCATGACTTGGAGTTAGCAGCAGTCGTGTTCGCACTTAGGATTTGGAGACACTACCTCTTAGGGGAGAAATTTTGCTTATTCACGGACCACAAATCACTACAGTACCTGTTCACACAGAAAGAGTTAAATATGCATAAACGTCGGTGGCTTGAGTTCTTAAAGGATTATCAATTTGATATCTAATACCACCCAGGGAAGGCTAACATGGTACTAGATGCGTTGAGCCATAGGCCAGTGGGTGAGGTGCCCGAGGTATGGAAAGAAAAATGGAAGGAGTTAGGGAATCAGGATGCAGTGGCTAAATCATTTATAACTGTAATGACGGTCACGCCCCAGATTATTACTAGAGTAGTACAGGCTCAGGCAGATGATCTGTTCTACCAAAACCAGATAGTGAAGCTGCTAGCCGAGGTGGCTAAGTCTGACACCGTGGGTTCAGACGCGGGCCTACGTTTTAATGGGAGATTGGTTGTTCTCGAGAGTAAAGATCTGTGACACAAGGTGATGACAGAGTCCCACGGTTCCCAGTTTGCAGTGCACCCTGGCGGGGATAAGATGTACCAGGACATGCGTAGATAGTACTGGTGGAGCAGAATGAAGAAGGATATTATCAAGTTCGTCTCGAAATATGCCACTTGTCAGCTAGTAAAGGTGGACCACCAGAGACCGAAAGTGCTTTCAGGAGGCATTGGGTACGAAGTTGCGACTGAGCACAACCTATCACCCGCAGACGTATGGTCAGACAGAGGAAACAAATCAGATGTTGGAGGACATGTTATTAATATGCATCATTGATTTTGGCAGAAGTTGGGAGTTGTACCTTCCACTAGTGGAGTTTGCCTATAACAACTCCTACCAATTTACTATCGGTATGCCTCCTTTCAAAGTCCTATACGGCAGACCTTATCGTTCCCCAGCATGTTGGCTTGAGGTGGGGGATAATAAATTAATGGGTCCGGAGAAAATTCAGAATACTACAACAAAGATAGGGTTAATACGGAGACGTATTCGAGTGCTCAGGATCGGCAGAAGAGTTATGCTGATGCAAAACGCTATTTTCGGGAGTTCAACATTGGGTATCAAGTATTACTTCGGGTGTCTCCTATGAAGGGAGTTATGCGCTTTGGAAAGAAGGGGAGGATTAGGCCAGTTGCATATAGACTTAGACTACCGGAGAACTTGCATAGAGTCCATGACGTGTTTCATATCTCCTTGTTGAGGAGATTCCTTCGAGATGATTTGGCACATACTCATATTGCGTTGGAGGAAATAGACTTACAGCCTGATAGCTCATACGAGGAGGGACCGATTGCTATCCTGGATCGTAGTAAAAGAAAGTTGAGGTCGAAAGTGGTACCACTAGTACGTGTTCAGTGGCGACACCATAATGCTGAGGAATCAACTTGGGAGCGTTAGGATGATATGCGTGAACGTTATCCAGAGTTATTCTTTCCAGGTATATATATTATCTTTTCCGAATTTCAGGAGTATATTCTTTTATTAGGGGGGAAGTATGTAATACCCCGTATTTTTACGCATAATTATTTTTATTGAAAATGAGTAGTAATTAAATTAAAGGGAGGAAATTTAAATTGAAATTAACCCGATTTTATGTTAATAATCACTAACGGGATGAGAGTTAGTAATTATTGAAATAATAGTATGGCCGAGAATGAGATATACGGCAGTTATGTTATAAATAGTTGGGACGCGTATGAGTCGCGTTAATTGTATATATTCAGGAGGTTAAAAGATAATTTATTTTTGTATAATTCGGACGGCTGTTTTGAGTGCGTCAGAGTGTCCGGAAGGGTTAAAATAGTCAGAAAACACTATTCGGGTATCTTATTTGGAGTCCGGGACTTTTTAACCCAAAACGGCACCCCGGAGGGGTATTTTGGTCTTTAGAAATTTTAACGTAATTAAATGGACGAAAATTGGGTTAATTAAAAAGGCATTAAGGGTTAGTGGATGTCAATTTCAACCTACATGAGAAGAGAGGGAAAGAGAGAGAGAACCAAGGAAGAAGAAGGAGACTCTATTGGAGCCTTAGCCAAGAATCCAACCTTTCACAACAAAAAGTACACCAACGCGTAGATCATGTCAGGAGGATCGTTCTTATACTAGTTTCAAACCGCAAATCGAAAGTCCATTTTAAGGCAAGTGATTATCCTGCTCTTCTCTTAGCAATTATTACTCTTGTTAATATGTATTGAGGTTTTTAGAACAACAAATAGTAATTTGGGTTTTATTATGATCAAATGGTGTAGAGAATTAAGAAAATCTTATGGGGGTTTGCATGTAGAGGATTTTCCCCTAATATAAATGTGAAAGTTAATGATATAGATGTAAATCATGAATTAAGATGGAGTTTTTTTATAGACAAATAAATTATGGGTTCATGTTAATAGGGTTGGTGGTAAAACTTGGGGATTTATTGAAACTACATGATGATTAGAAGGATTTGACCTCCCAAATTATGTTATTATGTGTTATATGATGACTTAGGATAGAGAGAAACATTGTATTTGGGTTGGAATGAGTTTAGGTTGAGTTTTGAGTGGTGAAGATTCTGAAAAATGAATCTGGGAAACGAACTGGGCGAGTTCTATAATTTCGTTAGAAGTCCTGCCCAAGTCGTTCGAACGACCTCGTTCGAACGAGACTTCTAACAAGATTCCAGTAGCCCTTCTAACGAGTTGGTTGTTCGTTCGAACGAGATTTCTGGGTCTTCTAACGAGATTCCAGAATGGCCCTTTTAAGCCGAATTTTTATTTCGAACTTCCCGTAGGTTTATTCAAGTGAGTGTTAAACCAGTATGATTGTTGAGTAACTTATATTAATGATTAATAGTGAGAGGAGAATATGTCGACCCTCGGGAGGTATGAAATTCATAGAATTAAGGAGGTGCGAAAATACAAAGTAGAGCACACGAATAAAGTATGGAGTATAATAAGAGATATAATATACGTACTAAAAATACTAGACTGTGGGAAAGATAATGAATTTACATAAGTTGTGTGCATGCTTATTTTTCAAACTATTATGTGTATGACATACCTAGCTACTAACTATCGAACGAAGGCTAACGTGTTGTGGACAACCGAATCTTGTTTTCCTTCGGGGGATTTCGAGTTGTACCACTAGAGCATGGAACCTAGGTACGGGATATCCGTAAGATTGATAGTGATGACGGTCTTATGGGTGTGTAGGTATGTGCGTAGCCTATCGGCTTGGGACTATGTTCGCCCCCAATAGGTGTTTATGTTTTTATTTGGTTCTCTAGAGATTGAGCCTGCTGTCCTCTATGCGTGAGCTTTGCAAATGGACTAGATAGCCGAGTATACGTAGTGCCACTGGTTTCCTAACCAAGGGTGTAATAGTGTTATATTTATATAAATTGATATGTATACATAAAGTGAATAATGTGTGTATACCGAAAAATCATATGTTTGGTGCCTTATGCAGTTGACACCATTGTTATGTGTACACTTATGGTATTATCAGTTGGGCATTTAGAAGAATATGAGAATAAACTAAAGAAATCCTAATCATATATGGAGATTATAAGTAAGTCGGTTTTAAGTTATTTAGGGAGACTTTCAAACATCATATTTATACACTTAGTTGTCAGTCAAGGTATCATGACTAGTACGGGTAGTTAGGCTCGTTAGACGTGCACACTAGATTGAGGGGGAGTATCTCAAGTGAGTACGCTATGTTAACTTGATTAATAATTGTGCTAATTGAATCGATTGAAGCACTTGCTATTTTAAACTGTTTTTCAACTCGGGCTTTGACCCGTTTTTCTGCATATATATCTATTGTTCCATTATTTTAGGTGCCCAGCCAAAGGGACACCAACCTTAGGGGACTCTATTCAGTTGTCATGCTGTAGCTACTGTGGAAGCTACGGGATAATTACTAGTAGACGACTCAGCTTATTCTCTCTCTTGAGTTATCTATTCTGTTGGACATGTCGTCCTTACTTCAGTTTACTTTGCAGAAATTTAGTTGTTTAAAATTCTCTCTTGAATTTGGGTTATATCATTTACTTTATTGTTTGGGATTATGTTTGGAGATGTTTACTCCAACCATTTATTTTACTTCAGTCGGACTGTACTTTTGTTACTGTGATGCTTGGTGTTTATTGATATTCTTTTGGTAGTAGCTAACGTCAAGATAAAATTTGGACATGAAACTCTTTAAAATACTAGGTGGTTAGTTTTATTAAATTTAAATTTGAGTTCTCGGTAGTGATGCACTATCTTAACCAACTTGATATTCTGAAATTAATTAATTAAGGACTGATCACCCGATAATTAATTAGGTGTGGTGTCACAGCGATGTTGATATGCGCCCAAAAAAATGAACAAAGACATGTTGGTGATAGGATTATCCAAGGACAACATATCTAGGGTGCTATATCTTGGCTATGTTCCACTAGTCATGATAATCATGGTACATGAAGGAAGAGTTGCTAGAATATTAGTAGACAGTGGTCGTTCAGTCGATGTCTTATTTTATCACTCCTTCAAAGGACTTGGATTATGTGACAACAAACTAGAGCCATATCATAGGTCCTCATAGGTTTATCTAGAGAAAAAGTGTATCCTTTGGGATATTTAAAATTAGAACTCATAATTGGCCCTTGGCCAATCTGTCAAACTGAGAGGATTTATTTCTTCATTCTACACAAGAATGTTCGATCAGCCTACAGTGGTATATTTAGTAGAGTCGACCTGAAAAAGTTTGAAGTTGTAGTACCCATTAAACATCAGTGCTTAAAATTACCAACACATTATGGGGGTGTTGTTGTTACTAGAAATTAAAATGAATCGAGGTATTATTATTACACTTCAGTTGACTAGTAAGAAGTGAAGAAACTAACCACCACCTACCAGATAGAGACCATAGATTCTCGCGAGGAGGCTGAATTATTCAAAGTACAAGTTATAAAGGAAGTGGAAACTATAGTCCTTGATGATGAGCGCCCAAATAGGAAAACATATATCTTCTCATCCGTGGATTCATCCCTCAATAAAGAGTTAGTAAAATTCCCTCAAATAGAGAAAGATGTGTTCACTTGGAGCCACGAGGATATGTCAGGGATTGATACAAAGTTTCTATGCCAAGAACTAAACATTGTTAAGGATGCCAAGTCAATTAAAAATAAATGGTGTGTTTTGATCCCCCAAAAGAATGTGACCATATAGGAAGAACAAGGTGTTTGCTTTGTTCAAATGAGCTAGTGAAGTATGCAAGTTTAGCGCAGTTGGTGTATTGGAAATCATACATTTTCGCATTTATACGCGTCAGCATATGTGGAAAGGCTACATAATGAAAATTTCATTTAAAACGTCAAATATCCTTATTGGTTGTCCAATATAGTTATTGTCAGAAAAAAAGAATAATGAATGACACATGCGATGTAACCTCCCAGATATCAAAAAGGCTTGTCCAAAGGACCATTTCTCTTTAACAAGGATTAATCAACTCATCGATGTCACTTTAGAGCATGAATTTATCAGTTTTATGGATGCATATTCGGGGAACAGCTAAATCAAGATGAAACCGAAAGATATGGAGAATACCTCATTCATCACTAGTTGAGGTACTTATTGCTACAATGCTATGCCTTCTGAGATAAAAACGATGGAGCAATATGCCAAAGGCCAGTGAATAAAGTTTTTGAAGAGATCGACCAAAACATGGAGGTATATATGGATGACATACTCACCAAAAAGAAGAAAGCATTCGACCACATCAAAGATTTGAGTCAGACATTTGACCAATTACAAAAGCACCAGATGAAGCTCAACCCGACCAAGTGTGTGTTCGGTGTGTATGAAGGAATGTTCCTTGAAATCATAGTAAATTAGAGAGGCATTGAGGCTAATCTAGACAAAATTCAAACATTGATAAATACACGGTCTCCTACAAATAAAAATGATGTTGAAAATTGACTGAAAGAGTAGAATCCCTCAAAAGGTTTATCTTTGAGATACTGACAAATGCTTACCATTGTTCAAGGTATTGATGAAGACTTTTGGGTGGAATGAAGAATGTGATAATGCCTTATTGGAGTTGAAGAAATATTTTAGGTCTCCATGATTGCTGATGATGCTATAAATAGAACCACTAGATCAAGGTGTAGTTGAGCTCAAATAAACGTAACAATGGCAACACATAAACAATAAAAATGTAGAAAGAGATCAGGAGAAGAGGAGTTAAGACAATAATTTAAGTGGTTCAGTCTATCTAGGCCTATGTCCACTGTGCAAGTGAGTGATCTTCACTATAAAAGAAGGGCTCTAGTGACCCCTAGGTCGAGGTACTAAGTTCGTTGCTTGATGATCAAAGTAGTTTCCATGATGTCTGAGGTTGCCAATAACAGACTGATGATCTTGTGCTGATAGGTACAAATGTATTCTCGACAGAAGTGACCAGGACGACCCTGCCAATGATTAAGTCATGGCTGACCCTATTGAGATCGACCCTTATCTGGATAACCATGCCGATGATTAAGCCATGGCTGACCCTATTTCGACCGACCCTTATCTGGATGACCCTGCTAATGATTAAGCCATGGCCGACCTTACTTTGACCGACCCGACCAATGATTAAGCTATGGCCGACCCTACTAAGGCCGACCTTTATCTGTACGACCCTATCAATGATTAATACATGTCCGACCCTACTGAGGGCGACCCTTATCTGAATGATCCCGCCAATGATTAAGCCATGGCTGACCCTTATCTGGATAACCCCGCCAATGATATGTGAGGCTCTTTTTATGACTCGACCGTGATATGTGATGCTCGTCGTCCTAAGAGACGAGGGTACATTTTGGTTATATTAATTACTCTCAAGAGCACTCATGAGAGATAAACTCTACTTATATCTGGAAGTGTCTGAGTCAACAATCAGCTCGACACTCATCCAATTAGAGAGTAGAGTACAAAAACTGGTCTACTACATAAGCATGGGCTTCAAAGGACCAAAAATTTGTTATCACGTCTAGAAAAATTAGGCTTGGACCTAATTGAAGCCTACCAAATAATGAAACTATATTTCCAATATCATATCATTGTGATCGACACAGACTTACCCTTATGACAAGCCATTCATGAATCGGAGAAGGCAAGGAGATTAATGGCTTGGGCTATAGAGCTTGGAGAGTATGATGTACATTATGAGCCAAAAACAACAGTGAAAGTCCAATTAGTAGAAAATTTTGTAGCGAAGTATACCTATGAAGAAAAAACTATAAGAAGTCTTCTACGAAAGAGAGCTTAGTAGTAAATCTAGCCGAGCAGAATTCTCAGGAAGAGAGATAAAAAATTCTAACATCCGAGCATACTTCTCCATAAGATAGCTCTATGAATGATATAACTAACTAAGCGGAAGATATGTCGAAAACATTAACTAAGCGAGAAGTTTTTACACAGTACCTGGAGCAAAGTCACAAGATTTTGATTTATGGAACCGTGGTTGAAGGATATTTTAAAGAAAAAACACTTATTTGGAAGAGGTATGTGGAAGAATCATCACGTGCTACTGGTAGTGGCGCCAAACTGATAATCAACACCTCGGATGACATGGACATGGAATATGCACTCATTTTCCAGTTTAAAGCTTCTAATAATGTAGAATAGTATGATGCATTGATCGTGGCATTTGAATTAGCACTCTCTTTGAGTACTGATAAAGTACTGGCTCATAATGACTCCCAATTGATTGTCAATCAAATGTTGGGGGTATATGTGGTACAAGGAGAGTTGATAATGATGTACTTAGCTAAATAAAAAAATAAAATATCTATATTAAATGCAGTTAAAATGATTAGGAACCCAGGGATTGGCAATGCCCGAGCAGATGCGTTCGCTTGTCCTGATTCTTTGGTTAGAGCTAAATTAAGGAGGATCGTTCCAATAGAAGTCCTCATGCACATGAGCGATGATGAAGAAAGCATCAACCTGATCACGACGGATTTGGATCCTTCATGTATGGATCCAATCAAGGAGTATATATAGAGAGGCATTTTGCCAACTGATCCAAGGGAAGTAAGGAAAATAAGAATACAACTACATTGTGTAAGGAGGAATTTTTTACAAGAGAGGATTCATTGTCTCACGGATCAGATGTGCCCATCCTGATGAGGTGTACATTTTGATTAAAGAAAAACATGAAGGATCTTGTGGGGACAATTTGGCAGGAAGATGATTGGTCAGGTGAGTAGCTACACAAGGGTATTATTGGACAACCATGAAAGCATATTGTGTTGCTTATACAAGATGATGTGATAAATGGCAAAGGTTTTCTACCATCCACAGGACACCTGAGATGCTCTCATGCTGATCATATCCCTTTATAATTTTTCCATTTGGGTAATTGTCTCAATCAGCCCACTTCGGAAGACAAGAGGGATATTTAAATATTTAATCATTACAATAAAATATTTCACCAAGTGGGTGGAAGCTGAAGCTCTGGTAGATTGACCCTATGAGAAAGTTTTCTTATTTATATGGAAGAACATCAATGCCAATTTGGTATTCCATATGCCTTTAGCACATATGCTGGCACACAATTTGACAATTAGGAATTTGAAGGTTATTGTATCCAGTTTAAAATACAAAATCTACATTATGCTCCTGAACACTTATCAATATAATGGCCAAACAGAGATGAGCTATAAAACTATGCTCTACGGAATGAAGAAAAGGTCGGATGATGCAAAAGGAAACTGGATCAATGAGTTTTAAAAGTGTACTCTAGGCCTAGAAGGCCACGGTGAGGACAATTACCAGTGAGACTTCTTACATGTTGGCATTAGGGATAGAGGAAGTGGTCCCAACAAAGATTGGTCTACCTAGTCATACTTAACTTTAATTCCATAAAGATCAACCTCGTGTGAAGGTCGGACTTAGACTTGATCAAATAACAAGAGAAAATATAGCAATGCGTTTGGAAGTATACTAGTAGAAAACTACACAATTCTATAATAGGAGGGTCAAGCCGAGCAATATTAAAGAGAGGGACTACATGTTGGAAACATTCTCTATAAAGGAAACAAATTGGAGGCAAATTGGTGTGGTCCATACCGTATTTTTGTAGTTAGCCAACTAGGTACTTATCATTTGAAAATCCTGGAAGGAAAACAATTCCAGATGCCATGGAATGCCAATAACTTAAGAAAATACTATCAGTAATAGTTGAAATTTAATCTTTCATTAGTACTATAACTTATTTTTCGATTGCAATACAGAACACCCAATTTCTTCAAAAGTTATTTACCTTTTCATGTTTTATTTTTATTTTTTGGGAGTGGAAGATGTACAATATCAAACAACAAAGATAAATCTAGTCACTAACTAACGACTCACTAGTCCTAATTCAAATAAAAAACTTTGCATATGACTTCATTTTTTACAAATACGAATGAGAAGTTCCGAACATAAAACTTCTTGTACAACTCCTTAGTGTTAAGAATAAGAAGTTTTACAAGACCAACTTAAGGAAAATTCCTTGAACATCTGGTCGTTAATGGTAACTAACACGGGCACTTGGTCAAAATAACAAGATCCGTTTGAGCAACCATAAAAGTACGTTAGTAAAACCTAAGGAAGAAGGACTACATGAATTCTTATGAAGTGGTAACTAACAAGGCAGATTAGTTGGCTTATTGTTGACCATATAATCGTAAGACGAAACTACTGGTAGACCATAATCACACAGTAAAACACTCTATGTTTCATTCAAAGAATTTTTTTTATTCAAATAGTTCATTATCTTCGTATCCCTATAAGAAAATTTTCATCGTGTACTATTATAAGGAAAAAAAAAATAAACTACTTAGCCTACTAGACGCTTTCCAAGGGCTTTTTCTATCCAAGAAGGAGGAACATCTAAAGTATAAGGAAGAATAGTTAATCTCAATTCTCTAAGTCTAGATTGACTACTATAACATGGATTATCCATAATGTGAAGGGGATGACTAATCAAATCATCTCCATGCAGAACATAATTCTCAAGGTATTTTCTGATCAGGCTAATGGGAATTGTATCTGAAGGTGTCCATGTAGTATACAACTTAAATGGAGTAGTATGATGGTCCAAGAATCTACGATCATGCGATTACCGTTGAAATTTTTCCTTCATCACCTTCATGATAGTAAGAGAAATAATCCATATCCACTTATAACCCTCTATTTGTTCTTGTTCCAGCTCCTTGCACAAACGTACAAGAGCTTCATCATAGTCATTCATCCGTATAGTACGAGACTGCTTATGAAAATGATAAATAAGACGATTAACTTTCTCATTCAGTCTTTTTATGGTCTCTGATTGGTTCTTTATCATACTTGCTTGGTCTACCAAAGCTTCTTCATTCTCTCATCCTCAATAAATGGATAAGTAATGACATCTTTCTTAAATAATTGACTCCCCTTTTACTTTTGTTGTTTCTCTAGCTCCTCCATTAGCCCAGAATTCTCCAGCTCGAAAAATGACGGATCGTCATTCTGATGGCATTAGTAGCCTTCTTTATGCCCTCTAATTCGTCCCTCAATATATTATTCTCTTGTTACAAGAGGATGCCCAATTTTTGAGCACTATTTAACTCAAACTTTGTCACGAACTCCTTTTTGGGAAACACCGAGAATATCTCTTGCAATTTCTTGTTAAAATTGCGACCACTTCAGAGAAATGAGAATTTTTTCTCATAGTAAGCCAACAAACTAGAAACTTGTTCATTACAATCTCTCTGAAGTTGAAGTGTCATTTCATAATAGGAGGCATTTGTCTCCATGACCTGGTGAAATGACCTATGCATATGGAAGTACGCCTCCTTAGACTGATTGAAAATAATCTAGGGCAGGAACCTCATCCAGTTCCTATTCATCAAGCTCCTCCTGACCTGCCCTGAACAGTTGAGTACTTCTTCAAAAGAGTTCACTCTTGGAAGCCAGGATAACCTTCTTGGAATTAAATAAATCTATAGGACATTGCTTAAGTACATAAAGCAGTAGATAGCTTAAAATGAAATAACATCACTACTGGAAATAAAAGGGAGATTTTATTAAAACCGTGGACAAGGGTTACAAGAAAAGAATTTGTTTAGACTAAATTAACAAAAATACAAGGCAAAACAAATAAGACCCTAGCCTTTACACCTTCTATTTGTCCTGAATAACCTACTCCCCAGGGCAAGCCACCGCTACAGTCATCTCGGGAGGCATAAAAGACTCAGTCATACCTTCCTTATCATTGCATGTGTACAAGTCTCTTCTTCTAAGTAAGCAGTAGTCTATTTTAGTTTTATTCTATCAGCTTTTAATTATCAAGATCAAGTTGAAAAGTTAACCTTTCAATTTCATAAGCAGCCTAGAGAGGTATGGATGGAAGGGTATAATGAAGCATTAAGCCATATAAATGATCACTTTGCTCAGGCTCAACGTGAAGGTTACAAATGGGGTTGGACTAACTTCCTGACTATGATTAAAGTTGATCAAGACAATAAATTTTGGTATTGGCACAATACTAGACTTTTAGATTGTCAAAAGTCTCCATTCAAATTGGATGTCATCTTGTTGACTCGATCCCTCAATGTTTGATATCCAAATATTTAGGGGATTATGAGTTACATTATGAACTTGAGATAGTTTGGCCTCCTCATCTGATCAATACATTGAGCAGCAGTAACAGAAGAATTCTTTAGGATTTCAACTTCATCAATTCTTCATATACTTTACATAATCCTCCTGCTGGCATGGAGAAAGTGCAGCCATCTTCCAAAGATGAAGGAAAACATCCTAAGGAATAATTATCCTGTAATTTATTTGAATACATTTTATTATAACAAGACTTTATGAATAAATTATGTTAGTTTTTGTTAACTTACGACCATTTAAATCAATTAGTTAACTTGTGATTATTGTGCCATTCTTTCGACTAATATATCTAGATATATTTATCCAAATTTAGCATCAATTACCAGTGGTATCGCCACAGGTTCTACTAATGCACTTAGATTTATCAACATAAGTTTAGCACCAGTTACCATTGGTGTTTCCATAGGTTCTACTAATGCACTTAGATTTATTGACCTAAGTTTAGCATTAGTTACTAGCGGTGACCAAGTGGTGTGGAATATATGTTCACATTCCTGTATTTATAAATTTTTACATGCCTTCCTTCATTTGACTTGGTTTGGGTAAAATGAATATTTACCACTAAAATTTGGGCCAAGTGTTGAGGATTTTAATCCCGTTTTGACTTGAATTTTTAATAGTTGACCAGGTACTGAGGATTGAAATCCTATTTTGACTTAGTCAGTTATTGCTTTGATTGTTAATTTTTGCCGATCAAGTATTGAGGAACTGATCGGAGCTGAATGATTATCTTTTGTCAACCAAGTATTGAGTAATGTTTCTAATCTGGGGGATATATGTATATGTATCTCCATACTCCGAAGAAAATAAAAAACAAAACTGAAATGACAAAAACTGAAAATTTTATTCATAATCATCTTGAAAAAAACTAAAATATAAAGCTTGAAATCTAGTGATAATACTTCCTAAGGTTCTCGGTATTCCAAGGATTCTTGAACTCTTCACCCTCCTAAGTTTCTATATGATACAGGCCTGGTCGGATGACTGTAAAAATACGATAGGGACCATGCCAATTAACTTCAAGATTATTTCTCTTCTATATCACCTTCTTGAGAACGTAATCCCATTCTTTTTAGTTGGTCGGCTTGACCCTTTTATTGTAGAAGTGACAGGTCCTTTGTTGGTAGGAAGCATTTCTTAGGGAGGCAGCATCCCTTACTTCTTTCAGCATATCCAGATCAAGTCTCCTCATTAGATCACTAATTGGGGAATTAAAGTTCAATACCCTTTGGGTTGGTAAGCCGAGCTCGGCTGGTTTCATAGCTTCAGTTCCAAAAGCAAGCATATATGGCGTCTCCCCTGTTGTTGTTCTCAATATTGTTCTGTAATCCCAAAGGACTGTGTGTAGTAGGCCTCTCAATGGGTCGGGTTTGAACCTGAACCCGATCCGTATAATAGGGCCTGAGCATATTTTTTTGGACCTGAGACCCGAAGACCCGAATACCTAAAGACATGTTTACTAAATATATGTTATCAATATAACCTGTAAGTAATATATATTAAAATATATATTTATATATATAATAAATAGAAATAATATATGTTTTATTTATACTAATAATATTCTAAATACATTACAAAATATTTTAATTTAAGATTAAAAAATAAAGAATGGGGATAATATAAAATAAATGTATATATTTGGCCAGACCCGAACCCCAAGACCCGAATGGATCTGGGTCTGGATCTAATATTTTAGACCCGATAAAGACTCGGACCCGGACTCAGACCGGATGAAGACCCGATTACACGGATTTGGATCTCTCTAAACTCGACCCGACTCCGACCCATTGACAGACCTAGAGTGTAGTTCATTGATCCGATTTCCCTTAGCTGTGTCAAGTCGTTTCTTCAGTCGTTTTACTTCTACTTTACCATTACTTTGAGGATGGACTGATACAGAATGCAGTTTCTGAATTTTAGATTGGACACAGTATGCTTCAAACTCCTTATTACCAAACTGAGTGCCATGTTTTGTAATGAAAGCACATGGCAAACCATATCTGCAAATTATGCTCTTCTATATGAACTGGTATACCTATTCATAAGGCATGTCGACTAATGGTTCTGACTCAACCCATTTGGAGAAATAATCAATAGCAATGAACAGGTATCTAAACCTTCCTTTGGTGGTCATCAGTGGGCTGACTAAGTCTATTCCCCAAATAATGAATGTCTAAGGCGAAGTGATTGGATTTAAAGCAGCAGTTGGTGTTTTTTAACATTAGAGAACGTATGGAATTTATCACATTTCTTTGCAAAGTCTGTGCAATCTGCCCTTATGGTCGGCCAGTAGTATCCCTCTGTGTTAATTCATTGAAGCAATGTTAACCCAGCTAAATGAACCCCGCAAGAACCTTCATAGACTTCTTAGATCAAGTCTTTCACTTCTATTAGATGAACACATTTTTGCATAAAGGTCTTCATTGCTCTTCTATCTAGCCCTTCTTTATCCAATACATATCTTACAGCCTTATATTTGAGATTTTTGGCTTCATTAGGATCTACTGGTAAGGTTCCATATTTAATATAACTTCTGATGGGATCCATCTAGGATGGTCCCAAATCTACTACAATGAAATTAACCGTTAGGTCTTTATCTATGCTTCGATTAAAGAGAATCTCTATTAGGATTTTCCTTCTCAACTCAATCTATGTTGCTGATGCTAGCCGAGCAAGTGCGTCTACTCGAACATTCCCTATTCTTAGAATTCTTTTGATTTGGATATCAGGTAACTCGACTATTACTTATATAGATTTGGAAAAGTATCTTGTCATTAAATATCCTTTGACTCCATATATATTAATGACTTGATTTACTACCAGCTATGAGTCACAATGGGCCACTACTTGTTCGGCACCTAGTGAATGGGCTAGATTTAACCCGACTATCAAGGCTTCGTATTCTTCCTCATTGTTAGACACTTTGAATTGAAACCTGAGGGCATATTCAATATCAATATCATCAGGATTGCTAAGGATTATACATGTTCCACAGCCAGTAGTGCATGAAGATCCATTTACATCTAATTTCCATATCGGGATACCGCTATTGAATTTTTATCAGTTAACAACCAATATCTGAAGATATTCTTACTCTCCTGAACATATTTATGTGTCATTTCTTGGCTTTTAGGGGATCTAGGCTGCTCAGTAGTAACTTCATCTTGTTTTTGAGCTGAGCTTCCCCCTTCTAACTTCTGCTCGATAGGCAAATTCAGTTGGTCGGGTATTTTCGAGTAAATGAATTCGGTAATAAAATATGCCAATTGAACTTTTAATGAAGATCTGGGCTCATAAAAAAATATCATATTCTCCTAAATCCACGGCCTAATACATCAATCTTCCTGAGTTCTCAGGTTTTTAAAGTGCTTGTTGAAGAGGCAAATCTGTATATATTACTATGGTATGTGCTTGGAAATAAGGCTTCATTCGACAAGAGGCCTCGATAAGAGCTAGGACCAATTTATCCAAATGTGGGTACCTAATCTCTGTTACCCTGAAGGCTTTGCTGATGTAGTATACTAGCTTTTGCACTCTATTGTCCTCTATAACTAAAGTCGAGCTCATAATTGATTCAAAAATGGCTAGGTACTAGTACAATTTCTTCCTTAAAACTGGTAGGGAGAGTAGTGGTGGTGATCCCAAGTATTTCTTCATCTTTTGGAATGCTTGTTCACATTCTTCGTTCCACTTAAAAATCTTCCTCAACACTTTTAAAAAAGGAAGACACTTATCTGTTGCTCGGGAAATATATCTATTTAAACCCGTCACTCTTCCAGTTAGCCTCTACACATCTTTCTTGCAAGCTGGTGATTGCATCTCAAATAGAGCTTTTATCTTCACGGGGTTAGCTTCAATTCCCCTTTAGTTAATAGCCATGCCGAGGATCATCCTTTCTCGGACTCTGAACACACACTCGGTCGGGTTTATCTTCATTTAATGCTTCTCCAACTGGTCAAAAGTTTGAGTTAGGTCGGTAATATGATTAGAGGATTTTTTACTTTCGGTCAACACGCTATCCACATAAACCTCTATGTTTTTGCCTATCTGTTCTTTAAAAACTTTATTTACCAACCTCTGGTACGTTGCACCTGCATTTTTAAGCCCAAAAGGCATCACATTACAACATCAAGTTCCTTGGGAAGTGATAAAAGTTGTATTTTCCCTATCTTCGGGCTTCATTTTTATCTGGTTGTAACCATAATAGGTGTCCATGAAGCTCAAAAGCTCGTGTCCTGATGTAGCATCTACCAGATGATCAATTCTTGGCAAGGGAAAATGATCCTTCGGGCAAGCTTTATTCAGATCCATAAAATCTACGCACATCCTCCATTTATCATTCTTATTTTTTACCATAACAACGTTGGCCAACCATTCTGGATACTTCACATCTTCAATAAATCGGTCTTTTTGTAGCTTCTCTACCTCCTCTTGGATAACTTAATTCTTCTCAGGACTGAAAACTCTACGTATTCACTTGATTGGCTTTGCATTTTTCCTGACATTGATTTCATGACAGAGGAAATTGGGATCAATCCCAGGCATGTCTTCGTGGCTTAAAGCAAATACATTTTTCCTTTGTCTCATAAACATCACTAATTCCTGTTTAAGAACATGATCAAGTGTTGAGACTATCTGTGTGGTTCTTTCGGGTTTATCATCGTCCAGAATGATACTTTTAGTTGCTTTTAAGACTTATCCTTTGACTAATTCAGTTTCATCTCGTGGATCTAAGGTTTGTACTTCAGATTCATCATTTGGCTCAACGGTATCCACCTGGTAAGTGGTAGTCTTCTTATTCAATTCAGTCAGTGCCTCTTGTTCAGCTGAGGAGTCATAACATTCTCTGGCTACCTTTTGGTCGTCTTTCACTACACCTACCCCAAAATGAGTAGGAAACTTCAAGCATTGATGAAATGTTGATGGGACGTCCTCAAACTTCCTGAGCCCTACCCTGCCGAGGATCACATTGAAGTATGATTGAACATTTTTATCCATTATGAAGAAGTATATTTTCTCCATACGGCTTACTGGCTAGGTGCCGAATAATAATTCTAACTTGATTGTTCTAGGAGGATAAACCTTTTCACCAGAAAAGCCTATTAGTGGCATGTGGTATGTCTCTGGCTTACCGAGCTTTAGGTCTAAACTTTGAAAACAAGGATAAAACATAATTCAATTAGAATTTTGGAAATAACTGCATTTTGGATTCTGAATTTTATAAACAATGGGTCTTTATGAGGATATAGAACTCCAGAGAGATCGCTTTTAGAGAAGCCAATCACCAATTTATCTTTGTTGGCCATCCTTGACCGATCTTCCTTGGATAAATTGATCTGTTGGATGTAAGAACAAGCTTGGGCTTCGTTCATGTAATCTTTTCTTTTAGTCGTGTGATCTCCGCCTCCTCTGCCGCCACCTATAATCATATGTTAATAAAATGAACATAAATACCTCACATTCAGGTTGTTTGGGTTTCTTCGAAAAGTCGAGGTCATCCTCGTAATCACCATCGTGATTCTTCTTATTATCTTCTCTAGATTTACATGGAGAATTTGATCTTCTTCTAGGCTCTCTGCTATCACACCGATCAACAAATTTATTGACTTTTCCTCGGTGGATGAGAGATTTTATCTCTTTTTGTAGAGCAATGCAACCATCAATTGTGTGACCATGATCTTTATGGAAATCACAGTACTTGGATATATCCTTTTGTTAGGAGGGGCTCTCAACTTTCCAGGCCATCGTAATTCCTTGTTATGCTTGATTTCCTCCAGGATATGATGAATGCCAACAATGGGGTGTAATTTCCATATTTCTTTATTTATTTTTCTTTCTTTGCCCTATGTTCTTTCGTCTCCTTATGGTCCTTTTATTCCTTCTTATTAGACTTCGTGTCTGACTTTGCTTCCTCGACTTTGTTTAGTAGTCATTGCTTCCTCGACGTTCATTATCTTTCCTGCCTTCGTCATCATTGTCTTGGGAGGATTTTTAGCCAAAGCGTAATACAGCTTCAGGAAGCAAACCACTCATAAAAGCAGTGATAGCTATTTTTTCCTCGTAATCAATTACCTCAAACTTCTCATTGTTGAACTGAGTAATGTAGTCCCTGGTGCTTTCACCCATTTGTTGTCTTATACTTAGAAGATGAGCCACCCTTTTTATAGGCTTAGCTCTAAGTAAAAGTTGCTAATAAATAGCTCAGTCAACTGATTAAAGTTGGTGATCTGTCCTTAGGGCAAATTATTATCTCATATTTGGGCTGAATCCGTAATGGTACTGGAGAATGCTCTATATTTCATCTCATATGGTACAACATAAATGTATGTTGTAGCTTAATATTGCTTAATGTGGAGAACATGATCAGTTTTACTATCATATTTGGGGGTAACCACCAGAGCTTTAGACTTAGAGGGAGTAGGAAAGTCCACAATTGCCTGAATAAAAGGAGATCCTTTAACAAAGCTTCGTTGCAAAGGATTTTTTGCTTTCTCCATTTCACCCAACCTATCTTCCAACCTCTGGACTGATCCTTTCCACGAAGGATTATTTACGTTAGATCTATGCGAAGTAACTCAACTGTTGTGACCATTTATTTGCACTAAACTCTCCTCCTAAGAGGTATGCTCAGAACCTACAAATCGTTGGACGCTTGAATTTGTTCGAACCGAGGCCACATGTTGGTCAGTTAGACATTGAGTGTTCCTGGAAATGCCCTGGTAGGTTTTATATTTCCTCTAGGTCCCAGACGATTAAAGGGCGAAGCTTTGCTTAGCCTTTCCAGACACTTGATCTTTTAGGAGAAAAAGCATAAATGTCATAGGGTTCTGTGAACATGAGTGATGAACTCGACCCTAGGCAATAAGAAGTATCGCATGAAGTTCTAGAATAATTGTGTCTACTGGATATTGGAGGTGGACGCAACATTTTTCTCTGCCTGACTTGTAATAATGGAGCCAATTATCTCTAGTGGAGCAGGAGGGTTGCCTTCATTACTGGTACTAGGCTCAGGACCATTCATTTTATTTGAACAAAGGTGTATGAGAATGAGAACGGTGATTGGAAACTCGTTCCCACATACGGCGCCAATCTGTTGATGTAAAAAATTAGACTAGATCTAATTCTTTAATCGCATATAAAATATGTAAATGAAACATTAAGTGAAGAGCAAAAAAGAGTTTTTAAAGTTGTTTAGCTACGTAAGAAAGCCTACGTCCATTATTATTTTATTGATCTTTTAGCTAGATAATCTTTTATGTAAGGAAACCTAGAACTCGTTCTTCCTTACCATTGATGAAAGGGATACAATGTATTTATAGTGACCCAGAAGTCAGGGGTTGGAATGTCAATGGATGGAGTGCTTTTATATGATTAAGCATTTACATCCTTACATAATTTATGTGACGATTAGTTGTACAAACTATGGGTAATATGACTTTTGATATGTTGACCGTTTTACTGATCTTGTTGGTCGGCCTTCTCATTACTTGGTCGTCATTCCTTGTGTTGGTCGGCATTCCTTGCTAAACCATTGTCAAGTGACCGAGGGAGGATATATGTTTATTTCTGATTAATCCATGTAGATGGATCATTTTTGGTATCAACACTAATAATTTTCTATGTAAAAATCATCCCGAAACAACATTTAATTCATCCACAACGAATTAAATCAAGAATTCATACTCTATTAAACCCTAGTGTCAAAATTTGATATTTTCTTCTTAATTCATCCTAGAACTTAACTTTTATAATAGATTTACATCAGATTCATCATAAAAACATTCTTATATTCATCTACTATCATTTATTTAATTTAAAACTCGAATTTCCTTAGTTTTTCCCACCCTAAAACCATGTTATTATACACCAAAGTTACATGAATAAATGAAACTGCACAAGGATATTAAAGCAAGTAAATACTTGCCTTAGAATGATGGATTCTGAGTTTTCTCTTCTAAAATTCCTCCATTGATTATGATCTTCAACCCGAAAATGACAGCCTTCCTTCTTGGATCCTCTATTCCTCATTTTTTCTCACTTTCTCTCAAACCCTAGCCTCTTTGGGCGGATAGATAGTAGCCCTCCTATATCCACCTTGATTAAATATAAACCTAAAACCCTCTAATCTTGAAATAGGGTCAGTCCCCTTAATTAAAATGACCGGTATTGCCTCCTACGACCCCCACATAGTCTAAAAATCCCTCGTAACCCAATTGTAACCCTCGAGTACATATTATGGACTATTTCGAACCATTCTAGATCATCTGTGCACTCAAAAATATCATCTAAGTCACCTAGCATAAAATTTCATCTCATGATCGACACGACTCTAATCGCGTGTCTCGAATGAAATACTAATAAACTCGTCACTTTAACTCACTTATGACGTAATGTAATTCAATACATTATTATTTACTTATCACACAAGTAAATATAAATATACATTAATATAAATCCTTTTTATTCACTAATTAATATTTATCTTAGTCAATTTATTTTCGATCGAATTAAAATTATGAGATCACGTGTAATTTAAAATGTTTTAAATATTTAGGGTGTTACATACTTCCCCCTTATAATGAAATTTCATTCCTGAAATTCGGACATACCTGGTAGAAAAAGTTTCGAATACTTTTCCCACATGTCATCCTCACACTACCAATAGGACTCATCGGCATTATGATCGCCCCACTGAACACGAACTAATGGTACCACCTTCGATTGAAACTTCCTCTCGCTATGGTTTAAAATGACAACAAGACTCTCCTCATACGTGATATCTAGATGAAGGTCTATCTCCTTTATCACGACATGGCTAAATGCCACCTCATGCCTGAGGTACCTACGTAATAAAGATATATGGTACACATAATGATTCCTCAGTAAGTGCTCCGGTAGTGAGAGCTTATAAGCAACTGGCTCTAACCTTTCAATGATCGGGAAAGGCCCCACATACCTGAGTAACGGTTTCCCCTTCTTTCAAAACTGCATAACTCCCTTGACGGGCGACACCCATAGTAACCCTTGATCACCCACATTAAACTCCAAGTGTCTTCGTTTTGCGTCAGTATAACTCTTTTACATGTCCTGAGCTATACGTATATGGCCCCAAATCAACTCAATCCTTACAAAAGTGTCCTGGATCATTTATTGCCCAAAAAAAGTATTGTCCTCCACCTCTAACTAATAACCGGGCGAAAGACAAGGTCTGCCACACAATATCGCAAAAGGCGTCATGGCTATCATGAATTAGTACGAGTTATTATAGGCGAACTCTCTACCAATGGAAGACACTGCTCCCAACCTCCCTTGAAATTTAGTATGCACATCCTTAGCATATCCTCCACAACTTCTTCACCCTCTCTGTTTGCCCAATGGTCTGCGGACGCTATGCCATTCCCAAACACAACTCTACCCCCATTACCTTCTAAAAACTCTACTAGAAGTGGGACATAAAGATCTTATCTCCATCCAAAATAATGTTGAGTGGCACTCCGTGCCTTCTTAATATCTTTGTATAATGAAAAGTGGGGCACACTGCCCGATTGTGTCATTCACCCGAACTGGCATGCCAATACCACCTCCTCACATCTTGGCACATCTTATTCCCCTGGGATGCATTAAATTTTCTAACTCATGCACCTTCTCCATAACTACGCGTTGTAGGTCCTCATCGTCTAGGACAATCTATTTTCCATTGATGGGCAATCCACCCTCAGAACCGATTGAGTAAGAATCCGCTCCACCTGCCAATAACTATTGAACCCTCTCCTGACAAAACGAATCCCTTACTTGTGCCTTCATAATCCTTAGAATGAACTCGGGTGTGACTCAATTCTTCTTAAGATTGCCCCACTTATGAACCCCATTAACTATTCTCCATATATTGGGGGCTATTATTGCAGGAACAACGTCAAAATATTGACAGAATTCCAGACATAAAGGATTAGGCAGAAAAGAAAAGCCACATTCAGCAATAAAGAGACTGGGGAACCAATGTCCCTCGGACAAACGGAAATAATCGGAAGGTTAAGAAAGTTCCACCAGAACAACCCATGAAGGAATAGAAAAATCAGAACGAAATTTATCAAGAGATTCAACAAGGTAAACCATGATGAATAAAGTAAATGAAGAAGAAGGAAGAAGATCTTACAGAAAAAGAGTGGATCTGTTGACAACGAACGATGAAAAGGATGAACGCACAAGAGAGTAAGACAATGGAAAACTCGAAGATACAAATTTGAAAAAGTAGAAGACGATGGGATTGTTTGTGATGCTTCAATACCTTATCTTGGGAAACGGTAAAGTTAATGATTAAAAAAAAGAAACGATTATGCTACCGACGGCTATAAAGACAAAAAGTAAGCGGAGATCGCGACAGTTATATAAATTAAAAAAAGCCTGATTCTACGAATTTGGAAGGAAAAATAAATACAAAGGAAACACTCCTAAAAATCAGGATGACCATTTAAAACTACCATATTCCGAGAAAGAATGTTCCACACTCCTCAAATTTTGAACTATGAAACATTGGGGGCTTCTGTTGATACCAAATTTAGTCTGTTGACATGGCTCAATCGAGTGAAGATATGTGGCAATCTACGTGGAAACAACAAACACTTCTGAGGAACTCAGATGATCCGAGGAACCATACTACAATGAGGAACACTGCTTCCCCGAGGAACTCAGACGCTCCGACCTACAAGAACTCTGCGAGAAACTTTTGAGTACCGAGGAAATTTTGAATACCGAGGACCTTAGGCGGTCTGAGCTGCACCTCGAACAAAGCATTAATAGTAGGATAACCAACAGTTTGACTGTTCATTAAATGCTTATCACTAAGATGTATACACTTAAGGGGCATTGAATGTATTACCCCTTCACATGTACAACATTGAATGTATTACCCTTTCACATTACGGCCTTAGGGCTATAAATACAATGCATTACCCTCATTGTAAGGGACCAAAATTTCTTGATTGAACTTGTAATCGAGAATTCCCAAATAGTCATCAATAATAAAAACAGTGGACGTAGGCCATTCTTATAAGGCTGAACCACTTTAAAAGTTCTTTGTCTCGTTTTATTTATCTATGATTAAATAATTAGATCTAATCTAATTTTTTACATCAACACCCATATTGTTGAATTGTGTTGGAACAAGGATGGGTTAAGAACATACGTTAGAACCGGCGCTAGGATCGTAAATGCATACTTTAAAGTCCAAAATTTACATCATTTTTTTGTAAAGCATTTTGATTTAGAAAATTCATGCTTAAGATGTATATTTCTGATAAAACATGTTTATTATATTTTTTCAATGAATTATACCCAAGGTGGAGGTTATGTATGCTTAAAAATGTTAAGTTATGACTTAATGTTCTATTTTGACCTAGTTATGCTAAAAATGGAATAAATCATGGAATATTTATTAGAATTGAGTGATTCAAGTTGGAGAGTAAAATATACTCATACATGTATAACATATCCTAAAATTGTGTAAAAAACCAAGAAATGACCTTTGGTGACATTTTGAAGTTTTGGTTCTAAATCTGCCCTAAAGGAGCAAGGATGCATACCAGGTGTTTGGCGTTTTCTCGACATAGAAAATGAGCCCTAAAAATTATTAAACATTACTTTTATATTATTCATTGTGTTTAATGATATTGGGTGGAATATCATGGAAATTTATGTTGTATAAAAATTATGAGAATTCCAGGAAGTTGGAGTTATGTTGTTGTTTTTCTTGAGAAATGATTTGGAAAAGGTTGTGATAAAATGGGCATAACTTTGTCTAGCGAATTTGTAAATTAATTCCGTAAATCGTGTTAGAACCTTAATTAATTAGGTGTTATAGAAATGATAAGTATCATATTTAATTTCTCTTTAGTTATTTCTGATTTACCAAATGATGTGATGTGTTACTGGGTTTTATGTTAATCGGTGTATTCAAATACTAATGACATTGACTTGTTAGGTGGGGAAGCAACTGATACTACCATACCAAGGAAGTAGTTTGGTATTAATCTTAGAACCAAAACCAAGGTGAGTGATGAGTCCTATGAAATATAGATACTTATATGTTCATATGGGAATGTGTAGTTAAACACATGTGTTAAAATGCTTATGGGAGTGATGTCGTATTTAGGAAACATATGCATATGATTAAAAATGTTAAGCGATGTTATATAATGATATAGAATAGTGAGTCCTTTATCTAATGTTAAGGACTGGTGGGTCCTACGAGATGCAACAGCCCCGTTAATCCAATTTAAAGGTTTGTTGTACTCAGGCCGAATTAGGGGATTTGGTGTTCCCCATTAACTGGGAGTTAATTGGACTGGCGGGTCCAGGCTTGCGAGAGTCACACAATTCCTATTGGGTTATAACATTAGAAAATAAAAATGGTTATTTGAATTGGTTATATGTGTGGAATATGGTCATTCACTAAGCTTGTGTGTCTTACACTCCTATAATTTTATGTTTCAGGTACGCCTATCAGTTGGAGTTCACTGCCAAGTTAGGACCTTAAAACGGGGGAGTGACGGATATCTAGTATGGTTTGAATATCAAGAATGTTGTTGTGTAAATATTAAACTAAAGATTTTGGTTATGTAAAATTGTGTATTAATCATAGGTTACAGGTAAATGTAGTTATGTTTTCATCTACACATACTTTTCAAAAAAACATAAAAATTATCATGCTATTTTTCCTTAGAGATCTAAATTAAAGCATTGTTTATTGTTTAAGGCAATTTATCGCTAATTAACAAGGACAAGTTTAACTTAATTAAGTCGGGGCGCGACAACTTCATATCAGAGCGTGGTTATTAGGTTCTGGATAGGGTGTGAGGGTCTAGATTGGCAGTGGACATTAGAATGTGAGTTTGCTATGTGTTTGGATTTTGACTAACAATGTTAATATTAAACTGTTGCTATTGTATTTTATTTAAGTTAATTATATTGCAGTGAATGATGGATCCACATGAGCCGCATGATAGAGCAGAGGGTGAGGCATCCTATGTACCTAATAGTCAGCAAGGACATAGACATATTGAAGTGGATGAACCAGAGGTGCAACAACAACCTATTGATGATGTGGGAAGAATATTACGTGTTGTGGCACAATTGGTGGAAGAAGCAGGAGGTGGAGTACATGGTGGTGATAGGGATAAATTGCATGAAAGGTTCCTGAAGTTAAGTCCTCTAGCATTTACGGGGACTACAAATCCGTTAATGGCAGAGGGCTGGATTCAAAAAATTGAAACAATATTCAAGGTGATGGAAGTACGAGATGAACAAAAGGTTCTGTTAGCAACCTTTAGATTGGAGGATGATGCAAAGTTATGGTGGGATGCTACAGAAAGGTTACATACTACGATTGGGGGAGTAGTGCTAGCAAAATACCCCACCAATTACATGGGAGAGGTTTGTGAATGTGTTCTTTGAAAAATACTTCCCAAGGATTTACAGGAAGGAGAAAGAAGAAGAATTTATTATGCTGAAACAAGGGAACCGAACGGTGGAAGAGTATGAAAATTTGTTTATATCCTTATCCAGATTTGTACTTGATTTGGCAGGGAAAGAAGAAAGTAAATGTGATCGGTTTCAGTCTGGGTTGAATGTAGATATAAAAAATATGGTTGCTAATATGAAGATCACAGATTATGTGGATCTGATGGACAGAGCTATGGTATCTGAAAAGTCAATGAAGGAGATGCAAGGCAACATTCTAAGAAAGCTAGATATGAGAGTACGAAGTCATATGGATGGGAGATGGGAACCTCATCTCAAGGTGTAGCACGAGGAGTATTTAAGGGACACGAATTTAAAAATAATATAAGTGCACGTGGAAGATTTCAGGCTCGAGGTGGAAGGACTTGGATGAGTCGGTCAGAAAATGTATCCGTGATGGGACCGAGGGTCGTGTTTTGTTTTAGATGTGGTGGTCAATGGAACATGTATCGAGAGTGTACAATAGCTGAGATGACACCTTTGTGTTTCCATTGTCATCAACCAGGGCACTTAGAAAAGAATTGTCCAGTGATGGGAGCTATAACTTCAGTTGGGAGTGTGATAGTAGGAGATAGGATTTCTACACTGAAAGTACACAGGGGAGGTAGAGGAGGCTTGTCTCAAAACCAAGGCGAAGGCAGAGTTTGCACTGACGCAACAAGATGCACAAGCTATTCCTAATGTAGTGACAAGTACACTTCCTATTAGTGATAAAGATGCTTATGTGTTGATAGATCCTCGTTATACACATTCTTTTGTGTCTTTGCTTTATTTGTTGCATCCTAATAAACGATTATCATCATTAGATTCTGGTTTAGCTATTGTTACTCCAGTGGGGGGTGGTTTTTATTGAGAGGGTATATAGAGAGTGTGTGGTGCGAGTGGGTGAAAAAGATTACTAGTTGACTTATTACCTCTCGATATGCATGATTTTGATGTGATACTAGGTATGGATTGGTTAGCCTCATATCATGTATGTTTAGATTGCTTTAAAAAGGAGGTAGTGTTTTGGTTATCGAATGAACCTGAATTTAAATTTATTGGGGAAAGAAATGTCACTCCAACATATTTGATTTCTTCTACAAAATGTTATGAACAGCTAAGGAAAAGATGTGAGGGTTATCTTGCTCATGTGGTGGACATACGACAAGAGGCTAGAAAACTATCAGATATATCAGTAGTTAATGAGTTTGCAGATGTCTTCCCAGAAGAACTCCTAGGGTTAGCACCAGACCGTGAGGTAGAATTTGCGATTGAGTTGGTACCAGGCACTGTACCGATATCTATTGCACCATATCTTATGGCACCTACAGAATTAAAAGAGTTAAAGATACAGTTGCAAGATTTGTTATATCACGGTTTTATAAGGCCTAGTGTATCACTGTGGGGAGCCCCAATGGTGTTTGTGAATAAGAAAGATGGAACCATGAGACTGTGCATCGATTATCATCAATTGAATAAGGTGACTATCCGTAACAAATACCCATTACCCCACATTGATGACTTGTTCGATCAGTTGCAAGGAGCCAAAGTGTTTTCCAAGATCGATCTCAGATCCGAATATCATCAATTGAAAGTAAGAGACTGTGATATTTCTAAAACTGCTTTTCATTCCAGGTATGGACATTATGAATTCCTTGTCATGCCATTTGGGTTAACAAATGCACCAGCTGTATTCATGGATTTGATGAACCTTATATTTCACCCATACGTGGATTCTTTTGTTATTGTCTCCATTGATGATATTTTGATATATTCTCGTAGCAGGGATGAGCATGAACACCACCTGCGTGTTATTTTACAGACCTTGCGAGAGAAGCAGTTGTATGCTAAATTTTCTAAATGTGAATTTTGGCTAGACAGGTAGTATTTTTGGGGCATGTTATTTCTACTGATGGTATTTGTGTTGATCCTAAGAAGATAGAAGAAATAATGAATTGGGAAAGGCCAACTACTGTGACAGAGGTACGTAACTTTTTGGGATTGGCGGTCTATTACAGAAGGTTTATATCGGGGTTTTCTTCTATTGCATTGCCATTGACTAAGCTTACCAGAAAAGAGAACAAGTTTGTGTGGAGTGGTGATTGTGATAAAAGTTTTGAAAATTTAAAGGGTAAGTTGACATCAGCTCCAGTATTGACTATCCCAACAGGTACATAAGGTTTAGTTATTTATAGTGATGCTTCGTACCAAGGACTTGGATGTGTATTAATGCAACATAAAAAGGTAATTGCTTTTGCTTCTCGACAGTTAAAGATACATGAACGCAACTACCCTACTCATGATCTCCAGTTAGATGCAGTAGTTTTTGCATTAAAGATCTGGAGAAATTTTTTATATGGTGTTAGTTGTGAAATTTTTACTGACCATCAAAGCTTAAAATACTTGTTTACTAAAAAAGACTTCAACTTGAGGCAAAGAAGGTGGATGGAACTTATAAAAGATTATGATTGCACGATACATCACCATCTAGGTAAAGCTAATGTTGTTGCCGATGCTTTGAGCATAAAATCTCAAGGCATAGTATCTTGTATTCGAGTTGACCTGCTGAGAGAGTTAGCTTTAATGGGGGTGGAATTAACTTTGAATGGGTGTTATGGAATAGTAGCACATTTAAATGTTAGACCCACATTGATAGACTAGATAAAACAAGCACAGGCAGGAGATACGGAATTGGAGAAAGTTCGAGATAATATAAAAAAGGGTAAAGAAAATGAATTTTCTATTCGGGATAATGACATTGTTATGTACGGAAACTATTTGTGTGTACCTAATGTGCCTAATTTAAGAAGAACAATTTGAGAGGAAGGCCACTGTTCTTTATATGCTATGCATCTAGGGAGGACGAAACTATATAGAGATTTGAAACAATGTTATTGGTGGCCGGGAATGAAACACGACATTACGGATTTTGTTGCTAGATGTCTAGTTTGCCAACAGGTGAAGGTGGAGCATCAGAAGCCAAGTGGTTTACTACATCCCTTACATATTCCTGAGTGGAAATGGGAGCATGTTACTACAGGTTTTGTTATAGGTTTACTAAAATCATCATGAGGGTTTGATTCTATTTGGGTTTTCGTTGATAGGTTAACTAAGTCTACACATTTTCTTCTTGTTAAATCTATTTACTCCATGGATAAATATTCAAAAATATATGTGAATGAGATTATTAGATTGCATGATGCACCTGTTTCTATTATTTTTGATCGAGATCTAAAGTTCACTTCTCATTTTTTGCCTAGTTTAAAATAAGATTTGGGGACCAAATTGAAATTTAGTACAACTTTTCATCCTCGGACTGATGGGCAGTCAGAAAGAACGATCCAGACACTCGAAGACATGTTACGAATTTGTGTATTGGAGTTCAAGGGCAGTTGGGATGAACACTTGCCACTAATAGAGTTTGCTTATAATAATAGCTATCATTCGAGTATTGAGATGGCTCCTTATGAAGGTTTGTATGGTAGAAAATGTAGAACTCCAGTGTGTTGGACTGAAGTAGGAGAACGAAAACTACTTGGGCCAGAAATTATACAACAAACTACTGAAAAGATCAATCTTATCTATAATCACTTAAAGGTGGTGCAAAGTAGACAGAAAAGTTATTCAGACAACCGAAGGAAAGAATTGAAATTTGAGGAAGGTGATCGAGTATTGCTACATGGTTCTCCTTGGAGAGGGATTATGAGATTCGGGAAGAAGGGAAAGTTAAGTCCTAGGTACATTGGCCCTTATGAGATAGTGAAACGGGTTGGAGCTGTAGCTTATAAATTGGCGTTACCATAAGAATTATCCCGGATACATGATGTTTTTCATATATCCATGTTACATAAGTATGTGCCCGATCCTTCACATGTGTATATCTCACAACTGATAGAGCTTCAAGATGACTTAACCTATATGGAGGAACCAATTGCTATTGTATATCGAAAGGAGGAAGTGTTACGTAGTAAAACCATTTCACTAGTTAAAGTGATGTGGAGAAGTCAGAATGTGAAGTATTCCACCTAGGAAGTGGTGGATAACACGAAGAAGCAATATCCTCATATATTTGGTAAGTTTCTTATGCGTTAAATTTCGAGGACGAAATTTTTATAAGAGGGGTAGAATTGTAAGGCCCTAAAACATGATTAGGAAGGTTAATTACATGATTAATTATAACTTAGGAGTTATAAGTTATAAATTTGTTATGTGTGTTAAACATGTTAATTATCATGTTTAGGGGATGCATGCTCATGTGATATATGTATTGTTTACTTTAGGTGCTAATTGAGCTTATGATCGGGGATACCATGTTTAGATCATATGATTAGTTATGTTATTAAATGCATCATAAATTATGTTTTAATTCATGATTATGTTTATAAAATTAAATTAGGGTGTTGATATGAAATTGGTAATGTTTGGTCACCAAATGTGAAAGTTTTGAGATTTTTGGTAAATTGCTACTTTCCTATTCGAAGCCCAAATTAGGCATACTAGTTTATGATTTTGGGAAAACACAAATTATGAAAGTTGTAGATGTATTAGTTAATGTTATAACACAACAAATGGGGGGGGGGGGGGGGGGGTTAAACGGAGGCTCGTACAAGAAGTTATACCGAAAGTAAGAAACAAGGGCAAATATGTCCACCCCTTAAGTTACATTTGTCTTATTAGCACACCATGTGATATTTTTTTGATTGGTTAAAGGGAGGGTGATGGTTTGGCCGACTTAAACTTTTTAAAACAACTCACTTGTTCAGCCAATTCAGCTATGAACAAGAGTTTTGCATAAAGAGAGAGAAAGAGAAGAAAGTTAAGGAAGAAATGTTCAGAAAATTTCTATAAATCGAGGAATCCTCGTAAGGTAATTACTTATTTATTAAAGTTGGTCACATGGATGAGTTCTATACTTCACATGTTTTTATTTTTTCTTTGGATATATATTTTAATAATACTCATATTCCTGAATTATGTTGGAACAAGGATGGGTTAAGAACATAAGTTAGAACTGGAGCTAGGATTTTAAATGCATACTTTAAAGTCCTAAATTTACATCATTTTTTCGTAAAGCATTTTGAATTAGAAATTTCATGATTATGATGTATATTTCTGTTAAAACATGTTTATTATATTTTTTCAATGAATTATACCCAAGGTGGAGGTTATGTATGCTTAAAAATGTTAAGTTATGACTTAATGTTCTATTTTGACCTAGTTATGCTAAAAATTGCATAAATCATGGAGTACTTATGTGACACCCCGACTAATTAAATACCGGGTAGCTACTCCTTTATTAAATTAATTCAAAATTCCAAGTTGGTCCAGTTAATAGCATCACTGTCTAAAACATTTTAATGATTACTAACCACCTAGTATTTAAAAAGTAAGTGCCAAATTTTAATTAAAGTCTGATTAACATGCAACAAGTGTAATAAAGAATAATAACACCATTCACCATACTGAAGTAAATAGAATAACCATCATAAAACGTAAATAAAGTCTGGAGGAAAAACTCCTCACTACAAATCCCACAACTATTAAGTAAACTGAAAACTAAATCAACACATGCCAAAGTCTGAAAACGGTCATGGAAATGTAACTCTAATAGAAATGGGCAACATGCCCTACAACTGATAGATAATGAAGCTGGAATCCAAGTGAATAGAGGAGTCTACATGTAAATCCCTGTAGCTTCCACAAACAGCTACATCTCGTCACCTGAATGAGTATCCTATGCTTGGTGTCCTTGTGGCTGGGCACCTAAAATGGTTTTACAAAGAAAAGTAGATTTGAAAGCAAACGGGTCAGAGCCCGAATGTGGAGTTATATTTTAAAAACCTGCAAGTGCTTTAAAAACATTTAAAACATTAAATGCAAAGTACATGTTAGGACGTGCACTCACATGATATTCTCACCTCTCGTCTAACTGTGCACTCCTAACGTAAGTACCCATCTAGAGTGATACAAACTACTAGCTAAGTGATAACATATCTAGCTAGACTATCATAGGTCCTACCCATATTACTCGGTTCTATTAACATTATAACGCTCGTAATTAAGTAGGGGTTCAACGTAAACTCAGATACTCAATATGCAATATATTACACTATTATCTAACTCGTTATGTTTCTCGAATCAATACCGTAATTATTTCACAACATTAACATGAAGGTTCTCATTAATTAAGTGTATATTATTCACATCATAAATATACAATACAAGCACCCCGAGAACTAAGCTGCGGTGCACACATACTCTGCTATCCATCCCGGTACATCACGTACATAAGGATTACATATTCTGAATCTCTCAGGAATAGTTCACAGATAACAGCATCACAAATAATGGAGGCGAACACAGTCACATCACATGGGTCACGCACATACCTACGCTCCCACGATCAGCGGACTTATTAATATCCCAATAAGTCTTTCTATGACCTATGTTCATCAAGGTAACCAGTCTAAATCCGGGCAACACAAGGATTAGAGGGCCCTAAGCGAATGCAAACCTCCCGTGATAGCAAGTATGGTAGGTATGTCATACACACAATTCATATACCAATACTAAGTAAACACACGTCTTAGTAATCCCGTAGTTTAATCATAGTACATATCGCATTCTCATACCAACTTATAATATTTACAACTTATATTATTCCGGTTTATAATCATACGCGCCATAATTCACTCTCACGTCGTAGTAGACACTCACGTCTCAACCCAAACCGTCCATTTAATATAACTCTCATATATAAATTTCCTTCTCATAAATACCCAAAAGTCCCAATTCTATCATTACATCATCATCAGAATGTTATCTATATCCTCGAACAAGTTTACGGGACTCCAAAAATCAAAACAGTCCAAAAAGGACCAAACTGTCAACTCGTTAGAAGTCTCGTTCGAACGAGACTATTCGAACGAGATTCCTCTGTCAACTCGTTAGAAGTCTCGTTCGAACGAGGCTGTTCGAACGAGATCCAGTTCGTTCGAATGAACTGTACCTTCTAATGAGATCTCGTTCGAACGAAGTTATCGAACGAAACTCCCTTTCGTTAGAACGACTGGTCCATTCGTTAGAAGCTCGTTCGAACGAGTTCGTTCGAACGACCTGGGCAGGGTCTTCTAACGACCTACCAGATTCGTCCCAGATTTCTCTAAGTTTCGTTTTTCACCATTTTTACTCCTCAAATCTCTTCTAAAATTCGTTCCAACAATGTATTAAGTTCTCTAATCATCCTCAAACATGCTAAGGTCATATACTAACATCTTTTAAGGGTTTAATACATCCTAAACATCATTAAATCACAAGTTTCTACATTTTTCCCCAATTTTCTTCAAGAACATAAACCCTAGATTTTTCTCATCATAATTTCCCAGATTTTAATCCTTTTTCTAGACTACATAAAATGAAATCTCTGAATTCAAACTTCAAGCAACGTTTCTACATGCAAACCTATACTCAAAATTAAGCTAATAACTTCCAATTTCATGGGTTTTCCTTTAACTCTTAATTAAGATAGATTATCAAGATTTCTAACATGGAAGAAGCATTCACTGCATAAAGAATGTAATTTAAATCACTTGCCTCGATTCGATTTCTGATTTTGATGTTGGTTTGGTGAAGATTTCTGTAGAATTTCTTCTCTCCAAGCTTCTTCTCCAATGGTGGCTTAAGGTGGCTAGGGTTTGATTTGGGGAACTTAGAAAACATTTCTAATAACCTACGTAGCCTTCTAGGTTAATATGGGTTGGTTAGGGGCTTAGTGGGTCAAATCCACATCAGATGTAATTAACCAATTTTCGTCACTTTTAATTTCCCAAAATACGAAATTACCAAAATACCCTTTATGATGCCGGTATGGCCTAAAAATACCCCTGGACCCAAACTACACCCCCGTCTAGTTTTTTCTGACTATCTCGACCCTTTCGGACGCGTTGGCGCACTCAAAACGACCATACGGTTTATAGATTTTAAATTCACTTTTATAATCATAATATTATACCATGACGCGGCGGTGTCACGCGTCTCAACAAAATTTCCAAATTGCCGTATATTAATCTCACGGCAAATTTCATAATTCCAAATTCATATATAATCATATATGCACATAATCAAATACCAACTCGCATCTTGTTAGTATTTTTAACCCGAATTAATTTCCTATTAATATGCATTTAATTAATCAATCCCAAAAATAAATATAGCCAAAAGTACGGGGTATTACAACTTATTGGAATTGAGTGATTCAAGTTGGAGAGTAAAATATACTCATACCATGTATAACATATCCAAAAATTGTGTAACAATACCAAGAAATGAACCTTTGGTGATAGTTTGAAGTTTTGGTTTTAAATCTGCCCTAAAGGAGCAAGGATGCATACCAGGTGTTTGACGTTTTGCTCGACATAGAAAATGAGCCCTAAAAATTATGAAACATTAATTTTGGATTATTCAGTGTGTTTACTGATATTGGGTGGAATATCATGGAAATTTATGTTGTATAAAAATTATGAGAAATCTAGGAAGTTGAAGTTGTGTTGTTGTTTTTCTTGAGAAATGATTTGGAAAAGGTTGTAATAAAATGGGTATAACTTTCTCTAGAGAATTCATAAATTAATTCCATAAATTATGTTTGAACCCTAATTAATTGGGTGTTATAGAAATGTGCAGTATCATATTTAATTTCTCCTTAATTATTTCTGATTGACCAAATGATGTTATGTGTTACTGGGTTTGATGTCAATCGGTGTATTCAAATACTAATGACATTGACTTGTTAGGTGGGGAAGCAACTGATACTACCATACCAAGGAAGTAGTTTGGTATTAATCTTAGCACCAAATCCAAGGTGAGTGACCTGTCCTATGAAATATAGATACTTATATGTTCATATGGAAATGTGTAGTTAAACACATGTGTTAAAATGCTTATGGGAGTGATGTCGTATTTAGGAAACATATGCATATGATTAAAAATGTTAAGCGATGTTATATAATGATATGGACTAGTGAGTCATTTATATAATGTTAAGGACTGGTGGGTCCTACGGGATGCAGCAACCCCATTAATCAAATTTAAAGGTTTGTTGTACTCGCGATGAATTAGAGGATTTGGTGTTCCCCATTAACTGGGAGTTAATTGGACTGGCGGGTCCAGGCTTGCGAGAGTCACACAATTCCTATTGGGTTATAACATTAGAAAATAAAAATGGTTATTTGAATTGGTTATATGTGTGGAATATGGTCATTAACTAAGCTTGTGTGTCTTACACTCCTATAATGTTATGTTTCAGGTACGCCTATCAGTTGGAGTTCACTGCCAAGTTAGGACCTTAAAACGGGGGAGTGACGGATATCTAGTATGGTTTGAATATCAAGAATCTTTTTGTGTAAATATTAAACTAAAGATGGTTATGTAAATTTATGTAGTACTCATAGGTTACATGTAAATGTAATTATGTTTTCATCTACGCATATTTTTGAAGAAAAAAAAAATCTTATGCCATTTTTCCTTAGAGAATTAAATTAAAGCATTGTTTATTGTTTAAGGCAATTTATCGCTAATCAACAAGGGCGAGTTCAACTTAATTATGTCAGGGCACGACAGTTTGGGACTGCATAATTTCTATATAATAATATTCTTAGTGGCTTAAAGTTGTTACTTTTGGAGGAAGTTCTATAGTCATATCCTAATGTTCTCTGGGCACACACTAGATTGACAAGTGTGAGTGTTATTTCAATTGATCAATTCAACTAACACTCACACTTGCCAATATACATCGTGTACTTGAATAACTATGGGGATTTTGTGCCGAATTTTTCTCAAATCGTAACAATGTGCATGAGGTGTTAAGTATAATACAGAAATATGCAGTCTTGAATGGGATAGGACAACTTTCCCTTTAGAGGAGATTGAGGAAATAAATTTTTTTATTATAAATTGAATTTGAAATTTAAAAATCGAATATAAATAAGACATAATTAAATGAAAAATACTATAAATCTAAGTTTTTTTTATACTAATCCAGGAATATACGCTTCTTACCTTTAATAATTGATTAGTTGTAGTAGTTGTGATGGGATATCCTAAACACAAAGAGTGGATGGGTGAGATAAATAGAATGGGGGATGTGTTTCGCAGAGGTGCTAATGAATTTGTGAAATACGCAAAGAGATGTCATAATGATGAGGAGTTTATGTGTTCGTGTGCCAGGTGTAAGAATAGTAAGGTGTTTGCGTGGAAAACAGTTGAACTACATTTGTTAAGACGGGGTATGCAAGATAATTATCGATTTTACAGTTTTCACGGTGAATTGAAAGTTCCTTTTGTCCATGAACAACCTTCATAACAACCTTCAACAAGTAGGATAGATGTAGAAGGGGACCACGTAGATCATAATACGTACGGATTTTGTGAAGTGGAGGAGAATGACGTCATTGATGATGTAGTGCTCGTGAAAATATCACGATAAACCTTGACGATGACTACCAAAGTTTAAAATTTAAGGTGACCCAACCATTATGCTTTGGCAGTGAGAAAGATCAAACAACTTTACATGCCATAGTTGGTTTACACAGTTAAGAGACGCAGTACGACTTGTCTGGCAATGGCGTGACAGGAATTCTGAATCTGGTGAAGGGTTTACTATCCGAGGAGAATACGCTTCCAAATAGCTATCATGTTATAAAGAATAGTTTGAAAGGTTTGGGAATGAAGTATAAATCGATTCATGCTTGTGTGTATAAATGCATATTATACTAAAAGGAGCATGAAAATCTTCATCCAATCTACTAGCAAGGAAGGAACAAGCTCAAAAGTGCGTAAAAAAGTGTTAAAATATTTTCCCATTGGGCCTAGATGAAAGTGATTTTTCACAGTACCATGGATAGTAGAGGCAATAACTTGGCATGCTAGGGCATAAGTAGGGGGTAACCTCATGCGTCATCCTATTGATTCTACAACTTGGAGGAGGATGAATTATGGGTATCTCAATTTTTCTTAAGAACAGTGCAACATTCGTTTGGCTATATCAACATATGGTTTCAATCCATTTGGAGATCTAAGCACTAATCAGAGTGTATGGCCAGTGATCCTAGCCCCACTCAACCTCCCTCCTTTATAGTGTATGAGACCTGAATTTTTGGTGCTGTCTTTGTTGATACTTGGGCCAAAGGCACCAAGTGATGACATCGACGTCTACCTGGCTCCTTTAGTAGAAAAATTAAATGAGTTGTGGGAAGAGGGTGTGCAAGCATTTGACTCTTTTAGAAAAGAATAGTTTACGCTGAAAGCTATGTTGATGTGGGCAATTCATGATTTTCTAGTTTATGGGACATTATCTGATTGTGTAGTACATGGTTATTTGGGGTGTCCTATTTATGGAGAGGAGACTAAATCTATTTGTCTCTCCACTAGATCAAAAAATGTAAACCATTGCCATAAGAGGTTTTTACCCCCGACTCATAGTTTCTGATTTGAGAAAGGTTCTATTTTTTTATCGGGCGGGATTGAACATCGTCCGACCACTGTAGCCATAGGAGTTCGGAGTTCAATCATCACATATTGGTAATTTTTGCAAACAACTTCAATTTTTCGTATTAGACCTTACTAACCTAGTCGTATCGTAATCCAATATATCATCTGATTTTTCTCACCAATGCTTGTCATTCTCATGTTGCAGAATGTCAAGGAAAGTGTTCATCTAGTCCTCAGAATTAATAATTTATCATAATTATTAGTAATTTCTCTAGCATGAATACTTTGTTAAACTAACCTTCTTTCATTCAGTTTAACTTATTGTTACATTTTCGACATAACAAAGATACGTTTTATTTCCAATGTTTGCGTTCACCAGTGATGACCAGATGCAATGAGCCTGTATTAATATACTAGAACTTAATAATCCAAAAGTATTTGTGATGTATCCAATAGCATCCATTAAGTATCAAAATTCAAAGTTTATTCATCTACATGCAAAATACATCAAATACATATCCAATAGTATCCATCGAGTATAGTACCCCATAGTATCCGAAACAAACACATCACCTTCATAGAAGTATCTGTTCTTAACGTGTGAGGATTGACAAATCCATTCGAACTTTATGATACGAACAATGTTAGAACAAAACAAATATCCTAGTTTCCTTTTTCTTTCCTTCTGAATTATGAAATGCCAACCATATAAATCTACATTAAAAATATAATAAACCAACAATCCTTATCTGTGTTTACTACTCTATCTAGGTTTCTTGAAGTCTCATCTCAAGAGATGGAATCTACTAGTTATATCCATACGATATATAATGCAGATAAATTTTAATACCTTCATAAAAGAAAAAACTTTACTTTTTCCAAATTTATCTTCATAAACTTGACAAAATTCCTATGAATTCAAAACAAACACTTGGTTAATTGCCATTCCATGGGTATTGTTTTATGGGTAACTTTATAATGTCACCCAAGTTCACATACTATTTTTAGAGACAAAATAATCTATTGATGGGACTTGGGATCATCATCATTCAATTGCATATGGTTGCTTGTACTAGCCATATGTATGTAAGCATTGTATATTATCTTCCTATTTACAACACGTGATCCAATGCATAAAGAGAAAAATGATGCAATATATACCCGATAGGCCTCTACATGATGAGCACCCTAGAATGGTGAATAGACTTAGCCATATCAGTCTTGATCACAAGTGTCTGCAACTATCGCTCCAGAAAATTCTCCACAGTGAGTGCCAACACTTAATTAAGAATGTTCTGGCTCTCATCCAACAACCCATACATGTTCATCATCATATTTGGGTAAATAAAATACATTTTGAATATAGTTAGGAAGCTACCCTTATAACTTTCAGAAAGAAGAATTTTATTGAGGAATATTACAAAAATTATTGATATAGGACAAGAAGAAGTCTTCCAAAAGAAGAAGGTAGAAAAGTTGTGAAAGTACCTCCAGACATCATAGAGATTTTTTCATCAACCTCAAGTGTGGGGGAAGACGTTGACCCTTTCTAGTTTTTCCCTTTCAACTTTTCTTTCTTGAGAACTTCTATCTTGTACTTCGCATCAACCTCACATCAATTAGTTCATAATGATTCAGTGATATTTCATCTTTGGACTAAACCAAGGAACCATTGACAAGATATGAGCATACCAAGAATGTTAACACCATTCCAAGAATACTCCTACAATATCACTAAACATTTTATAATTTCTTCATAAAATTTAAATGAACTTTCACACATTTACTGAAGCATTTACTTCTTTCCTCTTTTTTTTATCAACCTTACGGACTATGTTAATTAACTGTTTAAAATCAGAAATTCTATTATTCTAGTTCATTCAGCACATTTTCATATTGTATACAGAGTATATTTTGGTATGCACCCTTTTTTTACGATATTAAAAATGCAGTACAATTTGCAAATCGCAAATCAAAAATTAACATAAAACAGTGCATCGATTCATCATGTGTAGTGACCAATACAAAATGCAGTACAATTATTGGTTTAAAATCAAATAGAAACTACATTTGTTCATAAGTTGTAGAGTTGTAGTGAACTACTAATGAAACTCCTATCCAAAAAGTGCCAAACACATACAAAACAAGAAATCACTCTAGCTTGTGTATACAATTCAACTTCAGAAATCCTAAGAACTGACTGGGAAAATCATTGATCACCTCTATTTTTCATTAGTCGACAGTCTCAAGTCAGTAACATCAGAACTCCAAAGAATTGACTGGAAGAACCATTGATAACCTATCTTTTTGTAGCATCAATGCATAATACACAAAACCCCAGTAGGAATAAGTTCATACATCATCAAAAAAATAAATAATAGGCTAAGCTGGAGTGCAATAACTTGAGCAACTATTGAAGTTCCAGATCACACATCAAATCATTCAGATGACATCCATGGAATGGCTTTCGTAAAAAATCTTCCACGAATTCACCAAATCAATATCATAGACTATATGTTCCTCACATTATACAAGTCAAGTGCTTTAAAACGAGTCGTTAAGTGTCAACCACTTGGAACCGTGAGTATTAAGTTAATATTGATAGAGTAACAAGTAAGTAGTCAAGGTACGACTGACTTCACATAACTAAGGAACTGTAAGTAACAAGTACTAATTATTCGTGCCACTAAAACCAACACATCAAGTAGCGGGGTTATGAGTTTTCACCATTCAACGTAATAGAGTTGAATTATGAAAACACTCAACGACACATGGAATCAACCAATTTAAATAAAGAGAAGGTGAGAAGATACATACCATTATCAGAATCAGAGGGCTGAGATGTGATGATATCACCTTCAATGTCCCTATTTAGGGGAGCTGTGAAGGCCTCAACTACTGCCCCATAATGCATAGTTTCATGCTGCAACACAACACACATAAAGTTGTCATACAGATTACAGATATGCGTATCGTAACAGATATAAAAAAGAACAAACCTCTTCCCTCCTCCTTTATTTGGGCTTGGGACCGGCAATTCAAAGGAAATATTTGCATTGGCGGAGTTAAAAAGGGTTATACCATATAACAAAAAGCAACTCGAGTAATCCAAAAATGCAAACATAACAAACACAATAAAGTCCATAGCAAATACTAGCATTAATAAAATTCATAGCATAACAAAGTCTAGCATAATAAAGTCCATATCATAATGAAGTCCACGACATAATCAAGTCCATAGCATACTAAACAGAAGTATGACTTTAACAAGTTGCTAACAAAAATTAAAAGAAAGAATTCTTTGGGATCCAACAATACGCATGACTAAACTCTTTGACCACACCACCCAACTTCCACTACCAACATCTTCGAGAAGCTCAGCACCACCTTGTGTTCCCAAGTAAAGATAAGCATTTTTCTGAAGCACTTTGTCCACTAGTAATACCATCTCTTTCTCGTAATTCACTATGTGATTGTGCATTATGTCTCGATGGGTAACGCCTATCCTTCCCTTGCCAATAACCATACCATTAAACCCGTGCACATCACATGAGACACAATCTTCTAGTGATTAGGATTCTACATTAAATGATGCAGCTGTCCCATTACTTGCACTTGCTCCAATAGCTGGGGAGGAATGGGACTTGCCCAACACCATACCTATCATTGTCTCTATATTGCTTAGTTTATTATTCATGCCTTTTATCTCTAATTCTAATGTCTCGAGCCGACCTTTCATTTCGTTCCCATTGGCCTTTTTGTGACACCCCGCCTAATTAAATACCAGGCGATCACTCCTTTATTAAATTAAAATCAAGGTGAATAGTTGGTTCATTCTTAGCATCACTGTCGTAAAAATAAACTTTTCCAAATTAACGCCCTAATTAATTAAGCTAAGTGTCAAAACCATTTTTTTTAACCTTTCTAACCAAATTGTATTTTTAAAGAAAAATTTATTTATTTAATTATTTACCACATTTTCAATAAGTAAGAATCAAACAACAATTAACCTGGAACATAATCCAAGGTACTTTAAACATTCAACATTCAAAGTCCCAACATTTAAAACTTAAAGTAAAACATCCATACTAAAATAAATCCCATCGTAACAGTACTAGAAATAACTGAAATACAAATGTCCCAATAAAACAGATAAATAGTGGAAAGGACGACACATGCCCAATAAATGAGTATGATAGATGTGGAATCAAGTAAACGAAGCCGTCTATGCAAGTGGCCTGCAACTCCCACCTAAGCTGCAGCATGTTCCTTTCAAGGGATTCTAAGCAAGACGCCCCTGTGGCTGGGCACCTGTAATACATACATATATATACAAGAGAGATAAAGAGAAAAAGAAACGGGTCAGAGCCCGATAGTGTGTTTGATTTAAAATACGTTTAGATAGTATTTAAATTGATACAGGCCAATGCAACAACATATTAGTGCGACACTCTCTTGAGAAATTCTCACCTCTCTTCTAATGTGCACACCTATCGCACTAACCTTCCCAACGGTTTGTCTTATCATTTATCGCACTAATCTTCCCAACGATTTAACTTATCTTAGATTACTCGTAAGATTCAAAATTTAACGATTCAATTGTTTGAAAAGAATATTTCAGTTAGTAACCAAAGTTCTCATTTTAACTTTATTAATCAATAAAGTTTTCCAGTGTCATATTATACTTTCTCAAAACAAGTATTTACAATTTGAGTCATCAACCATGTCCTACATATCACATCACAGTAGGTAGTTCCAGATTTCAGAATTTCATATATATATATATATATATATATATATATCACAACAGCACCCCAAATAAACTATGGTGCGGGCATACTCTACTATCCAATCCCCGTATCACTCGTACTAAGGGAATACAAATTCGGAATCACTCTCGAACTGTATTAACACATACTCAAACAATATTGAGGCAAAGCATAGATTCCAAGTCTCTAAGAGGATGGCATAAGTCTGCGTCTCTTATGACCGTCTGAACTATCACTGCGATAGCCTATACCAAGGATATCTATTCACAAACAATATGAGGCGAAGAATAGATTCCAAGTCTCTAAGAGGAAAGAACATACCCGCGTCTCTTAGGACCGTCTAAACTATCATTCTGATAGCATGTACCAAGGATATCTATCTTCTAGGGTACTAGTCAATATCCCCCTTAAAGGTCCCATCGAGATAAGACTGTCCCAGCGCGGAAACCTCAGGGATAGCAAGTACCGTGGGCATGTTTTTCACACATAGATAGTATATGCATACACAATCATATAACTATACTAATATTTCCATATCAATAATGGGTAAGTTCTCAATTCTCATAATTATGGCAGTTGTATTTATTTCTCATTATTTAGTTATCACGTATAACCATTCACATCTTACTTTAATTTGAGGACTTTTCCACTTACTACATAACGCTCATGGATTCTATCCTCCCAAGTACAAAATTCAGTAGGCATACACATTTGTCCCAAAGTAACTCTCTTACGTGTCTCTCTCTTTAAATCAGAAATTTACCAGCCCTTATGTAATTATCCCAAAATACAATCTTTGCCCGACATCAAGGGTCCCAAAATCTATTCACATGTCCTACTGGTCTTCCCTATCCCCCCAAACATTTTATTAAGGATGCCCAAGAATTATCTCTCAATAAATTGAATTTAACTCATTTAAAAAGGAAATAGAAGTCTGCCAGGAGGGGTCGATCGATCGAGGTTTGGGGCTCGATCGATCGAACCTTAGATCGATCAAAGCTCTGGGCTCAATCCATCGATCAAGCAAGTCTGCGAAATCTGCAGAATTGCAGTTAAGGGTTTCATCTTCTAACTTACACCAAATCCATAGTTTACAATCCCAAACATCTCAAAATTTGTACTACTAACATCCTAACAAGATATCATACATTTCCTACGTAAAGCATGTCAATTTACGTCACTAAACATGGATTAATCATATCGAAATTCAGTTAAAACTCAAGAACCCTAAAAATATCTAAATCATGATTCTAATCTGTTTTATCCCAGAATTTCTTTCTTATTTACACCAAAATTTTATGGATTATTCTTCTACATCACAAAAGACTTCCAGAATAAGGTTTAAGTCATTACTACATTCAAATTCCTATCACAATTTGGGTTTTCTTCCATATATTTCATCTCTAATCATTCCTAAACTAATATGGAAATTGCACCAACGAAATAAGCATGATAAACACTTGCCTGGGATTTTCAGAAGTCTGGATTGCAGCTGATTTTGGTGTGGTTGCGTTCCCCGTCTCGCGATCTACGCGTTGGCGGAGACGGCGGTGCAAATGGTTGAGTTTTGAGCCTTGGAATTGCTTGAGAGCTCTCTCATCTCTTCTCCAATGGACGTTCTAGGTTTTGGGAATTCTAACCCTAGGTGACAACCTCAATATCAGATATAGCCCCTCTAATTTTCGTGGGTTTAATTACCCAAAAATGTAAAATGACCAAAATGCCCTCCCGGGTTACTAATTAGGCCTAAAAATGCCCCGAGACCCAAACTACACCCCTGGGTACACTTTTCTGACTATATCGACCCTTCCGGACGCGTTGGCGCACTCAAAACGACCATACGGGCAACTTATAAAATATACACTTTTTATTTATCAAAATTTAGTCTCGACACGACACGAGAACGTTCCGACTTAAATTTTCGAAATTGTCATTTAATTCACTCATGACATTCAATATAACCAATATCATATATATTACTTTGCTCATTAGTAATATTCAACTAATTTTCCATAATTACTAACTCTCGTCACATTAATAATTATAACATAATTAATTTTCGGATTTTTTATTAAATAATTAACTCATATTAAATTTAATAAATCCCCAAATTAATATATCATAAAAATATGGGGTATTACATACTTCCCCCCTAATAACGGAATTCCGTCCCGAAATTTGGAAAACATGGCATACCTGGTAAGAACAAATCTGGATATCTCTCGCGCATATCGGCCTCGCGCTCCCAAGTGGATTCCTCCACATTATGATGCTCCCACTGGACTCGCTCAAGTGGAACTATCTTCGACCTCAATCTCCTCTCACTATAGTCTAGGATAGCCACCGGCTTCTCCTCGTAAGAGTTGTCAGGCTGTAAGTCTATCTCATCTATCGCGATGTGAGTATGGGCCATATCATCCCGAAGATACCGTCTCAACAACGAGATGTGGAATACATCGTGAATGCGATGTAAATGCTCTGGTAGTCCCAATATGTATGCTACCGGCCCAATCCTCTCGATGATGGGAAATGGTCCCACGTACCTCGGGGCCAATTTCCCTTTCTTCCCTAACCTCATCGGTCCTTTCATAGGAGATACACGCAGTAATACTTGGTCTCCCACATTAAACTCCCGGAAGAACCGTTTCGCATCGGCGCAGCTCTTCTGCCTGTCCTGGGCTACTCGAATGCGACTCCTGATCATCTCAATCCTCGCGGAGGTTTCCCGAATCACCTCTGGTCCCAACAACTTGTTATCCCCCACCTCGAGCCAACAAGTTGGAGAACGACAAGGCCTGCCATACAAAGCCTCAAATGGAGCCATACCAATCATAAACTGATAAGAGTTATTATAAGCAAACTCTACCAGTGGAAGATGTGGCTCCCAACCTCCTCCAAAATCAAGAACACACATGAATAGAATATCCTCTAACATCTGATTAGTATGCTCTGTCTGTCCATCTGTGTGTGGGTATTAAGCTGAACTCAACCTCAATTCAGTACCCATAGCCTCCTGAAAGTTTTCCCAGAAACGTGACACGAAAATCTTATCTCTATCTGACACAATATTCAGGGGCACCCCATGTAATCTGACAACCTCAGCAATGAACAACTGAGCATACTGACCCGTGGTATAATCTGTTCGCACCGGCAGAAAATGAGCCACCTTGGTCAAACGGTCTATAATCACCCAGATAGAATCGTGGCCCCGCTGTGATGTAGGCAACCCTGTAATAAAATCCATGGAAATACTCTCAAACTTCCACGCGGGTAATTCCAATGGCTGAAGCAATCCTGACGGTTTTTGATGGTCCACCTTCACCAGCTGGCAGGTAGAACACTTGGACACGAACTCAGCAATGTCCTTCTTCATCCCACTCCACCAGTATTGCCTCCTCATATCCTGGTACATCTTATCTCCTCTAGGATATACTGCAAATCGGGACCCGTGAGACTGGGTCATCACTACATGACGTAATTCTGCTCCTTCTGGAACTACCAATCTCCTATTAAACCTCAAACCCCCATCAGAACTAACAGAATAGGACTCAGCACCCTCGGCTAAAAGTCGTACAATCTGCTCCTGGCGAAACGGGTCTATGGTCTGGGCCTGTATTACCCTCATAACAATCTCAGGTGTAACTGATATAACAGATATGAAGGAACGGGCTACTGCATCCTGGTGGCCTAACTCCTTCCACTTTTCTTTATAGACATTCGTTACCTCGTCTACCGGTCTACGACTCAATGCATCAGCAACTACGTTGGCCTTCCCCGGATGATAGTGTATGTCAAACTGATAGTCCTTCACAAACTCTAACCATCTGTGCTGTCGCATATTCAGCTCTCGCTGAGGAATAGGTGCTGCAGTAACTTGTGGTCTGTGAATAAACGGAACTTCTCCCCCAATAAGTAGTGCCTCCATATCCTCAATGTAAAAATGACCGCCGCTAACTCCAGGTCGTGGGTGGGGTAATTCTTCTCATGCGGCTTAAGCTTGCGGGAGGCAAAAGCTATAGCCTTCTCCTCCTGCTGAAGTACTCCCTCAAGTCCCCGTAAAGAGGCATCGGTGTAAACCAGGTACTCCGCACCCGCCTTTGGTAAAGCTAGGACTGGCGCTGAAGTAAGCTTGTCTTTCAGCTCGTCAAAAGGCAACTGACAAGCATCATCCCAAACCAATGGTACCTCCTTGCGAGTCAGATTCATCAATGGACCCGCTATTTTGGAGAATCCCCGAATGAATCTCCTGTAGTATGCGGCTAACCCCAAGAAACTATGCACTTCCGTCGGTGTCGTGTGATGTCCCCATTCCCTCACCGCTGACACTTTACTCAGGTCAACTGCTATCCCCTTCTCAGAAACAATATGGCCCAAGAACTGTACTTCTCGCAACCAGAATCCACACTTCTCGTACTTAGCATACAACTGATGCTCTCGTAGAGTCTGAAGAACCTGCCTCAAATGCTCGACGTGCTCCTCCTCGGAGTGTGAATATATCAAAATGTCATCTATAAAGATGATGACAAACTAATCCAAGAACTCTCTGAATACTCGGTTCATTAAGTCCATGAATACGGCTGGAGCATTTGTGAGACCAAATGGCATCACCCTGAACTCGTAAGACCCATATCTCGTCAAGAAGGCAGTCTTTGAAATATTCTGCTCTCTAATACGTAGCTGATGGTACCCCGACCTCAGATCTATCTTCGAAAAGAAAGTTTCTCCCCTCAGTTGGTCGAACAGATCATCGATTTGAGGCAACGGATACTTATTCCATATCGTGACCTTGTTCAACTCCCGGTAGTCCACACACAATCTCAGTGAACCATCTCTCTTCTTGACAAACAGAACCGGAGTGCCCCAAGGTGAGGTAATCCTGCGAATGAAGCCCTGACCTAACAGCTGCTCTATCTGATCTCGTAACCCTCTCATCTCCGCCGGAGCCATACGGTATGGAGCGCGTGCTATAGGTTTGGTATCTGGCAATAAATCTACAACAAAGTCTATCTCTCGACTGGGGGGTAGTCCTGGTATTTCCTGAAACACATCGGAATACTCATGAACAACTAGAATCGAGTCTAACGGAATCACAACCTCCTTAGAGGTATCCTCCTCTATATAATATAAATGAGCGGTCGAACCTCCCTCTGGGTGAGGAATCGCCACTACAAACATCTCTTGCCCCGGAATGGCAAAGATAATGCTTCCACCGAAGCAATCAATCATGGCTCTATAAGCTGTGAGCCAATCCATACCGATAATAACATCATGCTCATGCATGTCAAAGACTAACATGTCTACAGGTAATACAAAACTACCAATCTCTACCCCCACTCCTCGGCATATAAAGAAGATAAGCGACCCACTCCCCAGTGGTGAGTCTACACACGTCACTGTACTCTCTGCTGTGGCTAACAACCCTAAGGCCTTCGCAAAATGCGTATCTACAAAATAATGAGTCGCCCCAGTATCAAACAAAACCCGACCCATAGTACCATGGATAGGAAACATACCCTCAATCACGGGTGGTGCCTGTGGAGCTGCTGCCTTATGGACGTTATAGAAACGTCCGTACTGTAACTGCCCCTGCTGCACTGGAGCTGCTGGAACGGCTGGTAGGACTGGCAACTGGGCTGGAGCTGGGAGTGAAGCCGAAAAGAGTGGTCTCTGTGGCTCATTACGGGCACCCTGCTGCCGTGGGGCCCTATCTCCCACCGGACAAACCTGGCGCCTATGGCCGTGTCTACCACACCCAAAACATCCGCCCTTGAAGTTGCCTCCCCTTTGAACCTGCTGACCACGGACCTGCTGGCCGTTACCTCCCCGCCACTGGCCCTGCTGGCCCTGATGAACACGTTGTTGGCCCTGTTGGCCCTTCTGCTGACCCTGCTGTCGGTGTTGGCCTTGCTGGCCCTGATGATTAGGCTGGCCCTACTGACCCTGCCTATAACCCCCAAATCCCTGCCTGGAATCACCTGAATGGAATCGCTTAGCAGGGTCCCCCTGATGGGAACTCTGCTCGTGCTGATGAGTCATTCCATGAGATGGTGCCCCATTAGCACTATTTCCCTCGGTCCTGCTCTGCTGGCTGGACTCTCCTGCTCTCTTGCTTCCCTGCAGATGGAAGCGGTGATCCTGGAAATATAGTAACGCAACATTGAGTACATCAGTAAAAGTACTCAGAGATAGATTCCCGATAAGATGCTGACGGATCCTCCAAGCTAACCCGTCTACAAACAACATAATCTTCTTGCCCTCAGTGGGTGCCTCATCTGGCACGATGGTGAGAAGTCTCGTGAACTCCTCCCCATACTCAGCTACGGTAGAGTTCTCCTGTTTCAAATTCAGTAATTTCCGCCTCATCTCAGTCTGCACGACGGGTAGAAAGTATTTGCGGTCAAACCGCTCCCAGAACAACTGAATAGGGATCGTGTCCCTTTCCTCCAATGTGGTAGTGGACTCCCACCACTGCAAAGCGGCCCCCACCAGCTTAAAGGAAGCCAATAACTGCCTTTTCACATCGGTGCACTCACACACACGAAGATTTCGCTGTATGTCTTTCTTCCATTGGCTGACTGTGACGATATCTGAGCTACCAGAGAACTCAAGGGGATGCCCCTTCTGAAAAGCATCCCTAACCCTCTCTCATGCAGATGGAAGTTGTGCTGGTACTGGCGCCACTGCCTGAATTTGGGGTGGAGCCTGCTGAACCACCGCTAGCGCGACATTCACTGCCTGAGCAACAATGGCGGCTACTTCATTAGCATTCATAGTGCCTTGTGCCGGAGCTGCTGGCTGCTCGTCCTAGTCACGCCTTTCCTTCGGTGCACTTATCGGAGGCATCTGAAATGTGAAGAAGTTTATTAGTCTACAGTCATTATCAAATCTCAAATAGCTGAAGACATAAACTAGAAAGCAAGAATACAACCATCCTATAATAGGGCTCTATAGCAATAACGTTAAGCTGAAAGCGAAATAAGCCGTACTGATCCTATGGACACTAGAACCTGATGCTCTGATACCACCTGTGACACCCTGCCTAATTAAATACCGGGCGATCACTCCTTTATTAAATTAAAATTAAGATGAACAGTTGGTTCATTCTTAGCATCACTGTCGTAAAAATAAACTTTTCCAAATTAACACCCTAATTAATTAAGCTAAGTGTCAAAACCATTTTTTTTAACCTTTCTAACCAAATTGTATTTTTAAAGAAAAACTTATTTATTTAATTATTTACCACATTTTCAATAAGTAAGAATCATACAACAATTAACCTAGAACATAATCCAAAGTACTTTAAACATTCTACATTCAAAGTCCCAACATTTAAAACTTAAAGTAAAACATCCATACTGAAATAAATCCCATCATAACAGTACTAGAAATAACTGAAATACAAATGTCCCAATAAAACAGATAAATAGTGGAAAGGGCGACACATGCCCAATAAATGAGTATGATAGATGTGGAATCAAGTAAACGAAGTCGTCTATGCAAGTGGCCTGCAACTCCCACCTAAGCTGTAGCACGTTCCTTTCAAGGGATCCTAAGCAAGACGCCCCTGTGGCTGGGCACCTGTAATACATACATATATATACAAGAGAGAGAAAGAGAAAAAGAAAAGGGTCAGAGCCCGATAGTGTGTTTGATTTAAAATACGTTTAGATAGTATTTAAATTGATACAGGCCAATGCAACAACATATTAGTGCGACACTCTCTTGAGAAATTCTCACCTCTCTTCTAATGTGCACACCTATCGCACTAACCTTCCCAATGGTTTGTCTGATCATTTATCGCACTAATCTTCCCAACGATTTAACTTATCTTAGATTACTCGTAAGATTCAAAATTTAACGATTCAATTGTTTGAAAAGAATATTTCAATTAGTAACCAAAGTTCTCATTTTAACTTTATTAATCAATAAATTTTTCCAGTGTCATATTATACTTTCTCAAAACAAGTATTTACAATTTGAGTCATCAACCATGTCCTACATATCACATCACAGTAGGCAGTTCCAGATTTCAGAATTTCATATATATATATATATATATTAACTACTCATAAAATATATATATATATATATATATATATATATATATATATATATATTTATATATATATATATATATATCACAACAGCACCCCAAGTAAACTATGGTGCGGGAATACTCTACTATCCAATCCCCGTATCACTCGTACTAAGGGAATACAAATTCGGAATCACTCTCGAACTGTATTAACACATACTCAAACAATATTGAGGCAAAGCATAGATTCCAAGTCTCTAAGAGGATGGCATAAGTCTGCGTCTCTTAGGACCGTCTGAACTATCACTGCGATAGCCTATACCAAGGATATCTATTCACAAACAATATGAGGCGAAGAATAGATTCCAAGTCTCTAAGTGGAAAGCACATACCTGCGTCTCTTAGGACCGTCTGAACTATTATTCCGATAGCCTGTACCAAGGATATCTATCTTCTAGGGTACAAGTCAATATCCACCTTAAAGGTCCCATCGAGATAAGACTGTCCCAGCGCAGAAACCTCAGGGATAGCAAGTAGCGTGGGCATGTTTTTCACATAGAGATAGTATATGCATAAACAATCATATAACTATACTAATATTTCCATATCAGTAATGGGTAAGTTCTCAATTCCCATAATTACGACATTTGTATTTATTTCTCATTATTTAGTTATCACGTATAACCATTCACATCTTACTTTAATTTGAGGACTTTTCCACTTACTACATAACGCTCATGGATTCTATCCTCCCAAGTACAAAATTCAGTAGGTATACACATTTGTCCGAAAGTAACTCTCTTGGGTGTCTCTCTCTTTAAATCACAAATTTACCGACCCTTATGTAATTATCCCAAAATACAATCTTTGCCCGACATCAAGGGTCCCAAAATCTATTCACATGTCCTACTGGTCTTCCCTATCCCCCAAAACATTTTATTAAGGATGCCCAAGAATTATCTCACAATAAATTGAATTTAACTCATTTAAAAAGGAAATAGGAGTCTGCCAGGAGGGGTTGATCGATCGAGGTTTGGGGCTCGATCGATCGAACCTTCGATCGACTGAAGCTCTGGGCTCGATCGATCGATCAAGCAGGTCTGCGAAATCTGCAGAATTGCAGTTACGGGTTTCATCTTCAAACTTACACCAAATCCATATTTTACAGTCCCAGACATCTCAGAATTTGTACTACTAACATCCTAACATTATATCATACATTTCCTACGTAAAGTATCTCAATTTACGTCACTAAACATGGATTAATCATACCAAAATTCATTTAAAACTCAAGAACCTTAAAAATCACTAAATCATGATTCTAATTTGTTTTATCCCAGAATTTCTTTCTTATTTACACCAAAATTTCATGGATTATTCTTCTACATCACAAAAGACTTCCAGAATAAGGTTTAAGTCTTTACTACATGCAAATTCCTATCACAATTTGGGTTTTCTTCCATATATTTCATCCTTAATCATTCCTAAACTAATATGGAAATTGCACCAACGAAATAAGCAAGATAAACACTTGCCTGGGATTTTTAGAAGTCTGGATTGCAGCTGATTTTGGTGTGGTTGCGTTCCCCGTCTCGCGATCTACGCGTTGGCGGTGACGGCGGTGCAAATGGTTGAGTTTTAAGCCTTGGAATTGCTTGAGAGCTCTCTCCTCTCTTCTCCAATGGCCGTTCTAGGTTTTGGGAATTCTAACCCTAGGTGACAACCTCAATATCAGATATAGCCCCTCTAATTTTCGTGGGTTTAATTACACAAAAATGTAAAATGACCAAAATGCCCTCCCGGGTTACTAATTAGGCCTAAAAATGCCCCGAGACCCAAATTACACCCCCGGGTACACTTTTCTGACTATCTCGACCCTTCCGGACGGCTTGGCGCACTCAAAACGACCATATGAGCAACTTATAAAATATACACTTTTTATTTATCAAAATTTAGTCCCGACGCGACACGAGCACGTCCCGACTTAAATTTCCGAAATTGTCATTTAATTCACTCATGACATTCAATATAACCAATATCATATATATTACTTTGCTCATTAGTAATATTCAACAAATTTTCCATAATTACTAACTCTCGTCACGTTAATAATTATAACATAATTAATTTCCGAAATTTTTATTAAATAATTAACTCACATTAAATTTAATAAATCCCCAAATTAATATAGCATAAAAATACGGGGTATTACATACTTCCCCCCAAATAACGGAATTTTGTCCCGAAATTTGGAAAACAAGGCATACCTGGTAAGAACAAATCTGGATATCTCTCGCGCATATCGGCCTCGCGCTCCCAAGTGGATTCCTCCACATTATGATGCTCCCACTCGACTCCCACAAGTGGAACTATCTTCGACCACAATCTCCTCTCACTATAGTCTAGGATAGCAACCGATTTCTCCTCGTAAGAGATGTCAGGCTGTAAGTCTATCTCATCTATCGCGATGTGAGTATGGGCCATATCATCCCGAAGATACCGTCTCAACGACGAGATGTGGAATACATCGTGAATGCGATGTAAATGCTCTGGTAGTCCCAATCTATATGCTACCGGCCCAATCCTCTCGATGATGGGAAATGGTCCCATGTACCTCGGGGCCAATTTCCCTTTCTTCCCTAACCTCATCAGTACTTTCATAGGAGATACACGCAATAATACTTGGTCTCCCACATTAAACTCCCGGAAGAACCGTTTCGCATTGGCGCAGCTCTTCTACCTGTCCTGGGCTACTTGAATGCGACTCCTGATCATCTCAATCCTCGTGGAGGTTTCCCGAATCACCTCTGGTCCCAACAACTTGTTACCCCCCACCTCGATCCAACAAGTTGGAGAACGACAAGGCCTTCCATACAAAGCCTCAAATGGAGCCATACCAATCGTAAATTGATAAGAGTTATTATAAGCAAACTCTACCAGTGAAAGATGTGGCTCCCAACCTCCTCCAAAATCAAGAACACACATGCATAGCATATCCTCTAACATCTGATTCGTACGCTCTGTCTGTCCATCTGTCTGTGGGTGATAAGTTGAACTCAACCTCAACTCAGTACCCATAGCCTCCTTAAAGCTTTCCCTGAAATATGTCACGAAAATGTTGTCTCTATCTGACACAATATTCAGGGGCACCCGATGTAATCTGACAACCTCAGCAATGAACAACTGAGCATACTGACCCGTGATATAGTCTGTTCGCACCGGCAGAAAATGAGCCACCTTGGTCAAATGGTCTACAATCACCCAGATAGAATCGTGGCCCCGCTGTGATGTAGGCAACCCTGTAATAAAATCCATGGAAATACTTTCCCACTTCCACGCGGGTACTTCCAATGGGTGAAGCAATCCTGACGATTTCTGATGGTCCACCTTCACCAGTTGGCAGGTAGAACACTTGGACATGAACTCATCAATGTCCTTCTTCACCCCACTCCACCAGTATTGCCTCCTCATATCCTGGTACATCTTATCTCCTCCAGGATGTACTGTAAATCGGGACCCGTGAGACTGGGTCATCACTGCATGACGTAATTCTTCTCCTTCTGGAACCACCAATCTACCATTAAACCTCAAACCCCCATCACAACTAACAGAATAGGACTCAGCACCCTCGGTTAAAAGTAGTACAATCTGCTCCTGGCAAAATGGGTCTGTGGTCTGGGCCTGTATTACCCTCATAACAATCTCGGGTGTAACTGTCATAACAGATATGAAAGAATGGGTTACTGCGTTCTGGTGGCCTAACTCCTTCCACTTTGCTTTCTAGACATTCCTTACCTCGTCTACCGGTCTACGGCTCAACGCATCAGCAACTACGTTGGCCTTCCCCGGATGATACTGTATGTCAAACTGATAGTCCTTCACAAACTCTAACCATCTGCGCTGTCGCATATTCAGCTCTCGCTGAGTGAATAGGTGCTGCAGTAACTTGTGGTATGTGACCAAACGGAACTTCTCCCCCAATAAGTAGTGCCTCCATATCCTCAGTGAAAAAACGACCGCTGCTAACTCCAGGTCGTGGGTGGGGTAACTTTTTATTTATCAAAATTTAGTCCCGACACGACACGAGCACGTCCCGACTTAAATTTTCAAAATTGTCATTTAATTCACTCATGACATTCAATATAACCAATATCATATATATTACTTTGCTCATTAGTAATATTCAACAAATTTTCCATAATTACTAACTCTCGTCACGTTAATAATTAAAACATAATTAATTTTCGGCTTTTTTATTAAATAATTAACTCACATTAAATTTAATAAATCCCCAAATTAATATAGCATAAAAATATGGGGTATTACACTTTTCAGCTGCAAGCAAAGATAAAGATGGTGCTGAAGCCTTGATGGATGATAGTGAAACTATGAAACCCACACCACGAGTGCACCCTCACTTGTCAAAAACAAATACTTCAGACAAGGCATCATTTCTCAATGATTGTGACTGGTTGGTGTTATCACTATAACTTTCTTCTAGTTTTTTTTTCTTCACGAGCACCTTATCATATGAAATGTCCAATATGTAGAAGTGTCAAGACTAATTATTTGAATGTATAATGTTTTCATGTAACAATCATCATTAACTATGTATAGAAAATCACCACGATTGGAACAATGCTCTCTCTGACTGACGCATCTTTACATGTGTGTCTAGCTATCCATACATCAACATGCAATGGGTTTTTTATGCAATTTTTTTGTTTACAAATAAAAAACATAACATATATTATCCTCAAGGTAATTATAATCAAATAAAGCAATAAAACATAGTCGTACGTATTTTATTGTACTCGACTTGGGCATGCCCATCACGCCCACTTGTGTGAGTGGCCCCAATATTTTCCCTATTATGGTTCCATGCTTTCCTTTTTTTTAGCCTATTCCGTATTCTCATTCTCCAGGAACTCTTTCCATTGTTCTGGCTTAACACCTAGAGGTAAATTGGCCAATCTTTCATCACCCATTGAATATTTATCATAACAGCTCTTCCATAACCTGGATTTATATGTTTTAAGTAGGCCACACATACTTTTGTAGTAACTAATCTTATAACTATCCGAGAGTCCATATGCTCTCTAACAAGACAATTGATATTTTTAAATTATAACAAATGTGTAAAGTTATACAAAACCAAATATAATAGACAAACTAAGTACATATAAGAAGTCTCACTTTCATGTCATTCCAAACATCTTCCTTATGTGTTTTCGGAACCTTAGGCCAATTAGTATACGATATTGGGATCTGAACTTGGACCACTTTACCATGTCGAGACATAAATCATTATTTCTCTCTACCTATTACCTAATTATGTTGATTGATCTCAACTGCAATTATGGTGTCTATAGATGATCCATCTGAACCATCATGTGGGTTGGAGACATTAGCTTCATTTGACATTACTGAAATTCAACTAGTGTTAGATATACAATGCATAAATATTCTGTATTAATAATATGTCTAAATGAATTATTCACATATTTAGTCCAAAATTACTAAAAATTAATAATCTGTCCAAATGCATAATATGTCCAAATTTACTAAGAATTGGTCCATTCGTCGCATGTTACAATATAAGTGAATCATACTAAGAGTCGATTCTTTTACAATATATTTCTCTACAATGCTCCCTTCAACATACCTCTTATTATTAGCATACTTCTTGTAATCTCTCATCAACCTATGCATAAAAAATATATTGATTAAAAAAATATTTGTCGAAATAAAAAGGTTAAGCAAATCATTTACTATTTAATTACCTTTCATAATGATACATCCACCTATATCTTATCGGCCCACAAATTAACACTTCCTCTGATAAGTGTATAACGAGGTGGACAGTAATAACAAAAAATCCAAGCGGAAAATATTTCTCCAAAACGCACATAGCCTAAAAAATGCGTTCCTTGCCGACTCCAAAATGTCCCTCCTGATTACTTTGAAACATAACACATTGAAAAAGAAGCTTAACCGTTAAATTGCTATTCGCAAGTCCTTGTGTTTTGGATAAGAGTTTTTAAGCAACAATGACAATAAATATTGCATAATTACATGATAGTCACGTGACTTGAGCCCCTTCGATCCAAGTGGTCGTAAACTCACACAATTACTCAAGTTAGAAGAAAAACCTCTTAGAACTTTTAGCTCCTTTAAAGTATGAGAAAATCATTATTTTTCTTTTTTTGTTTAGAGTGAATGCAGCCTTTGGTTTTAAAGTTTTTCTTGAACTTTCGTCTATTTCCATCCACTTCTTATTCTTGATCCCCATGGTATTTATATCTTTACAGGCATTTTCGCTATCTTTGGGTTTTTCTTTAACGTCTAGAATGGTTGACAAAAGATGATCAATGACATTCTTCTCAATGTTCATAACATCTAGATTATGACGAAAACTATGCTCTTTCCAATAGGGCAAATCAAATAAAATAGACCTTCTATACCATGGAGTGGTAACGTCACTAACCACATTACTATCCCCTTTACGTTTTCTTTTTATTCCGAAAATTTGTTTACCAATTCTCATCTTGATGCATTTCACCTTCTTCTCAACCTCCAAACTAGATAACCTTCGTGGAGCTTTAAGATGTTCAACCTTGTTGTTGAAATTGCATTTATCCTCCCTGAACTTGTGATCACGAGGAAGGAATATTCCATGACCACGATAAGAAATTTTCCTACTACTCGTAAGTCGTTCAAAGTTAACTTCTTCCACACAAACTGGGCACCCTTTATAACCATGAACCGTGCAACCCTATAAAGTTCCATGTGCAGGAAAATCTTGGACGTCCCACAACAACATCACTCTAAAAGAAAAATTAGTTTTTGTATATGAGTCATACGCCATTACACCTTAAAACCATAATTCCTTTAACTTATCTACCAAAGGGGCAAAGTAAATGTTAATGTCTTTACTCGGAGCATTCGACCCCGACATTAAAATCGACATCATTAAAAACTCAATTTTCATGCATAAAGACGGTCCCATATTAAGAGGAGAAACAATGATAGGCCAATAATTGTAACTAGAGATGAGATTCCCGTATGGATTAAAACAATCAGTGGCTATACTAAGACGAACATTACATTTTTTAGCCCTAAAGTCTGGTCACATCACATCAGTAGATTTCCAAATAGACGAATCAACAGGATTACGCATGATATTGGTGCTACACTGCGCCCTAGCGTGCCAAGTCATCTCATTCGCAATCCATGGTATGGTGAATAATCTCTTCGACTTTGGATCTAGGGGGAAATGTCTAATTGTCTTCAGAGGTACTTTACCCTCCTCATTTATTCCAACCTATACCTTGGTAAGTTGCATACTTGACATTTTACCTTCATTGCATGTTCTTTTATATATAAAATACAATCATTTTTGCATGCATGAATTATATTATAATCCAGACCAACTTCTTTGATTCTCTTCTTCATGACTGGATACTTGGATGGCACTGTATTTCCTTTCGGCAAAAACTCTTTAAACAACCCAAAAATTTACGTATCACTATTATCTGACAAACCATGTCTTGTCTTAACATTATTCAATTTGATAAGAAAACATAGCGTCGTATGTTTCTCAGGATTTGACGGGTACAACAGTTCACTCACCTTGCCACGTAACTTTTCGTATTTTAACTCCTCATTAGTCTCGGCACGATTGTCACCTCCCCCATTCTAACATGCTCACTTGATAAATGATCTACTTCATGATTAAACATTTTGAATGCGTCGTAAAAAAGTTTTTCCATTCTTGGATTGTCGAGGACAGGGTCATTGCATTCAACACTTTCAGTGGGTTCTTTTTCTTTTCTTTTAACGACTTCCTTTTTGCCATGAAAATGCCAAAACGTGTAAGACTTGGATATACCATAACGAAGCAAATGAAAATGGACGTCTTCAAGCTCAAACGACTTTCCATTTTTACATTTTAGGCATGGGCATGAAAATAAGGTGTCTCCACTACAGTTATTCTTCACAAAATCAATGAACGTATCAACCCCATTTATGTATTTTGCACTTCCTCTTTAACATTCCTTCATCCACTCTGTACTAACTTCCGATGACATTCTGTATGTTGAGATACGTTAGTAAAAAATTAATATATACTATTTAATATCTAAGGGTCTGGAAACAAGCAAAGCAATAGTTGATTGTTCACAATCTTTGATTAATATTTAATGAAGTAAAGAGGTGGTTAGAAGTGGATTTTTCAAAAAATCATGAACTAGTTTACAACTTTATAGTCACTTAATCTGACATCCCCTATTTTTGTACAATTTTTTTTATCAACATATATAACATGATCTTCAAATCTCATATAATAGAATTTATACCCAAATGAAGTATAAATTAAATATTTTTATGGTTGAAACCAAAAATAATATTCTTTATATTCGAAAGATAACATAAACACGCCCGACCTCAAACACAAACACGTCAAACCCCAACTCAGCATTACTTTTTATTTCTTTAACTTTCAACACATATAAATACACACATATGTATCTATAACTAACTTTAAAAGACCAAAATTATGGAAGACACCCCCATAAAGATCATAAATCAACTACCCTTAAAGATCATAAATTAACAATCCGAGCAAACTAAAATGTAAGCTATATGCAAATAGACTAAATCAATGAAGCTTCACAACAAAAACCAATCATCCTATGCTTTGTTCAAAATCTACAATTAAAAGTTCTGTCACATAGAACACCCCATTTTAATATGCATAATAAAAAAGCAGAAGCCAAATTAGAGTTAATGTGTGCCAACATAACTTACTACACATTTATTTGTGTTTAAAAAAAGTGGAAATGAATACCAACGTTTTATGAATTAGAATATACCCCAAACATTTAGATGAAAAATTAAAAAAAAACAAATCAAAAACACGTCACATGTTGGAAAAAAGAGGCACGTGATCTTTAAATAACAAATATTCATACCCATACATCAAAAACTTCATACTTGGCAATATCAGAGAATTTATATTATACCTAAGGCCCTCTTTCAACGCAACATTTGAAGATATTGGACATAATATTATCATGTACTCAAGATATTAATACAAAATTATAAAATATTATTGAATACTTGGGAACATATTTATACACACCCACCTTCAACAATTCATAATACTCTATAATTAGAAGCAAGTTATTGTGGATATACAAACTACATGCTCATACCATATTAGATTCCAAAAAACAATACATAAAAAGTGAGTACATACCCTAATTAAAACTAAAAGATCATATGGTTTAAATATTTTTGCAAGAAACTTCTCAAACTTTAATGAAAAGATCAAATCGAATACACAAATACAAATCAAATCGAACACAAACACGAATACCTGAGAACAAATCGAATACACGAATACAAATCAAATCGAACACAAACACGAATACCTGGGAACAAATTGAATCGAAAATATCATATGGTTTACCCTCTGATTTCGCAACGAAGGTTTGGAGGCACGAAGGTTGGGGACGTGATTTCGCTTGAAACACTTGGTGGGACGGTTTTGAGGCACGAATGTCTGATAGGAACGCTTGGTGGGAAGGTTTTGGAGGGGAAATTAAGTGTGAAAATTTTGACACAATTGTTCTGGTATGTAACCCTTTTAGGTTATCCCACTTACAAATTAAGTTACTATTACAAAATTTACAACGGTTTTGGACACTTACACATTTTGTAAGTGTTTAAAACCATTGTAAATTTTGTAAATGTTATAAACACTTACAGTTTAAATAATCTATTAGTTTCAAAATAGCCATTATGGTGTACCGATTAGCTTTTGTTATTTTAACCTATTTATATTAGAACCTTTCGAGCTTGATATTTTTATTGTTAGTTACAATAGTCTGGCGAGGACAGAGTAACAATATAAAAATAAATAGATTTTCAATAATCAGTTTATTTTGTTGTTTTTCATTACCATACATATTTTATATGGATTAATTTTAGCCATTTACCGAAGCACAACTACGTGGTTAACTACTAACAGGGACGGAGCCAGGAATTTTTGTGTATGGGGGTAGAGTAATGATGAACATCGAGGGTTCAGGGGTGGGAGCACCCGAGTTAAAAACTTTTTAGGTTATTTTTTTAGTTTATAGCAAATAATTATCCAAATTAACCCCAAATTTGTAACATTTCAATTTGTACCACAAACATTAATCCTATAACATTTCAATTTGTAATCATCATTAATTTAATCAAACTATAACATTTCAACCAATATTAATCCTATAATTAACCCTAAATTCAGATTTTACCCTAAGATTTTAACCAACATTAACCCTACAATTCATCGTAACATCAATACTAATAATGAGTATTAATTTAAGACGATAAAATTAAATTTAAATCAAGAAATATATGGAGGGAGAGAGGGAGAGCTTACGAGTGAAAATTGGAGGAGTAACATATAATTCATTATTTAAATAAAATTTATATAATTGAAATCACAAAAATTCATTCAAAAATTAAATCTAAATTCTAAAATTATAGATTAAATAAAATGAGAAGATAAGTCATTTCCTTTTATTTTCAAAGATCCCAGCCTTGCAGTGTGGAAAGAAAAAGAATACAAAGGTTTTTAATATGTAGTTTTTTGGCACATATCTAATTGTTTTGCACACATGCAATTTTTTTAAAATTTTGTGGGGGCTCAAGCTCCGACTAGGCCTCGTGTAGCTCCGTCCGTGACTAATTATAAATATAAACCCAATTTTCCTTAAAACAAGAATTTTTAATATTCAACAACACACAGTAATTTATAGTAACCGAATAAGACATTTATATATTGTACGTCAAAAAATATTAAAGATATCTACACAAAATTTTGTACAAATTTATACTTATGTTAATTTACAATAAGCACTCCCGAACTATATATGTTTTATTGACCACCCAACACATAAAAAAGTTGATAAATCGTTACTCTATTTCATTAAAAGTGATTTTAAATTTTAGGTGGTTTGCAAAAACATAAGTATCCCAATGAGGTTTATCATAATTTACCCTTAAACTTAATGATAATTGACATAAAATTTTCCTCACAAATAGTTATTTAAGTTTAAGGGAGAATTTTTTTAAATTTTCGATCGTCATTTCAGTCTTCACAAAAAATATACGTAAGGATTTCCTTATGAAAGTGAGATTCCACCCACTTTCCCATGAGTCGGTAATATGATTCATTGGAGTGCAGATTTCCATGCAACTTGATCTCCCAATAAACACAGTAATGTATACTTTCTTATAATTAGTGGTGTGCACGATCCAAATCAATTTGATGAAACTGACCGATCCAAACCAAATCAATCAAATCTAATTAAAAAACCAACCAATATTGGATTGGATTGGATTGTTCAAAACCAACCTTAATTGGATTGTTTTTTATTTTGTATACATAAGGACGGATGAAACTGATCCAAGATAACTATATATAAAATATATTAAAAATGAAACACATATCATAATTTTATTGATTATAATATATTAATAGTTTGTAATCATATTTTGAACTTGAAAAATCGTCTTCAACTAAATTGGATCCGATTCTCTTCAAATAGGTTGATTTCAAATCTATGCACACCCCTGCTAAAAAAATTTCATAAAAATAAGAATCACCCAACTTTAGGAGTTACCATAAGGGCATTAAGAGCATCCACGATGATGGATGCCCATGAAAGGCAGGTTTACAAAATAGAAAGGTGGTTTTACTTTTCCTTATGAGTAAACTCCACACTGGTGGACAATGAAGAATTTGCAAAATAACTTCCTACGACCTAATGTTGTTCGTAGGAATTTCTACGAATATTATGAATCATATAAATTAAAAATAACGTTCCTATGAACTACATTAAATAATATGAATTCCTATGTTTACAAAATCTATAGGGATTCTCTAACTTTGGAGAACCAATATAAATTTAACTCTGAATTCTTTTCTCTTTTTTTCACCTTTGCAGACATTACAATTTGTATAATTACAAAATCATTCGTCTTTTAGTATCAACATTGGTGATTCTATAATGAATCTTATTAATGTTGATAGATTTTTACCCAAGATTTTATCCCCGCGCGATGCCTGAGCGTTTCACAAATCTAATATCAAATTCTATGAGTTATATATTTATATTGATCAAACATATCTAAATTAATAGATATTACCATCAAATAAAAAGGATGAATAAATTTTTGAAGAGTTGTAAATACTTCTAGCATATAGAATATCTTTAAAAAAATCTCATAACATGGATATATTTAAATAAAAGATGACTCACTGACCCCACAACAAATTTTGCTATGTGAAATCAACAAAATTTGTATTTATGTATGATAATTTATTATTAGTTAGAAATCAATTTATCATTACAAATGAAGTTTAATAAACGATTCAAAAAGGTGGAAAATTTCAAAAAAATTCTACTTACCATGACAAAATTAAATATGACGTGATATCAATTGGATCCTAAGTTCATTAGCTTTGAAAGATATTTTATTTTCACATCCCCAACTCATGGATAGCCAAAGCAACAAAATCTGCATCTCCAACTAACCCAATCAAGATATATGCAATTTGGATAATGATTTATGCATAAAGAAATCAATGCCAATAATTACACCAAAATGATATACGAATACAATTAAAAAAATATCATTTCACATACTTAACCCTTTTCACCTCCTACAGACCATCATAATCACTCAACCATTCATAAACAAACAAATACCATTTCCTTTTGGTGTTTACAATAAATACCAATTCTAATTATAATATAATAATTAAAAGAAAAAAAGGAATAATCTAATGTATACCATACATGGATCGTGTAAATACTGTCTTGTATAGATCCCTCAATGGACCCTTTCTCGTACTTAAAGAAAAGTGCTTGAGAACAATACCTGTTTGCATAAGAGTACTTTGTGCTAAATGCCAAAGTTGTAATTCATCGAGGTTGGTTCATCCCTCTTTCCTTTAAAATTACAAAAAAAGAGACGGTAGACATAGAGAATGAGAGTGTGAAGATAAATAGATGAAGAAACTCAATAGCCATAAACTCTTAATTCTCCTATTTCGAACTTGGCCTGTGAATTGTAAACCTTCACTGTTAACATTAAATATAAGACAGGTGGCTCAAAAACACTTAGAGCCACTATATATATATATATAGGCGTGTGAATTATAAACCTTAGTAGTTAACATTAAATATAAGCAAGTGGCTCAACCTTAGCTGTTAACATTAAATATAAGCAAGTGGCTCAATAACACTAAGAGCCACTGTTTATATATATATATATATATATATATATATATATATATATATATATATATATATATATATATATTAGATATTAGATTAGATGACCCAAACCGACTATTTACAAAACCTCATTTTTTCGTAACGTACCTTGAGACATAAAATTACATCTAGGTCCCGTTTGCTTTGCGGTAAAATTGGGTGGAATCTGATTCCTTTCGAACATTCGTGGAAAAATGTAGAATTACTGTATTTAGTGTGAGGTTAAATTACATGAGAATACGGCCCCCAATGGAATCAAATTACCTCCGATGTGGGAAAGGGGGCCTTACAAATATTTTTTGTGACAGAAATACCCTTAAAAATATTAAATTATAAAAGCTACTCATAAAAACTAAATATTTATTTTTTGGATATAATTTTGTTATGTGAGTTTGTATTAAATTTAAAGTCGAACAAATGTTATTTAGGCATTTTTTTCAACTCATATAATAATTAATTTGATTAACTTACAATATAATACACACATGTACAATAAATCATTATATTTGTTAAATATTGGATAATAAATACTTTAAAAATATATATTTGAGGTCATAGATTTATAAATAATGAAGCGTAATATTGTGTATATATATGTCTGCGCGCGCGCACACACACACACACACATACATATATATATTAAAGGGTATTATTAGTATATATTATACAATCCCAAGCAACTTTCTAGGCTTGAACTAAACACAAAATTTTGACTCCCAATAAAAATCCATTGGCTAAATAAATAGAATAAAATAATTTAAAATCTTGATAAAAGGTTTCACAATAATAACTTTCATAGTAATAATCCATGCAAAGTATTACCGTGAACCAAACGAAGTGCTATTTCTTTGCTTTCTATCAAGGACGTTTCATGAGTTGAATAGATATTTTAATTTTTTATTCAACATTCTCGTTGATGAGCTAAACTGAAAGAAACGGTTTCTAGGCCCCAAAACCAACGTGGCCTACTTTTTGATCCGCCCAGGTTCTTCTCATACTCTTCTCTAGGTTAGGGTTTCAAAATGTTGATATCTATCTTCCACTATTTGGTTATTATGCTGTAGCTCCAATTTAATATTGTTTCAATTCCCTAAAAATTAATTTCATCCTTATAAAATTGATGAATATCTTCGAATACGAGATAGTTCACATATGAGTATTGTGTTGATTTGTAAACTTATTTTTCAAGCCCAAATCCATTAGAGGGAAGTCCAACCTAGTTTCTTTGGAGGCCCAACCCATAGAAGCTTCTAAGTTAGGTGAAGGAACTCAATCATGGAAATAACTCATCATCCATTTCAGCAAGAAGATAATGGGTGACACCTCTTACAACTAGTTAGACTTTAAGTGTGTGATTTATGTTTAAATTGCCTTAATATAATGTGGTATTTTTTCATTCCATTTTAGTATAAATAGAGAAGCCTTGTAAGTGTTAGACATCAAACAAGAGAGTTATCAAAAAAGAAACAAGTTTCTCTTCTTCTTGTGTGTGTGAATCAAAGTTGCAGCAAAATAGTGAGTTAAAGAGTGTTTTTCTCTTTATTAAATTTCCAACAAAGTGGTATCAGAGCGAGGTTGGAAATTTGTTTTGACGTATACACTATAGCGCATCAAATCGAAGCTCTCGACGAGATGAATCCAACGCCGCCAGATTCATCCCCATCAGAAGTCTGACGCGTCACCATGTGTCATGAGAACATTGCTGCCAGAAATTGAGTTAACTCACCAAGTTAGCCAAATCATCCGAGTTGGAGCCGAGTTGACGTAGTCGTGAAGCCTGTTAACCGCGCTGTTTGAGCTGGTTGACTAAATTGTCGAGCGTTGACCAATCTGTTGACTTTGACTATTGACTTTGACCAATTTTTTTTGGCCCACATTGTTCATAAGGTTTTTGGGCATCCCGGATCCATCCGTGCAATCAAAATTTCCAAATTCTCGCTAGAATTATGGCAAATAGTGGAATGGCATCCTTTTAAGTCCCAATACTCAACAACAACAATTATAATAATTGGAGTATTAAGATGAAGGCACTTTTGGGTGCACAAGATGTTTTAGAAGTCGTGGAGAGAGGTTATAGTGAGCCAGAAAATGCAGATGTCTTAAACCAAACTCAGAAGGAGAGTTTGAAAGACTCAAGAAAGAGAGATAAGAAAGATCTTTATTTAATCTATCAAGCATTAAACGATGATGGTTTTGAGAAGATTTCAAGTGCAATCTACTCTAAGAAAGCGTGGGAGAAATTACAAACCTCTTACAAAGGGACTGAACAAGTGAAGAAAGTTCGTCTTCAAACTTTAAGAGGTGATTTCAAATCTCTACATACGAAAGTGTTCGAGTTTATCGCTGACTACTTTTCAAGAATCTTAGTTATTTCAAATTAATTAAAAATAAATGGTAAGAAGTTAAAAGATGTGACGATCATTGAGAAGATACTGCGCTCGTTAGATTCAAAATTCAAGTACATCGTTGCGATGATCGAAGAAACTAAAGACTTGAATGAGTTAACAATGAAACAACTAACGGGGTCATTACAAGCATACGAACAGAAGAAGAAGAAGAAGCAGGAGATTATGGAACAACTTCTTAAGACGGAACTCTATCCGATAAAGAAAGAAGAAAGTTTCAACAACGATAGAAGCTAACGTGGAAAAGGTTATGGCCGAGGATGAGGTTACGGGCGTGGACAAGGTTGAAATTATAACAACTAAAATTCCAATAACAACTACAAGCTAGGGGAAAGCTCAATACGAGGTCGTGGAAGAGGCAATCCGAATTCGAGGTATGACAAATCTCAAGTTTGATGTTATAATTGTCAGAAGTTTGGGCATTATGCTTCAGAATGCAGATCATCTAACAATAGAGTTGAGTAGAAGGCCAATTATGTGGAGGAGAAGATAAATGAGAAAGAAAATCTTCTTCTTCTAGCACAGAAGGAGACTGATGGTAGCCAAGAAAATTCCTGATTTCTTGACAGCGGTGCAAGAAATCACATGTGTGGAAGGAAAGACATGTTCATGGAGTTGGACGAGTCAGTAAGAGGAAATATCTCATTTAGAGATGATTCCACAATATCGGTGAAAGGAAAACGTAACATCTTTATTCGTGCAAAAGATGGTAGTCACCAATTCATTTCAAATGTCTACTATGTGCCTAATATGAAAATCAACATATTGATTTTGGGTCAACTCTTAGAAAAAGGTTAAGATATCCATATGAAAAATTATAGTCTTTTTATAAGAGATGACAAAGGAGGTTTAATTACCAAGAAAAAAATGTCAAAGAATATAATGTTCTCTTTGAATATTTAAAACGATGTTACAAAGTGTCTAAGGTTATGTTACAAAGACGCATCGTGGCGATGGCATCTTCGATTTGGGCATCTCAACTTTGGAGGATTGGAGCTATTATCCAAGAAGGAAATGGTGAGATGATTACCTTGCATTAATCACCCTGACCAACTGTGTGAAGGATGTTTACTTGGGAAGCAATTCAGAAAAAGCTTTCCAAATAAGTCAAAATCAAGGCGAAGAATCCACTCGAGCTAATCTATACTGATGTGTGCAGTCCGATTAAGCCAAGCTCTCTTGGTAAAAGTATTTATTTCCTTCTCTTTATTGATGATTTTTCAAGAAAAAACTGGGTATATTTCTTGAAGCAGAAATAAAAAGTTTTTGAAATATTCAAGAAGTTCAAAGATGCCATGGAAAAGGAGAGTGGTCGTATAATCAAGGCAATGAGATCTGACTAAGGAGGAGAATTCACTTCGAGTTAATTTCAAGAATTTTATGAAGCAAATGGAATTCGTGAAATTTCCTTGATCCCCTCAGCAAAATGGAGTAGCGAAAAGAAAAAATCGAACTATCCTCGACATAGATCGGAGTATGCTCAAAAGCAAGAAACTGCCCAAGGAATTTTGGGTGGAAGCAGTGGCGTGTGCCATCTACTTGTCCAATCGATCCCCAATAAGAAGTGTTTGGGGAAAGACACCGCAAGAATCATGGAGTGGAAAAAAACTGGGTATCTCCCACCTGAGAGTTTTTGGGAGCATACCCCATGTACATGTACCAGACGGGAGAAGGACCAAACTTGATGACAAAGGCGAGAAGTTCATCTTCATTGGCTATGACAATAATTCCAAAGGTTATAAATTATACAATCCTAATAATGGGAAGATTGTAATTAGCCAAGATGTGATAATTGATGAAGAAGGAGAATTTGATTTCGGGTCAAATATAGATGATTTCAACTTCTTTCCCAACTTTAAAGAAGAGAATGAAAAAACCATGATAGAGCAAGAATGAGAAGTTCAACAAGAGACCTTTACTCCACCTACCTCACCAACATCAACCACTCATGGAGACTAATCACCATCGTCAAGTGAAAGTTTCAATGAAAGAGTTGTTCCCTACACAAGAAGTCTACGGGATCTCTATGAGGTAACTGAAAGACATGATAATCTTATACTCTTCTGCCTCTTTGTCGATTGTGAACCAGTAAACTTCCAAGAAGATTCACAAGATAAGAAGTGGAGAGACGCGATGAACGAAGAAATCAGGGCCATTAAGAAGAATGACAGTTGGGAACTCGCTTCACTTCCAAAAGGTCAGAAGGCCATCAGTGTCAAATGGGTGTACAAAATGAAGAGGAATGCTATGGGAGAAATAGAAAGACACAAGGTGAGGCTAGTCACAGAAGGATATAGTCAAAGCACTGGAATTAACTATGTTAAGGTATTTGCTCCTGTTGCCCGCTTAGAAACTGTGAGATTAATTATCTCCCTATCAGCTCAAAACAGGTGGAAGATTCATCAGCTGGATGTGAAGTCTGCATTTTTAAATGGAATACTTAAAGAAGAAGTCTACATCGAGCAACCTTTGGGATATGTAGTTAAGGGACATGAAGACAAAGTCTTAAATATAAAGAAAGCTCTCTACGAGTTAAATCAAGCACCAAGGGTGTGGAATAGCCGTATCGACAAGTACTTTCAAGAGAATGGTTTCAACAAATGTCCCTACGAACATGCTTTATATATCAAGATCAAAGATGGAGATATTTTAATCGTGTGTCTGTACGTGGATGATTTGATTTTTTATGGAAGCAACCCAAACATGTTCAATGACTTCAAGAAAGCAATGGCGAAAGAGTTCGAGATGAAAGATATTGGGCTAATGGCGTACTATCTTGGCATTGAAGTTAAATAATAAAAAGATAGAATTTTCATCTAACAGGAAGGCTACACAAAGGATATCCTCAAAAATTTCAAGATGAATGACTGCAATCCAATAAACACACCAGTGGAGTGCGGAGCTAAGCTATCAAATAATGACGAAGGAGAAAGAATAGATCCAACTTTCTTCAAGAGTTTGGTGGGAAGTCTACGCTACATGACCTACACGAGGCCTGATATCCTTCATGCAGTCGGATTGGTTAGCCACTACATGGAATCTCCAACAACCACTCATTTCAAAGACGCAAAGAGAATTCTTCGCTATCTGAAAGGTATAAAAGACTTTGGCATGTTCTATTGAGTTTCTAATGATTACAAGCTTGTTAGATATAGTGACAATGATTAGGGTGGAGACATAGATAATCGAAGGAGAACTATTGTGTTTGTATTTTTCATGGGACATACTTCTTTCACATGGACATCGAAGAAACAACCGATTGCCACATTATCCACTTGTGAAGCAGAATATGTTGCTGCTACCTCATGTGTTTGTCATGCAATTTGTCTTAGAAATCTATTGAAGGAGATATGCTTAACACAAGAAGAGCCCACCAAGGTTTTTATCGACAACAAGTCAGCCATTGCCTTAGCAAAGAATCCAGTATTCCATGATCGAAGCAAACACATCGTTTTAACTATCACTACATAAGGGAGTGCATCAAAAAAAGGATGTTCAAGTCGAGTACGTGAAGTCTCAAGATCAAATTGCAGATATTTTCACTAAGCCCCTTAGGATTGAAGACTTTTCGAAGTTAAAATTTTTTCTAGGTGTTATAAAACAAGTTTAAGGGGCAATGTTGATTTGTAAACTTGTTTTTCAACCCCAAATCCATTAGTGGGAAGTCCAACCTAGTTTCTTTGGAGGTCCAACCCATAGAAGCTTCTAAGTTAGGTAAAGGAACTCAATCATGGAAATGACTCATCATCCATTTCAGCAAGAAGATAATGGGTGACTCCTCCTACAACTAGCTAGACTTTAAGTGTGTGATTTATGTTTAAATTGCTTTAATATAATGTGGTGTTTGGTCATTCCATTTTAGTATAAATAGAGAAGCCTTATAAGTGTTAGACATCAAGCAAGAGAGTTATCAATAAAGAAATAAGTTTCTCTTTTTCTTGTGTGTGTGAATCAAAGTTGCAGCAAAATAGTGAGTTAAAGAGTGTTTTCCTCTTTATTAAATTTCCAACATATTGTTTGATGTCACCTAATCTGATATGTACAGAACTTGTCAAAAATTAATTGGGTAAAATGTAAATTACTGCACCCGAGCTTTAGGTTGTTTGGTAAATGTAAATGAGCCAAAAATATGGTCAAGCTTAGTTCATTTATCTTACCAGTCGAGCTCGAGTAGGTTGATTATTTTACTCTAGTTTAGTATGGTTATTGGTGATTGAGTCGTATTCAAGCCGAACTGAATAAGATAATGAACATAGATATGTTTGATGTGTTTATCTTACTAGCCGAGCTTGAGTAGTTTGTTATTTTACACTAGTTTTATTGGTGATCAGACATAATATGTGCGGAATTTAATAAGTAGTGAGCTTAAAAATATTTTCAAGCTTGGTTCTTTTTATCCAAGCAAGGTAAGAGTAGTTTGGTTATTTTACACAAGTTTAGTATGATTTTTGTTGATAGAGCATAATCCAAGCCAAGCTCAATAAGATAACAAGATTAAAAATATGTTAAAACTTGACTCGTTTATTTTACGAGCCTGTCTCGAGTAGCTTGGTTATTTTACACTAGTTTAGTAATATTATTGGTGGTCAGGAATAATATGTGCCAAACTTAATAGCATAACGAGCTTAAAAATATGTTCGAGTTTGGCTCGTTTATTTTACGATTTTGTCTCGATTAGTTTAGTTATTTCGCATTAGTTTAATATGATTAGTGGTGATCAAGAATAATCTGAGCCGAACTTATTAAGATAGTGAGCATAAAATATGTTCCATTTTAGCTTATTTATTTTACAAGTTTGTCGCGAACCAGCTTTTTATGAATGAACATGAGCTGAATTTGAGTAGCTTTCGTTTTACAACCCTAATATAAAGGCCCCAAGGAGGGGGTATTTTATGATGCGACCTTGATTTTTTTAAAAGTCATTATGTTTTGTCTTTGGTTGTTTATAAATGGGTATTAACATAACATGTATTGTGGTTTCATATGACAACATTATATTTTAATATGACAAAAATATCTAATATAACAAAAAAATTATGATATATCATATTATCTTCTAAGGATCGCGCACAGTGTTATATACACACAAATTATTGAAAATTAGGGGCTAAAAACTTAAGACGCCTTTTATATACAGACTGAAAAGAAAACTGCGGCTAATAATTTATGATGGAGGGAGTATTTATTCATTTAAGTATTACTAGAAAAGAAAATGAATCCATGACTAGTTATTGGGAAATTCATAATTAATTCCGATTTCGATATATTTTTTGGAAAGATAAGAAATCGATAGATGAAAATATTGTTCCAAAATTGGAAAAAATCAGATAGGAAATTGGAAAAATCATAAGTTCAAAAAAAATGCCCATATGTAAGATAGTAGAAAAAAAAGTACTTTGTTTTTTCTCTCTTTTTTATTTTTTATTTTGTATTTCTACGGGCGTCTTTGGCAAAGTAGTGAAAAAGAGTAGCTTTTTTTGAATTTTTCAAATTTAATACATTACTAATATTCAATTTTAGAGTTTAATACAACTTTATCAGTTTATTAAACTTCAATACATTTTTCACTGCTAAATGTGAAAATTTCTTCACTAAAGTCTAATAAAATGATTAAATTGTATTAAAATATATAATCGATAACTAATAATCTATTAAGGTAAGGTTGGCTATATTTCTATAATCGATAATTAGAAGAAAATCTCTAATATGTGTATATTTGATATGATCTTTATCTGTTATTCTACATTTTATTTTGGAGAGTGACATAGGAAAATAATATTGAATATAGTATTTTTGGTCATGTTTAGTTTTTGTAAAAGAAGAGTGTTTTCTGGTTTATTTATTGTGGTCTACAATTTTTCTTATCCGCAACCCTTTATAACAAAAACTAAAGAAAGAGATTCAACCAAGAATTAGCAGGGAACAATTTGACAAAAGAAGAAGGTTTTATTACTCAGTGAATAAAATAAAGAAAACAAAATAGAACTTGAGTGATACCTCTTTTCTACCGATTGGCTCCTACAAAGACTCCTATGATCTTGACGACTTACTCCTAAACTTTAGACTAAATTTTTTCAACAAACTACAACCGAATCAACACTAGACAATAACACAAACAAATAATTGACTGACTTAACGATATGAAAAATTCATACCCTCCATAAAAATAGTACATGTGAACTGCACAAATTGTAACACCCCCTCTTAGTGCAGACTTACAGTTAATAGCACCAAGAGCACTTCAAAACACTTCAAATTTAGCTTTCGCCAACGATTTGGTAAATATGTCATCACCTTGGTCTTTGGTTCGAATTTTCTGCAGCTCAATGTCTTTTGTTAATACCTTCTCGCAAACAAAGTGGTAATGAGTTTCAATGTGTTTCATGCGGGCATGAAACAATGGATTTCCAGCTAACATAATTGCACTTTCATTATCTAAGTGGATTTGTACTGAATATTTCAAACTAAGAGTCATTTCTTGCATGAGACTCTTAGGCCAAAGAGTTTCATGAGTGGTCAAAGTAGCTGCCACATATTCAGCTTCACAACTTGACAAAGAAATAGTAGCTTGTTTTTTACTACACCATGAGACTGCAGTTGAACCTGTACTGAAATAATATCCTGTCATGGAGCATTGATCATTCACGTCACCAACCCAATATTTATCCACAAAGATGCTCAAATGGTATGGTTTATGTTGGTTTTTCATTAACCCAAAGTTCTGGGTGCCTTTTACATAGCGGAGAATCCTCTTTGCTACAACTAAATAACCCACACATAGTTTGTCCATAAAATGGGAAATGAACCCCTACAGAATACGTAATGTCATGTCTTGTGATAATTCAATAGAATAAACTACCAACCAATTTTCGAAAAGGTGTCGCATCTTCCAATAGTTGTCCTTCATCTTACCCTCTTTAAGACAAAAATAGCCTTCTGATTTTTCAACTTCTAGGCCAAGAAAACAACTAACTTCACCAAAACTCTTCATTCAACCCAGATAGATAAATCATCTGGAAGACGAGTTGTTTCAGCATTTTTATCTTCGATAATGATCATGCCATCCACATATAGAAGGAGCATTGTGCACATCTTGGGTGTTTTCTTAACAAATAAACTTGAATCTGTATTCGAAGATTTAAAACCACAAAAGTCAATATATTAAGGGATATTACCATACCAAGTGCGTGGAGCCTTCTTGAGGCTATATAATCCCTTTTTGAGTCGGCAAACTTGATTAGGGAAGTCCTTAAAAATAAATCCATGCGACTGTTACATAAAAATATCACGATCTAACTTCCCGTAGAGGAATGCATTCTTCACGTCTAGCTGCCACAATTTACAGCCTTTGTACGCAGCCAAGGAAATAATTGTTCAAACTGTTTCCATTTTAGCAATAGTCTGAAAATCTCCTCATAAAATAAACCATACCATTGAGAAAAGTCACGTGCAATAAGACGTGCTTTATACCTGTCAATAGTGCCATCGACCTTCTTCTTCAACTTGTAAACCCACTCAAGAGTAACTAAATCAGCGTCTTTCGCCTTTGGAACAAGCTCCCATGTGGAATTCTTATTTAAAGCTAAAATTTCTTCTTTCATTGCTACTTCCTATTAAGAAATGCCTTTATCTTCATGAAAGAGTTGGCGCTTGCGTTCAATTAAGAAGTAATATAATAAATACCATTTTTAACCCAAATTAACCCTAAGCATGCAACTAGGTGTGATTGAAACAATATGAAATCATGCAAGAATTATTCAACACACAAAGTTTAAGGAAAAATCCCCCATAGGGGCAAAACCATTTGTATATCACTATAATTTGTAAGAGAAATGCCTTACAATCGGATTACACTGAAATACAAGTTTTTGACTAAGAATTGCCCTCGGGTATCGGATTCTGTAGTCGCGGCTGGAATATCCCTTTCCAGTAGGGCATCAATGAAGAGGAAGAAGCGGTCCACTTCACAAGGGTTGAACAACAGCAATGGTGTTCTTTGGGTTACCAAACTTGATTCACAAGGATATGGAAGATGTGTGAATCTAAAAACCTAGAATCATAGGACTCAATAGGTGAAGACTTTAGGGTTGATATGCTCTGAAAAACGTGGACAAGTCTTAAGAAAACCAACTACTGATCGTGGTTTAAATAAGGAACTATTTGCTCTGGAAAATCTGGCCACGATCTGGCAGAGTCTATCCTCGTCGGATCGGTCCGGTCCTTTAGGAGGATCGGTCCGGTGAACTCGGATCGGTTCTTTTTCTGAAACCGGATCCATCCGGTTGGCATCGGATCGGTTCGGCCTTTTTGCCTTCATCGGTTCGTTATGGATCCGGGGTGTACTGGTCTCAACTCAGCAAGAGGATCGGTCCGTTTGTGACCGGATCGGTCCGAATTACCGGATCGGTTCTTTTATTTTGGCTGGACCGGTCCGGTCCTCAGGAACCAGATTCCTTCGAGGAAATCTCTCCATCTTCAAAGGGACATATCTTCTTCACCGTAGCTCGGAATGAGATGTCGTTTCTTCCAGTATCTTTGTTGCGGCAAGCTCTTCAACTTTCCAGTTGACCTATCCTCCGGACGGTGGATGTACAATTACCGAATTACCCTTGAACTTCCATATCGAGCCTTCTTTCACTGTTTTGACTTCTCTTGCGTACCACTAGCATATAGTCCCTAAAAGCATGGAACGTGAAGTCATTGAGGCTGATGTAAAACACATGATGGAGATGCAGGATGCTTGATTCCTGGAATTCGGATTGAGGCTGTCATATGTGATCATATAGAAACGCGCCAAATGTAACGGCGTACGACATATAAAATTGTAAGATAACGGACATGACAAAAATGTCCTTACAAATCTCCCCCTATGTCTATGCCGGTACATACATAAAAAAAATTCGAATTATCAATTCACAACTACCTATAAAAATCTACCCTTCCATGAACACAAAACTGAAAAAGGTACATAGGACTAAGGTTGCATCGTTTGTTCTTCAAATCTTCAGGAATCTCAAAGCTTTTCTCATCAGGGTGTGCAATTCAGAGATCATCAAGATAGTTCCTACACACATGAGATAAAGCAAAATACCAAGTGACATATCGAGTTTGAAATGAGATAAATCTAGATACCAATTTATGAGCAAACTCAAAATTTCAAAACTCCCCCATAATATGATAATTCTTTCTCCCCCTTTTTATGATCTCCCCAAATAGACAAAATGAGAGAAATGAAAAAAAACAAGAAAAACTTGGGTGACACAAGGTATAAATCACACCATGAACATAAAACAACCAAGTCGGTGATAGCATAAAGGAATGGGTGTGAACAAAATTCGATAGGAAAATCAAAGCATACAAACATAACATATGTGCACGATGAATATTGGATATTCCTAACGAATGAACTCAAATGCTTCCTTTGGTGTAAAAGAGTGATAGTATAATATATTGACTCAATCAAATCAACAAATCAAAGCTCAAAGTGATTTCTACACCAATAACGTCTAGAATGATTTTCATGCTTTTTCAGGACTTTCAAGGAAGTGCAAACCCGTTTTTCAATCTCCAACCAAACTCCCTCAGATTTATATTTTGAATAGAGGTATACTAAATTCTCAAACTTTGAAGAATTGATGGTGAAAACCTAAATGGCCCATATTTGGCATGAATTGCTTTTTATTGCCTTATCAATTTTTTCGGGCTCTTTTAACCTCTTAGGACCTCGGATATTAAAATACCTCCATTTTTTAGGTCCTTTGTAACGGTGGCTTTTGCGCAAAGGATAAGAATCAACTTTCGCAGCCCCTCCCCGTTATGAAAATGTACCCACAGTCTCACCAAAACGGTTTTTACATGCAATCCAATCTTGTCAAGTTTTATCGCATTTTATACATTGTATAGACAGGATTGAGATGGAAACACTCAAGCCAACAAGAGATTGACAAGTGCAACAATCAAATATAGTCGTGCATGTGTGCAATAAAGGATATAGGAGCCAAGCATGTAGGAAATATCACTAATTACATCTCAAGAACTCCAATCAATGTTAAGAACATGAATGAAATGATGTAGCCTCTCAAATCTCTATCAAACAGTCATATGGATAAATGGAATGAAGTTCTGACTTGGCAATCTTAAATGCTCATCCATAAAAGGCAAATCTCTTTATGAATTTTTCAAAAATTTATCAAAATAAAATATTTTTGTATTTTTCTAAAATTTTTCTAAAAAGAGAATCTTTTTGTATTTTTCAAAGAATAATAAAAAATACATAAAAGCTGTACAACAAATCTATGTTACATATAAAACAGACTAGCAATAGGAAGCATATGCTATGAACATGAAGAAGCATCCTATTCTAGACATAGACCAACCCCTCAGTCAACTGTACAAATCCCCAAAGACTTCCTAAGACTCTCAAATCTAAGGGCATCTAAAGGTTTCGTGAAAATATCGGCTAACTGACGGTCGGTAGGAACAAAACTCAGGGTTACGACCTTCTCCTCAACTAACTGACGTATAAAGTGCTCGCGTAACCTGATGTGCTTTGTGCGCAAATGTTGGACAGGATTGCGGGATATGTGTATCGCGCTCGTGTTATCACAGGAAATGGTCATGGTGTCCTGTGAAATCCCATAATCCTCCAACATTTGCTTCATCCACATGAGTTGCGTGCAACAACTCCCGGCGGCGATGTACTCAGCCTCCGCAGTGGACAAAGAGATGGAGTTTTGCTTCTTGCTCAACCAAGAGACAAGAGCAGAACCAAAGTAGAAACATCCACCAGAAGTGCTCCTACAACCATCTACGTCCCCGGCCCAATCGGCATCCGAATAGGCGGACAAACGGTCATCGGTATCAAAGGAATACCAAATACCGTATGAGAGAGTCCCACTCACGTATTTGATAATACGTTTTAGAGCGAGTAAGTGTGACTCTTTAGGAGACGCCTGATAACGCGCACATACTCCAACACTAAAGGCAATGTCGGGATAACTATCAGTCAAGTAGAGAAGACTGCCTATCATACTCCGATACAAGGTTTGATCTACGTCCTTGCCTGAAGTGTCCTTACTAAGCTTGGTAGTGGTACTCATAGGTGTACGAGCATGCTTAGTGGACTCTAAACCAAATTTCTTCACTAGGTCTCTAGCATACTTGGATGGGGAGATGAACATCCCATCCTCTAATTGACGAACCTGGAGACCAAGGAAGAATGTAACCTCACCAACCATGCTCATCTCAAACTCACTTTTCATCTCCTCCTCAAAGTGGTGAGCATGCTGGGAGCAAGTGGATCCAAAGACTATGTCGTCCACATAGACCTGGGCAACCAAAATAGCACCGTCATCTCTCCTGACGAACAACGTCATATCTACTCCCCCTCGCTTGAAGCCACGAGCTAAGAGATAGGAAGTAAGCCTCTCGTACCAAGCACGGGGTGCTTGCTTCAAACCATACAAGGCTTTCCTCAGATAGTAGACGTGCTCAGGGTGCTGAGGGTCTTCAAACCCTTTTGGTTGTTCCACATAAACCTCCTCCTGTAGAATGCCATTCAGAAAGGCACTCTTGACATCCATCTGATATAACTTGAAGTGCAGATGACATGCGATGGCGTGTAGTAAACGGACGGACTCAAGCCTCGCAACAGGAGCAAATGTCTCCCCAAAGTCTACACCCTCTATATGTGTGTAGCCTTGAGCGACCAACCTAGCCTTGTTTCTGGTTATGGTACCATTTTCATCCATTTTATTCTTGAAAATCCACCGGGTACCAATAACATTAGTAGCACTAGGTCGGGGGACAAGTTCCCAGACATTGTTCTTCTTAAACTGAAGCAACTCATCCTGCATAGCAGATATCCAGTGTTCATCTTTCAGTGCTTCTTTGTGGTTCTTGGGCTCGACTTTGGACGTGTAGCAATGATGACTAACAACGCTCTCTAGTTGAGCACGAGTCTTGACCCCTAGAGTGGGATCGCCAACAATGGCTGAAGGATCATGACTCTTGCGAACCCAAGCAGGTGTGTCCCCTAACACAGGAATAGGGTCCACAGAGTGTGGGAGAGGAACAGGAAAATCACTGTCAGAACAGTCCTCATCCTCACACTGAAGGTTGGGATCAATAACCGTCGGGGGTTCATCATCTTGCACGGTGACATTTATTGATTCCATAACCTTAGAGCTCTTCAGGTTAAAAACCCGGTACTCTCTACTGTTTGATGAATAGCCTAGAAATATTCCCTCATCGCTCCGGGAGTCAAACTTTCCTAATTGCTCTCTATCCCGTAGGATATAGCATTTACTCCCAAAGACACGGAAATATGCCAGGTTGGGTTTCTTGCCTGTCCACATTTCATAAGGCGTCTTAAGTGTGTGTGGACGCAGATAGACCCTATTCACCGTGTGGCATGCAGTAGACACTGCCTCTGCCCAAAATCTCCTAGAGACCTTACGACCTTGCAGCATTGATCTAGCCATTTCTTGGATCGTTCTATTCTTTCTCTTAACAGTCCCATTTTGCTGAGGAGTTGTCACAGCAGAAAACTCATGTTTGATCCCAATGCTATCACAGTAAAGATCTACTTTTGCTTCAGTAAATTCAGTGCCATTATCACTACGCATCCTGTTAATAGTGACTCCGTGTTGATTTTGTAGGACACGGCACTTGGTCGTTAAGAACTCTACCGCATCAGATTTCTCTCTTGGAAAACCTACAATAGAGTATCTAGAGAAATCGTCTACCATCACGAGAATGTATCTCTTACCACTGAGACTCTCCGTGCGAGTAGGACCCATAAGATCCATGTGAATCAACTCAAGCACACGGGAGGTGGTAATGGAATTCAACTTCCTATGAGGACTACGAATTTGCTTGCCCAACTGACAGGGTCCACAAATCATGGAAGTTGGCTTTCCATGTGATGGTAAGCCACGTACTAGGTCCTTTTTGACTAAACGAGATAAGTCTCTAACGTTCACATGACCTAGAAGTTGGTGCCACAGATCCATAGGAGTGATCGTGGCGCTGTTGCAAACAAGTGAGGATGTGGGCTCAGTCCCATAGCAGTTATCCTCTGTCCTCACCCCTTGCATTAAAAGTTTACCGGCTTCATTATAGACCTTACAAGCTTTCCGGTCAAACTTCACTGCAAAGTCATCGTCGCATAGCTAGCTGATGCTAAGAAGGTTTGCTTTCAACCCTTTGACGTACAACACGTTCTCTAGCTTTGGAAATCCTGGTAACTCTACTGTACCTCGTCCTTTTATGCTAGATTTGCTACCATCTCCAAAGGTGACTCTCCCGTCATTATAATCCTCAAGATGGGTAAAATATGAGACATCACCTGTCATGTGTCTGGAGCATCCACTGTCAAAATACCATTGAGAGGTATTATGTGCTTTGAGAGCAACATGGACAACAAGGGCCTTTTTCTCTTTCTTAGGAACCCAAGAGTAGGTACCTTTTCGTATTCCCTTGTTGTTGTTGGTTTTAGCCGGAATGCGGGGCGCATTCATTGATGGTAAGGTTATCCGTCGGAATTCCTCCATCAAACTCTCTGATGTGGCGGCTAGAGACTCAACTCGCTCTCTCAGACAAGCAAACTCATCAGTATGATGTGGAGGAGCAAAAGTACGTCGTGTCCGACCAATTCTATAGCAAAACTCCCTAAGGTGTCCATTTCTTTTGCAATGGGAGCAAAAGGGCACAGTATTAGGAGGACATTGGTTTGCTTTTCTTGGTCGAACTCTTCTTCTTGGTTTTTTATGACGGCCATAAGAAGTCGTAGTGAACTCAGGAATTGGTCCGGGTGCAATTTGGGACGTGGATGCACCATCAAAACCTATTCCTTTCCTGTCACCAAAACCTAAAGCGGGACCGAGGAGCATCTTTCCCATCTTCCCAGATCTGTCCTCGATTTGAACCTTGACTTTCCTAGCTCTCTCAAGGTCATGAGTAAGATGAGCAACAAGGTCTTCAAGTTTCTTCCGAGTCTCCGTGGAGGAATGGACCTCACTAGTAAGACTAGCCACTTGTTTAGTCAAGTCCGCTTTCTCTTTCTCAAAACTTCTCTCTCTCTCTACGCAAATTCTCTTCACTAACCCAGGCAGACTCTCTCTCTCTCTCATTGCGGTGCAGGTGGAGGACTCTCTCTCTCTCGTCTCTTCTAACTCTTCTTCTAACGCGGTGATCCTAAAAACTAACGCCTTGTTACGTTTTTTAGTTTTGAAAGACTCATTATATAACTCGGCGTAGGCGCGTTGAAGGTTACTCTCGTCCTCACTACCTTCCTCCCCCTCACTCTCTTCGCACTCACTGTCGAGGTGTCTCTGTGAGGTAGAATCCTCATCGTCGTGAGATGCACATGGAGTACTCACATGACTAGCCATGAACGCGGTGAAGTTACGCTCATGCGGTGACTCATTTCCCGAGTCCACCGACTCGACCTCACTGTCGTCACTAAGGGTAGCATTTAGGATAGCTTTACCCTTTTCCCTATTCAGACGAGTGGCACACTCAAACGCTCTGTGTCCCTTACCGTCGCACTCAAAACACCTGTCACTGTCTTTAGGGGGTTCTTTGAAATCTTTCTTTTCAAACTTATTTTTCTGAAAATTCTTTTTATCTTTGAAATTCCCACTTTTCTTAAATTTCAGAATTCTCTTGATGTTTTTAGCAAATAAGGCCAAATCATCTAAGTCAAACTCACATTCAGAATCAGAACTTTCTAACTTTCTAGATGACTCGACTCTCTTTCTTGCCGACCCCTCACTTTTTCTCTCTTGGGCTTTAAGGGAAATTCCCTTATCTTTTGGCTTGGCAGATTTAGGAAACATGTCTATTTCATAAGTTTGTAAATCTCCTACCAGTTCTTCCAATTTTAGTGTATTTAAATTACCCAAGGAATTTAGCACAGTGACTTTAGGTATAAAACGCTTAGGAAGGGAACGAAGAATCTTTTTAACAACTCTAGCATTTGGAATATGTTCACCAAGATTATAGCTAGTATTAACAATGTCAGAAATCCTAACATAACATTCATCAAAACATTCATTTTCATGCATGGTGATGGTTTCAAATTGAGTTGTTAAATTTTGCAATTTTGACTCTTTAACAACATTTGTTCCTTCATGGGGAAGTTGAAAAACATCCCATGCCTCTTTTGACGTGGTGCACGTCATTATGCGTTTGAACTCATCAGGTGTGACAGACCCGGAAATAGCACTTAGACCCTTAGAATTAAAAGATGACCATTTAAATTCTTCATCAGTCCAAGAGATGTCAGGTTTCAAGTTGGTCACATTATCAACAGTCACAGTGGGAGGAGTCCACCCTCGTTCAACAAAAATCCATACACGTTCATCAATGGCTTTTAAAGACGACCTCATACGGGATTTCTAATAAGCATAATTTGACCCGTTAGAAATAGGCATTTTATAATATGACTTCTCCATTTGAACACGCACTTTTTCAAAAATCAATTTTTTCAGAAAATTGATATCTTAGAAAAATTTTGCGGAAAAAGGAATACGCGATAGATTAGCGTAACCCGCTCTGATACCAATTTGAAAGAGTTGGCGCTTGCGTTCAATTAAGAAGTAATATAATAAATACCATTTTTAACCCAAATTAACCCTAAGCATGCAACTAGGTGTGATTGAAACAATATGAAATCATGCAAGAATTATTCAACACACAAAGTTTAAGGAAAAATCCCCCATAGGGGCAAAACCATTTGTATATCACTATAATTTGTAAGAGAAATGCCTTACAATCGGATTACACTGAAATACAAGTTTTTGACTAAGAATTGCCCTCGGGTATCGGATTCTATAGTCGCGGCTGGAATATCCCTTTCCAGTAGAGCAGCAATGAAGAGGAAGAAGCGGTCCACTTCACAAGGGTTGAACAACAGCAATGGTGTTCTTTGGGTTACCAAACTTGATTCATAAGGATATGGAAGATGTGTGAATCTAAAAACCTAGAATCATAGGACTCAATAGGTGAAGACTTTAGGGTTGATATGCTCTTAAAAACGTGGAAAAGTCTTAAGAAAACCAACTACTGATCGTGGTTTAAATAAGGAACTCTTTGCCCTGGAAAATCTGTCCACGATCTGGCAGAGTCTATCCTCATCGGATCGGTCCGGTGAACTCGGATCGGTTCTTTTTCAGAAACCGGATCCATCCGGTTGGCATCGGATCGGTTCGGCCTTTTTGCCTTCATCGGTTCGTTATGGATCCGGGGTGTACTGGTCTCAACTCAGCAAGCGGATCGGTCCATTTGTGACCGGATCGGTCCGGATTACCGGATCGGTTCTTTTATTTTGGCCGGACCGGTCCGGTCCTCAGGAACCAGATTCCTTCGAGGAAATCTCTCCATCTTCAAAGGGCCATATCTTCTTCACTGTGGCTCGGAATGAGATGCCATTTCTTCCAGTATCTTTGTTGCGGCAAGATCTTCAACTTTCCAGTTGAACTATCCTCCGGACGGTGGATGTACAATTACCGAATTGCCCTTGAACTTCCATATCGAGCCTTCTTTCACTGTTTTAACTTCTCTTGCGTACCACTAGCATATAGTCCCTAAAAGCATGGAACGTGAAGTCATTGAGGCTGATGTAAAACACATGATGGAGATGCAGGATGCTTAATTCCTGGAATTCGGATTGAGGCCGTCATATGTGATCATATAGAAACGTTCCAAATGTAACGGCGTACGACATATAAAACTGTAAGATAACGGACATGACAAAAATGTCCTTACACTTCATTGTAGGATCTAGGCTCATTTTAACAAGAATCTCCCTTAAGAAAACATGACCAAAAAGAGCAATGATTTAACTTACCTTCATAATCAGTTAAATATTCAGGATGCTTTCTTTATCTAAATGACTTCAAAATTGCAGCCTCAGTAGTCTCATCTTACTGAATATTTTCATCGGTTGGAGAAATATTGTTATCCCTTTCACCGGATGTAGCATCATCAAAGAAAGGCGCAATATCAATTATTCCTCTATCCACATTTGAATCAACTTGATGTGCTGATACTTTGTCAAACAGCATATCGCGGGAAATAATAACCTTTATAGTTTCTAGATCCATTCATCTCCAGCCAATAAAAATACAATGCCTTTCCCTTGGGTCAAGTTTAGTCCAATTACTTTTTAATACATGGACATCACAGACTGAGCTTAAAACTCGAAAATTACTCACATTGGGTTTGCGACGATATATCGCTTCAAACTGAGATGTCCTTGCCCATGGAGGCAAGCGGTTTATGACATGACAAGACGATGTTTCCCACAACTCTCTCGAAAGATTCTTTGCATGTAACCACGACAAGAACATAGTTGTAATATGTGCCAACTTGCGCACAAAAACCCCATTTTGTTATGGGGTTTCTGGATAACGCTAAATTCTATGTTCCCTACAATATTCAAATAATTGATCGGATATGTATTCTCCCCCACTATCTGTGCGTAAAAAAATTATTTGCAGCCAAAATTCTTTCTCCAAGTGTTGCTTTAACTGAATAAATTTGGAGAATGCTTCACTTTTGTGTTCCAAAAAGTATACCCAACTGAATTAATAAAATTCATCCACAAGAACCATCACATATCGAAGACCAATGTAGCTAGGTGTTCTTGTTGGCCCCATGAGATCATAATGGACCAACTGGAATACAACAGAGGCTCTATTCTTTTATTTCGGGAAAGGAAGATGATGAGATTTTTCATATTGACAACCAGGACAAACCACATCATGATGAATTTCCTTAAACAGAATAAATCCATGAAGAAGTTTCTTTCTGGAGATTTTTTTGCGGAAATTAATAACCAAATCGCCAAACCGAGCATGCCAAAGTGTTGAACTTGTATTTTGACATGTCTTTTCAACGTACGCATCACTTGCGGACGATACATATAATGATTATTTTCTATTTCCAGAAAATAAAATATCAGCTGCAATATGCTTCAAATTGGAAAGAATTTGTACATTTTCTAGGCCAAAAATGACGTACCTTCCGGAATTAGCTATTTGAGAGACTGACATGAGATGTTCTTTAAGCTTGGAACATGATAAACATCTTTGATAGCAGCACCTTCTTCATTCGAGCAATTTGTGTTGACATTGAAATGTCCTTCTTTTATTACATCTTGTAATAAATTATCAGCTGTCATAATAACTTGCTTTCTTATATGTGGGTGAACATCTGAAGTAAGGTAGCATCTCATGTGGCATTATGTGAACAACCTGAATCAACGATCCACTCATTGTAATCAATGGAATGATTACAATGTGTATGTGCGTTGGTCTGGTGCACAATAGAAGACATGTTATTTAGTTGGTCAATTGCTACAATGGAAAAAACATTGCTCCTATTTAAGTTATTCAGATTCACTAGTTTCTTGTGCAATATTTGCATCTGCTTTTGTAAGCTTAACACGACAATTATGTTTAATATGGCTTGATTTACAGCACCAATTGCACAGAACCCTCACACGGTAATCACGCTTTAAGTGTCCCAGCTTTCCATGCCTTTAACAACCTTTTGAAGTTCCTCTGGACCGATCCTCAATTGTAAACTGCTTGCTATCACCTGAAGAACTCTTGGAGGAAAAATTATTTTTCACTTGGTCCTTAGTGTAAAGAACATCATCCAGTTGAGAGAAGCTCTTTTTATCGATATTTGTTTCACCAATGTTTCCTGATTTGAGAATAAATTCTCCAACTCAATGATCGAAGGCTGATTTGCCCACCCTTTGACTTTCCCACCCTTTGATTGAAGAAACAAATGGCATAAACTATTTTCGCAAACGACGAATAAGATAACAATGCAATCGTGCATCGCTAACGGGATCCTCCACATCTAACTCTGAAACTTCTTCACGGATATTTTTAACTTTAAAAAAATAATCTAAAATTGGTATATTACCTTGTGTCATTCCAAAAAGTTCATTTTTGAGATACTGCAGCCTCATTGTATTCTTCGTAGTAAAAAGCCTTTCTAGAGTCTCCCAAATGAGATTTGGCGTATCCTTATTATGGACATGATCCATGTAGTCCTTACCGATCGATGTCCATAAAGCAAACAAAGCCTTGTTGCATTTGATCCTTTGTTTTCGACACAACTCACCATTCCGTGGGGTATCAACTGAAAATACCTTTTCAGCACCGGAAACAAAATCCCACAAATATTGACCTTGTATATAAGCTTCCATACAAAGCTTCCAATAATGGTAGTTTCCACCAACCAACATATCTACAACAGCTTGAGAAGCAGCATTTTTGCCATTCATCTTAAAATATGAATGTTATAACACCTCAGAAGAATGTGACAACCCACTTACCAAAATAAAAGGTGGCCAACCCGATACTCCAATAATGGAAGGAATCATAGATGGTTCATTCTTAACATCACAATAATATACTAAGTATACGAGATAACCACCCACTAATTGAGGAAAACGAATTGTCAAAAATAATATTTGTAATTAAAAAGAAACATTTGAACCAATCAATTCGAAAGAAAGTGGATACTGAAAAGACTTATATTACTTAAACAACAATTATACATCAAAATAACCGAATAAGCTGTCGGTTAACAGTCTCTTATAAACCATATAAAACAAGTTAATTAAGTTACAAAATACATTGCATTAGACAATTACAAAAGCTTGGGCCACACGCCCGAATAGACAACCTGATCATAACTAGAATACAAAAATGGAGGCGTCTATATTAAAATATCCTGTAACATCCGCAAGGTGTTACAGCTCCCAGACACAGGAATAGGGGAATCGATACGGGCGTCCTTGCGGTGGAGCACCTGAGCGAATAAAAGATTCATACAGAATAAGAAATACGAACGGGTCAGGGCCCGGTTTTATATCATCACCAGGTGAATAAAGTGTAAGATAGTTATGTGCAATTAATCACCATTGATAATGACAAGAATCTATATACGGAATCTAAAACATAAACTAAGATAATAAGAATGACCATAAATTTAACTCAGTTATACAAGAGGATATGAACAAATATGATTAACTAAGAATCACCATCATTTACATTATTTCATTTTATCGTTTCGTAACTCATTAGGAAACGTATTCAAAGCCCTTTAATTCTTAGAGCACTTTATCATAAATCAAGTCCCACTTGAATGAGAATAGTTATATTCAATTATATATATAACGATTCTAAGACCGTCCTTCTTAGTTTCCCCACTGGACGCTCCCCTAAATAGCTATCATCTTCTAGGACCTATCAAACAAGACAACCTGGGCATCCTACAACGCAATGTCGGGAAGTGGCCATATACCTTCGATAGTGAGTCATAACCACACCCGAAATTACCTCACTTTGAACAATAAATACACAATACATAATAACCGATCCTATAGCCTAGGACTATATTCACCCTGCATTCACTAGCCAGAGCACTTGACCTCATACGCTTACTTCACTTATGATAGCATTTAGAGAGGTGTGTTTATGTAAATTACCATTTACAATTTTAAGTCTCATTTTAAAATGTACATCACATTTTATCCAGATCCATAAGCGTTGAATATCTTCATTATGTCTCTACGTATAATTACTCTCAATATAAATATCCTTGAATAACATACCTTCTATAATCCCTTATGAAATGGTGTTATTCCCTTTAATCCTAAAAATCCACATTAAGTCATTCTAATCCTTCCTAGGTCTAAACTGTTACATTCTATAAGAGAATCATTTATCTCTTTCTAAATTACCTAGCCATTTCTCCCTAACTTAACTCCAACTCTCATTCTAACTTAGGTTTCTATATACACCCTAGCTAGACTCTAATACTCTAGTTTTACTTCATTCAAGAAGGTTCCTAAGTCACTATCTTAGGAGAACGAAACTAAAAGGAATTTGGGATATAAGAGTGAAAAACAGGGGATAGGTCGACCGATCCTGGGACCGCGATCGACCGCGTCTCAAGGATTTTGCCTAAGAAGAAATACAGAAAGCTAAATTCGTAGGGGCCAATCGATCTGTCCTGGGACCGCGGTCGACCGCTCTCAAAATCAATACTTATGTGGGAAAGCAGTAGGCTCTCCCCCGAATGCCCGGTCGACCGCTCCTGGGACCGCAGTCGATCGCGCTTAGCGGACCTAAGAATCCCTCTTCTTCTACAAAGCTAAACCGAAAGCCTAAACTTCTTATTCTTAACTCTCTTACCTTATCACCCACCTATAACATGCCTACAACATTTCTAAACATCAACAAACCAACTTTGAAAATGCTGAAGCGTTGAAGGATGATGGTTCAACTTTAAGACGACAAATTTTAATTTCTTAAACAAATTAAAATTGCACCAAGTGAACTAAAATTAAACAATTAATATATTCACTTAAACCAATTAATTATTCCAAGTCCTAGAATTTGCGCAAGTCATATTTATCAATATTAGCAAATTAGGCGAAACCAAATTTTAGCAAATGACTTGAATTAAATAGACTTTACCCAATATTTAATTTAAGTCCAAATTAAATTGTGTGTGATAATTTAAACCAAATTTTATCTTGAATTATTCTAAACATGCGTTCTACGTTATTGTGCAAGATAAAATAAACCAATCACACTACGCCGCGATGTACGAGGAAAAACCCAAGACGGGAAACAACCTCGGACGGCCCTAGCCACAAATCCACTAGATACGGAATTACAAGTACAAGACAGATAGACTTACAACGCATGACTCGATCCCTCTCAAGCCTCGACGCTTCTTCTTGTAGACACCTATTCCTAAAGGATAACCTCGGAACACCACCACCGCGGTCTCGGAATCCACCGATAGGACTTTATATGGTCACCGTCACCGGAGCAAGGAGCCTTTCTCCATATGGGTAGAATCGTAACAAAACGTCTTCTTCTTTCTTTGTGTGTGGTAGAAGCAAAACCCAAAACTTCTCTTTGAAACGGAAGAGATAAATCGATGCCAAACTCCAAGCAATTGATATGTATATATGTGAACTTGGATAAACAATATGGGTGTAAAACTAGAGTGATAAAATATTTTCTCCAAAAATCTCATTCAAAACATGAACATTTTCCTTAAACAAATTTTCTCTCAAACTCTCTCTAAGATATGGAAATAGATTGGAAAAGTTAGATTGGAAAATGTTCTTCCCGCACATTTTAAAGTCTGAAAAAGTTGGTTAAAAACCAAGTGGGGAAGTGGGTGCAAAACTGCCAAAAAACTGCCAAAAACTGTTCCCGCCTAGCATCTCGTTCAAACGACATTTCGTTCGAACGAAATCTCGTTCGAACGAGACTTCTAATGACGTTCCAGATTGAACTCGTTAGAATCTCATTGGATATCTCGTTCGAACAGAAAGTTCGTTCGAATGACATATCGAACGACATATCAGTGGCCTACTATGGGAACTCGTTGGCAGGTTCGTTCGAACGACATTTTCGTTCGAACGACAATCTCGTTCGAACGACTCTATCGAACGAAAATCCAGAAAGTTTGAATATTCTTGTTTAAGCCCATAAATCTTAAAAAACATTTATTTAAAGTTTTAATTAATTCTTTCTTAAAACAAAACGCAGTTTTTATAAAACCTAACACCCAATAAACTTGTTCCAAGCTCTTATATATATAATATTGCATTCATACCTTGGGAGCGTGGAACTATGGTTGATGACATGGAAACGAGGGATGAAAACCGGCATTTTTGATGAAGCTTTATACTCTTTGCCACTACGTCTTCAACAAACACTTCATAGTCTTGAGAGTATTACAATTAAATACAATCCTATGAATAAATGTTTTCGTCCAGAATTGAGCCAAAACTATATATGGACTCAATTGGAAATTTGTGTCTTTACAAATCTCCCCCTTTGGCTATTCCGGGACCAAAAGCAAACAAAAATCCTAAAGGGCCGTCAAGCTCTACTAGACTCAAAACATAACCCACCCATAACTTGACTCAACCCAAGGATCAAACGCTTTGCCATTGAAAGATGCCGCTTTAGAAGAATTCCTGCACACTTAAGCAAACTATCAACGCATAGGGAATATCAAAGTATTAAATGCAATTAAAATAAATACTCCCCCACAATTAATTCTCCCCTTTATCAAAACAAATGACATACTTAGAAAGACGTCTCCCCCTAAGATAAATCTCCCCTAAATGGAAGATACGATAATAATAGGATTAGATACCATTTCTCCCCCTTTTTGTTCAGGAATAGGCAAAGGATAAAGAACTAATAAACATAAAAGCATGTTGAAGCTTAAAGTGAAAAGACATGAAAGCATATGGGCAATAAAAAAAGGCAAAGGCAAAAACACAATATCATATATATATGTACTATGAATGTATCAAGAATGCACACGCACATATGTATAGATATAAACACACATATAACACAAAATACAATAAGTTTGCACACTCGTATGGCAAAAATGTGTCATATGGAAATGTAAGTGTAGGGGTGTGAACTAGCAACAATTAAATTTAGACCCAAACACTTAAGAAACATGTTCACGGAGTTCTCATTTGATTGCAAACTTCATCACATTTAAATATAACCTCATGTGACAATATAGATTGACCTCAATGGACAAACATACACAATGCATACAAGCCTAGCATAATGATGATTCTACAAACCAAATAGAGTCATGACATTAAAGACAACTAGGATAAACGGACATTGTGCAAACCGTTGATATACCATCCAATTCTCCCTCAATAAGCATATATATTCTTTTGCTTTTGAATGAATATATCAAACAAACATAGGCCTTGGCAATTGTTTTCTTTTTAATGCCAAATATTATGTTTTTAGGCCTTTGGATCACGTATTTCTTTTAGATCCAATAAACGGTGGCTTACTATCGCAAAGGATTTAATTCATCCTTTTGGAGCCCTTCCCCGTGCACATTATTATATATCTTGTTTTCATTTTTCACACAAATCTCACATGCAACGGATTTTGACATGCACTAGTCCTCCTAGGTCATAGATATGTAGATGACTAGATTGGTAGGAGAACACCTCAAAAAGCTCAAATATAACATGTGACAATAAGATTTCAAAAGAGCTCGAGCATATGTGAAAAGAGGCATATAAAAATAGAATCCATTTAAACAATACAAAATCCAACTGCTCCATAGAAAACATGGTAAATAACATTTTAAGGATTGAAAATCTAAACCAAAAGTTCTAGCCACATAGGAGCGTAAAAGATGGGATTCAAACACAAGTATATGCCACTTAAAGTGTGTCAAACCAAAATACACAAAAAAATCTTTTTGAGTTTTGAAATTTTTAGCCAAAAATAAAAATATATACTCAAAAGACAAACAAAAATCATTTGTATTTTTCATTAAGCTTAAATGAAATAAATAAAACATAAATGATAAACAAAAATCTTTTTATATTTTTCAATTAATTCAAACACAAAATATAATACAAAAAGATAAACAAGTCATAATTTCTAGCATATGATATGAAATGAGGCAATGACTAGAAAATGACTAAACAAGCATACATTTAGCATGTGAATATAGCATGAAGTACAAAAGCTAAAGTATGCAAACACTTACACATTCATCCTTTAGATTTAGCAAGGGAGGAAGCATGTGAAAGTAAATGAGAATCAAAAACCCTATTTTGCAAGGAAACCAAGTCGGATTTCCTAACCCAAATTAATGAAGAGTGACTATCTTGGGGTGTTGGAACGTTAACTACCGTGGTTACTTTACTATGGGATTTTCTAGGAATTCGTTTAAGATCAAAACAAAATTTCCTAAGATGACCTTTTCAACCACAATGTGTACAAGCAAAAACATGTCGAAAAGATTTACCTAAGGAGTGATCTTTAAATGCATTCCTAGTAGATTCTCCTAAAACATTGGTATTGGCTTTATGAGTAGTTTCATTACAAGTATTGAAGCCTAAACCACAAGTGTCATTTTTAATTTGGACCGTTGCTAACATTTTATCTAGTTTTTCCGAACGACACTCCAAATCAAATTTGACATTACTAGAATCTTTTAATTTATTTTCCAATTCTAAAATGTTAGATTCTAGTAAAACATTTTGCTCTTCAAAAGCAAGAAGCTCCTTTTTTAAGGATTCCATTAAACCCCTAAGGCTATCTCTCTCGCCTTCTACATATTCAAGCTTCTCTTGAAGAGTCCTCTCATGTGTCCTAAGGTCTTCTATTAAATCATTTTCATCAATGACCTTGACACTCTCTCTTAAACTAGCTTCTAACTTCAAATTAGTTCTTTTCAATTTAATAGATTATTTATAAAGTTCTTGAAAATCATTTTGAAGTTCACTCACAATAACCTCTTGTTCATTTTCACTCTCTCTTTCTTCTCCACTCTCACTATCATCGAAAATAAGAGAATCATAAGCAATGACCTTGGAAGTGTCATGTGTTAAAGTTTCATCAATCGATGAGTTCTCAATATCACTCACATGATTAGACATAAAAGCCACAAATTTTTTCTTAGTGGGGAATCGGGCTTCTCTTCCTTAACACTATCACTAAGGGTCGCATTATATGAAATGGGTCGCTTACCCTCTTTCCTTAGTTTAGTGGGGCACTCATAAGCCCTATGGCCGTAAGCTTCACAGCCAAAACACTTATTAGACTCGTCCCTATCTAAATTTTCATTACTAGGTTTAGGGATCTTCTCGGCTTTAGGAATCTTCTCGGCTTTAGAAATATTTTCGCCTTTGTCATGCTTAGAAGATTCAAATTTCTTAAAATCATTTTTAAATTTATCTTTGTTAATTTTAAGAAATTTTCTAAATTTACGTGCAAACAAAGCCATGTCTTCCGAGTCACTATCACTTTCGCTCTCTACTACTTGTTTGACCTCTTTTTGGTCTTTTAAAGCAACGCCCTTTTCGATTTTCTTTTTAGTTTTAGAGGGAAACATATCCAGTTCACAGGTTTGTAAATCACCTACAAGCTCTTCTAATTTCGTAGAGGCTAAAGTGGGTAAAGAATTTAACACGATCACCTTTGGAATAAATCTATCGAATAGGGACCTTAAAATTTTCTTTACAACACGGTCGTCAGGTATTTTCTCTCCTACGTTAAATGATTAATTAACAATATCGAAAAGTCTAGCATAAAATTCATCAAAGGTTTCTTTTTCATTCATTTTGATAGTTTCAAATTGAGTGGTGAGGTTTTGGAGTTTTGAAGCTTTAACGACACTAGTTCCTTCATGAGTTAATTCTAAAATATCCCAAGATTCTTTAGCGGTTTCACACGTCATAATACGACGGAATTCATCCGGTGTGACAGCGCTAAATAAGACATTTAAACCACGGGAATTGAAATTAGCAAGTTTAAACTCATTTTCAGTCCATCTATCGGCGGGTTTGGGAACACGTTCATTTTCAAATAAATAAGTTTGTGGGGACCCCCCGTTAACTACAGACATCCAAACTCTCTCGTCGATAGATTTTAGTGCCGATCTCATACGCGCTTTCCAATACGCGTAGTTTGAACCATCAAAAATAGGAAATTTTGAAAATGGGGAAAAATCCATTTTAGCCAAAAATTATTTAAGGATCTTTAACGAAATAATTTATCGTTTTGGCTCTGATACCAATTTGAAAATGCGGAAGCGTTGAAGGAGGATGGTTCAACTTTAAGACGACAAATTTTAATTTCTTAAACAAATTAAAATTACACCAAGTGAAGTAAAATTAAACAATTAATATATTCACTTAAACCAATTAATTAATCCAAGTCCTAGAATTTGCCTAAGTCATATTTATCAATATTAGCAAATTAGGCGAAACCAAATTTTAGCAAATGACTTGAATTAAATAGACTTTACCCAATATTTAATTTAAGTCCAAATTAAATTGAGTGTGATAATTTAAACAAAATTTTATCTTGAATTATTCTAACCATGCGTTCTACGTTATTATGCATGATAAAATAAACCAATCACACTACGCCGCGATCTATGAGGAAAACCCCAAGATGGGAAACAACCTCGGACGGCCCTAGCCACAAATCCACTAAATACGGAATTACAAGTACAAGACAGATAGACTTACAACGCACGACTCGATCCCTCTCAATCCTCGACGCTTCTTCTTGTAGACACCTCTTCCTAGCGGATAACCTCGGAACACCACCACCGCAGTCTCGAAATCCACCGATAGGACTTTATATGATCACCGTCACCCGAGCAAGGAGCCTTTCTCCAAGTGGGTAGAATCGCAACAAAACATCTTCTTCTTTCTTTGTGGGTGGTAAAAGCAAAACCCGAAACTTCTCTTTGAAACGGAAGAGATAAACCGGTGCCAAACTCCAAGCAATTGATATGTATATATGTGAACTTGGATAAACAATATGGGTGTAAAACTAGAGTGATAAAATATTTTCTCTAAAAATCTCACTCAAAACATGAACATTTTCCTTAAACAAATCTGCTCTCAAACTCTCTCTAAGAGATGGAAATAGATAGGAAAAGTTAGTTTGGAAAATGTTCTTCCCGCACATTTTAAAGTCTGAAAAAGTTGGTTAAAAACCAAGTGGGGAAGTGGGTACAAAACTGCCAAAAAACTGCCAAAAATTGTTCGCACCTGGCATCTTGTTCGAACGAGACTTCTAACGACGTTCCAGATTGAACTCGTTAGAATCTCGTTGGATATCTCGTTCGAACAGAAAGTTCGTTTGAACGACATATCGAACGACATATCAGTGGCCTAATATGGGAACTCGTTGGAAGGTTCGTTCGAATGACATTTTCGTTCGAACGACAATCTCGTTCGAACGACTCTATCGAACGAAAATCCAGAAAGTTTTAATATTCTTGTTTAAGCCCAGAAAACTTTATAAACATTTATTTAAAGTTTTCATTAATTCTTTCTTAAAACAAAACGCAGTTTTTATAAAACCTAACACCCAATAAACTTGTTCCAAGCTCCTATATATATAATATTGCATTCATACCTTGGGAGCATGGAACTATGGTTGATGACGTGGAAACGAGGCACGAAAACCGGATTTTTTTATGAAGCTTTATACTCTTTGCCGCTACGTCTTCAACAAACACTTCATAGGCTTGAGAGTATTACAATTAAATACAATCCTATGAATAAATGTTTTTGTCCTGAATTGAGCCAAAACTATATATGGACTCAATTGGAAATTTGTGTCCTTACAAACTTAACCCATTTAAATCCTACATTTAACAAGATCTAATGATTTAAACATCAATATATGTATCAAAACCTAACATTTGCCCAAATCTTCCAAATATATAACTACCATTGCAATTTATCCACAAGAAATCATATATTTGCAAGTAAAAACTTGCCTTAGGGTTGTAGTCTGGGATTTCCTTCCGGTAGCAACAATTCTAAAGCCCAAATCTTCAATTTTCTTCCTTTTCTCTCTTTTCTCCACACTTCTCTTTCTCTCTCTTTTTCTCTAGGGTTTGGGAATGCGTATGGGAGAAATAAAAGTGGGTTGGAAGACTTATACGTGCCACTATCTTTAATTCCCATCTCTAAATGTAAATATACCATTAAAATGACTCGTAACTACATATTTAAGTTATAACCAGTTAAAAGTGCCCGAAACATAAAAATACAATATGACACTTATTTCGACTATCTCGACTATTTCGGGACTAACCGCGCCCTCTAAATTAGCATCTGGAAATATTTAAATCATTTCAAGTTCCGGTTCCATCTAAACCATAAATGTCGTTTAAAGCACACGACACTATAAAATGTAACATGATGATATTTACCTACACATAGCAGTAAATATGCAACAATCTAGTAAATATTATCTTTTAACCCATTTAATTAATATTTGCCCCATCATCCATTATTTTATATAATTACTTCACACAGTAAATTAACATAAAATAAATTTCTCAAGAGTGAGGGTTATTATATACTCCCCCCCTTATGAGGGAATTTTTCCCTCAAAATTCAGGTGTACCTTTCAAAAAGAGATGTGGATATTTTTCTCGCATATCATCCTCACGATCCCACGTTGATTCCTCGGCGTTGTGATGACTCCATCGGACTCGAACTAACGTTACAACTCTAGATCGTATTCTACGTTCCCGATGATCTAAAATTGCAACTGGTTGTTCCCCGTATGAAATATCGGGTTGCAATTCGATATCATCTAGTGGAATATGCCAATGAGCTCCTTCACACCTCTTATACTTTTTCAAGGATGAAACATGGAACACATCATGAATTTGTTGTAAGTGTTCGGGAAAACCAAGTTCATATGCTACTAGTCCTACCATGGCAATAATGGGAAAAAGGTCCAACATAGCGCGGCGCAAGCTTTCCTTTCTTTCCAAATCATATAATACCTTTTATTGGCGATACTCGCACCAAAACTTGATCTCCAACCTCTAAATACACATGCCTTATATTCACATTGGCATAACCCTTTTGACGATCTTGAGCTATTCGGATGAGATTTCTAATAAGTTCAATCTTCGAAGAAGTGTCTTGGATCATTTCAGGTCCAAGAAATTTATTATCCCCTACCTCCAACCAACAAGTGGGTGATCTACAAGGTCGTCCATACAAGGCTTCATAGGGTGCCATCCCGATAGTGAATTGGTACGAATTATTATAAGCAAATTCGACCAAAGGGAGATATTGTTACTAGCCACCTTTGACAAGATAAAGAGGAAAGCAGATAATGGGTCCCCCTGACGAAGACCACGAGTACTCAGAATAAAACCCTCAGATTCTGTTCATCCTAATTGTATATGGCACAATGGAATACTATAATTACCTAATAAGGGTGACTATCCTTCTTGATAACCAGATTCTGTTCGTCCAAAAATGGAAAATGACCATAGGGATGTTGACCCGTTTGTAAACTATTCTTCACGTCTAAGTGATCTGAGATTGAAATAGGGTTCAAAGTAAGTTTCATTCATGGGTAGTAGATGTCATCATTACAATATTGCATGGATTTAACTCTTTAATGTTGCTTGGTTGAGGTTTCCACCTTTAAACATGACTTAAATAACCTTTATTAGAAATCTAAAACTATTTTGTCAAAAAAATGAGAAATTTTAAAATTTAAACACATTGACAATAGTTTGAGGATTTAGGGGAGAATAATAAGACCAAAGTTATTTGGATGAAGAAAGAAAATTAAGTATTATTCACACTCCCTTAGTTGCCAAAAATGATTCACAATGGTAGTTTTATAGCGTGTGCTATGGCCATATTATTGAGAATCAATCTTTATTTTCCAAACGTATTCGGGAGTAATCCGGATTCGTTACTTTTGGAGATGGAAACAAGTCTAACGTCACCGGGAAGGGTACCATAGAAATTGATGGTTTTTCTAGGTTAGATAACGTTGGTGGATGCCTTAAAGGCCAATTTGAGTAGCATAAATCAAACGTGTGACGATCATCACAATATGTTTTGTTTGATATTTTAAAACAATAAACTACAAAACCACATATTTTTAATAACAATCTTAAGACATAATTTACGTTTTTTATTTTATGACTTTGTGTTATTTTGTTGCAAGTCGATATTACCATTAAATGAAATATTCAGTTGCATGTATTGCCATCAAGAATCATATATGAGGTATCATATATTAAAACAGACAGTTGCGTGTATTTGTAACATTTTTTTTCCATCTACCAATTATGTCATCATGGGTTGTGCACCTTAGGATTTCGAAAAATAGTACTGCAAATTGTGGTTTTAATTAGTTATTGCATCATGTATCTAGATATGCTCACATGCTCGCTACATTTGAATTAGAAGAAATTATGCGATCATTGAACATAGGTACTGTTACTTTACATATATTTAAAACAAAATTCTAACCATGTGAAAATTACCCTTATGATGTTATATACCACGGTCAAAGACATCACTCTAATCGTCACTTCAATTCAATGTATTTATCGCAATGGGATGTCGATTCTAGAATTCGAGTGACCACTATAATTGACTTGAAACAAAAAATCTCGGTTGAGAATAAATCTGTTCCCCTACATTTGCCAACGTAATTTTTTTTTATTATCAAAATCAAGTGTGAATATCATATTTTGTGCAAATAATATATAATTAAATTCATTAAGTTTGTGATTATCATTTATATATTGCATCTTTCTTTGGAATTTCCTATCATCGACGATCTGACTTTAAAGATTCATTGGACATGAAAAAGACTTTATTGATCTTTTATTTTTGTTGATCACAGTTTAGGCATGATAAAGACTTTACTGTATTAGCCTAAGGCAATTTGAGTCACCATTGTATGTTGTCTTGCACAAAATGCATTATAAATATTTGCATGTTTTTTCCATATATATATATATATATATATATATATATATATATATATATATATATATATAGAGAGAGAGAGAGAGAGAGAGACTTGCTGGCGCATATCTATTTTTTTAAGAGACCTTGACAAATAAGTCATATTTACATAGGACATTTCTATAATACCCCGTATTTTTATGGCTTTTAAATTTAGGGATTTACTAAATTTAATTGAGATTAATTAATTTAATTTTAATCCGGAATGTTGTTTGAAATATTTATTAGCTTGACGAGAGTTAGTAATTATTGGAAATTGTTGAGTGTTACTGGATGAGTATAGTAATATATGGGATTTATTTTATAAAATTGTCACGTGTGAATAAAATGGCAATTATGGAAATTTAGGTCGGGACGCGCCTCTGTCGTTTCGGAACTAAATTATTATTATATAAAATGAATAAATTATAAGTTGCTCATATGGTCATTTTCAGTGCGTCAAATTGTCCGGAAGGGTCGAGATAGTAAGAAAAGTGTACCCGGGGATTTAGTTTGGGTCTCGGGGCGTTTATAGGCTTAATTAGTACCCCGGAAGGGCATATTGGACATTTCGTAATTATGGGTAATTAAACCCACGAATTTGCAAGGGTTATATCAAATGTTAAGTGTTATCTTCTAGGGTTTACACAATCAAAAACTAATGACGGCCATTGGATAGGAAGGGGAGGAGCTTTCCAAGGAGTTATAGGCCAAGAACTCCTCCGGTTGCACCGCCGTCGCCGCCAAATCGTAGATCGCGCGAAGGGGATCATAACCACACCTTTTTCTTCCACAAATCAGAAATTAAATTTCCAGGAAAGTATCTATCTTGCTTTAATCAATTTAATGCATCCTTTTATATTAGTTTAAGGTTGATTAGAATTAGTGTTCTTGAAGAAAAACGTTAATTGGAGACAAAAATTGCATGTTGTAGAGATAGAGATCATATTTCTAGAAATCCATTTCACATGTAGAGGTTTAACCATGAATTTCCATTCTATTAGTGATAGAAAATCTGGAAAAAGAATGAAAGAAACTAAGATAAAGAAAATATTTGGGTTCATGAGAATTATATAGAGTTTGGCCCTTTTAATCCATGATTCTTGATGAAAACTCGCATGCCTTATGTAGATTATTACTCAATTGGGTTTATTTTGTTTGTGGAATCAATTTCTGGGATTTTGGGAATTAAAAATTTGGAATTTTATGAGTTTGGATGATAGAACCCGCAACTGGTATTCTGCAGATTTTGCCATAATTGTTTGATCGATCGATCGAGCCCAGAGCATCGATCGATCGACTGTTCGATCGATCGACCCCTTTCTATCGATCGATCGACCCCTCCTGGAAAACTGCATTTTTGCTCGTGTTATCTTAATCCGATTTTATGCGTAGTAAACCTTGATTAGGATTGCTATAACATAATGGAACATAAAAAGGACCAGTAGAGTCAAGTTAAACCCCGTTAAGTGGGACTTTAATGTGAAGGGATATAAAGGGAAATCGGGGAAATATTCATACTTAGAAAATCATACGTGCGTTGATTTGATAATCGAAATGTCTAGGAAGTTGGAGTAGAAGGTAAGTGAGGGCCTACTGAAATTGTATTTAAGTAAAGATAATACTTCGTGAGATGAGAAGTGAGTTTAGAATGGCTTAATTATGAGAATAAAATGAACGAGTCCATTATATGAAATAATCGAGTAAAATGTGTAATAATGGATAATGATAATTATGGGTCGTGAGAGTACCTAATTTAATAATGTGGATGTGAATACATATATTATATATGACAGTGTGATTGTGCATATATTATTTTTGTGTAAAAATCGTACCCAGGCTACTTGCTATCACGGGAGTTTCCGCGCTGGGACATCAGATTATAGGGTCTCAGATTCTCAATATCAACTTGAGGGGTCATGTTAGAATATCTCACCTTCGCAACTATTTTTAATTATATTAGGAACTACCTCACTCATTTAAACGGTTTGAATTACTAATGTATATCCCAACGACTATCTTGTGTACATAATAACCATGTACCATATGTGTTACAGGAGAGAATACCAAAACCGAGTCTTCCTTCTCTACTGTTGGTGCCTTCTTATTTCCCTACTTGGTGACCTTTTAGTGTCTTATGTAGGTAACTTTAAAATTATTTACCTGAAACATGTTATTATTATTTAATAATAATAATAACACTTATAATAATAATAATAATAATAATAATAATAATAATAATAATAATAATAATAATAATAATAATAATAATAATAAATTATATTTATTTTTTAATATAATATTTCTTATAATAATGACATATGGTTTGAAATGATCTCCATACACAACCTTTTACTTTAATTATCTTTTGTGAACATAATTATTTTGTTGTTATTTCTTTGGCTTATGAAAATCATGGGAAGATTTTGAGACAATTTAAGGCAGTTCATATATGTCATGAAACTAGAGTTCCTAATTTTTCTTCTGGTGATTAGTGTCTGTGAATTTGTTCGCATTTTTTTTTTCTGCTATATTTTATATTAACAACGTATACGTATAGTTTTAAAACAATTTCGAATGTTTATCATTTTTGGTTCAATAAGAGCATTCGGGCTTTTAATTTATTTTTTGGCTTTGTGTGTTTCAAGTTCCTACCAATGAATTTTCATTTTTAGTTTTTGTTTTTGGTCTATAAAACTTTAATATTTAGGATTTTAGCTTTTAGTTTTGGGACTTTAGATTATAGGGTCTCAGATTCTCGGGTGGACTCGAAACAATGGACATATAATTTATAAATAAACCAATTCTAGGTTGGTTCTTAGTTATTCATAGGACATAATCGGCATAACAATAAAGATTACTCACTCTGTGGGTTAATGTATGAAATGAAAACAATAGCACACCACTCATATTACATCTAACCTCAATCTACACCTCAACTTGGTCATTTTCTGAACTACAAACAAATCACAGTTCTTGAATAATTTTGCAATTGCTAAATGTTTTCCACCATACTTTGTTGAAATCCTACAAAGTATAGGCAAAGTAATAATTAAAAATAATTATTTTACTCCCATCTTAAAAAACAATACATCCTCAAGCTAGAAATGCAAACAGTGACATTTCTTTTTGCTCTAGTCCAATGTCATATTTTAAAATGAAAAAAATATTTTTTTCAAAAAAATCATTTCTCAATAAATCTTCTTCTTGCTTATTTTTTGTCAAGCACAAAAAAATATACTCGGAGAATCATTTGGAGGGAAAGATCTCACATGTTTGTTTGTCACCAAAAGTATTGAGTTCGTCGGGATAAGAGATGTTTTTGGGTTGGCAGAAGGGATTGGTTTTGGTTTGACTGGGCAAAAATAAGCCATAACTTATCTTTGGAAAAACAATTGAACCATACGTGTACAATGACACGTGACTGGGTTTGTGAAGGGTATTTTTAATGGGTGTCCATGGAATTTAGGTCACAATTCCTAACACGACTCGAAATTAATACGGTATATCATGTTTGGGTCATGTTTTGTACAGGATATTTTGGGCTAATAGCGGGTCGTGTCATGTTCAAACCATAGTTTTTTATTATACAGAACCTCCACACAAATGAGCCATTTTGACTTTCCCGTGCAAGCTAAATAGGGGGGATATTGTGCTAGAGTCACGCTAACAAACATCCCGCTTAAAGTCTGGTATCCATGGGGTTTTCAAACTCGAGGCCTTTGGCCTAAACAAGCCACCCCTTACCACTAGAACAACCGAGTGTGGATTCGAGTCATAGTTTTGACACAAAATTGGTTCGTTTTGGCCTAATTGCAACACGAATAAGTAGTACCACCACTTTATAATAAATATATATATATATATATATATATATATATATATATATATATATATATATATATATATATATATAGGGAAAGGATCAAGTGAGGTCCCAGTTTGAGGACCCTGAATGAGGTCCATTTTTTTAAAATAGTAAAAAAAATATTTGGGGGTTGATTTTTTTTATATGATTTTTAAACATTTCAGTAGGACCATAAAAAAATAATCAACACAAAATGAATTTTTTTCTATTTTAAAAAAATCGATCAAACTGTGTCAGTTTTTAAGCGTTAAAAACTAACAAAGTTTGACCAATTTTTTTAAAACAGTAAAAAAATTCATTTTGAACTGATTATTTTTTTATGGTGCTATTGAAATGTTTAAAAACCATAGAAAAAAATCAGCTCCAAAATAATTTTTTTACTATTTTTAAAAACTGAACCTCATTCAAGGTCCTCAAACTAAGGGACCTCAGTTGATCCTCTCTCTCTCTCTCTCTCTCTCTCTATATATATATATATATATATATATATATATATATATATATATATATAGTACTGCTCTTGTGCAGACTAGTTAACATTTTAAGAGTACGGACCGGACATGTGTCACCTCGCAGTGAGCCCAGAAAAGAGAGATATTGTGCCTATAATTTAGCCGATAATTTCTAGGCTCACCTCCAGGTGACACATGTACGGTCCGCACTCTTAAAATGCAGACTATCCCTCACAAGAGCAATCTTATATATATATACGCACACACAGAGGCTCCAGTACATACCAGCTTTTTAAAAATAGTAAAAAAAATATTTCTTAGTTTAGTTTTTTTGTTTGGTATTTAAACATTTTCAGGAACCCATATAAAAAAATAGACTCAAACTAACGTTGTTTGCTATTTTAAAAAAATCGGTCAAACTTTTTCACCTTTTAAAGCACTTTAAAAGCTGCGAAAGTTTGACCCTTTTTTTAAATAGCAAAAACGTTATTTTCACTTGATTTTTTTATATGGGTCTCTTAAAAAGTTTAAATACCACGCAAAAAAACTCAACTTAAATTCTTTTAGTATTTTAGAAAAATAGGGTTGTGCTAGCAAGTGAGGATACTTGGTATGTATGAGTCTCACTCTCTCTCTCTCTCTCTCTATATATATATATATATATATATATATATATACATACATGGACAGAGCCAGGTGGGGGCTTTGGCCCCCACGGTTTTTAAAAAAAATTGTAGGTAAAAACTATTTTTTTATAAAATCTAGGGTAAAAAACGTAAATACCTTAAATTCTTACTTAAAAAACAATTTGAACAGGACAACAACTTCAAAACACACGCACGCGAATTCAGCCTTCTTTCATTCTTTCTTCAATTATCTTCTTCTTCTCGCAATAACTTCTCCATTCCATTAAATTTTATGGTTGAAGCAGCAGCAAGTAGGCAGGGCGACAGACAAAGACAACAATTTTATTCTATCCATTTTGTTTGGTAGGTAAAATTCTAACTTAATTATTTAATTTTCTAGGTATAAATATTATTCTATGACTTATTGACTATATTAATTGCTCAATTTTATGGTTGAATTTTAGGGCTAAAATTTTGTGGTTCAATTTTAAGGGTAAATTGCTGAAATTTTATCATTGAAATTTTGCTGGTTGAATTTTGTGTGTTAACAACTAAATTTTACGATATTGTTAGTTTAAATTTGGGGTCGAAATGTTGATTTAAATATTTGTTTCTCTTTTCATTAGAATAAATAAATTACATTATTTTTTTTAAATACTAACAAATAACCTCAAAAAATTTGTCTCAGGGGCTCCTACCCCCGAGCCCCCGAAAATCACCGAGTGGTTCACTTAGCCACCATTATCAAAAGTTCTATGCTTCGTCCCTGTATATATATATATAGTGGGTTGTCGTCTTAGGTCATGTTCAATTGGCACTAAATTAATCTATCGTGCGATTCGTATCGTGGTATGTTGTGTCGTTCTGTTAACTGGTCATATTGTGTCGTGTTCGTGTCGAATATAATAAAGTCGGATCATATCGGGTCATGCTCAAATGCAACACGTTAGCCGAATTGGCACCACTAGTGGTATTACTCAAATATTTTAGAGGTTCTTAAAAATTCTCAAAAGTTGAGTATAGCCAACCACCTGTTCAAACTTTCTTTAGAGGTGACCATGCCTGAACCAAACAATAACATTCCAACTAACTTTTTTAAATTAATTTTATTCTTCATCAATTATTATTTTCCTGGTTTAGTTAAGTGGGGTTTTGAAAACTCAAGTATTTGGAAACAACTTTTTCATTTTTAGTTATATGTTGTATTTGTCTATACATTGGCGAACCAATATAGATAGCTAACCATATGTGTTTATCCACTTTTTCCATTTCTAATCACTCTATTAACATCAAATAACTTCCTCTCTTTAATGACAATTGTACCACATCATATTTGTTAGAACATGATTAATAAATAAAAGAAAAAAATATTTAGAATCAACTATAAATGAATGTTTACATATTAAACTAAATATCTATATTCCGAATTTTTTATATGTGTATGACACACAAATAATTAGGTGAATTTTTTTAAAATAATATTATAACACAACAAGAAATTATATGTAATTCAAATAAAAAATTGTGTCTATTTCATTGATTTTGTGTCTTTACGAGCAGGTGTTTTTTTCTAAAGTGACATTTTCAAAATAAAAATTACAGTTTGACGAAAGATCGATAGAGAGTGGGGTGTAACACATCTAGTATATGTGTATGTGAGTGGTGTGCGTATGAGAGAGAGAGAGAGAGAGAGAGAGAGCATCCCATATTTTGCTAAAGAATTCTTTTACATTATACTTCTCCAAAAATGTGGCATAAATTTAGAAAATAATTTATATTCCAAAAATTAACGATAATAATACAAAATTATCTTAACGGATGAACATAAAATAATGAGAATTAGTATTATTATGTTACACGAGTACAAATATTATCTTCAGAATGAGAAACATTTGGTCCATTGGTCTCATACGTGTATATCAATTATTGATGAGCATAATTAGATTTCTTCATATAATTTGCATTACACCTTACTAGGGCTGGGTTTGGGTCTGTTTGGTCGGTAAATTACAATTTTTACTAGCCGTTACACCGGCCCATAAACCAAAACCAAAACCAAAACGAAATGCGTGGTACATTGGTAAAATCGATTTTTGTAGTAAATCGGTTTTCCAGAAAATATTGTAATTTCGGTAAATTTCTCTTTATGGTAATTTTGGTAGTACTCTTTAAATAATAGTTTTTTTGTACCACTTGCCTAAATCTACAAAGTCATTGATAACACCTACAAAAATAAAAAAGTATTTCAAATTTTTTAAATTAATGAAGCAAATGATAACAAATATATATAAAGGAAACTAAAAGAAAGTTCACAAAGAATAATCATATTTGGAAGCACATTGCGACATAATCAAAGTTGCATCATTAGTATTATTTTCATCCATCCCTGATATCTATGAATTTGCAATACCAAAATAGTGAACATTAGTCCCCGGTCAAATGCATTACACTAGTATGAATTAGGGAACATCAAATGCATTACACCATGTGCTAATCAACCAAAATATAAGGAACAATAAATGCATTTGTATAATTTGCAAGGTTAAATTTTTTAAGGTTTAAATAGGAAAAAGCACAATAAATGCATGGTAAGTTCCGTAATATCATCCTGGTAATTTTGGTTTTTCATTTTAGTACGGTAAAGTCGATAAAACGGTTATTAAAAAGTTAAAACTAAGGCCAATCACAAAAAATTCGGTAATTTCGATTTTCGTAGTTTCAGTTTCAATAAGTAAAAAATGTATATCATTACCACTTTTATGGTATAAAATAGTATAGTACGGGTTTTTTTTTATATCACGAACACCCCTACACTTTACACTATTTGGAAAAGTTGGTTTAATACATTGAACATACAAAACAAGAGAAATCTTTTACCTATTATGTAAAATATCACATCATACTTCTAAAAATATAATGAGGTGGACTCCTTATGTGGTACACGCTTTCATCATAGTTTTGGTTCTATGTACGAGAGACAAACAAGAAAGACCGAAATTGTGACGTTTTAATATTTAAAATTAAAATTTTTGGTTGGTAACCAAACAATAGTGCAATTGACAAGTTAAATTTTGTTCGTATCATCTATTTTACTTCTGTAAAATATATTTTACACATCAAAGATTATATATCATTATATATCATTATATTTTATATCTCTATATCTCTGGGGGGGGGGACTTAAAAAGTAAAATGGTTATAGTAAAAAATAAAGATTTGACGAAGGACAGTTAGGGAGTGAGGTGCACTTTTATTTATGTATATAAATTGGGTAACACAAAATTTATTATAAAAATGGGGGTAAACACAGAACATGCCTTTTTATTTTTTAATAAACCTTATGAAAAGATATATTCTCCTTTAGTTATGGTTATACATATATAGTCGGGCTTCCAATATACCTCATTTAAAATGCTTTAAATTTTATTGGTAAATAAATATTTATTTTTTGTATTAAATTTGGTGAAGATGATATCTTCACCATAGTTGAGTTCGTCACCACAACAAAACATTCAACAATTAAGTGGGTACAATAAAATTGGACACATAGGTGCAACCAATGAATCATTAGATTATCATCTGACCCTCTAATGGTTGAATACTTTCATAGAATTAATGTATATCATTTATATAAAATTTCAACAAAATAAGATAATTAATTTATCCTTCAAAAATAGTGGTGCTTTAGAGAGTCTCACTATAGAAATGTATGTGTATGAGCAAAGGATGGGGATGGTGCAAGACGAACCTCAAATATTCCTATAAGTCTCTAGAAGTGTCATAGTTCAATAAATTGTCTTAAAAGAACTAAAGAGTCTAATTTCGGATTTGCTGACAGAATAAACACCCTTTTGTAAAACAATCATAAATCAATCCTCAGCAGTCCAAATGAAGTGATTAAAATCTCGTTGGAAAGATGACTTCCAACCCTTTTTTTGGACGAGGCTGGATTTTTTAAAATAAAAAATTATTTTTTGGGGCCAATCTCATTCTAACGAGATTCAAATCTTGTTTGAACGAGATGGCATCTCGTTTGATAGTTCGTCTGAAGCCATATATTAAACGAACTTCGAACGATGACTTACTATTTCACCTCATTAGAAGCGAGATTTTTCTCATTCAAATGAGATCCATATCTCGTTTGAATTACCCTGCATTCTCGTTCGAACGAGATGCACCGCCTCAAAATTTGTGTCCGCCTATAAAACCCTGTTTTGTGTTCATATTTCTCATGAATTTTGCCAAAGATGTTTCTTCGCTGCAAAAGGTTTTCATGTTTTGAGTTTACAAAACTCTTCTAGATTCACAAAAACACATTCCTTTATTTTATTTGAGTGAATCTATTTGGAATCCTAGAAGGTGTTATATCCTGAATACACAACTCTAGTGGAGTGATTAAATCCACTACTGATTTTTGATTGTCCAAGGGAATTACTGCTAAAGGCAAAGGTTGAGGCTAAAAAGGACCGCAGTCATTTGATTCTTGCGAGGATTAATGTTATGGACGAGCGTCACCTGAAGGAGAGTGTCTACTGTAGATTCATATATAAAAGTCTGTAAGTTGCGATTTTTAGATTTTATATATTGAATAAAGGTTTTGCCCTGAGGGGATTTTTCCTTAAACTTTGTCATCTTTGATTTGAATGTATTATTTGATTATTTGCGCTTTAAATCACATTGATGCATGCTTAGGTTTTTTAATAATTAAAATTGGATTTTTGTTTTGTAGACATCTAATTAAATAAGTCCGCTCCATTAGTGTTCTCAAATTGGTATCTAAGTTGGTTACGCTAATTTATTGTGTGATTCATTTTTTCGCAAAAGTTTTCAAGTGATATCATTTTTTTTTAAATCTTGATTTGGAAGAACTGTGAGCTAATAGATAACTTATATAATCGGATGCCTATTGTAAAGCCCGTATGAGGTCATGTTTAAAATCTATCAATGAACGTGTTTGGCTTGTTTGTGAAAGAGGATGGAACCCACCCACTATCACAGTTAGGAATGTCAATAGTCTCGAACCTTTTTCTGAGTGAGCTGATGATGAACTTAAATGGTGTAACTTTAATTCATGAGGCCTTAGTGCAATTTCTGGTTCCGTAACACTCGAAGAGTTCCGTCGCATCATTACGTGTAAAATATATAAGGAAGCATGGAATACCCTCCATCTTACATATCAGGGTGCCAACACCGTTAAGGCATCTAAGCTTCAAAATTTGACAACCCAGTTTGAGACTATTACTATGTTAGAGTCCGAGTCCTTTAATGAATTTTATGTTCGTTTATCAGACATCATTAACACTTGTTTTAACTTGAGTTAGAGAATTGAGGAGACGAGGGTAGTGAAGAATATTTTGAGATTACTTCCTTCATGTTTTATTCCTAAGGTCACTGTTTGGAACTCTTTAGGGATATTAGATACACTGAAGTTAAAAGAGCTTGTTGGAGACCTTCAGACTTATGAGATCGACATGTTTCCAAAAACTTTTAAACCTAAGGATAAAAGGATATCTTTAAAGACTCAATTTAAGAAAAATATAAAAAAAAAGATTTTTTGAGTTTGATTCTTAGGGAATTTTTACGACTTGGCCTTATTTCCAAATTTTTTTAAAAAGTTTCTCAAAATTTCAATAGATAATTCTTCCCATAAAAAGCTTTTTGAGAAAAATAAAAATAGGAGTGAGGTCAAGGGTAGATTTGAGAAAGAGGAAGATTTGAGGTGTTTTGAGTGTGATGGGAACAAGTCGTTTTGAGTGTCAAGGGTAAAGGGCACAAGTCGTTTGAGTGCCCCACTAAGCTAAAGAGCGAGGGCAAAAAGATTGCTAATAAAGACACTCTTAGAGATAGTGACATCGAGTTGGTTGATTCGGGGGATGAATCACCACATGAAAAGGTCATAACTTTCATGGCTTCACACCTTATTACTACTAGTTTGTCCCACGATGATGACACTTATAAATGTGACATCCTCGATGGTATTTTGAGTCACTCGGGAGATGAAGATAGTGAGAATGAGCATGAGGGAGACGTGGATCTCCAAAGAGATTTATTGATTTGTTCGCCGAGACTTTAAAAACTAAAACGCTAAATAAAGAGTTATCTCTTAGGGTATTAGATTTATGGAGAAAGGTAAAGAACTTGAGGGTGTGTGAGGCGAAAATGAGTCAACTCAAGAAGGTGAATGTTTCTTTGAGTGAGCAGTTTATCACTTTATGTCGGGGAAAGAATGACTTGACCAACATGCTGGACTGTCTTACGACCCATGTATCCCAACTCGAGAGTGATCTCGAACGTGACTGGGAGGTCAAAGTCAATTTATAGGACACGTCTAAGAAGGTAAAGAATATGGTCCTCAGTCCCGTCTTGGGTAAGGTTGATAGGGTAGGAATAAGTAATGATGGTGCGTCCACTTCCCACGTTGCACTCGAGTCGGTTCACGAATTTGTAATAGATTCATATAGCCCTAAACCTAACCCACCTAGGCATCCCCATACTATTAGCAAAGAGAGCCCTACAGTTTTTGAGAAAGGTGTACCTAAGCCCATTTTTGTGTGTTCCCATTCCAAACGTAAAGGTCACCTTAGGGAATTTAGTTATAGGTTAGGGAAAGTGTCTCATAGTTATGCTCCTCATTTTGCTGCTACACGTGTTCACATATGCACTCCCACATTTGTTGTTCCACATGCTCATGCACATCACAAGAGATATTTTGGTATTCTTCGAGATCAAGTGGAATATTTGATAAAAACCTCACAATGCTTAATGGAGGAATTTGTTAGGATGTCTTATACTTTTGAGGACTCCTCTTGTCCTAATGATTGAGGTTGAGTTTGTTTTTCTAATATAGGGTGCTTTTCATTATCATACCATACTTCCCTATTGCTAGCATGTACTATCATTGCATTCATATTTTTTGTTTGATATATTTCGAGACAAATTCAAAAACATTTTTGGTTTTAAGAAAAGGTGAAAAAGGAAAAAGATTTTATTTGTGATAAATTTTTTGAAAAATCACAAAAAGATTTTTGTATTATATTTTTACACCTTTAAGGATTAAGATTTAAGATTCTCGAGTCACAATATCATTTCATTATCTATGTCACTATTTTACAGTGTTTTGATGAACAACATCATTTCATTCATGTGCTTTATAATGATTGGAGTCATTAAGACGTGATTTGTTGATAACTTCTACATGCTTGACTCTTTGTTGCCTTCAATGTACACGAGTACAAATTTATGTGATTTTTGCACTTGTCTATCACATGTTGTTCAAAGTGTTTTCATTTCAATCTTTCCTTAAGAAGAAAAAAATTTGTAATAAGGGATAAAAAGATGTACTTGTAAAAACCATTACCCAGATTTGAATTTTTTCCAAAAAAAAAATCATTTTATTCAATGGAAATGGGCTACGAAAGACATGTTGACTTTGTGTTAAAAGCCGACATTTGTAAGTTAAAAGAGCCGAAAAAGATTAAAGGCACATAAAAATAGAAGTGTCGGGCCATTTTGTTTCAACATTGATGCTTCACTACATAAGAGAGTTAATTTACTTCAAAATAAATTTTGAGAGATGTCTTGATTTTGTGAGATTTTTAGGGAGTTTTGTTTAAGATCAATAGGTTTTCACATTATTATAATTCTTGAAAAACATTAAAAAAAATTGGGAGCAATTTGTGTGAAAAGCATTTTAGGCTTTGATTTATCGATTAGATTAAGTCAATCTCATATGAATTCATGATTTTTACACCTAAGGTATATATTGAGTTTATTCGTTAGTGGTATTTCAATCATTCGTTCACATTTGTTCTGTTTATTTGTGTTGATTTTCCAATCGAATACGTTCACACCCATTAATTATGCTTTCACGATTCGATTATTTTAGTGTTTGTTCATGGTGTGTGTTGTATTTGTATTTGCATTCTTTTGAAGAAAAATTGAAAATTTTCAAAAATAGTTGGTGTTTGTTTGATTATTTATGCCTTTGAGTTTATCATTACAAGTGCTTATTTAATTTATTTTATGATGATATTCTATGTTTGTGATGCACTCCATTTGATTACTTTCATTTTTACTCCTTGTCTATTTCGAACAAAATAAAAGGGGGAGAACAAATTACGGGGGAGTTTTTATATGAGTTTGGTTTATGGGGAGAGATACTTATATGTTTTTCTTTTATTTTTTTAACTCGATGCATCACGAGGTATTTTCTTTGTCTCATGTGTGTAGGTGCAATTGAAGATTATATTCGTAATACACTCAATGAAGTCAAAGTACCCAATAGAAGAAGTGTGGAGATTTGAGATTTGAAGACTTTCATTATCTTTTTCCTGTCCATTTTATAGGGTGTGGGAGGGTATTAGGATCATTTTAAGTCATAAGGGATTTAATGTAATTTGGATTTCGGATTTTATGTTTGTATCGGAATGGACAAAGGAGGAGATTTGTAAGGACATTTTTGCCCATAGCTTAGGCTATCATAGAGTTTCGCATATCCTGTTACACTTCATCCTGAGTTGCCACGAAGTTTCGAATCCCATCATCTCCGACATTCAAGGAACTCCATTTTAAGCAGGTATAAAGCTTTTAGGGGACTTTATTTATTCCTTGAATTTACTTTGGTATGTTTATTTTTTATCAAAGCGAACAAGTGGTATAGATATTTACAAATTATCCTCCTATTTTCAAATTCGGAGTTTCATGACTATTCCGTCAGTTCAGACGAGTGATATTGTCCTTCTCGAGACTCTTGTCCTCCTAAGGGGCCATTTGGGGGATAATTTGGGTTTCCTCTCGTTAATGACATTTTTTAAGCCTAAGTTCTGATATTTTAAAATTATCATCATATTTTCAAACAGGGAGTCCCAGGACTACACGGTCAGTTTGTACGAGTTATATTGCTCAGTGCGAGGTGTTCGTGCCTCCTAGGAGGTTATTTCCTGGTTTTCGCCTTCCAACGACCTGTTTTTAATCCCAGGTCAAGATATTATAACATTATCATCCGTGACTATGCGTTCATTTCCTACGAGTTAAATTGGTCACGTGAGAGGTGTTCATGCCTGTATGGGGCCGTTTGGTAGGTGTGTCAATTTTTTCCATTTCAACGCATTTTTTAAAACCTATGACTACATATTTGGAATGTATCATCATATTCTTGAACTGGGCGTCTTGTGACTATGCATTCAGTTTCTGTGAGTTACATTAATCATGTGCGAGGTGTTATAATCTCTTAAGGGGTTGTTTGGTCGATCATTTAGTTTTTTGTCTTCTAACGCATGTTTTTTAGGCTAAGTCTATATATTTGTAAATTATAACATGTTATATAATCGGGAGTCCGTTGATTATGCAGTCAGTTCGAAAGAGTTTCATTGGTTCCGTGCGAGGAGTTCTTGCCTGTTACGGGGCCATTTGATGGTTGTGTCGATTTTTTCCTTCAAACGACATGTTTTTAGGCTAAGTTCACTGGTTGTCCAGTGACTACATGGTCAGTTTCTACGAGTTATATTGATCTCATTCCAGGTATTCATTCCTCTTATAGCCTGTTTGGTGTTGTTTGGGGTTTTCACCATCTAACAACATATTTTTAAACTTGACTCTAAATATTTGCAAATTATCTTCATATTGTCAAAGAGGGAGTCTCGTGACTATGAGTTCAGTTCCTATGAGTTCCATTAATCTAGTGTGAGGGCTTCGTTCGTCCAACTGGTCTGTTTTTTGGCTATTTTTAGTTTTTTCCATTCAACAACATGTCTTTAATCCTAATTGTAGATATCTACTACATATCATAATATTCTCAAGACTGGAGTCCTGGACTATGCACTCAATTTTTACGAGTTAGATTGGACTCATGTGAGGCGTGCATGCCTGTCCGTTTGGTGGTTATTTTCAGCTTTTATACATTAATGACATGTTTTAAGGCTAAGTTTAGATACATGTAAATTATCATCATATTCTGGAAATGGGAGACCCATGATTACACAATCAATTCCAATGAGTTACATTAGTCCCCGACGAGGTGTTCGCGACTCTCATATTGAAGTTTGGTGGATGTTTTTATTTTTTGCCCTTTAATGGAGTAATTTTTAGCCTAAATCAAGGTGCTCGTAAAATACTATCATATTCAAATATGAGGTTAGTTTCTACAAGTTACATTGCTCTCGTGCGAGGTGATCGTGCCTCAGATAGTGTTGTTTTGGTTTTAGCCTTTTAAAGTCATGTTTTTAAGCCTAATTATAGATATTTGCAAAATATTTTCATATTGTCAATTGATATTCACATGACTACGCGATTAGTTCATGCAAGTTACATTAGTCCCATATGAGGTGTTCGTGGATATCAAGGGACCGTTTAAAGGCTATTTTCGATTTATGCCCTCTAATGGCATCTTTTTAAGCCCAAGTCAAGATATGTAAAAATTATCATCATATTATCAAACTCGGAGTCCCATGACAAATTTGGAGTCCCGTGATTATGTAGTCAATTCTACGAGTTATATATATCCCATGCTAGTTGTTCGCGCCTCTTATGGAATCTTTTTGTGGATCTTTTATATTTTTACCCTTTAACGATATTTTTAAGCCCAAGTCTAGTTATTTATAAAATATCATCATATTTTCAAATCGGGAGTCCCGTCATTATGCAGTCAGCTTCTAGAAGTTGCATTGCTCCCGTACGAGGTGTTTGTCGCTATCACAAGGCCGTTTGGGGTTTATTTTTAGTTTTTGTCCTCTAATGGCATATTTTTAAACCAAGTCAAGATATTTGAAATTTTTTACCTATTCTTAAACCAGGATTCTTGGGAATACATGTGAAGTTCCTACGAGTTACATTCGTCACATGCGATCTGTTTGTGCATTATACGAGAGGTGCTTATTTTGGGTTTTCACCCTATAATATAACCTTACTTAACCTAAGTCTATATGTTTGAAAATTATTGTCCTATTCTCAAAATTGGGGTCCCATTACTATGTTATTAGTTCCTACGAGTTACATTGGACCCATGTGAGGTGTTTATACCACCAACAAGGTTGTTTTGGGTTTTTAACCTTTAACAACATGCTTTTAATCATATGTCTAGAAATTTGGAAATTATCCTCATATTCTCAAACTAGGATTCTGGTGACTACGTGGTCAATTCTTATGAGTTACATTGGTCTTGTTGGAGATGTTTGTGCCTCTTTAGGATCCGTTTAGTCGTTATTTTGGGGTTTCTCCCTCTAACCGCATGTTTTTAAGCACAAGTCAAAATATTTTAAAATTATTGACCTATTCTTAAAAGGGGGCCACGTGCCTACCAGGTCAATTACAATGAGTTATATTGGTCCCGTGCGATGTGTATGGATCCGTTTGGTGGGTGTTTTTTTCTTCATATAATGTCATATTTTTAACCCTAAATATTAAAATTTACAAATTATCATCATATTCGCAAATTGGGAGTCCTGTCACTATGCGATCAGTTTCGACGAGTTACAATGATCTCATGCGAGGTGTCCGTGATATGTATGAGGCTGTTTGCGGGTTATTTTTCAATTTCTCCGTCAAACGGCATGTTTTTAATCCTAAATCAACATATCTGAAAATCATCATCCTATTGCTAATCCGAGAGTCCCGTGACTACACGGCAAGTCGTAATGAGTTATATTTATCTCGTACGAGGTGTTTGTGCCTCTAACGAGGTCATTTGGTGGCTGTTTGGGGTTTTGGATCTTTAAAGACATGTTTTTAATCCTATGTCCTTTTATTTCAAAAATATAGTCACAATTTCAAACTCGAAGTCCCTTATCTACACGATGAGTTCCTACGAGTTATGTTGGTCCTGTACGAGGTCTTTGTGCCTTTAATGGGTCGTTTGGGGGTTGTTTTGGGTTTTTGTCAATTAACGGGATATTTTTAAACCCAAGTCTCGCTATTTACAAATTATTTTCCTATTCTCAAATCAGGGTCCCGCGATTACGCTTTTAGTTCCTACGAGTTACTTTGGTACCATGCGAGGCATTTGTGACTCTTTTGGGGTTCTTTAGAGGTTGTTTTTTTCCCTCCAACAGAATGTTTTTAATCATAAGTCAAAAAAATTTAAAAATTATCATCATATTATTAATCTGGAGTCCGATGACTACACCTTCATTTCCTACGAGTTATATTGGTTCCGTGCGAGGTATTTGAGCATCTTACGGGCTAGTTTGGTGGTTATTCTGGACTTTTACCCTCTAACAACATGTTTTTAAGCTCCAATCTAGAAAATTGGGAGTCCTTTAACTGTGTGGTCCATTCCTATGAGTTACATGGGTCCAGTGCGAGGGGTTCGTGCCTCTTACGGGGTTGTTTATATGTTGTATTGGGTTTTCATACTCTAACGCCATGTTTTTAAGACGAAGTTAGGATATTTTCAAACTATCATCCTATTTTAAAAATCGCGAGTCTTGTTACTAAACGATCGGTTCCAACAAATTATATTGGTCTAGTGCGAGGTGTTCATGCCTCTTAGAAGGCCATTTGGGGGTTATTTTGGGTTTTTACCCTCTAAGGACATGTTTTTAAGCCCCTGTCAAGATATTTAAAATTATTATCCTATTCTCAAACCCGAAGTCCCATGACTGAGTAGTTAGTTTTCACGAGTTACATTGGTCCCGATGGAGATATATGTGCATCATACGGAGCTATTTTGTGTCCATTTGGGTTTTTCTCTCTAACAACATATTTTTAAGCCCATGTCTAGATATTTGTAAATTTTCATCTTATTATAAGATTGGGAGTCTCACGACTACACAGTTTGTTCCTACAAGTTATATGGGTCCAGTGTAAGGGTTTCATGCCTTTTATGAGTCCATTTGGGGAAATTTTTTATCTTCGCACTCTAACGGCAGGTTTCTAAACATTTCTGAGAACCGCTAGAAAACAAAAATCATTGATTTTTTTTTAATAGGAAACAAAATAATTTTGGCCTAATTTTTGTTTTACTATGTTACCTCAGATGTTTAAATGACACATACAAAAATTAACTTGATTTTTTTTCTATTTTAATAGATATTGTCCCCATGAGAGGTCCTCATTTAAGGACGTCATAGGAGACTATATCTCTGATTGTAAGAAATGTTAAAGACAAATTTGAATAATAAGAAAAAAGACTTAGTGTCGACAATAATATGCTTTCTTTCATTAGGCTTGAATGTGGAGGAGTCTTCTTTGTAATATCCTAAATGATTGTTATTTTTGTTGTTAATGGGTAAAATAATGATTAAAATTATCGATTTATTCACATTAAAATATATTAATTTATTATTTATTGCAATAAAACCTTATATAATGTATTTTCACCACAAAATTAAGTATGTGTAGAATGTGTTTTTTCAAATAAGAAATGAAGAAAATATATTACATTTGTTAGTTTTGATTAATGCTGAGACGATTTTAATTCTATTTAATTTAGCGGTAGAAATTAATTTACCAAGTAAGAAACAATACTAATTATATTAAAACTCAAAATTTTAAATATAGCGGCACACCAAAATTACGACACTGTAATTGATTTTTTTGTAAGGTACCTTACTTCGTGGACAACTTGGTTCAAGTTACCTTGTTTTAGATAAGTAATGGTAAATTAAACTTTCGCCTCTTAACTTTACCACATATATTATTTTACCACTTGAACTTGAATTTTATACACTTAACTACATGAAGTTATTAAAAAACCTTCATGATATACCCTAACCCTTTAAATAGTTTCTAAAAAAAGTAAGTTTTCTACTTGAAAAAATAAACTCTTTGAATTTGTAGAAGAAATAAGTTTTTAGATAAATTATACAAAACTCTTTTGTAAAAAGCTTATAAATTTGTTTTGCAATGAAGTGAGAAAAAGTGATAAACAAACATGTTCCATAAAAAATTGTTTTCTGCATATAATCAAATACTTTTGTTTTTTATTTATATTGAAAACATTATTATCTGAAATAAAGACAATTACTTCTTGAAAAACGAGTCTTCTCTTTTTTATAAAGAAATATTAACATTTTTTTATTGAAGTTGTATGTAACTAGCATATAATAAACTCTCTTATACAATGTAAGGTTGTAATAGAAAAATTATAAATAATTTTTATGGAAAAAATAAGATAGTTTTCTTCATTGAATAAGTAGAGATGGAAAGGTGCGAGGAGAGAGAAAGAGAAATATATAAGACGAGAAGGTAGTGGAGGGTATGTTTGCGAAATAATTACTAACTTCGTTTGTTATTTGTCGTTTAGCCGAATTAAGTTAGGAAATTGAGCGTAGTTTCAACTAATCATTAACAAATTGAGATTAAGTTTAAAATATTTTAAAATTTATCATTGTTTGAATTATTGGTACATTAGTAAATTTTAATGAGTTCATAAGATTAAGTCAAAAAAAATTAAAGTTGAGGTGATAAAAGAAAAATAAAGTGATATTTGTACTTAAACCCCTTCTAAATCCATAAATATCTACAGATAAGTATTCTATAAACACTAGGTCATTATGTCATATTACAAACGAAATTTCAAAGCTAATCATTTCGTTTACCACCAGATACACTACCCTGTAGAATAACTTCCCAAAACCAAGAGATCAAAGCTAGTTAAGAGATTCAGTCTCCTCTCCACAAATAGGACATCCTAAATAACCATGGACTACACAACCGAACAATGTCCCATAAGCTGGAAAATCATGAATTGATCACATCAACACATCTTTCAGCATAAACTATTCTTTTCTAAAAGAGTCAAATGCTTGCACACCCTCTTCCCAAAATTCATTTAATTCTTCTACCAAATTATCCAGGTAGACATCGATGTCCTAACTTGATTCCTTTGGCCTAGGTATCAACAAAGAAAGCTTCGAAAATTCAGGTATCGTACACCGTGAAGGGGGGAGGTTGAGTGGGGAAATGATCACTGGATATACACTCTGATTGGCACTTATATTTCCAAAGGGATTAAACCATATGTTGATATTGCCAAACGAATGATATGTTATTTTCGAGCAAAATCGGGATACTCAAAACTCATCCTCTTCCAAGATGTAAAATTAATAGGATGACGCATGATATTATCCCATGCTTCTCTCCTAGCATGCCAAGTCATTGCCTACACTTTTGAGCTTGTGCCTTCCTTGCCAGTATATTGGACATATCTAGGTTCATCGCATACCGAACACCGATCGAGATTTTCATACTCCTTTCAGTATAGTATGCAGTCATACACACAAATATGAATTGATTTATACTTTATTTCCAAACCTTTCAAACTATTTTTCATAGTAGGATAGTTGTTTGGAAGCATATTCTACTTGGGTAGCAATCCCTTCACCCAATTCGAAATTCTTGTCACGTTATTGCTAGGAAAACCATGTTAGGTCTTCAAACTATGCAAACCAACCCGGGCATGTAAATTTATTTGATCTTTCTCACATCCAGAGTATAACGATGGGATCGCCTTAAATTTTAAACTTTAGTAGTCATCAACAAGGTTTATTCTAATATCTTCATGAGTACCTGAACCCTGTACATCATCAGTGACCTCATTCTCTTCCACTTCATGAATTCCATATGCGTCATCAACTAAATCCTCTAGCATATTATGATCTACATTGTCATCCTCCCCTTGTACATATATCCCATTTGTTGAAGTTTGTTGTGAAGTTTGCTCAGGAACAAAAGGAACATTTGATTTCTCGTGAAAAACCCATAATCGATAACTATCTTGCATACCCCTGTAATACCCCGTATTTTTATGCATATTTATTTTAATGAAATTATGGGAAAATGGGGATTAATTAAATTAAAGGGAGAAATTTTTTAATATTAATTAATCCGATTTTAAGATAATAATTACTAGCGGGATGAGAGTTAGTAGTTATTGAAATAATATTATGACCGATGACTAGATACACGATAGTTATGTTATAAATATTTGGGATGCGTCGCATCATTTGTATTTAGGGGTTGAAAAAGTAAATTATTTTTATGTAACTCGGATGACAATTTTGAGTGTGTGAAAGTGTTCGGAAGGGTCTAAATAGTCAGAAAATACTACTCGGGTATTTTATTTAAAGTTCGGGTCATTTTAGCCCATAACAATACCCCGAAGGGGTATTTTGGTCTTTTGGAGTTTTAGGGCAGCTATATGGACGAAAATTAGGGTTGATTAAAATCATTTAGAGGGTTAATTGTTAGTCTTCAACCTAAGAGAGAGAGAGAGAGAGAGAGAGAGAGGGGCAAAGAGAGAGATAACCAAGGAAGAAGAAAAAGACTCCATTGGAGCTCCAACTCAAGCTTTCACACCAAACAAAATACACCAACGCGTAGCTCGTGTCAACGGGATCGTTCTCATACCAATTTCAATCTGTAAATCAGAAGTTCATTTTTAAGGCAAGTGTTTATCTTGATCTTCTCTTTAGCATATATTGTTCTTGTTAATCTAGGCTTGATGATAAGTATTTAGAATCATGAAAATTTGGGATTTATTTCATTAAATGATGAAGAAGACTTATGAATTGGAGATGGGTATGAATATAGAGGTCTTGCCCATGATTAGACAAATAAAATCTGGAAATTATGTCATATTTATGAAATTTTATGGGAAGTTGAATAATTAAAATCATGAATTCATATTTAGGAAGAATTTTTGGGAGTTTAATAGATGTCTTAATTCCTATTGATTTTTTAGAGGATTTGATCTTTAATTCATGTTAAAATGTCTTATGGCGATTGGTATTATTGTAGTAACATTTGATTTGATTGGGGATTGAGTCTTTATATGTTTTGAAGATTAAAAGTTGGGAAAATTAAAGTTGGGGAAGAACAGGGCCTATTCTGAATTCTCGTTAGAAGACCTGCCCAAGTCGTTCGAATGAGACTTCTAACGAGATTCCAGATGGCTTTCTAACGAGTTGCTGAGTTCATTCAAAGATGGAACTCATTCAAATTACTTCGTTCGAACGAGAATCCTAGAACTTCTAACGAGTTTCCAGAATGGGTTTTTAAGGGTTGTTTGGGTTATAACCCTTCCTAGGGTTATTTATATAAGAGTATTCGCCTACGTGAGTGATGGGTGGCCTAAATTTCTAAGGTATGAGTGAATTAAAGGGTAATAGTAATTACGGGTGATAGTATTGGGGTTGTGTGATTACCTATGAATGTATAAGTTGTGTGAATGCTTATCATGTAAATTATTATGTGTATGACATACCTAGCTACTGGCTATCAAGTGGGGGTTAACGCATTATTTTCGACCATATCTTGTGTGCCTTCGGGGGGATTTTGAGTCATACCACTAGAGCATGGAACCTTGGATACGGGCTATCTGAGAATGATAGTGATGACGGCCTTATGGGAGCATAGGTATGTGTGTATCCCATAGGCTTGGAACCATGTTTGCCTCCAATATGTGTATATGTTTCATCGGTTCTTGAGAGATTGAACCTATTATCTTCTATGCGTGAGTGTAGCAATTGGACTAGATAGCCGATTATGCGTAGCACAAGGGGTTTCTCAACCATGGTGCAATATTGCTATAATTGTATATAAATTAATATGTATACATAAAGAGGATAAGGTGTGTATACCGAAATCTTGTTTGGGGTCTTATGTGAATGACTCTATTTTATTATGTGCACTTATAGATCATCAGCTTGGAATTTAGAAGAATGTGAGAATGAACTAAAGTAATTCTAAACCTATATTGAAATCTTAAGTACGTCGGCTTTGAGTTATTGATGAAGTCTTTCCAACTTAATTGAATGACTGTGGGACTAATGGATCCCAATGATCAATATTGTACGTAGTAGTGTATCGGGGTGGTTCCTTATTTGGATTTTGCTTGCGAGACACCCCACGCACGAATGTAACATCATGTTGGGAATGGGGAGAAGTTTAGCCCTTATTTAAGTAGAGTAATGAGCTAGTATGGGTAGTTAGATTCGCTAGGTGTGCACGTTAGATGAGAGGCAAGAACCCCAAGCGAGGAGGCAAAGTTAACATGGATAATATATGTGCTAATTAAATCAATTTATGCACTTGTTATTTTTAAACTGTTTTCAAATCGGGCTCTGACCCTCTTTTCTATATATCTCTCTCTTGCACTATTATTTTTAGGTTCCCATCCACAGGGTCACCAGCCTTAGGTGACATTACTCAGTTGTCGTGCTGTAGCTGTTGTGGAAGCTAGAGGATATTTTGTAGTAGATGACTCAGTCTATTCTTCCTTTACCAGTTATCAATTTGTTGGACATATCGTCCATTTTTTTTTTTTACATTCAAAGATTTAGCTGTTTGTAATCCTCTCTTAGATTTTATCTCCATTTATTGTCATTTATTGTATGGGACTTTTATCTGGATGTGTTATACTCCAGTCATTCATTTACTCCAGTTAGACTTTATTTGTATTAATTGTGATGCATAGAAATTGTTGGTATCCTTATTGATAATTATTTAATGTCAAGTTAAAATTTGGTCATCACCCTTTTTAAATATTAGGTGGTTAGCTTTATTAAATTAAAGATTTGAGTTTCGACAGTGATTCACTATCTGTACCAACTTGATATTCTGAAATTAATTAATAAAGGGCTGATCACCCGGTAATTAATTAGGCGGGGTGTTACAACCCCGTCTTAAAAAATGTAGTTCAACCGTTTTTCACTCAAACACCTTATCATTCTTACACTTAGCATACGGACACATAAACTCTTCATCATTATGTCATCTCTTTGCGTATTTCACAAATTCATTAGCACCTCTGTGAAACACATCCCCTAATCTATTTGTCTTACCCATCTACACTTTGTATTTAGGAAATCCCATCACAGCTACTAAAAATAATCACCTATTATGGGTAAGAAGCGTATATTTGGGGATTAGTATAAACAAAAGTGTGAACATTTAGTTCCCATTAAATAATTTACTGCAAGATTGACATCTCATCTTTCGTTGTTATATTATAAAAACAATATAATTCCTATTTCCTCCATCTCCTCTAAAGGGTGAGTAATCCTATCCCAATCAAGACCGCATATTTCTGTAATATACTTAACAACTCATGCACATTGTTCCAATTTAAGGAAAATTTGGCATCATATCCTCATAGTTCTCCAAGTACACGACATAAATTTGCAAGTGTAAGTGTTATTTCAATTTATCATTTGAAATAACACTTAACATTGCATCATCTGGTATGTACCCAGAGAACATTAAGATACGACATTAGAATGTACCCCAAAAGTAATAAGTTTAATCCACTAAAAATATTATTGTACAAAAATTATGCAGTCCCAAACTGTCCAAACGGGACAATTCGAGAAATCTCATTACAGGGGTAATGACTCTCGAACGGGTCTAAGGGTTATTGAATGCGTATGCATAAGAACTAGAAGGCTAGTATCTATGTGCACTATATGTAATTTAAATTAGTTATAAATGTTACAGAACCGTTATGCCATGCATTCAAATGAGAATACATGCAGACTTGCACCCCCCCGAAGCAACTGTTATATAAGAAGTTGACTTAATGTAAATTTATACATGGACTATCTATTGAGGTTCCCATTTTTACCTTTTACCCTCGTTAATTGTTATATAACACTTTCTTTGTGGGCTACATGCATGCTTGTATTCTCATGTGAATGCATGATTACTTATTACTTGTTGTATAAAATTTATAGTATGTTTCATTTAATTGTGTCTTATTTATATTCGATTTTTACATTGTTATGTTTCATTTCGCATCACACCCCTAAATGTTAGAGAATGCCTAGGGACAACCAACTCAATGGCCATCTAAGTGTTCAAATCCACCAACAATTCAAGAATTCAAAACAACAATGCAAATAATAATGTTTTTTATTAGAAATTCCTAGGGCCAACCAACTCAATGGCCATCTAAATGTTCAAATCCACCAGCCAGCAACAATTCAAGAATACCAAACAATTCAATAATCTGTATGTGTGTGTGTGCGTGTGTCTATATATATATATATATATATATATATATATATATATAGAGAGAGAGAGAGAGAGAGAGAGAGAGAGAGATGGCGAACACTGCTGCAATTAGAGAGAGAACCCAAATTTTAATTTCAGAATTGAATACCAAAAATCAAATAAGCACTATACCAAAAACCAAATACCATATACCAATTTCAATTTCTAATACTAGTTTCAATTTCAATTTAAAATACCAATTTCAATTTCAAATTCAATTTTAATTTGAAATTGAAATTAAAATTCAATTTATAATACTAATTCTTATTTCCTCCATCTCCTCTAAAGGTGAGTGGTCATATCCCATTCAAGACAACATATTTCTGTAATATGCTTAACAACTCATGCACATTGTTCCAATTTGAGGAAAATTTGACTGCATATCCCCATAGTCCTCCAAGTACACAACATAGATTCGCAAGTGTAAGTGTTATATCAATTTATCAATTGACATAACACTTAACATTGCATCTTCGACTATGTACCCACAGAACATTAAGATACAAAGCATAACTTCCCCACAAAGTAACAAGTTTAGTCCACTAAGGATATTATTATACATAAACTATGCATACCCAAGCAGTCCAAATGGGACAATTCGAGAGATCACGTTACAGGGGTAATGACTCTCGAACAGGTCTAATGGCTATTGAATGCGTATGCATAAGAACTAAAAGGCTAGTAATTATGCGCACTATATGTAATTTAAAGAATGTTTAATTTAATCATGTCTTATAACAATTCGAGAGATTTCATTTAATTATGTAATTTAAAGTATGTTTCATTTAATTTAAGGTACACATAAGAACTAAAACTTATACAAATTTCAATACATATGATAGCAATTTCAATTTCAATTTCCATTTATACCAATACCAATGCCAATTTATATCAATTTCAATTTATACCAATACCAATACCAATTTCAAATTCAATTTCAATACCAATACCCAATACCAATTTCAAATTCAATTTCAATACCAATGCCTAATACCAATTTTATGTTCAATTTCAATACCAATAGCCAATAATAATTTCAAATACAATTTCAATACCAATACCCAGTACCAAGTTCAATTAACACACACGCATAGTAAATTTATTAAAATTAACAATTAACAATTACATAGGCCTCCGGCCAACCCCCCCCCCCCCTCCCCATATACACACACACACCTACATCCCCCCATGCACACTGTCCCCTACACACACACATACACAGACCCACAAACACACACACGCAGACCCACACATACCCCCTACACACACATACATACATAAGAGAGAGAGAGAGAGAGAGAGAGAGAGAGAGAGAGAAAGAGAAATGTACCTGAGATATATATATATAGAGAGAGAGATAAAAATGAGGGAAATGAAATGGGGGAAAAAAGGGGTAGGGTTTTTTAGTCAACAGAGTTGTCACGGACCTATCAATGTCTTTCACCGTGACAACTTTCTAAAGTTATCATGGTCAAAGACCGTGACAAAAAAATGCGTGTTTTTTATCACGGCCAATGACTGTGACAAGGCTGACCGGCTCAAAGGTGAAAATGTAGGATTTTTGGTGTAGTGATGATCCACCTTTAAATGCTTTATATACTTGAAATGGCCCTTCCTTCTCTATGGACCATTTACCGTAAGTTGGATCCTTTTATCCTAAAGGAAAAATGGGTTTCCATACCAAGTCCCCTTCTTTAAAGGCCATTTTCTTCAATTTATTATTATAGTTGTCATATATGTTCTTATTTTGGTCTAAAATATTATTTAAGGCTCTCACACTATCATTATTTATGTTTTCTAAATCCATCTGCATAGCTTGGTCATAACCTTTTATTGTCAATTCATTTTGGGCCACCACTCTCAATGAATTGAGGGTGATTTAAACTGGTAAAACAACATAATGCCCGGCATAGAGAGTTACTCCAGCTTTTAGAGGTCCTATAACCCATAAAACATCCGATAATAAATTATGACAATCTCGTAGATTTTTCTCAATCATTTTGATTATTTTGTCCTTAATTATCTTATTTGTGGCCTCAACCTGACCATTTGATTGAGCAAAATAAGATGTTGATTTTATCAAAGTTATTCCCAACCTTGAAGTAAATTCCAACACTATTTTTGATTCGAAGATACTTGCATTATCTGAGGTTATGGTTTATGGAATTCAAAACCTATACATAATGTCTTGCAATAAATCCACTAATTCATTATGGGTAACTTACTTTAAAGCCTTAGCTTCTACCCATTGAGTAAAGTAATCAATGTAAACTAAAACAAAACTATGTAGTTTGGAGGACGGAGGATATATTTTACTAATGACACCAATTGCATGTTATCTAAATGGCCAATGTTTTACCATATATTATAGGTTTATGCGAGGTGTATGTTTTAAAGGGCCACATTGTTGACATTTTGGGCATCCTTTTGAAAATTCAATGCAATCTTTTAAAATTGAAGGCCAATAAAATCCATGTGTTATTCACAGCTATATCATCTTAGAGCCAGCCTGAAGAGCCCCACAAAGATCTTCATTGGGTTGTGCTATGGGTGTTAAGCCCTCATTTTTACTCAGGATTTTTAAGATCATGCCATCAACACCTTTTTTGAATAAATTTCCAATATACGTAATATAATTGGTTGATCTCAACCTAGTAGCCCTATAAGTTTTGATATTTGGGTCAGTTAGATATTCAGTTAATGTTTTTCTCCAATCTTCTTGAATATCAATGCTCCCAATTTCAACCAAAGGACATATGTTATGAAATAATGATAAGAAGCCATCAATGACACTAATATTTAGCTTTTCTTCAAAGTTATGATTAATCTTAAAACACGATAACTTTTGAGCCATCTCACTAGCCTTTTCGCTTAGAAATCCGAGAATGTAATTTAGTGTGACTTCATCGAATTGAGATAATAAATTTAAAGGCACTTGGTTGTATAAAGTTAAACCGTCATAGTAAAATATATCCTCCGTCCTCCAAACTACATCATGGAAAATGGTATTAAGTACCCTTTGGTAAGTGGGTCTTGCGTTCATTAGACCAAATGTTATTTTTATCAAATGGAAGATTCCCAAATTTCTAGGGCACCTAAAACTAGTTTTATACACATATTCTTAGGTTATGCATATTTGGTTATAACCATAATAACTATCCACCATAGACATGATAACATCACCAACTGATCTACCAACTAACAAATCCACTACTGGCACTGGATATTCATCTTTTGGAGTAGTTGCATTTAGATTTATAAAATCAATGCATAGTTTCAATTTTCCATTCTACTTAATTTGTGGCACTATATTAGAGATCCATTCAACATACCTAAAAGTTTTAATGAATACAACCGTCAATAACCTCCTTATTTTTCCTTTTATGTTGGGTGTGACTTCTGGAATCATTAGTCTTGCTAACTACTTAACGGGTTTCTATCCCTCCTTGATTGTTAGTATGTGTTCCATAAACTTCCTACCCAAGACAGGAAATTCGTCATATTCCAAAGCAAAATAGTCCTTCTACTAGTGTAAAAGGTCTCAAACCAAGTGTTAATCTTATTTGCTTAAGTTAACACTAATGTAGTTGACTCTTTTATTTTGTTCGGTTCTTAACACTACAAAAAAGTAGTTTTTGAGAGTGTGGCTTTTGAGAGGGCTAAAATTGTAGTCCTCAAAGCATACCTTTTGGGACGGGTAAAAACAATCGTCTTAAAAACTAATTATTTTTAAGACCCCTATTATTTCCTGTCTTATAAAGTGAGACAAATGAGACTACATATTAATAGTCATCTTAAATAATCCACCTTATGAGAGGACTAAAATATTTTTAGATTCCGCCTTCATGATTTTAACTCTCGGCTTGTGAAAAGAACTAAAGCCCTTTTACATACAAAACAAAAAAAAATAAAAGTAAAACAAAACCTAAGTAAATCGTGTCTATAATTGGACAAAAATGTCACCCCCTGTTCTTCCATGACATATCCTCTAAACTTCTCCCTTGACATTGTCGCTCTCCCTAAATCTCTCCCACAGCTGGTAAGTCATGCTCCATTTTTTTAGTTGTTGTGGGACTATGGTGGTGTAGGCTTTTAGTTAGGTAGGGTTTCAAAAATTAGGGTTAAGTGTAGTTGGAAATTATGAAATTTGGATTTTATGGTTGAAGACATCAAATTACTTTTGTTATACATTGATTGTCAATTTTCTTGTTTGGTTGTCGTCATAATGAAAGAAAAGGTAAGGGAGAAGTAATTTGATATCTTGTTGATGTAATTGGTTTTATTGAGATAGTTGGAGTTTTTGTTGTAGTAGAAATTACTTATAATAGTATAATATTAATTTTTCTGCAATATATCATAATTATGATTTTTCAATGGCAATCATATGTTTTTCAACGATGGGTATTTAACAGGGGGATTATTGATTGCATTATAGATTTGCATTGGCGTTTAAATATTTGACCAAATCATGGGAAATCATGTTATAGTATCGTTGAATTGATGTGGATAAAAGGTAATTTTATTTATTGGTTATTGATTAATATCATTAGTTTTGTATTGGATTGATTTGTAGTGGGGATGGGAGGTTGAGGGTGAGCCAATTGAAAACCTAGATTCTCAATTGCTTATTGTAGCATAGTTTTAATATTAATTTATGAGAATATTTGTATATTTTTTTGTGTGAATTTTAGTTAGAATTATTAAAATGTTTCTTTGAGTTAATTAATTAATGTCCTTTGCAAGTAGTTTATGTCATTAAGTTGATTTACTGTTCGATAATGATTTTATTTTGTGATATATGATGGACACAATTAATTTAAATATGTATTAGTGTTGAAAAAATCTTCAATGTTATCCAATACCACATCAAATACTAAATCTTAAAATTCAAATCACTAAGTGTTGGGACACAAACTCCAAGATACGAAAAATTAGTAAACAAAAAAAGTGATGCCACAATCTTTAAAGAAACTAAAAAGATAAAAATTGAAATTTCATGATTTGAGTTGCATGAAATGAGTCACGGACATCCCAAGACGTACAAAAGTTCCCTTAGGGAAGTGATCGTGTCCTCAGTGAATTCCCGATCCGCAATTGACTACCATATAATTGTTTTAGAATTAAAAATAGGATTTAGGAGTCAAAAACTCGAAATAGTAATCGAGTGGCCTAAAAAGACGCATGAACAACCTAAGAGATACTAAAGTATCTCGTGGGAAATGTTGGTTTTGTCATAGGACTCGATTTTTGAAGTTGACTAGTAAACATTCATTTTGGGATTAAAAGAGAGTTTGGTTAGCAAAAAACATAAATGAAATGACATGGAAAGAGTCATGAATAACTACAAAGGTATCAAATTAACTTGAGGGAAGGATCGTGTCTTCACCGGTCTCTTAATTGTCGAAGTTAATCAGTATACACTTATAGGATTGAAAATGAGATTTAGGAGTCAAACCTCAAAAGAGGAACTCGGTGGACTAATAAGAGGCACGAACACACAAAAGGTATTAAAGTATCTTATGGGTAGAGGAGGTTTCATCATTGGACATCTGGTTTTAGAAATTAACAAGTGAATATTCTTTTGCGCGTTAAGAATGGGTTGTTGGAGGAAATAACTCAAAACATCAAATGAGTGTCCTTGAAAGAGGCACGAACACCCAAAGACGCACAAAACTAACAAGTGGGAAGTGTATGTTTCCTAATCAAACTCTAGTTACCGAAATGTACTAGTATACACTCGCTTTGTGGTATATAATGGACTTTTGGGAGCAAAGAATCAAAAAATCAATCAAGTGGACCCGAGAGAGGCACATTCACCCCAACAGGTACAAAAGTAACTTGTGGGAAGTGTTTGTGTTCTGATCAAACTCTCAATTTTTAAATTGAGCACTAGATGATTATTTTGATGTTATAAGTTGTCTATGGTTTTGAAAAGTGAAAACAACAGTGAAGTACATCAGAAAGAGGCGCAAATAGCTCCAAAGTTATCAAATAACTCGAGGGAAGTGATTGTGTCTTCACACGACTCTCGATTTTTTAAAGTGACTAATGAGAAGGATTTAGGAAAGTTTAGAACTAATCAGAACTCCGTTCAAGTATGCTTTGGTTTTACTCATTTTCGACGTGTTATCTTCATTATTATCTTGTCCAAACACAGAGACGTCAACATCAGCCACCCAAAAAGTTGGGGGCGAGTCACTATTCCCTGCACTGGATCGTCCATATGATCCGTACTCGGTGATTGCTTGGAATCGACGCCTGGAGACCATATTCGACGCCTTCTTTCGCTCTCTTCCCAATGTATAGTTTCGGCGTGAGTGTGTTAGGACTAATGATGGTGCTATCATCTTAACTAATGCTGGGTCTTTTTAAAAAGTAAAAATCGGCATCATCAGTTAGAGTAGTAGTCATCCACTTAATTCTCATTTTAAAATGAATAAAATTAAATTTTTTAATCAATAATAAGATATTTTACACATGGTTTTGCGAATAAACCCCAAAAATGAACCAATGTTATTATGATAATACTCTAATCCCATGAAGTCCTGCCTACCTCTGTGGATCTCTCAGAATTCTATAAGTGTTGTCCAAAGTATGCCCCACTTCCAACTATGATTTCCATTTTTTAGTATAAACATTTAGGTCAAACATTCAAATAAAAATTCATTATGACCATACCAAAAGATAATATATATATATATATATGAACATGGATTTTAACCTTGTTATAATTACACAAAAAATTTCCAATAAATCAAAAAAATTCTCGGTGCACACATGCTTTATGGAATGTGAACGTCTTGAGTTAGAGTAGTAGTCATCCACTCTAACTAATGTTGGTGATTTGTTAGTTTCCAATGCTAGCAATGTTTGGAAATTTGATGAAGGATTAACTGGAGTTTTATTTTGTTATAAACAAAGATCCAACAACATCAAGATCTCTCTAGTGGAGTAAGATGCCCCATACGCTCTGCATATGACGGTAAGCATTATTTAAATATGAGACATAGTCAAACACATGAAAAAATATGTTTATGGGATCAATACATACTTATCAGACCAAAAGGTTGAAAAATCTTTAGTTAGAGAGTTGGTAAAGCCTTACAACATCAACCAGTCAAAAACCAGCGTAGCAACAAGTATGCAGACCATAGATCAATCGGACTTCTACATCTTATGCTAGTCTCTCAGCTCCTTGGATTTCATGCCCATCTCAAGCAAAGGTATTCTGACTTTATTGTGGATGACGACGTTGTTCATTTAACTTCATTCGCCGAGGTTTGAGATTAAAAATAGAAAGAGAGGTTACTTTTTTAGCTAATGCATGTGTCTTCTTTTGGCAACGAAATTTATGAATTATGACCGCCATTGTGAGCGTCGTCTGCCTTAGAACTATGCAGAGAAAAATCTTATCATAGTTATTTTAATACCATAGTGGCTTCCAGAATAATAATAGATTGGAAAGGCCAAAATTCATCTGCTATTTTTGATGTTTAGAAGCAATAATGTCACCGCTAAGAGTTTTGTGCGTCATGTTCGCAATCATGCTCTTGGCATCAGTATACATTATTGAAGGTGATTTATGATAATATAGTCCCAAGTTGTACCATATATGACGTTAAATGTCCTGACCATTCACTTTGCAAATTCACTAATGATGCTCAGTGCCTCATTAGTTCAGCAAAAATAATCAAGAACTAATTTTTTATAGACCATCATGGCTGTCATTTTCATGCAAAGAAGAACTGTGATACTCAACATCTTCCTTTAAAGCCCATAAAATTGAGTGCTTCTTCACTCGGTTATACTGTGTGCCACTTGCTCATTGGAGTGATTTCATCTATAAAGACTTTTTCCTCTGCATGGAAAGTAACCAATTTTGACTATTTGCAACTTCAACGGCACAAATTCCTGACACCCATATGATGATTTAGTGGCTATAGTGTCGTTCTGATATCAACAAATACACATTCTCTAAATTAGAGACTGTAGGAATCTTATTGATATCTGTGCAATTAGTGATTTTTTTGTGAAGATGATGAACTTCTTATCAATTCTAATGCTTAAGGGCCTGCCAATCATGTTGGGAATGGTCTGTATCAAAATAATCTTATTCCATCATATTGTTTTTTGAATGGCATAAAGCAGTGGTAGCTTTCATTCATCTTCAAATGAATATGGAATGAAGAAACTAATCACAGCCTATGAATCCAATGCCTGAAGAACAAGTTTTCTAAAAAAATCAGGATTTTTTGGATGTGATTATCTGGAAGGTACCATTCTTGGATAGGCACCATCTGTTATTTTGGCCAGTCTCTCTTTCAATATGATAAAAAGTTAATTTTTGCAAACGACCTTTGCAAACGACTGACATGAATCAGAAACCCTATGAATGGTGAACCGTGAATCAAACCGTGAAAATCGGTATAAACGTAAAATATGCAGAAAATAATATATAAATACAAAGAGAACACATTAAGAATATGTAATAAAATATATTATGACCTAAAACCAATTATAAAACATGATTTCATTAAAATATAATGAACAAAATGAACTTTCATGTCCAAATTATGACCAAATTTTAATAATACCACCACCTATAATGTCCAAATTTAAACACAATGATATATTATACAATATAATTACACAAATAGAGATTAAACACAATACTATAAAAATATGTTATAATAACAATACCATATAAAACTTATAAAATCCTTACACAAGATTTGTTGACTTCAATCGAACGCAAAGCTACCTCTCTCTCTCGATCAGCTTCAAATATGTTAGAAGAGAAGGAAAAAGTGACCGCAACACTAAATAGAGAAAAACACAATTCTGACAACTATGGTTGTGGGAATCATTTTTCAAGCTATGTTTCCAAAGCATTGTCATATTATTTCATGAAAAACTAGACGACGGATTTCCTGGTATACCCCTTGGCAAATGTGGGGTCCATCTCAATGCACTTCTCCACATCCAAGAGTCCCTCGGGTAAGGCCCCAAGTTTTGTGTAGCAATCAGACCTGTTACTATAGGCCTAAAAAAGTAGCAAACACCGATGCATCATAACAATCAAACTAGCGATGATCCTTAGCAGACTGGATTCAGGGCATTTGGATTTTAGTCCAACTTTAGCTTTGAAGTTGTTATAGGACTGTTACTCGATTGATTAACATTTTTATATAAGATCGTGGGGGATAATGCATAATTATTGTAATACCCCGTATTTTTATGCTATATTTAATTTGGGGATTTATTTAATAAAAAAAAATTCGGAAATTAATTATGTTATAATTATTAACGTGACTAGAGTTAGTAATTATGGGAAAATTGTTGAATATTACTAATGAGCATAGTAATATATTATATTGGTTATATTGAATGTCATAAGTGAATTAAATGACTATTTCGGAAATTTAAGTCGGGACGTGCCTATGTCACGTCGGGACTAATTATGTTAATTAAAAATGAATATTTTATAAGTTGTCCGTATGGTCGATTTGAGTGCGCCAACGCGTCCGGAAGGGTCAAGATAGTCAGAAATGTGTACCCGGGGGTTTAGTTTGAGTCTCGGGATGTTTTTAGGCTTAATTAGTGACCCGGGAGGGCATTTTGGTCATTTTACAAAATAGGGTAATTAAACCCACGAATTTCAGCCATCATTAGCAGCCATTTAAGTCATCCTTATAGGGTTAGAACATTCAGAACCCTAAGACGGCTGTTGGAGAAGAGAGGAGAGACCTTGCAAGGTGATTCAAGGCCAAAAACACCACCTTTTGCACCACCGTCACCACCAACGCGTAGATCGCGAGGAGGAGAACGCAACCACACCAATATCAGCAGGAAACCAGACCTCTGAAATCCCAGGCAAGTGTTTAACTTGCGTATTTTCGTTGGTACAATATTCATATTAGTTAGGAATGATTAGGAGTATAATCTATGGAAGAAAACCCCACTTTTTGATAGGATTTTGCATATTAGAAAAGATTAAAACAATATTCTGGAGGTCTTATATGATGTAGATGATTGGCCCACGAATTTATGATGATTATGTAGAAGGAAATTCTGGAGAAAAACTGATTAGAACAGAAGTTAAGAAAACTTAGGGTTCTTGATAATTAGATGAGATTTTAGGTTGTTTAATCATGTTTAATGATGGTTATACGCATGCTTAACGTTAGAAACATTTGGTAATATGTTATTATGTTTGTGGCATAAATTTTGGGACGATTAGGGTTGGAAAATATGAATTTGAATGAAGAACTTTGGTGAAACCCGCAACTGCAATTATGCAGAATTTTCGCAGACCTGCTTGATCGATCGATCGACCCTAGAGCGTCGATCGATCGAAGGTTCGATCGATCGATCTCCAGACGTCGATCGATCGACCCTTCCTGGCAGCCTCTTATTTCCCCTTGTTTAATTAGTTGAATTAATTTATCGTGGAATGATTCTTGGGCATTATAAATAAAATGTTTTGGGATATAGGAGAGACCAGTAGGACGTATGGTTAAAGGATGGGAACTTTATTATGAGACGATAATTGCGTTTTAGGGACAATTAATTAAGGAATGATGAAACTACGCATTTATAGTGAGAGATTACGTCAAATACTTACGATAGTGAATAGGCATCTACCTACTGAATTTCCTACTTGGATAGTTAGAATCCACGAGTGTCACGTAATTAGTGAGAAAACCCTTCGAGTCAAGGTTAGAGACGAAACCTTATACGTAATCTTAATAATGTGAAATTAAGGTTAAATGTTGTAATTATGGGTAATGAGAGGAACCTATATTAATATGAGGAAATTGGTATATTTATATGATTGTGTGTGCATATGTTATATTCATGTGAAAAACGTACCCGCGCTACTTGCTATCCCTGAGATTACCGCGCTGGGATGATCTTATCCTGTGTTGCCTTACGGGGGATATTGGTTCGTACCCTAGAAGATAGAGATCCTAGGTACGGGCTATCAGATTGATAGTCGGACGGTCCTAAGAGACGTGAGGGTATGTACTGACCTCTTGGACTTGGAATCTATGCTTCGCCTCAATCTTATTTGTGTATATGTTGATACAGTTCGTGAGTGATTCCGAATTTGTACTTCCCTTTGTGTGAACGATACGGGGATTGGATAGCAGAGTACGACCGCACCATAGTATTAGTTGGGGTGCTATTATATATATATATATTATTCGAGTAGTTAATACATATATGAGATTATGGAATTTAAACTACCTACTATGACTTGATAAGTAGGACATGGTTGTTGACTCATATAATAAATACTATTTTGTGAAAGTATAATATGACACTGGGAAACTTTAAAAATTAATGAAGATAAAACGAGAGTTGTGCTACACATTGAAAGTAACCTCTTCACACGTTGACATGGTTCGGTTTTAAAACTTATGAGTAAGTTAAGAGAAACTAAATTATTGGGAAGGTTAGTATGATCTAAAATGTTAAGTTAAACCATTTGGGAAGGTTAGTACGATAGGCGTGCACACTAGAAGAGAGGTGAGAATTTCTCAAGGGAGTGTCGAACTAATATGTTGTTGTATTGGCCTGTATCAATTTAAATACTTGCTAAACTGATTTTAAATAACCCACACTTTCGGGCTCTGACCCGTTTCTTCTCTCACTCTCCCCCTTGTATATATATGTATGTACTTCAAGTGCCCAGCCATAGGGGCGTCTTGCTTAGGATCTATTGGAAGGAATGCGCTGCAGCTTAGGTGGGAGTTGCAGGTCTTTTGATTAGACGACTCCGTCCATTCAGATCCACTCTTAGCACTTTCATTCAGATGGGCATGTGTAGCCCTTTCCATTATTTCTTTATGTTGGGACATTGTTATTTCAGTTATTTCCTAATTCGTTATTATGGGATTTTGTTCAGAACGGATGTACCACTTTATTTTTTCTCGCATGTTGACATTCGTTGATGAATGTTCATATATTGGATTCTTTCGTTCCAGTTTATTGTGGTGTGTATCTTATTCATTGAGCTTTGTTAATAAATTAAATAAATCTTTTCTTTAAATAAAATTTGGAAGTTAATATTTAAAATTGGTTTTGACACTTAGCTTAATTATTTAGGGTGTTAATTGGAAAGTTTCTTTTTACGATAGTGATGCTAAGAATGAACCAAATTGTTCACCTTGATTTAATTTAATAAAGGAGTGATCGCCCGGTATTTAATTAGGCGGGGTGTCACAGGTGGTATCAGAGCATCAGGTTCTAGTGTCCATAGGATCTGTATGGCTTATTTTCGCTTTCAGCTTAACGTTATTGCTATAGAGCCCTTTTGTTAGGACTGTTGTATTCTTGCTTTCACGTTTAAGTCTTCAGCTATTCGAGGTTTGTTGACAACTGTAGACTAATAATCTTGTTCACGTTTCAGATGCCTCCGAGACGTGCTCCGAAAGATAGGCGTGCCCAAGCCGAGCAGCCAGTAGCTCCGGCACCAGGCACTATGAATGCGAATGAAGTAGCCGCCATCATTGCACAGGTGGTGAATGCCGCGATAGCAGTGATTCAGCAGGCTCCACCCCAGGTCCAGGCAGTGGCGCCAGTACCAGAACAACTTCCATCTGCATGGGAGAGGGTTCGGGATGCTTTTCAGAAAGCACATCCCCCTGAGTTCTCTGGTAGCTCCGATATTGTTACTGTCACCTAATGGAAGAAAGACATCCAGCGGCACCTCCGTGTGTACGAGTGCACCGAAGTGCAGAAGCAACTATTGGCCTCTTTCAAGTTGGTGGGAGCCGCATTACAGTGGTGGGAGTCCACTACTACTTTGGAAGAGAGGGACACGATCCCTATTCAGATGTTCTAGGAGCGGTTTGACCGCAAGTACTTTCCACCCGCAGTGCAGACTGAGATGAGGCGGAAACTACTAAATCTGAAGCAAGATAATCTTACTGTAGCAGAGTATGAGGAGGAGTTCACGAGACTTCTCACCATTGTGCCAGATGAGGCACCTACTGAGGGCAAGAAGATTTTGTTGTTTGTCGACGGGTTGGCTTGGAGGATCCGTCAGCACCTTATTGGAAATCTATCCCTGAGTACGTTCACTGATGTACTCACTGCAGCGTTACTACATTACCCGGATCACCGATTCCATCTTCAGGGAAGCAAGAGAGCAGGAGAGTCCAGCCAGCAGGGCAGGACCGGGGGTAATAGTGCCGGTGGGGCACCAACTCATGGACAGACTCGTCAGCACGAGCAGAGTTCCCATCAGGGGGACCCTACTAAGAGATTCCGTTCAGGTGATTCTAGGCAGGGATTCGGGGGATTCAGGCAGGGCCATCAGGGTCAGCCTAATCAGCAGGGCCAGCAGGGTTAACACCGACCGCAGGGACAGCAAGGCCAACAGCGTGCACATCAGGGCCAACAGGGCCAATGGCGTGGAGGTAACGGCCAGCAGGGTCGTGGTCAACAGGGACAGAGGGGAGGTAATTTCAGAGGCCGGTGTTTTGTGTGCGGCGAGCACGGCCATAAGCGTCAGGATTGCTCAGAGGGCGATAGGGCCCCACAGCAGCAGGGAGCCCGTAATGAGCCGCAGAGACCACTCTTTCCACCTGCCCTTCCAGCTCCAGCCCAGGTGCCAGCCCTACCAGCCATTCCAGCAGCTCCAGTGCAGCAGGGCCAATTGCAGTATGGACGTGTCTATAACGTCCACCAGGTAGCAGCTCCACAGGCACCACCCGCGATTGAGGGTATGTTTTCGATCCATGGTACTATGGGTAAAGTTTTGTTTGATACGGGGGCAACGCATTGTTTTGTAGCTACGCATTTTGCGAAGTCCTTAGGGTTGTTAGCCACAGCAGAGAGCACCGTGATGTGTGTCGACTCACCACTGGGGAGTGGGTCACTTATATTCTTTATATGCCGGGGAGTAGGGGTAGAGATTGGTGGCTTGGTATTGCCTGCAGACATGCTAGTCTTAGACATGCACGAGCATGATGTGATTATTTGTATGGATTGGCTCGCATCTTATAGAGCCATGATTGATTGCTTCGGTGGGAGCATTGTTTTTGCCATTCCGGGGCAAGAGATGTTTGTAGTAGCGATGCCTCGCCCAGAGGGAGGTTCGACCGCTCATTTATATTACATTGAGGAGGATACCTTTAAGGAGGTTGTGATTCCTTTGGATTCGATCCCAGTTGTTAGGGAGTATTCCGATGTGTTTCAGGATATACCAGGACTATCGCCCAGTCGTGAGATATACTTCGTTATAGATTTATTGCCAGATACGAGACCTATAGCACGCGCACCATACCATATGGCTCCGACAGAGATGCGAGAGCTACGAGATCAGATTGAGCAGCTATTAGGTCAGGGCTTCATTCGTAGGAGTACCTCACCTTGGGGCGCTCCAGTCTTGTTTGTAAAGAAGAGAGATGGTTCACTGAGATTGTGTGTGGACTACCGGGAGTTGAACAAGGTCACGATACGGAATAAGTATCTGTTGCCTCGAATCAATGATCTGTTCGACCAGTTGAGGGGAGTAACTTTCTTTTCGAAGATAGATCTTAGGTCGGGGTACCATCAGTTACGTATTAGAGAGAAGGATGTTTCAAAGACTGCCTTCTTGTCGAGATATGGGTCCTATGAGTTCAGGGTGATGCCGTTCGGACTCACAAATGCCCCAGCCGTTTTCATGGACTTGATGAACCGAGTTTTCAGAGAGTTCTTGGATCAGTTTGTCATCATTTTCATAGATGACATTTTGATATATTCACACTCCGAGGAGGAGCATGCCGAACACTTAAGGCAGGTTCTTCAGACTCTACGAGAGCATCAACTGTACGCTAAGTATGAGAAGTGCGGATTCTGGTTGCGAGAGGTACAATTCTTGGGCCATGTTGTTTCTGAGCAAGGGATAGCAGTTAACCCGAGCAAAGTGTCAGCGGTGAGGGAGTGGGGGCAGCCCACGACACCGACAGAAGTACGTAATTTCTTGGGGTTAGCCGGATACTACAGGAGATTCATTCGGGGATTCTCTAAGATAGCGGGTCCATTGACGAATCTGACCCGCAAGGGGGTACCATATGTTTGGGATGACGCTTGTCAGTTGGCTTTCGACGAGCTGAAGGACAAGCTTACTTTGGCACCAGTCCTTCCTTTACCGAAGCCGGGTGTAGAGTACCTGGTTTACACAGATGCGTCCTTACGAGGACTTGGGGGAGTACTTCAGCAGGAAGAGAAGGCTATAGCTTTTGCTTCCCGCAAGCTTAAGCCGCATGAGAAGAATTACCCCACCCACGACCTAGAGTTAGCTGCGGTCGTCTTTGCATTGAGAATTTGGAGGCACTATTTATTGGGCGAGAAATTCCGTTTGTTCACAGACCATAAGTCACTGCAGCACCTGTTCACTCAGCGAGAGCTGAATATGCGTCAGCGTAGATGGCTAGAGTTTGTGAAAGATTACCAGTTCGAAATACAGTATCATCCGAGAAAAGCCAACGTAGTTGCTGATGCGTTGAGCCGTAGACCGGTTGACGATGTAGCGGACATCTGGAAAGCAAAATGGAAGGAGTTGGGTCACCAGGACGCAGTAGCACATTCTTTCATATCCGTGATGACAGTCACACCCGAGATTGTTACGAGGGTGATACTGGCACAGACCACATACCCGTTTTGTCAGGAGCAGATTGTACGACTTCTAGCAGAGGGTGCTGAGTCCTATTCTGTTAGTTCGGATGGAGGATTGCGGTTTAATGGGAGATTAGTGGTTCCAGAAGGAGCAGAGCTACGTCATGAGGTGATGTCTCATTCTCATGGGTCCCGATTTGCAGTACATCCGGGAGGCGATAAAATGTACCAGGACATGAGACGTCAGTACTGGTTGAGTGGGATGAAGAAGGACATCGCTGAATTTGTGTCCAAATGTTCTACTTGCCAGCTGGTGAAGGTGGACCACTAGAAACCGTCGGGATTACTTCAGCCGTTGGAAGTACCTGCGTGGAAGTGGGAAAGTATTTCCATGGATTTCATTACAGGGTTGCCTACATCACAGCGAGGCCACGATTCTATCTGGGTGATTGTAGACCACCTGACCAAGGTGGCTCATTTTCTGCCAGTAAGGATAGATTATACCACGGGTCAGTATGCCCAGTTGTTCATCGCAGAGATTGTCAGATTACATGGGGTGCCCCTGAATATTGTGTCAGATAGAGACAAGATTTTTGTGTCACGTTTCTGGGAAAGCTTTCAGGAGGCTATGGGTATAGTGTTGAGACTGAGTTCAGCTTATCACCCACAGACAGATGGACAGACAGAGCGTACTAATCAGATGTTGGAAGATATGCTACGCATGTGTATCCTCGATTTCGGAGGAGGTTGGGAGCCACATCTTCCACTGGTAGAGTTTGCTTACAATAACTCCTATCAGTTTACGATTGGCATGGCTCCATTTGAGGCTTTATGGTAGGCCTTGTCGTTCTCCAACCTGTTGGCTCGAGGTGGGGGACAATAAGTTATTAGGACCAGAAGTAATCCAGGAGACCTCCGCGAGGATTGAGATAATCAGGAGTCGTATTCGGGTAGCCCAAGACAGGCAGAAGAGCTACGCCGATGCGAAACGATTCTTCCGGGAGTTTAATGTGGGAGATCAAGTGTTGTTGCGTGTGTCTCCTATGAAAGGAGTGATGAGGTTCGGGAAGAATGGGAAGTTGGCTCCGAGGTACGTAGGACCATTTCCCATCATCCAGAGAATTGGGCCGGTAGCATACAGGTTGGGATTACCAGAACATTTACATCGCATCCACGATGTATTCCACATCTCGTCGTTGAGACGATATCTTCGGGATGATATGGCCCATACTCACATTGCGATAGATGAGATCGACTTGCAGTCGGATAGCTCTTACGAGGAGAGACCGGTGGCTATTCTAGACTACAGTGACATGAGATTGAGGTTGAAGATAGTTCCACTTGTGCGGGTCCAGTGGGAACATCATAATGTGGAGGAATCCACTTGGGAACGTGAGGCAGATATGCGCGAGAGATATCCAGAGTTGTTTTTACCAGGTATGCCTTATTTTCCGAATTTCGGGACGAAATTCCGTTATTAGGGGGGAAGTATGTAATACCCCGTATTTTTATGCTATATTTAATTTGGGGATTTATTTAATAAAAAAAAATCCGGAAATTAATTATGTTATAATTATTAACGTGACTAGAGTTAGTAATTATGGGAAACTTGTTGAATATTACTAATGAGCATAGTAATATATTATATTGGTTATATTGAATGTCATAAGTGAATTAAATGACTATTTCGGAAATTTAAGTCGGGACGTGCCTGTGTCACGTCGGGACTAATTATGTTAATTAAAAATGAATATTTTATAAGTTGTCCGTATGGTCGATTTGACTGCGCCAACGCGTCCGGAAGGGTCAAGATAGTCAGAAATGTGTACCCGGGGGTTTAGTTTGAGTCTCGGGATGTTTTTAGGCTTAATTAGTGACCCGGGAGGGCATTTTGGTCATTTTACAAAATAGGGTAATTAAACCCACGAATTTCAACCATCATTAGCAGCCATTTAAGTCAGCCTTATAGGGTTAGAACATTCAGAACCCTAAGACGGCTATTGGAGAAGAGAGGAGAGACCTTGCAAGGTGATTCAAGGCCAAAAACATCACCTTTTGCACCACTGTCACCACCAACGCGTAGATCGCGAGGAGGAGAATGCAACCACACCAATATCAGCAGGAAACTAGACCTCTGAAATCCCAGGCAAGTGTTTAACTTGCGTATTTTCGTTGGTACAATATTCATATTAGTTAGGAATGATTAGGAGTATAATCTATGGAAGAAAACCCCACTTTTTGATAGGATTTTGCATGTAGAAAAGATTAAAACCATATTCTGGAGGTCTTATATGATGTAGATGATTGGCCCACGAATTTATGATGATTATGTAGAAGGAAATTCTGGAGAAAAACTGATTAGAACAGAAGTTAAGAAAACTTAGGGTTCTTGATAATTAGATGAGATTTTAGGTTGTTTAATCATGTTTAATGATGGTTATACGCATGCTTAACGTTAGAAACATCTGGTAATATGTTATTATGTTTGTGGCATAAATTTTGGGACGATTAGGGTTGGAAAATATTAATTTGAATGAAGAACTTTGGTGAAACCCGCAACTGTAATTCTGCAGAATTTTCGCAGACCTGCTTGATCGATCGATCGACCCTAGAGCGTCGATCGATCGAAGGTTCGATCGATCGATCTCCAGACGTCGATCGATCGACCCTTCCTGGCAGCCTCTTATTTCCCCTTGTTTAATTAGTTGAATTAATTTATCGTGGAATGATTCTTGGGCATTATAAATAAAATGTTTTGGGATATAGGAGAGACCAGTAGGACGTATGGTTAAAGGATGGGAACTTTATTATGAGACGATAATTGCGTTTTAGGGACAATTAATTAAGGAATGATGAAACTACGCATTTATAGTGAGAGATTACGTCAAATACTTACGATAGTGAATAGGCGTCTACCTACTGAATTTCCTACTTGGATAGTTAGAATCCACGAGTGTCACGTAATTAGTGAGAAAACCCTTCGAGTCAAGGTTAGAGACGAAACCTTATACGTAATCTTAATAATGTGAAATTAAGGTTAAATGTTGTAATTATGGGTAATGAGAGGAACCTATATTAATATGAGGAAATTGGTATATTTATATGATTGTGTGTGCATATATTATATTCATGTGAAAAACGTACCCGCGCTACTTGCTATCCCTGAGGTTACCGCGCTGGGACGATCTTATCCTGTGTTGCCTTATGGGGGATATTGATTCGTACCCTAGAAGATAGAGATCCTAGGTACGGGCTATCAGATTGATAGTCGGACGGTCCTAAGCGACGTGAGGGTATGTACTGACCTCTTGGACTTGGAATCTATGCTTCGCCTCAATCTTGTTTGTGTATATGTTGATACAGTCCGTGAGTGATTCCGAATTTGTAATCCCCTTTGTGTGAACGATACTAGGATTGGATAGCAGAGTACGCCCGCACCATAGTTTTAGTTGGGGTGCTGTTATATATATATATTATTCGAGTAGTTAATATATATATGAGATTATGGAATTTAAACTACCTACTGTGACTTGATAAGTAGCACATGGTTGTTGACTCATATAATAAATACTGTTTTGCGAAAGTATAATATGACACTGGGAAACTTTATAAATTAATGAAGATAAAACGAGAGTTGTGCTACACATTGAAAGTAACCTTTTCACACGTTGACATGGTTCGGTTTTAAAACTTATGAGTAAGTTAAGAGAAACTAAATTATTGGGAAGGTTAGTATGATCTAAAATGTTAAGTTAAACCATTTGGGAAGGTTAGTACGATAGGCGTGCACACTAGAAGAGAGGTGAGAATTTCTCAAGGGAGTGTCGAACTAATATGTTGTTGTATTGGCCTGTATCACTTTAAATACTTGTTAAACTGATTTTAAATAACCCACACTTTCGGGCTCTGGCCCGTTTCTTCTCTCCCTCTCCCCCTTGTATATATATGTATGTACTTCAGGTGCCCAGCCACAGGGGCGTCTTGCTTAGGATCTATTGGAAGGAACGCGCTGCAGCTTAGGTGGGAGTTGCAGGTCTTTTGATTAGACGACTCCGTCCATTCAGATCCACTCTTAGCACTTTCATTCAGATGGGCATGTGTAGCCCTTTCCATTATTTCTTTATTTTGGGACATTGTTATTTCAGTTATTTCCTAATTCGTTATTATGGGATTTTGTTCAGAACGGATGTACTACTTTATTTTTTCTCGCATGTTGACATTCGTTGATGAATGTTTATATATTGGATTCTTTCGTTCCAGTTTATTGTGGTGTGTATCTTATTCATTGATCTTTGTTAATAAATTAAATAAATCTTTTCTTTAAATAAAATTTGGAAGTTAATGTTTAAAATTGGTTTTGACACTTAGCTTAATTATTTAGGGTGTTAATTGGAAAGTTTCTTTTTACGACAGTGATGCTAAGAATGAACCAAACTGTTCACCTTGATTTAATTTAATAAAGGAGTGATCGCCCGGTATTTAATTAGGCGGGGTGTCACAATTATTAATAAAACTGTGTGACTAAACATAAAATATTTGAGTCCTTTGCTATGACGTGTCACAAACTATCAACAAAGTGAGCCAAAGCTGATTAAATGGGATCTTTCCATCCGACAATCATTTTTTACCTAAACTACGGGGTAAAAAAAAAGATGAACCGATGATTTTTTATGTCTATTCCCAATAAACCAAGAGCAAGAATGAGTACCTTAGGGCCTTTGGGGGTTCCTCCTCAAGGATTTTGTGTAATGCTTTATTGCCTCTAGGTATTTTTGCTTTTTTAAAATAATCATTTCTTGATTTAATATGATATATATGTCAAGTACTTAAAAATTATCAGAGGGGGCAGTAAACAACTAAGAGCCTGTTTTGTTTCGAGGATAATTTCTTTTCCGACTAAGTTGAAGTAAATAGTTAAAAATTTCATCTATTCAGATGAAAATACACTGCACCAAAAAGGGTCATTTGTGAGTGTTGTTAGCAGTCACAAATGACCTTTATGACTATTATTTACCGTCATAATTTAAGAGGTGACAAAATAAATATTGTAACTCCTAACAACAGTCATAAATTTTTATAACCCCTATGGGGGTTATGACTGGTGACCCCAATTTGTAACTATTGTTTGTAACCACTGTGAGCAGTTACGAATATTATATTTGTAACCGCTACGAGCAGTTACGAATATTAGATTCGTAATTACTGTCAGCAGTTATGAATCTAATATTTGCAACTGCTCGCAGCGGTTACAAATATCTTTATATTTAAAAAATAATAATAGAATTAAAAAGTGAACTAAAATTGAAGAGTAGATTAAATGTCATGAACATGTGGCAAATCTAAAAAATTTGATGCCGACAATATACAAGTCTTAAAAAATTCGAGAAATTTCATTTATATTTCGAACATTACAAATATCATGTATATATAAAATTTGTTTAAACTTAATTTAACATCAAATAAACCCATCTCGGGTGCCAAATACAAGATGAACATCGAATAAAAAAACTAAAAAAATGGAAGTGTTGATGCATCCTTATCAACCGTAGGAGCTTTGTCAAAAACAATCATGAGCGTCCAATGCTTAATATATGCTTGCAAAAAAAATATAGCTGGAATAGTAAATTTGTTAGATCAATAGTGATAAATTTTTAGCTGCTAGAGAAAAAGACAATTGATTCCAAAAAACATATAATGAGCGAGAGTAAACAAGGTTGATAGCAAACTATTCATTTTTTTTCTCAAACTTGATTCGGTTATATGCTCATTTAAAATGTCTCAAGAGATTAAGAAACCAACCTTAATCATATTTTAAAACCTGATAACTTTCATGAACCAAGCATGAATAAATGCACCACCCGATTCGGCTAGTTTACAACCCTAGCTCCATATGAGAATACACTAATTGAAGCAAATTAATGCATTTGGATTATATTATTGATACAATACGTAGATTTATCTCAAATGCATCGGACATGAATGAACATACTAATGCATCTTGCATTCAGGGTGGTCTGTTTGATTGTAAGAGTCTAACAACATACACTTGAGCCATCAATTCACAGTAGAAAGAAGTTTGGTAGTATCGATCCAAACCAAATCGAGAAGTAGATATTACTAGTATTCTACTAACTCACAAGTTGAATTCGGACACTATTCAGACACAAAATTTGATGAAGTATATATTACTAGAAACTTGCCATCCTAGGAAGCAGAGAATATAAACTTGTAAACTTTTTCCTACTCCACCCCCCACCCCCCACCCGCCCCCCACCCCCCCACATATTTTTGTTTCCCAAATTTTCAGTATCCATGTAAGTTATTTTTAATTTCTCTTTTCTAGGTAAGCCAAGTAAATGCACTCTAATAGAATGATTGGCAGAGTAAACATTATATGAGTAGTTGTAACACTTACTTCTATATTTAGAGCATGTCATAGGGAAGTCGGTTATGAAAACATTAATTTCATCTCCCATAACAAATGAGTCTATTTCAACATTCACGTCTGTGAAGAAATCCCATGCTTTAGTTAAAAATCCATTGCTGAAGAGTCGTACATAGACAGGGATGTCAGAAACTTTTCCAGCGGCCTTTATGAATTAATCAGTAGTTGAAGAGCTGAGTGAACTGCAACAGCAGCCGTAACCCTAACCAAATACCTACACGACATAATAATTTCTCGCATTAAACAACTTCTCATCATTTCAACCATGTTGCCAAAACTTTTAAATGCCATAAAACAATGTCAACAGAATCTACACTAAAACCTAGTACCCACACTTTTCACGAGCCATTTTAGTAAAACAAAATTACTATTTTATTCGGCAAGAAAACCAATGACGTTTATTGACTATGACCCAACATGTTAAGAGACTGGTCCGACCTCGACGAATCAATCTGAGTTCGGATGCATAATTAGATAGGGAATACTGATGTACTTTAATTGATAAATAAGATAGTATGCAATCTGAACTCGAGAGACCTACATTATTTAGAGAAATATAGATATTTGCATATAATTGTCTTACAATATACGATTTTGGACCTATATTCTATGAATTTGTGACTAGTTCGTAAAAGATATGCCCTTTAGGGTTCATAAGAAAAAATGCTACATGTCCTTTGGGAGAAGATTGAACACTACCTGCAGGTCTCCCTTCAGTTTTTGGCATGATATTGCAGTGTCTTATCACACCAAAACAGAACACCAAACAAAACAGATTAGTCCAAACAAAAAAGAGTCAATATACATTGAGTTAAATATACTAACTAAAAAAATTTATCTACAAGGGATTAAACATTGAGTTAAATATACTTACTTCTGTAAGTATTTCAATAGAAAATCTTTTACCTCGTCAGAGAGATGCTCAGGGATTTGTGGATGAGACTCCGTTGTCCTAACATGGAAGAGAGTTGCAACCTAAAAGGAACATGTTATTAGTGAGTTCTGTGGAATAACATTTTAAACAGAATAACTTCGAAGCTATCACACTAGTAGTTGGAAGAACAAAGAGAAATTAATAATAATGAAATAAAACTTGGTTGAAGTACATACCTCTTAGTACTGCTGTGAGGGAGGGATCTTATATACTGTGGGGTGCAGGACTTTGATTTCCCATTGTAGGGTATTATATTCTCAACGAGGATCATAATATACAAGAAAGATCAGTCAATCAAAAGTATAATATATATATATATATATATATATATATATATATATATATATATATATATATATATATATATATATATATATATATACAGCTGAGTTATTCACTATAGGACCACGGAGGACATAGTTGATGAAGCTTCAAAACCAAAGAACATACTGTCAGACTTGCTGCTACAAAAGTAACAAGATGGTGAACTCATAGATTATGATCATTGGGAAACAAGGCCTAAAATGATATGATATCAAGGTCTAAGCATGCAGATATGGTCACAGTATATAGATAACCTAAAAGTGTGGCCATCAAAGATTGTTTTGCGACATGACATAAACCAAATGCAATGCGACATGACATAAAATTGTTTTCATAACAGTAAATCGATAACCTGAAAGTGTGGTCATGACAAGGTTGCAAACCAGGTTCACTGCAAAGCTTATGATGGGTAGTTCTTCTAAATTCTCACTCACTATCAATAGGTCGTGAAAAAACTATGCCAACTGAACATTTCCTTTTAATTTTCTTTTCCCACCCTTCCCCTCTAGCCGGCAATCGATGAATCTTTTCTTCAACCAGAGTAGGATTTGCACTGTTGTCCTTGAGCGCATCTCGATTTTTCGATGTTACCAAAGGCTACCTTGGTATACCACTACTACGGCATTCAGACTGAAATAATTTGGAGGAAAAAAAACATAATGAGATCAAAACTACTACGACATTCACACAAAGCATCATTTACTTTGCGTGTTTTGGTCAACACTTTTATTGATTTGGAAATGAGAAGGGGGAGAGTTGTTTTCGAAATCGACCTTGAGACAGAATTGTGCAGATACATCCTAATCAAACATTCAAACGAAAATTACAGGATATGATGTGAAGAAGACATTACAAAGTGTTGAATACTAATCATTGTACACAGGTTGTCTAGAGAAGTATGTATATGCCTCGAAGAAGAAAAGAGTCAAACTGAAGGCAATATTCTTGTAAAAGAAATAACATATTTGTTAAAAATACAAAAACATTAGTTTTCTCGTTTATTTGGCTAAGGATTGATGTCTAAAACATCTGCTATTAAGTATATAAAAGGGGCATAAACATAATCAAGAAAGCTTATATATAATGTCCGAGTACCCAATGTCAAGTTCTAAAAGCATGTCTTTGACATCATCCTCTATAGCGTAAGTAAGCAATTTCTCATCAATAATTATATCCAACAAATGTGTATTCAAGTGTTAAGTATATAAAAGGGGCATAAACATAATAAAAAAATGTGTATTCAAGTTAGGAGCAATCATATCATAGTGATAATCGTTGTACACAGGTTGTCTAGAGAAGGATGCATATGCCTCGAAGAAGAAAAGAGTCAAACTGAAGGCAATATTCTTGTAAAATAAATAACATCTGTTAAAAGTACAAAAACAAAAAAAACATTAGTTTTCTCGTTTATCTATAAAAGAGTCAACGACAGTGAAGAAGCAAAATGAAATCTTTTACGCATTCCTCTCACTCTCTTACCCTTTCAACAGCTTTGTCACAATCTTTTACTCATTCCTCATACTGGAAAATTTTCTGCTTTAAATCACGGTCACAAAAAATGCAATAGCACGCAATTTAAAACATTGCTGAAAATAATAATTAATTAATTACATGGAAAAGATTATCTAAATGGAAATGATTATGTTCCATAAATTCGATGGCAGATAATTGCCAAAATTACCAAACATTGGAATATATTGTCATCCCCCCGACTTATTTTTGAGTTTCGAAAAAATATAAATCCTCCCCCAAACTTTCAGTCTATAACTAAAATATTGAAACAACCTCTGGACTCTTTTTATTTGCAGATTTAAGACCCAAATCATCCGACATTGATTATATGGATTCGAAAATTTGGAATATCATCTAATATTCACGTGGTGTGTGATTTAATTTATGCAATTGGATGTTTATAGCCAATGTGACACACTTTCATATTCAAGCAGGGAGTTTATTCCAAACACCTATTTATATGGCACGTGCATCGATTTTCATCGAATGCTTGTGGACAAGTTCTGTCTGAAGAGGGGAGAATGACTACCGAGCAATATGTTTTCTTCGATGGTGGTAGTAAAAAAAGTAGGCTCTTGTCTCACAAGCCCAATTTGGTTCCTCTCCCAGTTTATCTTCAGTGTCCTTTTGTCATGCCCATCTAGTACAACTTGTCCTGCACCCCTGCACCATTTTCCACACTGTTTATTAACAAAGTTTTTAATTATTTTTTCTAAAAACATATGGTCTACATGAACTCAGAAGCAACACTAACTTCAAATGGAATTTACAAAGATACATTAAATTTGTCTACTACGGAAAAAAGGAATCATAAAGAAAATAACTATACCTCGTAAAATATCTCAATAAGGGCCACAACAGTGCTCTACCCAAATCCACTGCTTCTCCCAGCTGGCCTTGAAGGGTATGAAAAATGTATATTTTTCACCTCCACTTGTCCAGAAACATAATCAACTTCAAAACGGGAACACCTATTTTTGTCAACATTCAGTTTGTGATCAATTATTCAAAAACTTTTAGCAGCAACTCTGGCCTTTGTAAATGAAGCCATGATTGAGGCCAATTCTTCTAAGGCACTGTCGGTGTAAAAAAAATTGTTAGTCCCTAAAAAAATTCAACTTGAAAAAGAATATTACCTAAATATATCCTCTATACCAGAGAAAATGAGCACAATAAAAAATTACATTGAAGTCTGTAGCCCTTAGTCCCAATCCTTTCGGAAAAAAACCCACTTGTATCCGAGCTTTTAGGACATTCTTAATGAGAATAAGTAGGCTTGTAATGTTATGGATTGACCAACATATTACTTAACCGTCCAAACTTGTACTATAATTTGCAATTTTAATTGAAGTAAGATATACCCACACATAAGAAAATAGATTTTTTGCGTGTAAATAAATTCCAATTTGTCTAACCTGCTCTACAATGTTTCCTGCTTGTGAAGACCTTCTTGGCTCTTTGATGAGAGCCTGGACAATGTGGTGGTGTGGATGATACAGATTGCAGTTATGAGTGGAACAACAAGTGTAACCATAGCTAATTGCCAACACAACAGTGAAACAATCTAGGAGTTTCATATTATATTATTAAACTACAATGAAAGATGGTGGATGAAGTGACCAAAATGATTAGTTCAAATTTCAAACTTGATATAGAGAAAACTAAGTCTAATAAAGAACTTTACAGAAATTGGGATTGTGTTAGCAATTCAAAAACATATTAGGTATCAAACACAAAAGGTATTCATATTTTCCATATTACCAAAGTGATTATAATAAAAATTCTAACAAAGTTGAAGTATCAAAAGAACATGGTCCTAGCAAAAGGCAGCATGGGCTAATGCCAAATACCTAATAAAACGAAGGTGAAGCAAAAAAAAAAAATTGCCCCCGATACAGATTTCAGAAAATAAAAATAGCAAAGATATTCTTTTTCTCAAATTTAGTATTTCAAACCCAAAAAATAGTCATGACATTATTCACTTGATAAATGAAGCAAATAAATTAAAATAGTGGGACACAACGCCAATGGATAAAAGTTTAATGTATATGATTGTTATACAAAGAAGTACAACATAAGCTTGTGTTAAGATATAAAAGAAGTGAAGTCTCAAGGGTTTAGAGTGAATATCCCCATTATATTCATCACTCCTCACCGTATATCCCAATTCGCATTATATGAATGTTCAACAAGATTCCCACAATATTTTCAACTAGTTAGTATTCAAAGTCTCTTAAGCACTAAAGTTCACAAATTATCTCCATCATAAAGTCATTTCAAATGGTTGAATTTAAGGAGTGTGCATGTGTGACGGCCAATTTTCTAAATCAATGTCTCAAAACTAAAACAACCCAGATTTCTATCAAAATTGCGCTTTGACTCAATTCGTTCCAGGAATACACTCGCAAGTAGAGCGCTCGAATGTTGGTGTAACTCTCGGTATATGTGAGATATAATGAGTATATGTATTCAAGTTCAAAATCTCACATATAAATATAAAGAACGCTTTACAATGAAGAATATGTAATCTGGTGATAGGAAACCGTTCACCATTCACTAGATGAGTTGTGATGCCTTAAGATACCCCTCTTAATCATCTCTACCTCCAAACCATATTTCACCTAGGATCATAAAGGACTTTGTTTTTCGGTTGTAATGTGGGCTAGGGTAGGGGCGAAGAAACGATGGTAAGGGATTCAAAGATGCTTGGGAGTAGTGTAGGAACTACAATGCATATCACACAGATGACTTGGGGCATTCGAGAATTTTAAACCTTCACTATTATATTTTTCAATCCTTTTCTCGATTTTTTTCTGCTTTTTTATATTTTTCACTCTTCTTTTCTTTTATTCTTCTTTTTTCAACCTCTTCATTTCTTTTTCTTTTTCTTTTTTTGCATCTCTTCTTCTTCTTCTTCTTCTTCTTCTTCTTCTTCTTCTTCTTCTTCTTCTTCTTCTTCTTCTTCTTCTTCTTCTTCTTCTTCTTCTTCTTCTTCTTCTTCTTAAACTCTTGACATGCCCTGTTATAAACACACACACGCATATATGTCCCTTCACATTCCCATGCATAAGGGTCGGCAATGTATATGAGATTTAACCGTGGGATTTCGAGAATATAAATTTAGTGGAAAATAATGCGTACGTTATAGTAGGTCTTGTGAGAATTAAGAAAGACTAGACCAGTAGAGTAGTGAGGGTGCACCTAATGATTTTATGTTTATCGAGAGGATACACTTCGAGAGTCGATAAGGACTTAAGGATTTTCTATAATTAAGAGAATAAAAAGAATGATTTACTTATACGTATAACTTGAGCGTTATGTACCAGGCATGGTTAGTGTATTATGGGTCGTGTGCATACCTAGCTGATTAATGTATATATATATATATATATATATATATATATATAGTATGTATATATATATATAGTATGTAAATATTGTATGTATATAATCATACCTGCGCTACATGCTATCACGGAGGTTTTCGTGCCGAGATAATCTTATCTCGATGAGACCTTTATGGGGGATATCGACTTGTACCCTAGAAGATAGGATCCTTGGTACAGGCTATCTGATAATGATAGTCAGATGGTCTTTAGAGATGTGAGGGTATGTGCTGACCTCTTAGTGACTTGGAACTATGCTTCGCCTCTAATATGTGTGTTTTGTGTTAATACAATTTGAGAGTGATTACGAACTAGTATTTTCCTCTGTACGAGAGATACGAGGACTTGATAGCAAAGTATGTCAGCACCATAAATTTATGTGGGGTAGCTTATTAGTATATATATTATGAGTGATAAATATATATACATGTGATTTATCTACTGTCCTTGCAAGTAGACACGAATTGAATAATTCATAGTAAATGAAAGAAGTGGTTACGAACTTAAGTCTATATTGAGATGAATATAACTGGCCTATTATATTCATAAGAAAAGGTTATTTGATATAACTATAATCATGCGATTACTTGAAATAAAAGTTGGTGAGAGGAAATTGACTTAGACTAGTGAATTGGGTTAACTTTATCCAGATTAGTTCGGTAGTACGTTAGGCGTGCACACTAGTTGAGGGGTGAAAATTCCCAAGTGAGTGTCATGGTACTAACATGCATGTAATATCAATTGGTAAGCATTTTAAATACTTGCTAAACTATTTTTAAAGTTGTTTTACACTCGGGCTCTGACCCGTTTCTTGTTATCTTTTCCTTCTCTTGTATATATATTTATGTATTACAGGTGCCCAGCCATAGGGGTGTCATGCTTAAATCTTTGGACTGTTAATGTGCTGCAGCTAGTGTGGGACTTGCAGGTCCTTGCAGTAGAGGACTTCATCCTTGTCTTCTCAGTCTTCTATTTAGTCATCATTAGATAGGGCATGTGCCGCCCATTTCCAGTTTTATCTAGTTCACAGAGATTTGTACTCTTGATTTATTTAAGTATTCTGTTTTAGTTGGGATTACTTGTGATTATTACATTGTCATGCGATTTGGGATATCTTATTTGGTTTGATTTATCTAGCATGTTCTTTCATTTGGAAGATTTGGTTTTAATACTATCATTGGTATTCTTGAAAATAGTTTCATAGTTACTAATAACAATCGGACTTAATTTATAAAATTAAATGTTTTAATACTTAGCTTAATTGTTTATTAGGTGATTAATAAAGAAAATTATTTTTTGACCGTGATGCTAAGAATGAACCAACCGGACACTTTGAGTTAATATAATAAATGACTAATCACCTGGTATTTAATTAGGCGGGGCGGGTCACAGGTGGTATCAAAGCATCAGGTTCTAGTGTCCTTAGGATCTCTGTGGATTATTATGCTTCCAGTGTTGCTTTGTTTGATATAGAGCCCTATGTTTAGGATTGTTGATTTCTATGGTGAGATTTCGTTCTCCTGCTATAACGTATATGTATTAGTGAATCTTATTTTCATTCGGGCGTGTTTGAACAATGAAGTATGACAGGCGAGGGTCGTTGGGTGGACAGTAAGAGGAAGGGCTTAGTGTGGTTGTAAAGTATATTCGAGGATGATGACCTTAGTCGAGGTCTCCCCTATTATGGCACGAGAAGCCAGGAATGTAAAGACGGCTAGGGAACAACATATGATTTTCTAGTGCCTCTATAGTCGAAAGTGGTGACAAATTAGACTCACCCAACATGGTAGGACTGGGAGAGAGTCAGACGAAGCATTGAGGAGATCCGTCAGTGGAAGATCTAGAAATGCGAAAATTATGTATTAACCAAAGGAGGTAAAATATCCAAGGGCTTGGACTTATGGCAGAGTGTGGGTAACGAGGAGTGAAAATTTTGGGTAAAATTTTCTTGAATCATCAGAGAAAAGTTATAATGGTGGGATTCAACCACCACATTTAGAAGTGGAATGTTGTGTCAATGGGAGGATCTTAGGTACAGTTTACGGTTTGATCGCAAGTTCCTTTATCAGATTTTCAGTTTAAGATGTGAATGATGTTCTGAACTCATCACAGGAAGGTCGGACAGAGGTCCATGTGTAAAAATAAATTTAATTATTTAACGGATCTTGTGCCGAATGAAGTAGATACAAATGGAGAAGAGGATTTCAAGTGGAAAATTAACTCTTACGAAGCGCTGACAACACTTAAAGGGAATTGTACTGGACAGTCGATCCATATGGTGATAATGTCACGCATTGTCCATAGAGATGTTAACGCTTCTTTGTGAAGGGAGCTAAAGGAATCAAAATATTTAGTTGGGGAGTAAGACTGGATGAAAAGTAGTTAGTGAAACGCCGTAAGGGGGAGACCCATAAGGGGACCCATTTAAATGATTCAGATAGCTGAATTCTTACCGAGCGATGGTGAATTCAGTAAGGGTTGTCGAAGCCAGTAGTGTATCCTTAGGGCCAACAAAGCTAAGGTAACAATGGGGGTAGCCATCAGTAATCGAGCCTGCCAAAGTTCGAGAGAAGGGCAAACCTAAAATGGTCAGTATGACCGGTGATAAGTGGATTATGCATAAAGCTATTTTGTGGAGAGTGAAATCACATGCGTTAATATATCTCGAAGCGAGTAAAGGGACAAGAGTAAGATGCCTAGTAAAGTACAATGATTAAGTAGTTTTTGTTTTGGTTCAGATAGGCGTGTTATGTTTGAAAACCATTTGAGAAACCAATGCGATTGGTAAGGTAGAAGTATGAGTTTTACCCTCGAAGGATGAGGCGTGTTTTATGTGATACGAACGAGTCACTATATTTTGATTTTTGCTACGATTCGCACGTTAGATGAGCTTAATGCGTATTTCATTAATGTTACCATTATGTGAATGCTTTCCTTGGTATAGCAGAGTTATCTTTAGTATTATCAATGAAGGATGAATGGATGTATTGATAGTGGTATATACCTTATTGTGGTTACTCATTTTAGTGATGTGTTATACGAGTATGATATTATCTTGATTGTCTTTTATAAGAATAATTAGACCAATAGTGGGCGAATATCGCGTGTCTATCGGGGTTGCTATCGTAGTGCAGGATGTTTTGTTCTGGCGAAGCCTCACCTATGAGAGGATAGGGATTGCATTTATATCATATATTATAGAGACTTCAGAGGGTATAGTGGTATCGAAATGCTTAGTCTCGAGGTGTGCAAGTATTTTATTGTCATGATTCAATGTGTATTTGGTTTACCATTAGGCAGAAAGATTTAACTCATCATTATGTTTAGTGCTCAGGACTTGGTGATAGGAAGAGCACATTGTTATATCGATCCTTTAGAGATGTGGGAGTTAAGATTTATATTCATATATTTAGGGATAGGATCTAAAGAGTCCCGACTGTATGTGTACAAGGTTTATGGAGTGTGATTATCACCAATGCTGTGCGATAGTGTAATTGGCAAAAAGTTATTTGTTTAAATGTAATTGCAAAAAGGGACATGACTTTTATGTCAATAGACGGGAATATAAGGGTACATGTTATGGACGGAGGCCCTAACGGATTTCGATAACCGATAATTCTAGGTAGTAGTGTATCGGGGGGTTCCATGTTTAGATTTCTCTTTGCGAGACATCCCACTCATGAAACTTAGCGTAAGGTTGGAAGTAGGGAGATGTTTGGTCATTAGTCCATGAGTTAGGTACCTCGATCGTTATATGAGCAAGTAGTTATAACTGTAAGTTGGAAGTTAAATTAGGATTTAAGGCTAGTGGAGATGGTTGTGTGGTAAGGGAGCATTGAAAATTTTATTTTATCACCACGAGTTGAAGGTTGGAATGATCTTAAGGAGGATTTAAAAATTTTGATTTCTGGGGTGATTGAGAATACCCAAGTGTTATAGCCACGTTGTGAATACAGGGGTAATAAAGAATTGGGTGTTATGTGTGAAGCGTATGTGATGTTTATGCCAGTATGAACGATTTATAGGGTGTGTGGGCATCCTGGTTAACTGATGTCAGAACCATCCGAGTAAAAGGGATGTGGGAATAGATGTGTGAAATATATGCATGAGGGACATATATAAAAGTTGAAATGGTAAAGTGGATTAGTCATCGTGTGAGAAAGACGATAACCTAGATATACGTGTGCAATCAGAATAGCACACCCAAATCTGGTTGAAAGGCTGTGGGAAGCCATTTAAAAAGGGGTATTCCTTGAGAAGGGAAAAAATGAATTATTATGGAGAACACTCGGAGTGGATTTTTACCTATTCAAATGTTGAGAACGACTTTCATGTAGGTAGAATGATGATGTTAGTAAGGTATAAAAAGTCCAGAAGTGCACATCATGGAGAAAAGTGCACGTGTCAAAACTTTCGGTATACACCGAGGAAATAAGGAGAGTATTAAGTATCACTTAATGTGAGACATTACAAGTGGAAGTCGATGTTGAGTAGGATATAGTGGGTAGTCTTCGTGTGCACCGCTCATAGATAGAATTCGGTTGGAGCAAGAGGTTCAGTCAAAAAATTTTGTAACAAGCCGATGATTCCGGTAATGAAAGAGGGCAGTCAAGTCGGTAAAATTTCTTTGATGGGTTGCCAACCTTAAGGTAAGGTCACGAGTTCCTTTCAATGAGTGAAACAAGTTGACCTAAAAGAAAGTAATTATTATTCTTTTGGGTGAAATACACTATTAGACAGTATGCCCTAGTCTTTCTTTGAAAAGAAGGATCGCGCCGGTAAGTGGTCCTTCCCGGTATTGTTTTAAACTAAAATGAGATCATTGAACCCCATCTTCAATACAGTATTTCAGGAAGCAGTGGGGATGACATTTCGTTTTGAGCAGGTTGTATCACCTATAGCCCGAGGAGTAGGCGAAATGTGGTAAACGACTAGTGGAGCAGTATGAATGTAATTTTGGACTCATTGTGGTCATTCCAATTCCACAACAATTATAGCTGGTAAGTGAAGTATAGTACGATGCTTGGGAGAAGACATTACAAAATGATAGAGTTGTGTCCAAGCACTCATACCTATTTATGGTGGGCAAAGTACTTATTGATGTTTTGTGCAAAGAACCTTAACTAGTCTCCTTCTCGATGTTTAGAGGTGAGTAGATAATCAGAATTTTGAATAGTCGAGTTAGAGTATGATCAATATCATGAAATTACCACAAACTATTTTAGGTGACTTTTAAGTTACAACGCTAGAAATCGAGATTCAAAGAACTGACAAGAGTGGTTAAATGATCATATGGTTTCTCTCACAATGGGAGTTCTCTGTTTAGATAAATACGAGTAGTTGATACGTAGTGAGGTGCAGAATCCCAATAATATTGAGATAATGGAGGCCAATGATGTAGAGGCTAGTCTTATTCGAATTTCGTCGGGTAGGATAAAAGTGAAGTGTCGTTATTGAGGTGTGACCCTATAACTAATAAAATGTCAAGATTGTTAAACTAGCTTAATGTGAGGCGGGGGCTATAGTGATCGAGCCTTACTCTTAAGTAGGTTTTTCGTACTGATAAATTATCTAGAATTGTTTTACCAAGTAGACCTTATTTTTTGAATTTCGGGACGAAATTCCGTTATTAGGGGGAAGTATATAATACCCCGTATTTTTATGGCCTTTAAATTATGGGATTAATTAAATTTAATTGGGATAAATTAATTTAATATTAATCGGAATTTTAAATTGAACACTTACTACCGTGATGAGAGTTAGAAATTATATGTTGAATATTAATGGATGAGTAAAGTATTATATGAGATTGAAGTTATTAAAAATTATCGCGAGTGAATAATACGACAATCATAGAAATGAAGTCGGGACGCGCATGTGTCGCGTCGGGAATAATTTTTTTTTTTTATAAGTTGTCTGTATGGTCATTTCGCGTGCGCCAGTGTGTTCGTAAGGGTTGAGATAGTCTGAAATGTGTATCCGGGGGTTCAGTTTGGGTCTTGGGACGTTTTTAGGCCTAATCGGTAACCCGGGAGTGCATTTTGGTAATTTTCCATTTTTGGCCTTAATTAATGAAGAAAATAGAGAGTTTATATCTATGGGTAGAGAGAGTCCTTGAGGGTTAGAAACTTTGGAGTTGCAGAGAGGCTAAGGAAGAGAGAAGAGGTAAGGCTTCCAAGGGAGAGAACCACCTAGCCAACACCATCCTCACCAATTCCACCACCAACGCGTAGATCGGGGAACGAGGAACGAAACCATACCCATCATCATCAACGATTCAGACTTCCATCTCTAAGTCAAGTATCTAACTTTCTGTTCTGTAATTGATAATACATCCAAGCTAGTGTAGGAATTTATTCTCTCACATTTTCTTGAAAATAAAATGTTGTTTGGGAGGTTTTTATTGCAAATTTGGAGTAGAAACCATGTTAGGATGGATATCTGTCATATGTCATATAGTATCCACGAAATTGATGCCCAGTAGAGATCAAAATCTGGAAATTTAAATGAATTCTTGAGAAAATTGGATGAACTAGGGTTAGATGTTAACTTCTTAAATTAATCCCCCTTGATGACGATTCTTGGTGAATTTGCGATTGTTTTACGTTATAAATCTTCTATATTAGTTTATATAACATTCATGAGGTTTGGAACATGTTAATGGGGGTTTGAGGATTTATATTGGATAAAACCCTGTAAGGACATTTTTTTCCATTATCAATTTATTATGTCGCACGCCGTTACACCATTGAAGAAATTCAAGATTCATACATTCATCAACGGATCCGAATATCAAAAGAAGAAGAGGAATCAAAATCTGACAGACTGGACCGATCAGCCTGGAATGAAAGAACCGATCTGGTCAATTGGACCGGTCCGCCTCAGACCCAGACCGATCCGACTACTGAAGGCCAGTATACCCCGGACCGCAAGCGAACCGATGAAGCCTGGAAAAGAACCGATCCGATCATCAGCGGACCGATCCGCCTCAGAATAAAAGAACCGATCCGGTTAATCGAACTGATCCGCCTCAGACCCAGACCGGTCCGCCTGGGATAAACTTAAACAGATCCTGTTCAGATCATGTTCAGATTTTTAAGGCTCAAGACTTCTTATTTATTCCCACTCTAAGTCTTATACACACAAATTATATTTTCTAAGACTTATACACACGATTTTCTAAGACTTATACCCACGATTTTCAGAGTACAGAATACTCTAAGTCTTCACCTATTGAGCCCTAGACTCTAGGTTTTTGATTCACACAAATTGCCAAACATTTGTGAATCACTTTGCAACCCAGGAACGTAGTTTTGCTGTTCACACCCTTGTGGAGAAGACCGTTCTTCTTCTTCATTGCAGCCCTACTGGAAAGGGATAGTTCCAGCCGCCGACTACAGAATCCGACACTTGAGGGTAATTCTTAGTCACTTGTATTTTTATTGTAATCCAAAATTGTACAGCTACAATATTATAATGAAAATAAATGGTTTTGCCCCTTTGGGGTATTTTTCCTCACAAGCATGTGTTTGAATGTTCTTGCTTTGTTCATTATCGTATTCAATCACATATTGTTGCATGTTTAGGGTTTCTTTGGGTTAAAATGTGTTTAATATATAAGTTTATCATTTGAACGCGAGCACATACGTTCTCAAACCCGTAGGCCAGAATTGCAAAAACTTGGCCAACACCTCCTTGATTGATCGATCGATCGACCCTTTTTATCGATCGATCTACCCCTCTTTGAAGTTGAAAATTCTTCCCCTTTTTATGTTAATCCAATCCCAATGCTTAAGGACCTTTGGACATAATTTAAATATCTTAATGGGACATGATAAGAACTAGTAGAGTGTAAGTATGGTCCGGGTAAGACGAGTTTATATGAGATTTAACCGTGGGGTTTAGGGATTATAAATTTAATGGTAAATCGTGCGAACATTATAGTAGGTATTGTGAGAATTAAGAAAGTAGAGTAGTGAGAATGCACCTACTAATTTTATGTTTATCGAGAGGATACACTTCGAGAGTCGAGAAGTACTTAAGGATTTGCGATAATTAAGAGATAAAAAGAATGATTTACTTATATGTAGAACTCGAGCCTTATGTGCCACGTATGGTTAAAGTATTATGTGTTATGTTCATACCTAGCTGATTAATGTAAATATATATATAGATGCATGAATATATATAGTATGTAAATATCTGTATATAATCATACCCGCGCTACTTGCTATCACGGAGGTTTCCGCACCGGGACAGTCTTATCTCGATGGGACATTTATAGGGGATATTGACTTTTACCCTAGAACATAGCATCCTCGGTACATGTTATCTTAAAATGATAGTCAGACGGTCCTAAGAGAAGTGAGGGTATGTGCTGACCTCTTAGTGACTTGGAACTATGATTCGCCTCCAATATGTGTGTTTTGTGTTAATAAAGTTCGAGAGTGATTACAAACTAGTATTTCCCTTTGTGTGAGAGATACGGGGGCTTGATAACAGAGTATACCAGCACCATAGATTTATGTGGGGTGCCTTATTTCTATATATATATATATTATGAGTAATAAATATATATACCAGTTATTAATCTACTGTTCTTGCAAGTAGATACAAATTGAATAATTCATAGTAAATGAAATAAGTGGTTACGAACTTAAGTCTATATTGAGACGAATATAACCGGCCTATTATATTCATAAGAAAATGTTATCTAATATAACTATAATCATGCGATTACTTGAAATAAAATTTGGTGAGAGGAAATTGAATTAGACTAGTGAATTGAGTTAGCTTTATCCAGATTAGTTCGATAGTACGTTAGGCGTGCACACTAGTTGAGGGGTGAGAATTCCCAAGTGAGTGTCCTGGTACTAACATGTATGTAATATCAACTGGTAAGCATTTTAAATACTTGCTAAACTATTTTTAAAGTTGTTTTACACTCGGGCCCTGACCCATTTCTTGTTACTTTTCCTTCTCTTGTATATATATATATATATATATATATATATGTATTACAGGTTCCCAGCCACAGGGGCGTCAGGCTTAGATCTTTGGACTGTTGACGTGCTGCAACTAGTGTGGGAGTTGTAGGTCCTTCTAGTAGATGACTTCACCCCTGTCTTCTCAGTCTTCTATATAGTCATCATTAGATAGGGCATGTGTCGCCCATTTCCAGTTTTATCTATTTCAGAGAGATTTGTACTCTTGATTAATTTAAGTATTCTGTTTTAGTTGGAATTACTTGTGATTATTACATTGTCCTGCGATTTGGGATATCTTATTTGGTTTGATTTATCTAGCATATTCTTTCATTTGGAAGATTTGGTTTCAATACTATTATTGGTATTCGTGAAAATGTTTTCATAGTTATTAATAACGATTAGATTTAATTTATAAAATTAAATGTTTTGATACCTAGCTTAATTATTTATTAGGTGATTAATAAAGAAAATTATTTTTCAACAGTGATGTTAAGAATGAACCAACCGGACACTTTGAGTTAATTTAATAAAGGACTGATCACCCGGTATTTAATTAGGAGGGGTGTCACAGGACTTTGAGTTTTGGTATTGGTACCAAGTAAATTTTTCGGCTTATCATCATCCCCATTTCTAAACTGAAGAAAGATGGGATCTTCTAGATGTTTTTTCTTCTCCTGCTGGTCAAGCATTATTTGTCATCTCCTTAGGGCGATGCTTAATTCCGACCAAATCTCTTGATGATGTCCGAAGACCAGCAGTTGTTAAGGCGATTGTGCACCGGGGGTAGTAATCGTATTTTCTTGTTCTTTCAATACTGTAAATTATATTTATCCTATATTATAACTTTATGTAATAAAATGGTATTTGTATAATTCCACATTTTTTTATTTTTCCATTACTTTATGCCAAGCATGTGTTTATTGGCTTGTATTACCTTTTAGGTCATGTCGTCACACTACCTTAGGCCTATAGTAGACTCTAGCACAAAGGCATTTGGTTTTATGGTCGTCTACCCGTTCATGATTTTTATCCGATTAAGGCCAGGTTCACATAGTGTCTAGGGATTCCCCGTAGGTCTTTTATTTGCCTGGTAAGGTTTTCTTATTTTTCATGACGAATACCGTGAAACCTTGAGTTTTAATTGTAATCAAACTAAGGTGATATTGATCACTATTGTACCATTAACAAAAATGTAATCCTGCCACTTTGGAACAATGTTAAATAACTAACTGAACCACTTGGTCTTGCACTTTATTAAAAAAACTAGAACATACTGGGAGAAACATAAGTTTTGGAATACAAATTTATAAAAACTAACTAAGCTATAATTAAGAAAGAGAAAATTTAAAAGTCAAACTTCTTGAGGATGGTTGCATTCCATGCCCTTGGTATCTTCATGACCTTCATTGTTTCCAAATGGTAGGCCCCTTGCAAAGCCTCTCTGATGACCTTGAACTCTCCCTCCCAATTTGGCCCCAACTTACCATTTAAAGGTTTTTTCACACTACCGAGGGATTTTCTGTGGACATAGTCATCGACCTGGAATTTTCTTGGATTAATAGCCTTGTTGTAATGCCTATATAGATGTTGTTTATAAGACGCTAACTTTATCATGGCCCATTCCCTTTGCTGATCAACTAGGTCAATCTCAGTCCTAACAAATTCCTCATTCAATCCATGTTCGATAACGATGGTTCTCATGGTTGACAGACCAGTTTACAAAAGAATTACGACCTTCATTCCATAGGACAGAGCAAAAGGCTTTTCCCTAGTAGGCCTTTCGAGTGTAGTACGATATTCCTATAGGAAGTGGGAATCTCATCCTCCATAATTCCTTTTGCTTTCTCTAATCACTTATCCACTCCATCGAGCATTAGTCTGTTGGAAGCCTCTGCTTTCCTGTTTCTCTGGGGGTAGGCCATAGAGCTGAAGTGATGCTTGATGTTATGGCTATCACAGAAACCTTGGAATGGAACACTTTTAAATTGTGTGCCAATATCCATGATGATTGTCCTAGGAATGCCAAACCATGTCACGAGGTTCCTCCAGATAAACCTGATCATGTCGTTATACCAAATGTTTGCCAACGATTTTACTTAACTCTACTTTATGAAGTAGTTTGTATTGACTAAGAGGTATTTATGGCTCCCTGTCACTGTTGGGAGTGGACTTACAATATCCCAACCCCATTGGGCAAACAACAATGAGTTAGTCAGTGACTTTAAGTCCATGGCCGACTTATGAAGCATGAGGGAGAACTTCTCACATTTTTCATATTTCTTGACGTACGAGGCTTTATCTTTTTGCATGTGCAGACACCATTTGCCTTCTTTAATTGCTCAAAAAGTTAGAGTCGTCCCTCAAGTATGGCTACCACAAATTCTATCGTGAAGGTCGATGTCACTTGGATGCACACACTAAAGTTAGGGGCCGATAAAAGATCTTTTGTAGAGGTTTCATTAGAGTGTTAGGTAAAACCATTAAGATTTTATCCAGGCCTGGTGGGATTGCTTCTTATCAGATGATAGGATGTCACTTTACAGATTAGTAATTATTGGGTCCATCCAGCTCGGGCTTTTCTACACGATGAGAATCTTCGGTGGCCATGAGCTTTATGATAGTGGGCTTGGCGAGAAATTTCACTTCAATAGTATTATAAGACTAGAGTCCACTACTGACCCGAAGGCTAGTAACACATTAACGTGGTTATTATACTCCCAGGGGAATTGTTGAATGTGGACTTCCTCAAATCTGTCCATCAATTCTTGGGAGACCTATATGTATGCCACTATTCATTCATCACTAGCGCTAATATACCATGTTACTTGATTGGACACCTTATTTGAATCCCAGTATACATCAAGATGGCTTTCCCTCGCTGAGTAAGCTTTGCAGAGTTCGACGATAAGGGCTTCATACTCAGCCTCTTCAAAGTTAAATATGATCCCCTGCTCGATAATGGCATTTTCGGGGGAAATAAGAACAATTCCTGCTTCTTCCCCCTTGGAGTTTGATGTTTCATTGATGCAAAGTGTCCATATTTTGGACTAGTCGATCTCCCAGCTTCTAAACTGATCGACTATATCTTGGTCGCTAGGCTCTTCTCCTCCTATAAATTTTGTAATAAAATCTGCCAACACCGAACCTTTAATTTATGTTCTTGCTTGATAGTGTATATCAAATCTCCCAATCTCGATCGGCCATTTGTACATCCATCCTGATAGGTCGGCCTTTCATAGAAAGAATTTGAGGGGAAAAAAGTAATGACTATGATTGAGTGAGATTTAAAGTAGTCTTCAACTTGTGGGATGCGACGACTAAAGAATAGGCTAATTTTTCCAATGGGAGGTAGCGTTGCTCGCCATCCAGGAGTGTTTTGTTGACCTAGTAAATCAGAGATTGACGTCTCCCCTTCTCGCAAACTAAGGTTGAACTGATTGTATGGATTAAAAATGATAGATAGACATAAATAGGATCTTATGGATATAGAATAGTCATTATATTAGGCTTACTCAGGTACGATTTAATATTATCAAGAGCCTTTGATCATTCCTCATTCCCGGTGAGGACTTTTTCCTTCTTCAATACCTGAAAAATGGTAGGGATCATTCAGAAGATTTAAAGATAAAATGGTTAAGGGATACTAACATTCGTGTTAACTTTTGAATCTCGCACAACGTCTTCGGGGGCAGAACATTATTGATTGTAACTATTTCATCGGGGTCTGCCTTAATATTCCCCTTGTTAACTAGGTACCCTAGGAACTTTTTGGCTTGAACTCTAAAGGAGCATTTATACGCATTGAGCTTTATTTGGTAGTGCACGAGTATCTTAAAAAGTGTCTGTTAAAGCCTTTAGATGGTCAATTTTGAGCTTTCTCCTGGTGAGCATGTCGTCAATATATACTTACATTTTTCTCCTAACTATTGCTTGAACATTCTTGTAACCAATATTTGGTACGTGGCTCCTGCATTTTTAAGGCCAAAAGGCAAGTCCTTGTAAGGATACAAGCCCAATATGGTTATGAATGATGTGTTATCTTAGTTGGGGCCGAACAAAGGGATCTGATGATACCCTGAGTAGGCATCCACAAAACTCATTCATTCACGGTTAAATATGGTGTCCACTAACTAATAGATCTTAGACAAAGGAAAACTTTCTTTGAGGCAGGACTTATTGAGATCGATGAAGTCCACACACACTCTCTAATTACCTTTTCTCTTTTTAACCACCACTGGGTTTGAGAGCCATTTGGGAAATTAAACTTCTTTAATGGACCTTGCCTCTAGGAGTTTACCAGTCTCTGCTTCCACTGCTTTTTCCCTCTCTGGGGTAGTTCGACGAGCCTTCTATGTCATTGACGGATATATGGGATCAACATTAATTTTGTGGCATGAAACTTTAGGGTTGATCCGAGGCATATTATACGACTGCCAAACGAATATATTTGTATTGTGCTTCAAAAAATAAATTAAATCTTCCATCTCTTTATCGGATAATGTTGTGTTGATCATGAAGTTCCTTTTCAATCAAGTCTCTTCAAAATCTATCTCCTCCAATTTCTCGATAACCCTATTTGTGGGGTGAACTTTCGTATCTTCCACTCTTGGTCTTTTATAGTTTAGTTGTTCTTTGGATGGTATAGTTCTGTCAATGACCTCCTTTTATTTGTTTTTCTCTTGTTTAGGCTTGATGGCGGTAATAAAACACTTTCGAGAAAATGATTGGTTGCCTTCGATCTCCAGTATTCCATGCTTTATGATAAACTTGAGTTTGGGGTTGTAAGTGGAGGGAACACCGTGCATTATATTAAAGACAGTTTTTCTTTGCCTCGCATATATCATATGGTCGACGTCACGACAGGACATGAGTTGATGAGTTTCATGGATGCTTACGCATGGTATAACCAAGTCTTTATGGAAGAGGATGGCATTGAGAATACTTCTTTTATCTAAAGGAACTTAATGCTACAAGGTCATGTCATTCGACCTTAAAAGTGCGGAGGCAGTCTATCAGAGGTTGGTCAATAAGATGTTTGAAGACCAAATTGGTAAGACTATTAAGGTTTACATTGTTGTTATGCTGACTAAGTGCCTCAAGACTGAGACTCTTATAGAAAACCTTGAATGGAAGTTTGATATGATGGATAAGTTCAAGATGAAATTGAACCCGATCAAGTGTGTTCTTGGTGTTAGCGCATGCAAGTTCCTCGGGGTCATTATCAACTAAAGGGGGATTGAATCCAACTCAACAAAGATAAAAGCACCGATTGACATGTAGACACCCAAAACCATAAAGGATGTGCAGAGGCTGACAGGAAGAGTAGAGGCTCTCAATCGTTTCATATCTAGAGCTACAGATAAGTGTTTGCCATTTTTTAAGATCTTGAGAAAAGAGTTTTCCTTGGATAAATAATGTGAATGATTTTCAAGACTCGAAAGCATATTTAGGATCCCCAATGTTCTTTTCTCGACCGATTCAGGGGGAGAAGTTGTTTTTATACTTGGTTGTATCAAAGTTGACAATAAGTGCAACTATCGTACGTGACAATGAAGGTGTCCAGAAGCCAGTCCTAAGCATGCATGTAGGTGATAGGCAAGTAAAGTAAAGTAAAGATACTCACAACGCCGGATGTACGAGGAAAAACCTAAATCGGGAAAAAACCTCGGACGGCCCAAGCCAGACAATCACTATGAACAATGGTTTTACAAAGACAAATTAGCCTTACTCAATGACTTGATACCCATGAGTCTTTATGCTCCTCTGATCTTCTACCGTTGTTCAATAGTGCCCACGTCGAAATTCCATCTTCCACAATGCTCATCCACCACACTCGACTCCACGAATGTCTCAGTGTCCACCGATACGGCTTGAGTCATCTACGATGTTGAACACGATGTTCGTCGCTTCTCCACCATAAAACTATCAATCACAAGTGTTCAATGATGAACAATCTCAACTTGGTGCTGCAAGGATCACATAAACAGTTGATAATCAAAGCTCGAATCTTTGTAAACTATAAGGATGTGTTTAATCTTTTGAAATCTTGGAAAACATGTGCAAACAGGTTTCTGGATCGTAAACTATTATTCCAGAATGCACACCCTTCGAGAAAATTGGACACCTCTATTTATAATAAAATTGAGTCGGTGTTAGAATCTCGTTCGGACGAGATGCCACGACGTTCGAACGATAGTGGATCTCATTCAAACGACATTAAATGTCATTTGAGCGACGTCTTTAGATAGAGTCTTAATTTAAATAGAGTTTTGATTAAAACCAACTCTTATCCAATTCTCATCCGTCCTTATCTGACATAAACGAATGTAAACAATTAAACCTCTTTTAAAAACACTTTCTTTAAAGAAAAGATAACATCCTTAATTTTATAAATTGAATTTCGATTTTCATTAACATTATGCATTCATACCCGTGTGATCTCGGAATGCAATTAAACCTTGAAGACGAGAAATTGCAACAATTAAACTTCGGCATGATTAATTCCATGAAGCTTTGTCGCAACGTCTTTAATTAATATTCGATACGTCATAGACTCATGGGATCAGACAATAAAAAACTATCTATGACTCAAACATGTTTTGTTCCGAGAATAAGTCAAAACTACATTAGGACTCTATTGGAAATTTGGTCCTTACAAATCTCCCCCTTTGACTATTTCGGGAAAAAACCAACAATGAAATGCCTAAGCTGGGTCGTCAAGCCGTATGACGGCTAAGTCCCATCCCATAAAACCCAAAAATGAAAAATACATCATCAATATAGGATAAGGTTCTTTAATAATGGGCCGGCAAACATGAAACTGTCTAAAATGTCTGAATGTGATCTAGACTTGAAATACCGAATTTCTTTAAGCATACCTACACACATGAAACAGACAAATACCTAGTAAAGTATGGAGGAATAAATGATATAAATTAATATGACACTTGAAATGCGAATCATTTGTTATATGGGTAAACATGATATCAATATGCGAACATAAAACAACATAAAACTCACAAAACTCCCCCTATATCACAGACATCTCTCCCCATTTTTGTCTCGAATAGACAATCCGGTGAAAAGAGAAACAAATCTAGCAAGTGAAAATACCAATTTCATTTGAAGTAATAGAGGAATATAGCTAGATAAACAATGAATCACACAATAGAAACTGCAAACTAAGTAGGTGTGATAAACGAAGCAAATGCAGCAAAATATGTCATTGAACAAATTAACTGCATAAACAAAAACCAGTACCAAAAATACAAATCACCAAGCAGCAGGGTATTGAAATAGAAGACAACCATAAAAAAATCAAAAAAATTGTTCAAAACAAGCTGTCATTTGAACGAGCCAGGGATGTCGCTCGAACGAAATGTGACATCACTCGAACGAAGCGGTATGTCGTTTGAACGACATACTAAAACTTTCTCAGTCTCCACATAAAATTAAATAGTGTAGCCCAACGAAAAAATGGTGTGGAAATTCTAACTCGAATGGGCTGAAAACTGTGAAACGGTAACAAAACAATAGTAAAACTAGAAAACTTAAAAATAAATATGAGTAACATGCCAACATAGTATCTAGGTGCCTAAACATGAACATGGAATGTATGTGCATGAACTAAAACAAATGAATCACAATTCTAACACATTGAAATGATCAAGAAGCTCTAATCAATAACAATTTATCATCAAACTTTATTATTGCCATATGTGATAATTAAAGTATGAGCTTAATCAACTAAATAAACATCATGCACACGAATCCGAAATTTTGACAATTCTACAAACAATAGTGTCATGACATGATTTTTCAACTATATGATTATTTGTGCAAACCCGTTTAAACTATTAATCCATCCAAACTCCCTCAAATATATTATATTTTCTTTTGAATGAACTAAACTAATTTGGCCCATTTTTGGCATTCTTCTTATTGCCTTTTTAATTTTTCGGGCTCTTTTAAAAGGTGGCTTTCACGATGAGTCAATTTTACACTCTCCCAGCCCTTTCCCGTACACTCGTCATATTTTCAAATTAAAAAGCTCATGGGTAAACGGTTATTACATGCACACCTCTTCCTTGTGTCTACTTACATATAAATGACAAAATTGAGATAAGAACACCTCACCAAACTCAATTACGCAAGAGTAGTCAAACATTCATATAAACTCGTGCATGTGTGTAAAGATGGCATATATACAAAGTCGAATCAAAATGCATATCAACCTTGAAACAACCCCATAATACAATGTTTAAGATCATTCTAAGCATCGGTAATAATAACCAAATGTGCTAACCACATGAATAATGGAAGGAAGGGGGTCCAAGCACACCAATATGTCATATCAAACATGTTAACTCATGACTCAAAAACAAAAATCGAAAATATTTTTGGCTTTTTCACCATATTTTGACTCAAATAAAGAAAAATCTTTTTGTGGCTTTGCCAAAAAAATTCAAAACCAAAAATCTTTTTGTATTTTTCAAATACAATGCAATAAAAGAAATATAACACAAAATGATAAACATAGCAACACACTCAACCTTTAGATTTAGCATGGGACGAATCAAGTGCAACCAGATGAGAACCACGAAGTTTTATTCCTAAAGCTACCAAATCCGACTTCCTAACCCAAGTAGGTGTGTAACGACGCATAGGGGTGGGGGGAATCAGGGCAAATTTATTCCTAAACTTCCTAAAATTTAGAGGAGCATTCCTAATGTCATAAAAAAAAATTCTACGGTGACCTTTCCTACCAGAAAAGGTGCAAGTGTACAATGGTATGGAAAGTCACCTACATGTGGACCTTTTCTAACGTTCCTACGTGGCTCTCTCACACGTGCGGGGGGGGGGGGGGGGGGGGGGGATGAGAACAACACGATCATCAAAACCAATACCACCCCTATCTCTCTTAACTTGGGCGGTGCCTAGAATACTATCCAATTTATCACTTCTAGCCTCCAAGTCAAACTTAACTCTAGACGAGTCTCTTAAACTCTCCTCTAACTCCTTAATCCTAGACTCAAGTAGATGCCTAAACTCCTCAAACTCTAGAACCTCCTTTTTCAAGGCCTCCATCAAACCTCTAAGGGTGTCATTATCTTTCTCGAAGTATTTTAACTTCTCCCTAAGCTTCTTCCCCCGAGCCCTGAGATCCATAATTAACGCATCATTATTTTCTACAGCACACTCTTTCAATGTAGCTTGCAATTTCGAGTTTGCCTTTTTCACTTTCACCGTCTCCTTAAATAACTCTCGAAATGCAACTTGAAACTCTCCTACGTCAATCTCCTCATCCTTGCTCTCATCACCCTCACCTTATTGGGAATCACTCTTAACAGCCTCGGAAGTGTCATGAACATGATTATCCTCGGGGGAAGATATATCGTCATCGCTCACATAACATGCCATAAATGCAAAAAAGTTATGCTTAATGGGGGAATACTCTCCCTTTTTCGGTTCACTATCACTTAAGGCAATGTTGTATGCAATTGGTTCCTTGCCCTCTTTCTTAAGTCTAATGGGACACTCCTTAACTTTGTGACCATACCCCTCACACCCGAAACAACTATCAGACTCATCTCTCTTAGGTTTCTCATTACTATCCTTAGGTGTTCAGTCTCCCTTACTCTTGAATTTCTCAAAAATTTTGGCATCTTTCGATTGCTTATGAATTTTAAAAAAAAAATTTAACTTCTTGCCAACAAGACGACATCCTCAAAGTCGGAAAAAGAATCATCATTCAAAACTTTAGTTTTCTCCTCCAGGGCTTTCAAAGAAATACGCTTTTCTTTCTTTGGTAGTTGCTTGGAGGTAAACATCTCGAGTTCATAGGTTTGTAAGTCACCAACGACCTCTTCTAGTTTCGACGAGTTAAGCATACCAAGGGAATTCATAACAGTCACTTTAGAATCAAACCTACTCGACAGCGTTCTCAAAATTTTCTTAATCACTCGGTTATCGGGACGCTTCTCACTTAGGTTAAATTCCGCATTAACAATAGTGGCCAACCTATTGTAAAACTCATCAAACGTCTCACTCTCTAACCTTTTAATCGTCTCAAACTGTGTAGTGAGATTTTGCAATTTAGACGCCCTAACCGTGCTCGTGCCTTCGTGAGTGAGTGCAAGTGTATCCCAAGCTTATTTCAAAGTTTCACAAGTCATGATACGATTATACTCTTCAGGTGTGACATGTGAGGAAATAACGTACAGACCTTTAGAGTTATACTATGCAAGACTATTTTCATTTTCAGTCCATGACTCAACGGGTTTCAAACTAGCGACCTCACCTTATCGTGTGACAGGTGGGGACCAACCTTTTTCAACAGCTAACTAGACACGCTCATTAATATATCTTAAAGAACTTACCATTCGCATTTTCCAGTATGCATAATTAGTGCCATAAAAATAGGAGTGCGAAAACTGTCAAAATTTCCAAAATTCATCCTTGCAAGCAAAAAGGGATAAAACATAATAAAAATGTATTTCTAGCTCTAATACCAATTTGTAGGTCCCCAAATTATAGGTTTCAACAAAACACTTTTTGCTTGAGTGGAATTAAGTTAAGGATGAATGCAAATCAACTTTCTCTTTTTGCAAAATTATTTTTCAATTTTATCAAACCAAGTTGTGAATAAATTTACTATGCCAATTTTATCTTGTTTAAGTCCTAAACATGCATCTAGGTGATAAGCAAGTAAAGTAAAGTAAAGATACTCACAACGTCAGATCTACGAGGAAAAACCCAAATCGGGAAAAAACCTCAGACGGCCCAAGACAGACAATCACTATGAACAATGGTTTTACAAAGACATATTAGCCTTACTTAATGACTCAATATCCATGGGTCTTGACGCTCCTTCTGATCTTCTACTGTTCTTCAATAGTGGAAATTCCGTCTTCCACGATGCTCGTCCACAATACTCGACTCCACGAATGTCTCCGTGTCCACCAATATGGCTTGAGTTGTCTACGATGTTGAACACGATGTATGTCGCTTCTCCACCGCAAAACCAACAATCACAAGTGTTCAATGATGAACAAACTCAACTTCGGACGGCAAGGATCACATAAAAAATTGATAATGAAAGATCCGATCTTTGAAAACATGTGCAAACAAGTTTCTGGATCGTAAACTATTTTTCCAGAATGCACACCCTTCGAGAAGACTGGAAACCTCTATTTATAATAAAATTGAGTCGGTGTCAGAATCTCGTTCGAATGAGATGCCACGTTGTTCAAACGACAGTGGATCTCGTTCGAACGACATCAAATGTCATTTGAACAACGTCGTCAGATAGAGTTCTTAATTTAAACAGAGTTTTAATTCAAACCAACTGTTATCCAATTCTCATCCATCCTTATCTGACATAAACGAAGTGTAAACAATTAAACCTCTTTTAAAAACATTTTCTTTAAAGAAAAAATAAAATCCTTAATTTTATCAAATGAATTCTGAGTTTTATTAACGTTATAATGCAATTGAACCTTGAAGATGAGAAGTTGCACCAATTAAACTTCGGCATGATTAATTCCATAAAGCTTTGCTGCAACGTCTTTAATTAATCTTCAATACATCATAGACTCGTGAGATCATGTAATAAAAAACTATTTATGGCTCAAACATGTTTTGTTCCGAGAATAAGTCAAAACTACATTAGGACTCTATTGGAAATTTGGTCCTTACATTCATAAGGCCAAAGAGGAGAGGATGGTCAAATACCTGGAACGAGTAAAAAAAGTGTTAAAAACATTCGAAGAGGTAAAGCTCAAAAGGATGCCTCGACTAGATAATAGTCGAGTCCATACTTTGGAAGGTTATCATCGGCAACAAGAACGGAGATCAGACGTACGGTGCCGGTGGAAATCCTACATAGGCTGACCATTGAGGAGGAGGATAGTGGGGTCGAACTTTTCTTAAATTTAAATTTCGGAGATTTGTGGATCGATCCACTAGTCGAGCACATCCGGGATGGTGAAATCCCAGACTCACTAAATCAAAACACGCCATTAGTAATACAATTTTACCATTTCTAAAAATATTAGTAACAGAATTTTTGCGTTAGAAAAAAGGCGTGGGGCACGAAGCTAGTAACGGTAAAATTCAAAATTTGTAACGATAAAATTCAAAATTCGTAACGATAAAATTCAAAATTAATAACGCTAAATTTGTGTTACAAATAGTAACAGAAAGTTTAGAATTAGTAACGAAAAATTTGTGTTACTAATAGTCACGAAAAATTCTGGATTACCAACGGTAAAATTTTGTTACTGATAGTAACGAAATTAAAAATTAGTAACGGTAAAATTATGTTACTAATAATAACGTGTAATACCCCGTATTTTTATGCTTTATTAATTTGGGGATTTATTAAATTTAATGTGAGTTAATTATTTAATAAAAATCCGTAAATTAATTATGTTATAATTATTAATGCGACGAGAGTTAGTAATTATGGAAAATTTGTTGAATATTACTTATGAGCAAAGTAATATGTAATATTGGTTATATTGAATGTCACGAGTGAATAAAATGACAATTTTTGGAAATTTGAGTCGGGACGCGCCCGTGTCGCGTCGGGACTAATTATTGATAAATTAAAGTGAATATTTTATAAGTCATTCGTATGGTCATTTTGAGTGCGCCAATGTACCCGGAAGGGTCGAGATAGTAAGAAAAGTGTATCCGGGGGTTTAGTTTGGGTCTCGGGGCATTTTTAGACCTAAGTGGTACCCCGGGAGGTGATTTTGGACATTTCACATTTATGGGTAATTAAACTCACGAAAATCAGAAACCTATATCAGCCATTTAGGTTAGTCAGCTAGGGTTAGAAAACTCAAACACAAGTGATGGCCATAGGAGAGGGAAGAAGAAAGCTTCCAAGGCAATCCAAGGCCACAAAAGTCATCCGTTTGCACCGCCACCACCAACACGTAGATCGCGCAACGGACTACGCAACCAACCCGAAATCATCTGCAAACCAGAACGTCAAAAATCCCAGGAAAGTGTTTATCTTTATTATTTCGTTGATGCATCTTTCATATTAGTGTAGGAATGATTAGGATGAGTTTTATGGAAGAAAACCTAAGATTTGAGATAGGAATCGCATGTAGTTATGGGTTAAATGATAATTCTGGAAACCCTTGCCATGTAGAGGAATTTACCCACGAAATTATGATGTTTATAAGAAGAAATTTCTGGAAAAACAAATTGGAATCATGATTTAGAGAATTCTAGGGTTCTTGAATATTTAAATGAATTATGGCATGATTAATCCATGTTTAGTGATGTAAATTGACATGCTTTACGTAGGAAATGTATGATATCAAGTTAGGGTATTAGTAGTACAAATTTTGATGTTGTATAAGAAGGAACCACGAAATTTTGATATTGTATAAGAAGGAAACCTTAGAGCCAAATCATCATAAAGGAGGAAAATCGCGCTAAAGGACCCCCGAACCGGTTCGCATGTTCCTCGAACCGGTTCAGCCCCAAAATCGGTTCGCCCTTGGTTTCGCGAAGGATTGCTGGTCTGGGGTGCTTTCCTCCCATTCAACACTTAGATTTTTCTTCAACTTCAACGAGTCATAACTCCTCAACCGTAGCTCGGATTTGGGTGCCGTTTCTTCCAGTGTTCTCATTGTTCCGAGCTCTTCAACTTTCCAGCTGACTTTTTCTTCGTGAGTGGGCTGTAGAATTACCAAAATGCCCTTGAACTTGCCTTTTTAGCTTTTCTTTCATTTTCTCGCTTTCTCTTTTGTGCTGCTTGCATAATTAACCTGTAAAACCAATAAGAGAAGCACGAAATACAAAATATTTGCCAACGAACATTTGTAGCATAAACGTACGTTAAATCCATATGGGTTACATCACTCGGGTTCACAAATGCATTTAAATTAGGGGAATAAATATACAATATTTAGGTCCAATCACGTGGTAAGTTGGAAAAACCCTTCGAATTAAGGTTAGAGACGAACCCTCATACTCGATTCTAATAATGTAGAAAATAAGGATAAAAGTCGTAACTATGGAATTTGAGATATACCTAATATTGTTATGGTAATATTAGTGTAGTTATATGATTGTGTATGCATATACTATCTATGTGTGAAAATCATGCCCACGCTACTTGCTATCCCTGAGGTTTCCACGCTGGGACAGTCTTATCTCGATGGGATCTTTATGGGGGATATTGACTTGTACCCTAGAAGATAGATATCCTTGGTAGAGGCTATCGAAATGATAGTTCAGACGGTCCTAAGAGATGCGGGTATGTGATTTCCTCTAAGAGACTTGGAATCTATGCTTCGCCTCATATTATTTGTGTATAGGTAGCCTTGGTACAGGCTATCGCAGTGATAGTTCAGACTGTCATAAGAGACTTGGAATCTATACTTCGCCTCAATATTGTTTGAGTATGTGTTAATACAGTTCCAGAGTGATTCCGAATTTGTATTCCCTTAGTACGAGTGATACGGGGATTGGATAATAGAGTATGCCCGCACCATAGATTTTATTTGGGGTGCTGTTATGATATATATATACTTTACGAGTAGTTAATATATATATATGAAATTCTAAAATCTAGAATTGCCTACTGTGATTTGATATGTAGGACATCGTTGATGACTCAAATTGTAAATACTTGTTTTGAGAGTATAATATGAAATGGGAAAACTTTATTGATTAATAAAGTCACAATGAGAACTTTGGTTACTAATTGAAATATTATTTTCAAACAATGGAATCGTTAAATTTTGAATCTTACGAGTAATCTAAGACAAGTTAAATCCTTGGGAAGAATATGAGATAAATGATAAGACAAACCGTTGGGAATGTTAGTGCGATAGGTGTGCACATTAGAAGATATGTTAGAATTTCTCAAGAGAGTGTCACACTATATGTTGTTGCATTGGCCTGTATGAATTTAAATACTTGGTAAACAGTTTTTAAATCATATACACTATCGGGCTTTGACCCGTTTCTCTCTCTCTCTCTCTCTCTCTCTCTCTCTTGTATATATATGTATGTATCACAGGTGCCCATCCACAGGGGAGTCTTGCTTAGGATCCCTTAGAAGGAACGCGCTGCAGCTTAGGTGGGAGTTGCAACTCTCTTGATTAGACGACTTCGTTCATTCGGATCCACTCTTAGTACTTTCATTTAGTTGGGCATGTGTAGCTCTTTCCATTTTTCCGTTGTTATTGAACATTTGTATTTCAGTTATTTCCAGTACTGTTACTATGGGATTTATTCAGTTTGGATGTGTGACTTTAGATTTCGTATGTTGACATTCGATTGACGAATGTTTTTAAATTATTTCGATTATGTTGCAGAATTGATGTGGTGTGATTATTACTTTTTGAATGTTGTTAATAAAATAAATAAATAATCTTTCTTTAAACAAAATTTGGAAAGTTACGCATGAAAATGGTTTTGACACTTAGCTTAATTAATTAGTGTGTTAAATTGGAAAATTTTATTTTTATCGACAGTGATGCTGAGAATGAACCAACTGTTCACCTTGAATTAATTTAATATAGGAGTGATCGCCCGGTATTTAATTAGGCGGGGTGTCACAGGTGGTATCAGTGCATCAGGTTCTAGTGTCCATAGGATCTGTACGACTTATTTCGCTTTCAGCTTAACGTTATTGCTATAGAGCCCTATTATAGGATGGTTGTATTCTTTCTTTCAAGTTTATGTCTTCAACTATTTGAGATTTGATAATGACTGTAGACTAATAAACTTCTTCACGTTTCAGATGCCTCCGAGACATGCACCGAAGGATAAGCGTGCCCAGGCCGAGCAGCCAGCAGTTCCGGCACAAGGCACAGGAATCCAAATGAAGTAGCCGCCGTTGTTGCTCAGGCAGTGAATGCCGCACTAGCGGTGGTTCAGCAGACTCCACCCCAGATTCAGGCAGTGGCGCCAGTACCAGCATAGCTTCCATCTGCATGGGAGAGGGTTAGGGATGCTTTTCAGAAGGCGCATCCCCCTGAGTTCTCTGGTAGCTCAGATATTGTCACAGTCAGCCAATGGAAGAAATACATCCAGCGGCATCTTCGTATGTATGAGTGCACCGACGTGCAGAAGCAGTTATTAGCTTCCTTTAAGCTGGTGGGAGCCGCTTTGCAGTGGTGGGAGTCCACTAACACTTTGGAGGAGAGGGACACTATCCCTATTCAGTCATTTTGGGAGCGGTTTGACCGCAAGTATTTTCCAACCGCCGTGCAGACTGAGATGAGGCAGAAATTACTGAATTTGAAGCAGGAGAACTCTACCATAGCTGAGTATGAGTAGGAGTTCACGAGACTTCTCACCATCGTGCCAGATGAGGCACCCACTGAGGGCAAGAAGATTATGTTGTTTGTGGACGGGTTAGCTTGGAGGATCCGTCAGCATCTTATTGGGAATCTATCTCTGACTACTTTCACTGATGTACTCAATGCTGCATTACTACATTGCCAGGATCACCACTTCCATCTGCAGGGAAGCAAGAGAGCAGGAGAGTCCAGCCAGTAGGGTAGGGCCGGGGGTAATAGTGCCAGTGGGGCACCATCTCATGGACAGACTCGTCATCACGAGCAGAGTTCCCATCAGGGGGAACTTGCTAAGCAATTCCGTTCAGGTGATTTTAGGCAGGGATATGGGGGCTATAGGCAAGGCCAGCAGGGCCAGCCTAATCAGCAGGGCCAGTAGGGCCAACACCGACAGAAGGGACAGTAGTAGGGCCAGCAGGGCCAAAAGCGTGCTAATCAGGGCCAACAGGGCCAGTGGCGGGGAGGTAACGGCCAGCAGGGTCGTGGTCAGCAGGGACAAAGGGGAGGTAACTTCAAGGGCCGATGTTTTGGGTGTAGTAGACACGGCCATAAGCGCCAGGATTGTCCGGAGGGAGATAGGGCCCCACAGCAGCAGGGTGCCCGTAATGAGCCACAGAGACAACTTTTTCTGGCTGCACTCCCAGCTCCAGCCCAGGTGCCAGCCCTACCAGCCGTTCCAGCAGCTCCAGTGCAGCAGGGGGAGTTATAGTATGGACGTGTCTATAACGTCCACCAGGAAGCAGCTCCACAGGCACCACCCGCGATTGAGGGTATGTTTCCTATCCATGGTACTATGGGTCGGGTTTTGTTTGATACTGGGGAAACTCATTGTTTTATAGCTACGCATTTTGCGAAGGCTTTAGGATTATTAGCCACAGCAGAGAGCACAGTGGCGTGTGTAGACTCACCACTGGGGAGTGGGTCGCTTATCTTCTTTATATGCTGAGGAGCGGGGGTAGAGATTGGTAGTTTGGTATTACCTGCGGGCATGTTAGTCTTAGATATGCATGAGCATGATGTTATTATCAGTATGGATTGGCTCGCAGCTTATAGAGCCATGATTGATTGCTTTGGTGGGAGCATTGTTTTTTTCCATTCCGGGGCAAGAGATGTTTGTAGTGGTGATGCCTCTCCCAGAGGGAGGTTCGACCGCTCATTTGTATTATATAAAACAGGATGCCTCTAAGGAGGTTGTGATTCCTTTAGACTCGATTCCAGTCATTCGTGAGGATTTCAATGTATTCCAGGAGATACCAGGCCTACACCCCAGTCGAGAGATAGACTTTGTCATAGATTTATTTCCATATACGAGACCTATAGCACGCGCACCGTACCGTATGTCTCCGGCAGAGATGCGAGATTTACGAGATCAGATAGATCAGCTGTTAGGTCAGGGCTTCATTCGTAGGAGTACCACACCTTGGGGCACTCCAGTCTTGTTTGTGAAGAAGAGAGATGGTTCACTGAGGTTATGTGTGGACTACCGGGAGTTGAACAAGGTCACGATACGGAATAAGTATCCGTTGCCTCGAATCGATGATTTGTTCGACCAGCTGAGGGGAGCAACTTTCTTTTCGAAGATAGATCTGAGGTCGGGGTACAATCATCTACGTATTAGAGAGAATGATGTCTCAAAGACTGCCTTCCTGACGAGATATGGGTCTTACAAGTTCAGAGTGATGACATTTGGTCTCACAAATGCTCCAGCCGTATTCATGGACTTAATGAAATGAGTATTCAGAGAGTTATTGGATCAGTTTGTCATCGTCTTCATAGATGACATTTTGATATATTCACACTCTGAGGAGGAGCACGCCGAGCATTTGAGGCAGGTTCTTCAGACTCTACGAGAGCATCAGTTGTATGCTAAGTATGAGAAGTGTGGATTCTGGTTGCGAGAAGTACAGTTCTTGGGCCATGTTGTTTCTGAGCAGGGGATAACACTTGACCCGAGTAAAGTGTCAGCGGTGAGGGAATGGGGATAGCCCATGACACCAATGGAAGTGCGTAGTTTCTTGGGATTAGCCGGATACTACAGGAGATTCATTCGGGGATTCTCCAAAATAGCGGGTCCATTGACGAATCTGACACGCAAGGGGGTACCATATGTTTGGGATGATGATTGTCAGTTGGATTTCGACGAGATGAAAGATAAGCTTACTTTAGCGCCAGTCCTTGCTTTACCAAAGCAGGGTGCGAAGTACCTGGTTTACACTGATGCCTCTTTACGGGGACTTGGGGGATTACTTCAGCAGGAGGAGAAGGCTATAGCTTTTGCCTCCCGCAAGCTTAAGCCGCATGAGAAGAATTACCCCACCCACGACCTGGAGTTAGCGGCGGTCATTTTTACATTGAGGATATGGAGGCACTACTTATTGGGGGAGAAGTTCCATTTGTTCATAGACCATAAATCACTGCAGTACTTGTTCACTCAGCGAGCGCTGAATATGCGTCAGCACAGATGGTTAGAGTTTGTGAAGGACTATCAATTCGACATACAGTATCATCCGGGGAAGGCCAACGTAGTTGTTGATGCGTTGATTCGTAGACCGGTAAATGAGGTAGCGGATGTCTGGAAAGCAAAGTGGAAGGAGTTAGGCCACCAGGACACAGTAGCCCGTTCCTTCATATCTGTTATGACAATCACACCCGAGATTGTTATGAGGGTAATACAGGCCTAGACCACAGACCCGTTTTACTAGGAGAAGATTGTACGACTTTTAGCCGAGGGTGCTGAGTCCTATTCTGTTAGTTGTGATGGGGGTTTGAGGTTTAATGGGAGATTGGTGGTTCCAGAAGGGGCAGAATTGCATCATACAGTGATGACCCAATCTCACAGGTCCCGATTTGCAGTGCATCCTAAAGGAGATAAGATGTATCAGGATATAAGGACACAATACTGGTGGAGTGGGATGAAGAAGGACATTGCTGAGTTCGTGTCCAAGTGTTCTACCTGCCAGCTGGTGAAGGTGGACCATCAGAAACCGTCAGGATTACTTCAGCCATTGGAAGTACCCGTGTGGAAGTGGGAGAGTATTTCCATGGATTTCATTATAGGGTTGCCTACATCACAGCGGGGCCACGATTCTATCTGGGTGATTGTAGACCGTTTGACCAAGGTGGATCATTTTCTGCCTTTGCAAACAGACTATACCACATGTCAGTATGCTCAGTTGTTCATTGCTGAGGTTGTCAGATTACATGGGGTGCCCCTGAATATTGTGTCAGATAGAGACAAGATTTTCATGTCACGTTTTTGGGAAAGCTTTCAGGAGGCTATGGGTACTGAGTTGAGGTTGAGTTCAGCTTATCACCCACAGACAGATGGACAGACAAAATGTACTAATCAGATGTTAGAGGATATGCTACACATGTGTGTTCTTGATTTTGGAGGTGGTTGGGAGCCACATATTCCACTGGTAGAGTTTGCTTATAATAACTCTTATCAGTTTACGATTGGTATGGCTCCATTTGAGGCTTTGTATGGCAGGCCTTATCGTTCTCCAACTTGTTGGCTCGAGGTAGGGGATAACAAGTTGCTAGGACCGGATGTAATTCTGGAAACCTCCGCGAGGATTGATATGATCAGGAGTCGCATTCGAGTAGCCCAAGATAGACAGAAGAGCTACGCCGATGCGAAACGGTTCTTCCGAGAGTTTAATGTGGGGGACCAAGTGTTACTGCATGTATCTCCTATAAAAGGAGTGATGAGGTTCGGGAAGAAAGGGAAATTGGCCCCGAGGTACGTGGGACCATTTCCCATCATCGAGAGGATTGGGCCGGTAGCATACAGATTGGGACTGCCAGAACATTTACATCGCATTCATGATGTATTCCACATCTCGTCGTTGAGACGGTATCTTTGGGATGATATGGCCCATACTCATATTGTGATAGATGAGATAGACTTACAGCCTGACAGCTCTTACGAGGAGAGACCGGTGGCTATCCTCGACTTTAGTGAGAGGAGATTGAGGTCAAAGATAGTTCCACTTGTACAGGTCCAGTGGGAGCACCACAATGTGGAGGAATCCACTTGGGAGCGCGAGATAGATATGCGCGAGAGATATCCAGATTTGTTCTTACCAGGTATGCCTTAATTTTTCGAATTTTGGGATGAAATTCCGTTATTAGGGGGGAAGTATGTAATACCCCATATTTTTATGCTATATTAATTTGGGGATTTATTAACTTTAATGTGAGTTAATTATTTAATAAAAATCCGAAAACTAATTATGTTATAATTATTAACGTGATGAGTTAGTAATTATGGAAATTTTTTGAATATTACTAATGAGCAAAGTAATATGTAATATTGGTTATATTGAATGTCACGAGTGAATAAAATGACAATTTTGGAAATTTGAGTCGGGACGCGCCCGTGTCGCGTCGGGACTAATTATTGATAAATAAAAGTGAATATTTTATAAGTCGTTCGTATGATCATTTTGAGTGCGCCAATGCATCCGGAAGGGTCGAGATAGTCAGAAAAGTGTATCCGGGTGTTTAGTTTGGGTCTCGGGGCATTTTTAGACCTAAGTGGTACCCCGGGAGGCCATTTTGGACATTTCACATTTATGGGTAATTAAACCCACGAAAATCAGAAACCTATATCAGCCATTCAGGTTAGTCATCTAGGGTTAGAAAACTCAAACACAAGTGACGGCCATATGAGAGGGAAGACGAAAGCTTCCAAGGCATTCCAAGGCCCCAAAAGTCATCCGTTTGCACCGCCACCACCACCAACTCGTAGATCGCGCAACGGACTACACAACCACACCGAAATCATCTGCAAACGAGAACGTCGAAAATCCCAGGCAAGTGTTTATCTTGCTTATTTCTTTGATGCATCTTTCATATTAGTGTAGGAATGATTAGGATGAGTTTTATGGAAGAAAACCTAAGATTTGATATAGGAATCGCATGTAGTTATGGGTTAAATGATAATTCTGGAAACCCTTGCCATGTAGAGGAATTTACCCACGAAATTATGATGTTTATAAGAAGAAATTTCTGGAAAAACAAATTGGAACCATGATTTAGAGATTTCTAGGGTTCTTGAATATTTAAATGAATTATGGCATGATTAATCCATGTTTAGTGACGTAAATTGACATGCTTTACGTAGGAAATGTATGATATCATGTTAGGGTGTTAGTAGTACAAATTTTGATGTTGTATAAGAAGGAACCACGAAATTTTGATATTGTATAAGAAGGAAACCTTAGAGCCAAATCATCATAAAGGAGGAAAATCGCGCTACAGGACCCCCGAACCGGTTCGCATGTTCCTCGAACCGGTTCGCCCCCCAAACCGGTTCGCTCTTGGGTTCGTGAAGGTTTGCTGGTCTGGGGTGCTTTTCTCCCATTCAACACTTATATTTTTCTTCAACTTCAACGAGTCAAAACTCCTCAACCGTAGCTCGGATTTGGGTGCCGTTTCTTCCAGTGTTCTCATTGTTCCGAGCTCTTCAACTTTCCAGTTGACTTCTTCTTCGGGAGTGGGCTTTAGAATTACATAAATGCCCTTGAACTTGCGTTTTTAGTTTTTCTTTCATTTTCTCGCTTTCTCTTTTGTGCTTCTTGCATAATTAACCTATAAAACCAATAAGAGAAGCACGAAATACGAAATATTTGCCAACGAATATTTGTAGCATAAACGTACGTTAAATCCATATGGGTTACATCACTCGGGTTCACAAATGCATTGAAATTAGTGGAATAAATATACAATATTTAGGTCCAATCACGTGGTAAGTTGGAAAAACCCTTCGAATTAAGGTTAGAGACGAACCCTCATACGCGATTCTAATAATGTAGAAAATAAGAATAAAAGTCGTAACTATGGAGTTTGAGATATACCTAATATTGTTATGGTAATATTAGTGTAGTTATATGATTGTGTATGCATATACTATCTATGTGTGAAAATCATGCCCACGCTACTTGCTATCCCTGAGGTTTCCACGCTGGGACAGTCTTATCTCGATGGGACCTTTATGGGGGATATTGACTTGTACCCTAGAAGATAGATATCCTTGGTACAGGCTATCGGAATGATAGTTCAGACGGTCCTAAGAGATGCGGGTATGTGATTTCCTCTAAGATACTTGGAATCTATGCTTCGCCTCATATTGTTTGTGTATAGGTATCCTTGGTACAGGCTATCGCAGTGATAGTTCAGACTGTCATAAGAGACTTGGAATCTATACCTCGCCTCAATATTATTTGAGTATGTGTTAATACAGTTCGAGAGTGATTCCGAATTTGTATTCCCTTAGTACGAGTGATACGGGGATTTGATAATAGAGTATGCCCGCACCATAGTTTTTATTTGGGGTGCTGTTATGATATATATATATATTTTACGAGTAGTTAATATATATATGAAATTCTGAAATCTGGAATTGCCTACTGTGATTTGATATGTAGGACATGGTTGATGACTCAAATTGTAAATACTTGTTTTGAGAGTATAATATGAAATGGGAAAACTTTACTGATTAATAAAGTCAAAATGAGAACTTTGGTTACTAATTGAAATATTCTTTTCAAACAATGGAATCGTTAAATTTTGAATCTTACGAGTAATATAAGATAAGTTAAATCCTTGGGAAGATTAGTGCGATAAATGATAAGACAAACCGTTGAAAATGTTAGTGCGATAGGTGTGCACATTACAAGATAGGTTTGAATTTGTCAAGAGAGTGTCACACTAATATGTTGTTGCATTGGCCTGTATCAATTTAAATACTTGGTAAACAATTTTTAAATCATATACACTACCGGGCTCTGACCCGTTTTTCTCTCTCTCTCTCTCTCTCTCTCTCTCTCTTGTATATATATGTATGTATCACAGGTGCCCATCCACAGGGGAGTCTTGCTTAGGATCCCTTAGAAGGAACGCGCTGCAGCTTAGGTGGGAGTTGCAAGTCTCTTGATTAGACGACTTCGTTCATTCGGATCCACTCTTAGTACTTTCATTTAGTTGGGCATGTGTAGCTCTTTGCATTTTTCTGTTGTTATTGAACATTTGTATTTCAGTTATTTCCAGTACTGTTACTATGGGATTTATTCAGTTTGGATGTGTGACTTTAGATTTCGTATGTTGACATTCGATTGACGAATGTTTTTAAATTATTTCGATTATGTTGCAGAATTGATGTGGTGTGATTATTACTTTTTGAATGTTGTTAATAAAATCAATAAATAATCTTTCTTTAAACAAAATTTGGAAAGTTACGCATGAAAATTGTTTTGACACTTAGCTTAATTAATTAGGGTGTTAAATTGGATAATTATTTTTATCGACAGTGATGCTGAGAATGAACCAACTGTTCACCTTGAATTAATTTAATAAAGGAGTGATCGCCCGGTATATAATTAGGCGGGGTGTCACAGGTGGTATCAGTGCATCAGGTTCTAGTGTCCATAGGATCTGTACGACTTATTTCGCTTTCAGCTTAACGTTATTGCTATAGAGCCCTATTATAGGATGGTTGTATTCTTTCTTTCAAGTTTATGTCTTCAGCTATTTGAGATTTGATAATGACTGTAGACTAATAAACTTCTTCACGTTTCAGATGCCTCTGAGACGTGCACCGAAGGATAGGCGTGCCTAGGCCGAGCAGCCAGCAGTTCCGGCACAAGGCACATGAATCCAAATGAAGTAGCCGCCGTTGTTGCTCAGGCAGTGAATGCCGCACTAGCGGTGGTTCAGCAGACTCCACCCCAGATTCAGGCAGTGGCGCCAGTACCAGCACAGCTTCCATCTACATGGGAGAGGGTTAGGGATGCTTTTTAGAAGGCGCATCCCCCTGAGTTCTCTGGTAGCTCAGATATTGTCATAGCCAGCCAATGGAAGAAATACATCCAGCGGCATCTTCGTATGTATGAGTGCACCGACGTGTAGAAGCAGTTATTGGCTTCCTTTAAGCTGGTGGGAGCCGCTTTGCAGTGGTGGGAGTCCACTACCACTTTGGGGGAGAGGGACACGATCCCTATTCAGTCATTTTGGGAACGGTTTGACCGCAAGTATTTTCCACCCGCCGTGTAGACTGAGATGAGGCAGAAATTACTGAATTTGAAGCAGGAGAACTCTACCGTAGCTGAGTATGAGCAGGAGTTCACGAGTCTTCTCACCATCGTGCCAGATGAGGCACCCACTGAGGGCAAGAAGATTATGTTGTTTGTGGATGGGTTCGCTTCGAGGATCCGTTAGCATCTTATTGGGAATCTATCACTGACTACTTTCACTGATGTACTCAATGCTGCATTACTACATTGCCAGGATCACCACTTCCATCTGCAGGGAAGCAAGAGAGCAGGAGAGTCCAGCCAGTAGGGCAGGGCCGGGTGTAATAGTGCCAGTGGGGCACCATCTCATGGACAGACTCGTCAGCACGAGCAGAGTTCCCATCAGGGGGAACCTGCTAAGCAATTCCGTTTAGGTGATTCTAGGAAGGGATATGGGGGCTATAGGCAAGGCCAGTAGGGCCAGCCTAATCAGCAGGGCCAGTAGGGACAACACCGACAAAAGGGACAGCAGTAGGGCCAACAGGGCCAACAGCGTGCTAATCAGGGCCAGTGGCGGGGAGGTAACGGCCAGCAGGGTCGTGGTCAGCAGGGACAGAGGGGAGGTAACTTCAAGGGCTGATGTTTTGGGTGTGGTAGACACGGCCATAGGCACCAGGATTGTCCGGAGGGAGATAGGGCCCCACAGCAGCAGGGTGCCCGTAATGAGCCACAGAGACAACTTTTTCTGGCTGCACTCCCAGCTCCAGCCCAGGTTCCAGCCCTACCAGCCGTTCCAGCAGCTCCAGTGCAGCAGGGGGAGTTACAGTACGGACGTGTCTATAACGTCCACCAGGCAGCAGCTCCACAGGCACCACCCGTGATTGAGGGTATGTTTCTTATCCATGGTACTATGGGTCGGGTTTTGTTTGATACTGGGGAAACTCATTGTTTTATAGCTACGCATTTTGCAAAGGCTTTAGGATTATTAGCCACAGCAGAGAGCACAGTGACGTGTGTAGACTCACCACTGGGGAGTGGGTCGCTTATCTTCTTTATATGCTGAGGAGCGGGGGTAGAGATTGGTAGTTTGGTATTACCTGCGGACATGTTAGTCTTAGATATGCATGAGCATGATGTTATTATCAGTATGGATTGGCTCCCAGCTTATAAAGCCATGATTGATTGCATCGGTGGGAGCATTGTTTTTGCGATTCCGGGGCAAGAGATGTTTGTAGTGGTGATGCCTCGCCCAGAGGGAGGTTCGACCGCTCATTTGTATTATATAAAAGAGGATGCCTCTAAGGAGGTTGTGATTCCTTTAGACTCAATTCCAGTCGTTCGTGAGTATTTCGATGTATTCCAGGAGATACCAGGCCTACACCCCAGTCGAGAGATAGACTTTGTCATAGATTTATTTTCATATACGAGACCTATAGCACGTGCACCGTACCGTATGTCTCCGGCAGAGATACGAGGGTTACGAGATCAGATAGAGCAGCTGTTAGGTCAAGGCTTCATTCACAGGAGTACCTCACCTTGGGGCGCTCCAGTCTTGTTTGTGAAGAAGAGAGATGGTTCACTGAGGTTATGTGTGGACTACCGGGAGTTGAACAAGGTCACGATACAGAATAAGTATCCGTTGCCTCGAATCGATGATCTGTTCGACCAGCTGAGGGGAGCAACTTTCTTTTTGAAGATAGATCTGAGGTCGGGGTACCATCATCTACGTATTAGAGAGAAGGATGTCCCAAAGACTGCCTTCCTGACGAGATATGGGTCTTACAAGTTCAGAGTGATGCCATTTGGTCTCACAAATGCTCCAGCCGTATTCATGGACTTAATGAACCGAGTATTCAGAGAGTTATTGGATCATTTTGTCATCGTCTTCATAGATGACATTTTGATATATTCACACTCCGAGGAGGAGCACGCCGAGCATTTGAGTCAGGTTCTTCAGACTCTACGAGAGCATCAGTCGTATGCTAAGTATGAGAAGTGTGGATTCTGGTTGCGAGAAGTACAGTTCTTGGGCCATGTTGTTTCTAAGCAGGGGATAGCACTTGACCCGAGTAAAGTGTCAGCGGTGAGGGAATGGGGATAGCCCACGACACCGATGGAAGTGCGTAGTTTCTTGGGGTTAGCCGGATACTACAGGAGATTCATTCGGGGATTCTCCAAAATAGCGGGTCCATTGACGAATCTGACTCGCAAGGGGGTACCATATGTTTGGGATGACGCTTGTCAGTTGGCTTTTGACGAGATGAAAGACAATCTTACTTCAGTGCCAGTCCTTGCTTTACCAAGGCAGGGTGCGGAGTACCTAGTTTACACTGATGCCTCTTTACGGGGACTTGGGGGATTACTTCAGCAGGAGGAGAAGACTATAGCTTTTGCCTCCCGCAAGCTTAAGCCGCATGAGAAGAATTACCCCACCCACGACCTGGAGTTAGCGGCGGTCATTTTTCAATTGAGGATATGGAGGCACTACTTATTGGGGGAGAAGTTCCATTTGTTCACAGACCATAAATCACTGCAGTACTTGTTCACTCAGCGAGAGCTGAATATGCATCAGCACAGATGGTTAGAGTTTGTGAAGGACTATCAATTCGACATACAGTATCATCCGGGGAAGGCCAACGTAGTTGTTGATGTGTTGAGTCGTAGACCGGTAAATGAGGTAGCGGATGTCTAGAAAGCAAAGTGGAAGGAGTTAGGCCACCAGGACGTAGTAGCCCGTTCCTTCATATCTATTATGACAATCACACCCGAGATTGTTATAAGGGTAATACAGGCCTAGACCACAGACACGTTTTGCTAGGAGAAGATTATATGACTTTTAGCCAAGGGTGTTGAGTCCTATTCTGTTAGTTCTGATGGGGGTTTGAGGTTTAATGGGAGATTGGTGGTTCCAGAAGGGGCAGAATTGCATCATGCAGTGATGAACCAATCTCACGGGTCCCGATTTGCAGTGCATCCTAAAGGAGATAAGATGTATCAGGATATAAGGAGACAATACTGGTGGAGTGGGATGAAGAAGGACATTGCTGAGTTCGTGTCCAAGTGTTCTACCTACCAGCTGGTGAAGGTGGACCGTTAGAAACCGTCAGGATTACTTCAGCCATTGGAATTACCCGCGTGGAAGTGGGAGAGTATTAACATGGATTTTATTACAGGGTTTCCTACATCACAGCGGGGCCATGATTCTATCTGGGTGATGTATCATAGGTACTCATCCACAGGGGCGTCTTGCTTAGGATCCCTTGGAAGGAACGCGCTGCAGCTTAGGTGGGAGTTGCAGGTCTCTTGATTAGACCACTTCGTTCATTCGGATCCACTCTTAGTACTTTCATTTAGTTGGCCATGTGTAGCTCTTTCCATTTTTCCGTTTTTATTGAACATTTGTATTTCAATTATTTCCAGTACTGTTACTATGGGATTTATTCAGTTTGGATGTGTAACTTTAGATTTTGTACGTTGACATTAGATTGACGAACGTTTTTAAATTATCTGGATTATGTTGTAGAATTGATGTGGTGTGATTATTACTTTTTCAATGTTGTTAATAAAATAAATAAATAATCTTTCTTTAAATAAAATTTGGAAAGTTATGCATGAAAATGGTTTTGACACTTAGCTTAATTAATTAGGGTGTTAAATTGGAAAATTTTATTTTTATCGACAATGATGCTGAGAATGAACCAACTATTCACCTTGAATTAATTTAATAAAGGAGTGATCGCTCGGTATTTAATTAGGCGGGGTGTCACACAACGGTCAAATAATTAGCAACGATAAAATTATGTTACTAATCTTAGAACATATTTAAAAAATATATTTTTTAAGATCCAATATCCTGAATTTAAAATCAGGAACACTAATTAAATCCTAAGAATGTATACAAAAATAGTGGCCTATTCGTATTTCAAACTAATCAATTCGAAAATAAACATGGACAACCTAATCATATTTCCAACTAAAAAAGGAAATGAAAATCTTCCAACTTTAAGACAGTCTCATAGCAAGGCACCAAGGTAAGTAAACTAATCAAGCAAACAAACTTTTACAATATAACTTGCAAGTCAAATGTACAATAGTTTTAATGTGTAACTAAAGTAACCCAAAAACTAACTACACCCTTTCTCTCTTTCCTAAATAATATTTCTTCTTCCTGCAAAAGCAACAAACTAATTGTTTCAACATAGGGTTGTAATAACTTAAACTGGATAAAAGCAAAAAGCTATCTGGTTTGTACAATCAGAACGAATGTTGTTCAAAGCACTCTGTTCCAAACATATAGATGTCAAATCGATGATTTGTAAGGAGTTGAGACCGTTCATAATTTCATGAGATGACCTCAGCACGCATGATTCAAGGATAAAATGTTTTAAATGAGATGAATTACGAATTAGATGATAGGAAAGATTATAGGGTTCATAATCGCCAGGAATATACAATTGTAAGGCCCATTTGGTGGTTCCAAAATTGTAAGTTGGCTCATTAATTGTGTTTGGGATTAAGAGAATAGTACATACTGATTGTTTTTTGTTCAAACTGAGGCACTGAGGCTTGTACCTCAATTTAACTCGAGGTTTGTTTCTTGCCTAGCAGTACTACCCATGCTTTAATAACAAAATTATGATATAAACCATCGAGTTATTCTTACTATCCAACTACCACAATTTTCATCATTCAAACAAGCTCCATGAGTAATAATATCTTCTTGTTCTTTCCTTAGTCTGTGTATGGAGAAGACATCTTTGAACATAGTGATTCTTTTCGAATAAATTCAACAAAATATTCCATGAAAACAAGTATACATTTTTACACATACTCAACAAGAAAATGTAATACGCCTTATTTATGAGTATTTTTTTATTTATAAATTTGCCTCGTGGGTTAATTATGTAAAATAAAGGAAGTTGAAGTAAATATTACTTTAAGTGAATTAAAATATGATATTTATTGAGTTAAGCATATTTACTGTTAAGTGAATGTAAATAGCATCATATCATGTTTATTGTGTCATTGTGTTTTAAGCGACGGTTATGGCTTATATTCCAATTGAATTATGATTGAAGAATAAATATGACATTGGAACATGAAATAAATGAATGATATCTCGGATGCCAGTTTAGAGGGTACGATTAGTCCAGAAATGGTTGAGATAGTCAAAATAAGTACCAATTGTATTTTTGGGTTTTGGAAATTTTTTTACCAGTCATAACTTAATTATGTTGGTACGGGTCATTTTAATTGGGTAGTAGCATTTAATATTGGACTTAGTGTAATTGGGCATTTAAGTCTTCCAAAAGAATTTAAGCTCATTTATGTGTTCTAAACCTAGAGAGAATTAGGGAGAGAAGAGAGCTTAGGAGAAAGAGGAGAGAAAGAGAGAATTGGAGATTTGGAGCTTGAAATCATTGCTAAGAGAAGAGAATCTGAGGCTACAATCTTGAGGAAAGTTTCTAACTTGCATATGTATGATTAAGTGTGAATAATTTGTATTTACAGTTGTGTTTTTTAGATTTAACCATTAGTGGGTTTTGATTATTTTTGGTGTTAAAACCCTTAAACATTGATTTAGATATGATTGGTATTCGTTATATTAGTTAGTGGTTGTGTAGGATTGATTTGTGGGATGTTTAATTGATGATGTTGGCTAAACATAAGAGAAATGTATTTGGGGGATTTAGGGTTCATAACAACTCGTAGCCCTAACTAGGGCGAATCGATTCGCTAAAAATGGGGGATACAGTTCTGGGGAACCGAATCGATTCGGGTTTAGGCCGAATCGATTCGGGCTGAGATAGAATGTTGGTTTTCTCAGCCGAATCGATTCGCTTTTTGAGCGAACTGGTTCTCTTTCAGGGGCGAATCGATTCGGAATCCTGTTGTTTTAGGATATTTTTCTAACTTAGTTTTTAGCCCTTTTGTTTTAGGTTTGAGGCTTAGGAACCTTCTCTTATGAAGTAATAAAAGAGTACTAGAGTCTTAAATTAGGGGGGACTAATACCCTAGATTAGAAAGGGGGTAATTGAGATTATTTCGGGGGCTACTTAATAGAAGTTAGTATAGTTTTCATTTAGTAAGCTAGGTTAGGACTAAGGGAGAGTTAAGTGGTATTGTTTTGGGACTTTTAGAGACTAGTATGAGGAAACTTTCACGTGGTAGCCTATAATGCTATTGTGAACTCTTGGAGGTGAGTATGGAGGCAATTAAACTTGGTATCTTATGTCGTTAGACACACATGGTTTCGGATATAATAAAATGTATTTTTAATTGGCATATCTCGTGAATTATGGCATGCATATACATACCTCTCTAAATGATATCATAAGGAAAGTCACGTGCATGAGGTAAATCCCCTCGCTTGTGATGTAGGGAGAATATAGTCCTCGGCCATAGGACCGGTGGTTACATTGTGTTGTTGTTTTATTCGAAGTGAGGTAATTCCGGGTATGTTTATGACTCACTATCGAAGGTATATGGTCGCTTCCCATGCAACACGATTTAGGATGCCCAGGTGGTCTTGGTTATAAGCCCTGGATGATGATAGCTATTTAGGGGCGCATCCAGTGGGGTGACTCCCGGAAGGATAGTCTTAGAATCGTTATATTTTGATTGTAACTATTCTCACAAATGTGGCAATTTATAAATGAGTAATGCATTTATAAAAAAACTGTATGGCATAAATTTTCCAATGGTAGATAGACTCGTGAAATTATACTTTATAAATTTGGAAAATTTATCATGTTAATGGAATTAAACTATTTCTATTAATTAGAATGAGTAGTTAGCTTATAATCATCTTGTATGTCGCTAGGGTGTGCATTTAGAATGAGAGGTGAGGATGATTCTTATATTGAAGAGAGAATTTAAATATGTTTATGATGTTTAGCTTTCATAACTTTTATGCATTTTATTCACACGTATATCATATCAAACCGGGACCTGACCCATTTATATTTATCTTTCTTGTGTGGTTCTTATATATGCTCAGGTGCTCCGCTGCAAGGATTCCCGTGTTAATCCTTCCTTCCTAGTGTCTAAGATGTTATAGGACTTTTGTGATGGACGCATCAATCTTTTGTATAATCTATTTATGATCAGTCTGTACATTCGGGCGTGTTGCCCAAGTTTTATAATTGTATATACTATTATATTTAACTCTAATACTTGGTGTAACCTATTTGTATTAGTCTGTTAACCGACAACTTATTCGGTTATTATGTTGTAGAATGGTTGTTAAACTGTTACATGCCTCTATCTATATATCCACCTTCTTTTCAAATTGGATTGTCGAAATTATTTTTATTAAACTTGCAGATTTATTTGACATCCGTTTTATAAAATAATTGGTGGCTATCTCTTATTATTATTTTCACAAGACCGATGCTAAGAATGGACCATCTATGATTCCTGTAGTTATTGGAGTATCAAGTTGGCCACCTTATTTTTATAAGCGGGGTGTCACAGAAAGCATGTCATCAACTGCAAAAGTATCGATAACAGCTGGAAGGCATGTTGGCCTGCTGAATCAGTATGGCTGAAAGCATCTAAGGCAGTCTCACTTTAATAAACTTATTGATAGAACCGAGCGGTCGTAGATCTCGTGCTGCTCGCAGCTGCCAGATGGTGCTTGCACAGTTAGGCCTAAAGCACTCATACAAAAAAACTGGTTCATCACCCTCTTGTTGATGGACCCTAGCGAACTTGTTCTTCCACTATCAGCTATCTGATTAGAGCAAGATGTCCCTGTAATGGAATTCTTAATGTTGCACTAATTACTACAAACACAATCTAAATAGGTGAAAAAAAATCTTTTGAAAGGATCTGTCATCGACACCTGCTATTACTAATATGTTCGAAAAAACTAAACCATTTAAAACACCTGCTATTACTCCACATTGTCAGTAACCAAAGATAATAATGAAATTCAAAACAAAATGATTAATTACCAAAACTAGTAGAAGAGGTTGAGGCAGCAACATAAGAGTTGACATCTTCTCTCTCCGTAACGAAATTGAGGCAGAGGCGATGGCGTTTTTCTAGAACACTTATTTATCCATTGCTAACGTTGAGTTATACCTGATTAGACTGGATAAGAAACAAAGAATTAATAACAAATCATATACACAATCATACAAAAATACAATGATAACACAAAAACTTTAATAAAACAAGCAGTTAATGTGTTTTTACCATGTTTCTTCTTGAAACCACATTGCATTTATCATCAACAGTGGGTGAATAGCGTCTTACGATCTGCAGATGCATGGTCCAAGCTAAATTTGGCCCCTCTAAGATCAAAAACTATCCTAGAGATCTGCAGATGGACAATTAATCATCAAATGCTTTCAATATGGAGACACAAATATAGAAAAAGGGTATGCATATCATTTGACTAACCTCTATAATCAACATCACCGGATCTATAATTTGAATTCGGCTTAAACATTTTCCAAATAATTTCCATATTTTTTTAAATCTCGACAGTAGACATCCCCTGTTAATGCCTGGTAATATTCAATGCAAACAACAATGAAATTTGATCCTTATCGTCAGATTGCTACTAGATAGGTACATAACAAATAGAGTTTAATAGACTCGCTGTAGTAATGAAGCAGTAAGCTGGCTTTCTCAATTACTTTGTTTAACAAGCAAAGAGTATGTATTCTCGATAAGCATCGAGGACGGGCTGCTTCCATTTTTGGAAATAACTTTGGAATTTTATCTGGAGTAATTTTCATTCAGATATCAGAAAACACAAACTATATAATAAAATGGCATATGCCAAATAAAGAACTAGAAATATATCACACTATTGTGTCTCAATATTCAAAATTTGAAACTGAATAATTTAATCTAAAAAATATTTTTCTTAACCCAAATGAGACTTGTGCAGTTTAACAAAATAGCTAAACATAAGTTCTTTCCGGATATTTGGATGGGATTGGGTCGGTGGTGTGTAGCTCCGGTTCTGTTATCTGAGCAGCGGGGAGGTTTGTCGGAGCCCCATCACCGACGCCACCCTTCTGCTCTTTCATCGTGCTTGAAAGCATTTATTGGTTGATACAAAAGAACTGAAATTAAAGAAACAATATGCAAATGTACATTGACAAGAGAATTTTGACGCCAGTCCAATGCTTTCAAAGGGTAAGAAAATGAAGTTATGATCCTGCTACATATGAAATTACATTATATTTCCTGTCTTGTCTCCATATAGTGAATTGAAAGAATTGATTGAGTCAGTTCAACATAAAGGAGGAAAAATAATGACAATTATATCTTCATAACAAAGTTCAATCATGAAACAATATATACCTTTAAATCTAATTGAAATCGAGATACATAGACATACATTATTCATTTATTAACCAAATTGTACTAAGAACTATTAAACAATTTTACTTGGAAATGAGGGGATGATTGGTTTTTTGTATTTTTCTTTGGGGTGGGTGGGGAGTCTGCCTTTTACATCCATGTGCAATGGAATTAATGAATACAATTATCTCGATTTGGTGTATTCATTTGGGTAGGGGATATAAATGAGGGGGTGATTTCAATGCAATAAATGAATACCCTTGCCTTTACTTGGAAATCAAGCTAAGGTGTAATTGAATGCAGGTGTCTGGTGGTGTGTGTTTGGAAAAAAACAAGAGGCAATCACCTTCTTGAGATCAACGAGGGATGAAAAGTGAGAAACTCAAAAGAAATAATATTACCATCTATATGGAGTCTAGGAAATATACTGATCACTTTCTTTTCAAAGTGATCCGTTGTTTATAAGATATCACATTGCGCACGGCTCTTTGAGTAAGATACATGTAAAATGTAGTACATCTTTTATAATTTCCAATATAGTACCTGGCACACTAGTCGACCAACTCTCTCTGGATACTCCCTTCCACTAGCCCTCATACCTCCCATAATCTAAACAATCAAATTAACCAAATGCTTTAATAGGCCATACTCAAACCCCTGCATACATAAACCAAATCAATTACATTTTTTTATATAAAGAAAAGAAAAATGAAGAATGAGAACTCAAAATTAAACATATGCTTACCTTTCCTTCCTCCTTTATCTGGGCTTGGGACCGGAAATTCAAAAATAGCTATTAGCATTGGCGGAGTTAAAAGGGGTTTTACAATAAAAAAAATAATGCAAATTAATTCAAAATCAAATATAGATAGATCCAAACAAAGTTCACAACAAAACATATTGCAAATCAAGTCCAAAAATAGATAACTCAAACAAAGTTCACAATAAACACATAATGCAAACTAAGTCCACATATAAATAGCTTAAACAAAGTTCAAAACGTAAACTAAACATATTTAATCCAACCATCCAGCCAAATGAAATATCCCCTCAAGACTAGGTCAGTAAAAGTGAATTTTCCACCTTGAGGAGCATCAAACAACCTAGCATCCGACTTCATCATTTCCTCCACATATACTTTCCTTTCCCCGACTCCAACTCGCTTACCATGACATATATCCTTTGTTGCATCTGTCACGACATAGCCCTTTGCCAATTCTTCATTATACCTATCAAGCAAGATGACTTTGGGATTGTTGGTAAGAGAAGGTGTGGTCATTCAAACAGGAAGAGAAGCGAATGCAAAAATATTATCCAAATTTTAACAGAGATTCCTATGTTGTAGACTTGTATTGGATGCATGGTCGCTTATCGGTGTGATTGGTGGACCCTTTTCATTTTGAGCATTGACGGCATCAACCAAACGTTGTATAGGATCCTATAAAAAATGAATCAAATAATAATAAGTTAATATCTATTATATCTAGATAGGTTTTTTAATAAATGAAATTATATAAAATACATATATACCATAATTTGTGTGTTATTTTCCTCAAATCTTCTATTGACGAAAGATATGATATCTTCCTTCAATACATGTTGATGTAAAAAATTAGATTGTATCTAATTTTTTAATCACAGATAAAATAAATGAGACAAAGAACTTTTAAAGTGGTTCAGCCTTATAAGAATGGCCTACGTCTACTGTTTCTGTTATTGATGACAGTTTGGGAATTCTCGATTACAAGTTCAATCAAGAAATTCCGGTCCCCTTACAATGAGGATTGTACAATGTATTTATAGCCATGAGGCTGTAATGTGAAAGGGTAATACATTAAATGATGTACATATGAAAGGGTAATACATTCAATGCCCCTTAAGCGTATGCGTCTGAATGATAAGCATTTAATGAACAATCAAACTATTGGTTATCCTGCTATTAATGCTTTGTTCGAGGTACAGCTCGGACCGCCTGAGTTGCTCGGACCGCCTAAGCTTCTCAATACTCAAGAGTTACTCGGAGCGTATGAGTTCCTCAGGGAAGCAGTGTTCCTCATTGTAGTATAGTTCCTCAGAGCATGTGAGTTCCTCGAAAGTATTTGTTGTTGCCACGTATATTGCCACGTGTCTTCATTCAATTGGGCCATGTCAGCAGACTAAATTTGGTATCAATAGAATCCCCCAATGTTTCATAGTTCGAAATTTGAGGAGTGTGGAACATTCTTTCTTGAAATATGGTAGCTTTAAATGGTCCTCCTGATTTTTAGGAGTGTTTCCCTTGTATTTATTTTTCCTTCCAAATTCATAGAATCAGTTTTTTTTTTGAATTTTTATACCCGCTTCGATTGCCGCTCCCTTTTTATCCTTTTAGTCGCCGATAGCGTAATCATTTCTTTTTGTAATCATTACTTTTTCCTTTTCCCAAGGCAGAGTATTTAAGCATCACGAACAATCCCATCGTCTTCTACTTTTTCAAATTTGTATCTTCGAATTTTCCATTGCCTTACTATCTTGTGCGTTCATCCTTTTCATCGTTCGTTGTCAACAGATCCACTCTTTTTCTGTAAGATCTTCTTCCTTCTTCTTCATTTCCTTTATTCATCATAGTTTACCCTGTTGAATCTCTTGATAATTTTGGCTCTGATTTTTCTATTCCCTCCTGGGTTTTTCTGGAAGAGCTTTCTGAGCCTTCTGAGTGTGGATTTTTGAGCTTTCTGAGCCTTCGAATTTTTCTATTCCGTTTGGCTGAGGGACATTGGTTCCCCAGTCTCTTTGTTGCTGAGTGTGGATTTTCTTTTCCGCCGAATCCTCTATGTCTGGAATTTTGTCAATATTTTGACGTTGTTCCTGCAAGAATAGCCCTCAATACATGGAGAATAGTTAATGGGGTTCATATATTAAATCAAATCCATGTAACTTGCATAGGAATTCCAGAAATAATGTTTTGCTATAGATGGGCAGTTGGTGATAACAGCTTTTATTTAAAAACTAGATTTTTAAATAGGGCTTTAGTGGTCAATCTCCCGAATGCCAATAGGGATTATTTTGAGCATGGGGTTGTTATAAAAAATTGGCAACATGCTCCTGTGGAGATGAAGTGTATCAGGGTCCCAGATGCCCTCCCTATGGCAATGGGATAGGTTATTTTTATTTCATTTTATTTATTTTGAAATTATGCTTCCTCTATGTTTGATAAAATGTGCCACTGATATTTTAATGTTTATTTATTTGCAGTTGATAGTAAATGAAAGTGTCCAAAAGAGGCAGACGTTAACATAAGACATTTGAAACTTATCTGGAGTTTGCATCAGTCTGTTGCCGATGAGCACATTAGGTCAGCTTCATATCTGCTGCAGTACAAGAGCTACACCACTTCTTTTACTGCTCGTCCGGTAATAAGCGACGCAGAGCCAGTACCAGCCTCTACCAGTTCTTCGCCTGAGTCACACATTCCTTTAAGTGAAAGGATGAAGAAGAGAAGACCTCCCACTCTCTTCGAGAAACTTGCCTCTGGTGTTGGAGAGGCAAAAAGAAGTAAGATTGACATCCCAGAAGGGACAAAGAAAGTTGATGCGCCTTCCTCGATTGCTCCTGTGAAAGTTGTAGAGAAGCCCCAAGTGGCTCCGAGTAAGTCTGTTGCTCCAGGAGAAGTGATTGTAATATCACCGACCAAGAGTTCCTCCTTGGTTGAATCTATTCCTGCTCCCCCGAGGAAGCTGAAGAAGAGCTCCTCGGTCAATTTGGTTGAAACCATCTCCCATCCCTCAACTACTGAAACTGGTGTTCCTACTTTCGTTCCCCCGAGCTCTGCCATGAGCTCGATGAAGATTTGGATCATTCCTGAGATCCAAGGTATTGAAGAGAACCTTTCTCGGGACATTGTTACATTATTGGTTGCTCGCCATATTGCTTCTGTAAGTCTTGTTGCTTTGAACTTTTCATCTTCCCTTTGTTATATCTGTCTCTGACTTGCTTTCATTTTCTTTTTTCAGTTGGTGAGCTTCTTTAACACAATTTTAAAGAAGGATGAAGCTATTAAAGCTTCAAGCTCCTCGTCTGGTGTAGAGGAAGCTTTGATAGGTTTGGGGCAGTCTCTGAAAGGGTCTCGCCAGAAATATGCTGATGATAAGGCAACTTCGGAGAAGAAGATTGCCTCCACCGAGCAGGAGAAGGCTCGATTTATTGAAGTCTCCAATGGGTTGGAGAAAAATTTAAAGGACTTGGAAGAGAAAAATAAAGAGCTCGACAAGAAGCTCAAAGATGTTGGAGAGTTTGAGAATAAACTCAAGGTTGCTGAGGAAGAATTAATCCAACTTCGGGAAGTAAGTCTGCAGAAGGAGGAGGTTGAGAATAAATTGAAGACTGCTGAAAACCATCTATCCGAGAAGCTTTCCTCGGAGAAGTTAAAGAGAAAATTAGTTGTGAAGAAGTCTTTCAGCGCTGGCTGGGACAAGGGGTGGAACAAGGGCTTGGCTGCCATGATGTCGCAAGTAGAATATGGCAGCCTCAAGTACTTTAGGGATGGATGGGTCGCTGCTCTACAGGAGATGAAAGTGGATGAAAATTCTGAACTCTTTCAGCGACACATCCCTGGTCCCCCTCCAACTCCTGAAGACGAAGAAGAGGATGAAGTTGCCTTCGAAGAGTCTTCCATGGTGATGGGAGATCAAGTTTCTCATCCCCCAACCATCCAGCATACAAACGAGGAACTCACTACTTCCTCCGAGCAACCTCCATCACTTCCCCAGCTACTATCTGCTCCATCCGAGCAACCTACCTCCTCGTCCCAGCCACCCGAGAAAGTTTTGGGAGATAAGGAAAAGGTGTAGAGTTATTCGGGTTTATCTATATTTTATTTTTCCTTTGTCAAATGTAACCATGAAAATGTAACTCTGAATTTTGTGATATAATAAAACTTGAACTTTTGTTTTTGCATACTATTGTCTCTTCTTCATGCTCTGTTTTGATTATTTATTACTTCTTTTTCTTCCTCCACTAGTTTTTGGCCAGGATGGAATTATTATCTGCTCATGATACAAAACTGTTGAGGCAATGCAATGATTATTTTAAGGCTGGTCACACAGATGTGAGTGCAGCGCAAATCGTCGACATCCTCGGGCAAGATGCTTCGAAACAAGCAGTTGAAGCTTACCAATATTTGAAGTGTCTGCTTGATCGTGCGGTGGCCAATAATGTGGCTTATTATGATATGATCGAGGATCTCTAAGGCACTCTTGAAGACCTTCAGCAACAATACAAAGAATCCACTGCCCTTTTTCACGAGGGGTATGAGAAGAAGTATCAGCAACTTAATGCTGACAAGGGATACGAGAAGCATTTTGCTGGCTATGATGTGAGGGAGAGAACTCTGAGGGCTGAAGTCGAGGAGTGCAGACAAATAGCTAAATTATTAGAGAAAGAGAATAACAACCTGCAAAGAGAGTCATCGCAGTTGAAGTCTGTAGCTTCCACTTCAAAATCCTTGATCCTAGTGACTGATGAGGGATTCTCATTCTTGGAGGTCGAGAACGCCAACCTGAGGGATGAATTGGAGACCCTGAAAAGAGCTGGCCCTTCTACATCTTCTCGGGTCGAGCAAGAGCTCCTCGTGGATGAGCAAGAGTTGCTCGGGTTCCTGTCGAGGAACAAAGGACTCAATCTTCCTTAGAGAACAAGGCCTTCCAATTAATGGCGAAGAACCAGGCGTTGGCTAAAATGTCAAAGAAGATCAGGGACCTAGAAGAGCAGCATTCTACGCAGAAGTCTATCCTGGATAATAAGGAACTCTTCATCAAAAATCTCCACGAACAACTGGAAAGATTGACATATCAATTCCACAAATAGCCCAGGGAATTCTGGATGGCTTGGTACAACGAGGCTCTCTACCACTTGGACGATCGTATCCAGAATGCCAATAATGAGGGTTACAAGCAAGGCTGGTTGAATGCCTTAGGTGTTCTGTAACTCGAGCAAGGTCATTACCGGCGGGACTACCACGATCCTGGGCAACTCGACCTACCCGTGCCACCATTCAAACTGGAGATGAGTTGGATCCCTGCTTGGGCCATTCCTGGATGCTTGATTTCCAAATATCTCGGTGACTATAGTCTCCATTCAAATGTCGAGATATCTCATCCCGAGCACCTCCTAGATCGACCATCCGTGATGAATATCAGGATGTTAAAAGATTTGAACTTTATAAATTCTCCTCTTGCTTTAAATGATCCGCCTGCTGGCGAGGAACCTGTTTCAAAAGCAGAGGGGAAGAAACCAATAGAGTAGGAATTTTGATGTAATAGTTAGTATACATTTCATTCTCAATGTAATTTGTTTTTTATTTTAATGAAAGACTTTTATTTTTGTTCGCAATCTTAATTGATATTGTCTTGTAAAACACTTTATATTTGTGCATGTGTATCTGTTAAAAAGATAATGATATTGTGTTATTCGTCGACCAACTTATTGTCGAGTAGTTTGAATTTGTGGTAATCATTTGACAAAAATGATGTTTTGTTTCTCGATCAACTTAGTAAAAAGTTATGAGTATCAAAAATGTTGCTCGATCACTTTCTCGTTTTCATAAAATGTTTCGATCACTTTCTCGTTTTCATAAAATATTTCCGACCAACCAAGGTCGGTAAATTTTCCTTTTCGACCAACTACGGTTAGTGGGTTTTTTCTTAACGAGTAACTTTGACATTTTTTGGAATAGTCTTACCTCCCGACCAACTTTAGTTGGTGTTTTTGAGAATATATTTACTTCCTAAACAACATAAGTTGGCATTTTTAGGAATACTTTTATTTCCTGAGGAACACATAGTTTTACTTCCCGTAGGAATACAAGTTTTACTTCCCGAAGGAATACAAGTAGCTTTACTTCCCGGAGGAATACATGTAGCTTTACTTCCCGGAGGAATACAAGTAGCTTTACTTCCTGGAGGAATACATGTAGCTTTACTTCCCGGAGGAATATAAGTAGCTTTACTTCCCGAAGGAATACAAGTAGCTTTACTTCCCGGAGGAATATAAGTTTTACTTCCCGAAGGAATATAGGTAGCTTTACTTCCCGGAGGAATATAAGTTTTACTTCCCGGAGGAATATAGGTAGCTTTACTTCCCGGAGGAATATAATTTTTACTTCCCAGAGGAATATAGGTAGCTTTACTTCCCGGAGGAATATAAGTTTTACTTCTCGGAGGAATATATTTGTTTCTCGACCAACCTTAGTTGGCATTTTCGAGAATAAATTTGAGTAGTCCGAGTTTTGCCGAGTAGTGTGTAGCACTAGTATTTCCCGAAAAACTTTCAATAAAGAAGAGAATATCCATTACTGATAATACTTGCGCAGGTGCTCTGCGTTCCATGCATTCTTAAACTCCTCCCCCTCTAAAGTTGCTATTCGGTAAGTTCCTAGTCGAACAACTTCTGTAACTCGGTATAGTCCATGCCAGTTTGCCTCCAGTTTGTTGTGCTTTTGAATTACTTTCTTTAGCACATAGTCTCCTTATTTTCAGGTCACACTTCTTCACCCTCTTATTATAGAATAAAGTTGTTCGCTGCTGGTAAGCAGCATTTCTGATGGCTGCTTCTTCTCTAACTTCCTCGAGCATGTCTAAATCCAATATTCTCATTAACTCGATGATAAGGGAATTGAAATTCAGTACTCTGTGTGTTGGGAGGCCCAACTCGACAGGTATAACAACTTCACTTCCAAATGCTAGCATATATGGAGATTCTCCAGTTACTGTTCGGGGAGTAGTACGATAAGCCCACAGTACTGACTGTAACTCTTTGATCCAATTTGCTTTCGCATCACTTAGTCTTTTCTTCAAGCCATTCAGCAGTGTTCTGTTTGTCACTTCAGTATGTCCATTGCTTTGAGGATGGCCTGGTGCTGAGTGGATCTTCAAAACATTTGATTGATGACAATAGGAAGGGAACTCCTCGTTGTCAAATTGAGTTCCATGGTCTGTGATGAAGGCATGAGGAAGACCATATCGATAAATGATGTTCTTCCAAATAAATCGGTACACTTTTTCGTACGTCATATTAATGAGAGGCTCAGCTTATACCCACTTACTGAAATAATCCACAGCGACCATGAGATACTTAAATCTTCCCCTAGTTTTCGGCAGTGGCCCAACCAAATCTATTCCCCACATGGAAAATGGCCAAGGGGAAGTGATGGGTGTCAACAATGCTTGTGGAGTTCTTCGGATGGAGGAGAAGCGCTGACACTTGTCACATTTCTTAGCATAGGCTATACAATCAGCCCTCATCGTCGGCCAGTAGTATCCCTGAGTCATCATTCTTTGCAAAAGTGTCCGACCTGCTACATGGGCTCCGCAGGACCCTTCATGGACCTCTTCAATCAAATCTTTCACCTCGGTGGGATGCACACATCTTTGCAAAACTGCTATCATTCCTCGTCTGTATAAAACACCGTTAGTTAATACATATCGAGCAGCTTTAAACTTCAGATTCTTGGCTGCGAGCTTGTCAATTGGTAATTCTCCCTCCTCAATATATTCCCTGATGGGATCCATCCAAGATGGTCCTAAATCAAGGGTAATAAAGTTCATCGTCAAATCTTCGTCTATACTCCGACCAACCAACACTTCAATTGGGATTGTTCTTCATAACTCGATACGAGTAGCTGATGCTAATCGAGCTAGGGCGTATGCTCTTGCATTCTCCATTCTTAGTATTCTGACCAACTGAATAGCAGCAAATTTTGATACCAACTCCATCACCTTCGCCTGATACTTGATCATTAATTCTCCTTTGGTTTCATATATTCCCAACATATGATTTACGATCAATTGAGAATCGCTGAAGACAATAAGCTGTCGCGCCTCCATAATTTTTGCCAAATTAAGACCTGCAATCATGGCCTCATACTCAACCTCATTATTGGAAGCTTTGAATTGGAAACGTAGGGCGTATTCCATGTCGACCTCTTCTGGGCTATTCAAAACTATCCCTGCCCCACTGCCTATTGTGCAAGATGAGCCATCTACATATAGCCTCCATATAGGTAACTCGTCTTCAAATTTCTCATCTAACAGAGTTCCTCGGTGAAATATTTGTTGCTTCCTTTGATCCTCCCCTGATATTTCTTGCTCTTCGTCGATCATCTTTTCTTGCCCTTTTACCAATTGGAGTTGGTCTGAGCTCGAATTTGATGATCCTGTAACATCCACTTGCCCTTTTACCAACCTAAGTTGGTCTGAGCTTATGTTTGATGATCCTGTAACATCCACAGGTTGATCAGCGAGAAACTTTTGCTCCTCGGGGGTATTAGGATAGGTGAATTCTGCTATAAAATGCGCTACAGCTTGCCCTTTAAGCGATGATCTGGGTTCATAAACTATATCATATTCACCGAGCTCTATTGCCCAGTACATCAATCTCCCTGATTATTCTGGTTTATGAAGGGCTTGCCTCAATGGCATATCAGTATATACTACTATAGTATGAGCCTGGAAATATGGCCTCATTCTCCTACTCGCCTCAATCAACGCCAGTGATAACTTTTCCAGCCTTGGATATCTGATCTCTGCTCCTCGAAAGGCCTTACTTGTATAGTAGATTGGTTTTTGTACTCCATTATCAACTCTGATCAACGCCGAGCTAACTGCATTCTCTGATACTGCTAGATACAAGTATAATTTTTCTCCCATCATTGGCCTAGATAACAGTGAAGGTTCTCCCAAGTATTTCTTCATGTCTTGAAAAGCCTTCTCACATTCATCATTCCACTCAAAAGTCTTTTGGAGTGTCTTGAAGAATCGGGGACATCGATCAGTGTCTCGCGATACAAATCTATTGAGTGCTGCTACTCGTCCTGTAAAACTTTGCACCTCTTTCTTCGTCGTTGGAGATCGCAGCCCTAATAGAGATTTGATCTTTTCAGGATCTGCCTTGATGCCTCGTTGATTGATAATGTACCCGAGAAACATGCCTTTTCGTACTCCAAATATGCACTTCGTCGGGTTCAACTTCATTTGATATTTATCCAGTTGATCAAAAGTCTGACTTAAGTCAACTAGATGATCGACAACTTTCTTGCTCTTTGTTAGCATATCATCAACATAGACTTCCAAAGTGCAACTAATTTGTTCAGCGAAGACCTTGTTCATCAGCCGCTGATATGTCGCACCTGCATTTTTCAAACCAAAAGGCATAACATTATAACAATAAGTTCCCCTAGGGGTAATGAAAGAAGTACTCTCCCTATCTTCAGGTTTCATTTTAATCTAATTGTAGCCAGAATAAGCCTCCATGAAGCTCAGCAGCTTGTGTCCCGAGGTAGCATCCACTAGTTGATCAATTCGGGGCAGCGGAAAGTGACCCTTTGGGCATGCTTTGTTGAGGTCGGTGAAGTTTACACACATCCTCCATTGGCTGTTCTTCTTTTTCACCATCACCACATTTGCTAACCAGTCTGGATATTTAACATCTTCAATGAAGCGAGCTTTCTGGAGCTTCTCGACTTCCTCCTGTATAGCTTGATTCTTCTCGGGACTGAATACTCTTCTTCTCTTCTTTACAGTCTTGATCTCCTTATTCACATTGAGTTCGTGACATAAGAAATTTGGGTCTATCCCTGGCATATCCTCATGACTCCACGCAAAAGTTTACTTTCTGCTTCTAAGGAAAGTTATCAATTCCTGTTTTAGTGAGGCTTCTAACGACGAACCTACTTGAGTAGTTCGTTCAGGGTGCTCGTCGTCCAGAATGATGTTTTCAGTAGCTTCCACCACTTGACCCTTTACGAGTTGCGACTCATCTCTAGGATCCAATGTTTCAATTTCGGTACTCTCATCCACTTGATAGGTAGTAGTCTTTTTCCTTGATTCCTCCAGTTCCTCTTGCTCGGCGGATGAATAATAACATTCCAGAGCTACTTTCTGATCACCTTTCACTACTCCTACTCCAAAATTTGTTGGAAATTTTAGGCACTGATGTACCGTAGATGGTAAAGCTTCGAATTTCTTCAATCCTACTCTTCCCATGATGATATTGTATGATGATTGAACATTCTTATCCATCACGAAGAAGCGTATTCTTTCTGTCCGACAAGCAGGCCACGTAACAATGAATATATCCAACTTGATCGTCCCAAGTGGAAGTACTTTCTCGCCAGCAAAACTGAGGAGGGGTCTATGATAAGGCTCCAGTTGAGATAGCTTTAGATTTAAACTATCGAAGCACGAGTAGAACATGATGTCTGTCGAGCTACCATTGTCTACCAGTACTCTTGAAATCATTACCTCCTTCATCCTCATTTTGATCACCAATGGGTCATCATGAGGATATAGAACACATGCGAGGTCATTTTTTGAGAAACCAATGACCAATTAATCTTTTTTCACCTTTTTCGGGCGATCCTCCTCAGCCAGATTTATTCATTAAATGTACGAGCAAGCTTGAGCCTCACATAGGTAAGCTTTTCTTTCTGCAGTAAGGTCTCCTTCTCCTGCATCTTAACCTATAATAACATTACAATCAAATGACCCAAAGCGTATTGAAAATACCTCACGTTCTGGATGCCTTGGTCTCTTGGGAAGATCAGGGTCGTCTTCTGGATCAACTTCATGGTCTCTCTTATTGTTCTCCTCTGCTTGACGAGGAGATCTAGACCTCTCTCTTGTTCGGTCGTTGTTTCTTCTATCGCTTCCAATATCAACATACTTTGCTAGTTTTCCTCGTCTTATGAGTGTTTCAATCTCATTCTGAAGAGCTATGCAATTTTTGGTCATATGGCCATGATCTTTATGAAACTCGCAATACTTTGCTTTATTCCTCCAATCAGGGTCTGCCTTTATTTTCTCTGGCCAGTTTAATTCCTCGTTGTTCTTGATTTCTTCTGGAACATGGTTGATATCCTTCTTCAAAGAAGTATAATTATCGAATTTCTTCATTACGTCCCATACCGACCTAGTTTTTGAATGTTTGTCATTACCATTGTTCTTATGCTCTTTCTTTTTAGCTTTATCACCTTCCACCTTGGTTTCTTTGGCATCCATGTTCTTCTTCGCAGCCATACCCTCCTCGGCATTCATAATCTTGGCCGCTTTTCCCATCAGATCTGACATGGTTCTAGGTGGATCTTTGGCCAAAGTGTAGTACAACTTGTTGGGCAGTTGTCCACTCATCAAGGCGGTAATCGCTGTCTTCTCCTCATAATCAATTACTTCGAGTTTCTCATTATTAGAACGAGTTATATAATCTCTGGTACTCTCACCAGCCTTTTATCTAACACTTAACAAATGCGCTACTCATTTAACTAGCTTTGCCCAAAAATAGAAATTCCCAATGAATAACTCGGCTAGTTGAAGAAAAGTTGAGATCTTACCCCGAGGAAGATTATTATACCACATTTGAGTAGATCCGGTAAGAGTTCCTGAGAATTCTCTGCATCTCATCTCATCTAGAACAGCATAGATATCGGCTACAGCTTGGTATTGTTCTATATGAAGGACAGGGTCAGTCTTTCCATCATATTTGGGGGTCACAAAAGGTGCTTTAAACTTTGATGGTGTTGGAAATCTACAATGGCCTGGACAAAAGATGTTCCTCGAACAATAGTTCATTGTAGAGGGTTCTTGGCTTTAGCCATTTCCCCTAATCTATCCTCCAGCCTCTGAATAGAGCCTTTCCATGCATCATTTCCTTCCTCGGGCTTGTTGGTTCGAGCAACTGATCGCGTTGATGTGGCTTCCTGGGATCTATCTTGACAAGCAGTTGGTCGCGACTGGGCAAATCCTTCCCTTAAATCTGATGGTCGTCGAAAACTCCTCGATGCGACTTTAGGAGGATTTCTACTCCTTCTAGGTCTTAATCGATCAAAAGGTGATACCCTGCTCAACCTCTCTAGTGCACTAGTCTTTTCTGGAGAGAGAGTGATACGTTGTTCAGTTTTTGTGGCTTGCACTGATGAAGTTCGTCCAGGTTGATAAGAAAAATCTTCAGACTCCTCATTGTGATATGAATTGGTACGCCTAGTACGCGAAGAAGATGCACGGGTATTTCTTTGAATACTTCGTAGTCCTGAATGGGTTGGTGCACCACCATGGAGGGTTTGTATGAGTTGTCGCATAGTTTCTTGCATGACGGTCTGGCCCTGATACAGATTTGTCATTATTCCAGCCAGATCTAGAATATTTGGCGAAGCAGATGGATTTGGATTTGCTAGATTCTGGAATATCAGCCATTTGTGACGGATTATTTTTGATAAAAAACGATATTACCAGTCGTTTCCCACAGACGGCGCCAATGTGTTGATGTAAAATATTAGATCATATCTAATTATTTAATCATAGATAAAATAAATGAGACACAAAAGTTTTAAAGTGGTTCAGCCTTATAAGAATGGCCTGCGTCCACTGTTTCTGTTATTGATGACTGTTTGGGAATTCTCGATTACAAGTTCAATCAAGAACTTCCGGTCCCCTTACAATGAGGATTGTACAATGTATTTATAGCCATGAGGCTGTAATGTGAAAGGGTAATACATTAAATGATGTACATATGAAAGGGTAATACATCCAATGCCCCTTAAGCATATGCGTCTGAATGATAAGCATTGAATGAATAGTCAAACTATTGGTTATCCTGCTATTAATGCTTTGTTCGAGGTGTAGCACAGACCGCCTGAGTTTCTCGGACCGCCTAAGCTTCTCGATACTCAAGAGTTCCTCAGAGAGTTCTTGTTCCTCAGAGCGTATGAGTTCCTCGGGGAAGCAGTGTTCCTCGTTGTAGTATGGTTCCTCGGAGCGTGTGAGTTCCTCGGAAGTATTTGTTGTTGCCACGTGTCTTCATTCAATTGGGTCATGTCAGCAGACTAAATTTGGTGTCAACAATGCATCCACATCATCATTTTCCTTCTTTCTTTGTTTAAGTTTGGCCTTTCCCAACCCTAAATGCATCAACTGCTTCTTCAAAATTAGGGGACAAACTGAACGAACTCCTCCCTTTTTCTCCTTCCCAAAAACCTCTATCAACTAATCATTCTCTATGCATTGGCTCTTGCTAATACCCTCTCCACTCTCACTCTTTCTTTTCTCCACCACATCCTTACTTTATCCTATCAAATGATAGTTATAAATCAGAATGAGAAAATTTCATTAATAAACGCAATAAATAATACTAAAAATACTGTTATTTTTCATGTAAATACGCACATAGTAAAGATTAGCACTGTTTAAGACATTCCCCGTTTTGTCCTCGTATCCCGCAAGCCATGTATCTACTCGCGTTAATTCTTGTTCTGGGTTTGATCGAACCTACAATTTAAATAACACATGTTATACACAAAAGTAGTGCTGATAATTGAAAAAAATTATGATACATACCATTTCATATTGCAAATCAGCATAGGTGCGACGCCCAAGTGTATGGGAATATTCTAAATTGGTTCGATTTTTGGAATTTTAAATGTTTTGTGACTTCTTTTTTACTTTACTTTAGTTCTCACAAAATAATATCCATATGTTGGAATCAACACCTTCCGATAGGAATCCAGGATTGTCTTCGGTAGGCAAAAAACATATCATATTACTTTTTTGTGTCCTAAACTTCTATGCAAACCTTTTCTCCATCAGCGGGTGGGCCACCTTTGATTCAACATCTAATTCAAATCCTATCATTAAAGCATTCCAAATATCATCTTTGTAATTGTTTAGCACAACTCTCCAATCTTCGTAACTAATCGAAATATAAGATCTAATAAGATCACCGACACGAGTGCTCCATATCCCACTTCACGAACCGACTACACTCCCATCCACTAGAACGGTGACTATCATTTTACCATCTCGGGTCATATATTTTAATTGTTTAGCCTTTTTATTCATTTATTCTTGATTCTTTTTATTTTCACTTGAGGTAGGTTGCTTCAAACCTCCATCGACTAATTTTTGTTACGAAGTGGATGATATTTATTGCGGTGTTGATGACGATTGGTGTTTCGAACCACCACTTGCACTTGAAGCCATGACACTCAATACAGTGCTGCCAAAACAAAAAACAAATGCCAACAATAGAAATAATAGTCATAAAATAATATGTATTAAATTATCATATTACTACAACATTAGCAAATTGATAGAGATATACATAGAAATCACAAGATGATATCATTAAAATCACAAGACGCTACTTTCAACGGTTAACATGCCACCAATAAATTTATGTATTAACAACGGGGTAAAACAAAATGTAGTCATGTTGGCAAAACAAAACAGCTTTCAACAGTTACAATATCCAAAAGAAAATATTAAAACAACTAAATAGAGTCGTATTGCTTGAGCAAACTTTCCAAGTGCGGTTGTTCATCAAGATTAGATTGGAAGATTATTGGTGTCTCTAAGTATTCCACTTGACTCTTCAATCTCTTCGATGAATGTATAACAACCCACCAATTGGGATTTTTAAGATCTTTAGAATAGAATACTTGACTAGCCTCGGATTCAAGAATGGCAGGTTCATCATACTCTTTATCAACGCTCTTAAACTACCACCTCCTTAAACAATGTATATTCCATCTCAATAATTTCTTTGATAATACCATACCACATAGTCCAAGTATTTTTGAGATTCTTAACACTCTTTTTAGCTCAAAATTGTGTCCATGCCTTCAAGCAAACACCGTTATCCTGTGTGACAACAGTATCCTCGTGATACTTAGGAGAGAATATGAAACCATTTACACGATACTTTTTATTTGTTTTAGCCTTGAATTGCGACCCTTGAACTAACCGCCACAATGTTTCATTTGTCTTCGTCTCTCCTGATTTCAGCAACTATTTTATGGAAACAAATCATAATTACTACAATGTTTCAATTCTCATCATACTTAATGGAAAGATTAATAAAAATATTAATATTTATATAATCACCTTCTCGGATAATAAAGGGATAAAAGAAGTTTGTTTCTCCACTTCTGTCATTTCAATCCCCTTCCCTTTAGCATGAGACACGAATTTCAGTGATGCTTCATACTCACTGCAATATGTAGTTTGATATAAGTAATTATAACTCCAAATGATAATTAATTCTTAACTATAAACAAACGAAAGACCACAAACCTATAGTTTTCTTGAAGTCCGTCAACATTTAGTCGAAATAATACCCATCGACGTATTTGTTGAAACTGCACATGTGCCAACGTTATAGTTTTATCATCAAGCAAAATCCATTCATCAGAGAACTCTCCACCTTCCTCTAAAAAGGATTCACGTGAGCGTTTATGATTTCCATCAGATGGATTTATCATGTACTCCATGCAATATCTAACGGATTAAAAAACAATTTAGGATTCTGCATTGGAACCTTCAACATACCGTTTATTGCTGGGTATATCTTTAAAATCTTTCATCGTCCTATTTGTATAAGGTAGTAAAAATTAATAACAAGCATTATTAACTTAAATGGGGAATATTTTATTATATTAACATGTATAAAAATCACCTTTCGAACGGATACATCCAATAAGCGCCGGTTGGTCCACAAACCAGGGCTTCATCTGCTAGATGCACAGTGAGGTGAATGATAATATCAAAAAACGTAGGTATGAAATATTTTTCCAACACACACAATGTTTCAACAACCATTTATTTGGCTATGTTAAAGAATAAACTTAATTGTTGGATTGCTCTTCTCAAATCTCAATGTTTTGGAAAGGCATGTTAGAGCAACACAGGTGGCAGATGTTCAATTATGATATAACAATCATGCAACTTTAAAGAGTGCAAAGATGGGGGACTAAGACTTAATATATTGCTTAAATTAGAGGAAAAACTGGTAGGAAGCTTTAAGTCGTTCAAAATTTGGCAGAATTGTCTTTTTTCTTCTTTATCCAAGATAAATGGTGTTGTTAGTTTTATCGTTTTTCCAGTGTGTCCATCAACTTGAATCCATTGACCGATGTGTATGCCCATATCCTTCATATCCAATCGCCCCTTTTCAGTATCATTTGTTTTATTATCATTAAGAATTGTGTTTATTAAATGCTTTGCAACATTCTTTTCGATGTGCATCACATCAATGAGATGTCGAACTTGATGATATGGCCAGTATTCCAAATAAAACAAAATAGATTTTTTTATACCAAGATTCTTTAACTTCAACATTATCACTCTCATTAACATTGTTATACTTTCTCTTCTTAGCGGGAACGTTTGAGACTTTTTCAGGTACATACTTTATATTTCTTAACTTCTCCACAAGTGCATATCCGTTTAGACGAATCGGGGGATGCCCAACTCCTTGTGTCCTAAGTCCTAAACCTCTACCACTCCTAAAAGGATGATCACTTTTAATAAGCATACGATAGTTTGTGTAAACTATCTTCATGCTGTGTTCTAGCCGAATGGATGGAGTGTCAACGCCACAAATAGGACATGCTTTGTAATCATGTGTTACACACCCAAATAAGTTTCCATATGCGGGAAAATCATGAATCCCCCACATTAACATATCTCTCAACGTAAATGGTTGCATTTTGTGCATGTTAATAGCTGGAACTCCTTCCCATAGTTGCTTCAACTCATCTACTAATGGTTGAAGAAAAACATCAATGTCTTGACCCGGTGCCTTTGGCCCAGGAATCAGCAAAGATAAAATTTGGAACTCACGCTTCAAGCACAAATAAGGGTCCACATTATAAGACACGATCATGATAGGCCAGCAACTATAACTACTAGACTGAATAACATGGGGATTGAACCCATCTGTTTCTATATCAAGCCAAACATTGCGCCCTTCCTCGGTGAAATCGGGCCATCTACTTTTTAGCATTCTCCATGGGATAAATCACAAGGATGTTGCTGATAATCCCATGATTTTATTGCCCGATGGTGCCATGTCATTTTATGCGCTATCCAAGGTATAGTATATAATCTCACTAGCCTTGGAATTAAAGTCAAATGTATCAACACTTTCATCGGTTCCTTGCATAACCTTTTCCCTTTCTTTGAGGTCACTGCATATCTCGGTTCTCCACACTAAGGACATTCCTCCAAATCTTCATTCTCTTTCCAGTATAAAATACAGTTGTTAATGCAAGCATGAATGTAATTTGCTTTCATCCTTAGGTCTTTCATCATTCTCTTCATGTGCGAATATTTTTCTGGTAATGTGTTTCCTTTTGGAAGTAACCTCTTTAAGACCGACAAGAGAGAGGTCACGCCATTTCCCGAACAACCAAACTGCTTTTTCAAATTATGCAATTCCATAATTGCGGAGAGAGTAGTCTCAGGACCCTCACATGAAGGGTATAATTTCTCGATCGTCAATTTATTATATTGATTATACTTCTCATTGTCAACATACGATTTTTCAGAGAATCCTTCCTGATTGGGTTCTACACAATGTTGTTCGTGCACTTCGTAACATGCGCTAACTACGTTTCGTAACCTTTCACTCTCATTGTTATCAGCTTCATCATGTTGTTCACAATCAATAGGTTCTACTACGGGACATGTTAGGTTCGATAGTGCTTCACCATGTAAAACCCACTTAGTATATGTCATGTCTACACTATGCATTATCAAATGAACCTTGATATCTACTCCAGTGAAACGTTTCTTATTTCGGCACTTAACACATGGACAAGGAAAGGTCGAGAATTGATTGCCATTGTTTGCAATTACAAAATTAAGAAAAGTCGCAACTCCATTTGTGTTCACCTCACTTATTCTATTCCTCTCATTCATCCACTCTTTGTTCAATGTTTGTGACATTCTGCACTACCAAAAAAATATAGCTTACACACAAGTTATACGACAATACACAAAAATAGAATTATTGATACACATAAGTAAAATCACAATTAGAACATGTAATTTTGTTATAACAAACCTTAAAGTTCAGGGAGGGGGTGCAATTTACCTAGTGATATACTTATGCAATTATATGTTTTAATAGTATAAATCAGTGTATAAAAAAAATCATTTTCTTAAACAGGGTATTAAATACCAGGTCTAGTAATGTTATAAATCAGTGTATAAAAAAATTTCTAAGCTTTGGATTTAATACAAAATAATCAAAAACTTGAACCAAAAAATACATAAAATATGTACCCAACAACAATAAAAAAAATACATTGCATTTTACCAAAAAATAAGTTTGCAACCATCCAACAGCAATCGCAAATCGCAAACTTTCAAAGAATTTTAACCATCCAACAGAAAATTGCAAACTTATATATACATTGCATTTTACCTTATGTGACGAACGAATGAACAGGAGGAATATGACAAACCCTATGCCGATGACGAATAAGACGAATGAACAGCGATTCTACCATTGTGATGTGAGCAAACGAGGTTTGGACGAATGAACCCTAGTATGTGAGCACCGAATGAAAGCTTGTGAGAAACCCTAAGTGATGCGTTGGGGTACATGTATTGGGGTTCATTGTGTGTGTTACAATGAATGCTTTTTTAGGGGTTTTGGGGGGGGGGGGGGATTTGTTTTTCTAATATTGAACTAAAATTAGTAACGGATATACTATATTACTAACACTATTTTACTGTGAGATATAGTAATGGTAAATTACTGTTAGTAATTAAAAAAATAGTGTGTTACTAAAAGCTTGTTTTAGTGTAGTGACTCTAAGTCCGAAAGAATGAATCTCAGATATAAAGCAGCCAAATTCGTTATCATTGGAGACATACTTTACAAAAGAGGATTCATATTGTCCCTACTACGATGTGTTCACCCCTTTGAGGTCGGCTATGTAATACAGGACATTCACGAGGGGTAGTGTGCAAGTCAGATCAGTGGATGATCTCTAGCCAAAATAATTATTACTCAGGGCTACTGGTGGTCGACAATTACAAAAGACGCAACCGAGTGTGTGAGGAAATGTAATAAGTGTCAACGGTTCTTAAGTATCCTTCATTAACCTCACCAGCCACTCTTGTCCATTATAGCATCGTGGTCGTTCGCAGTATGGGGAAATGACCTTATTGGACCACTTCCAAAGGCAGCTTGTGGTTACCAGTATCTGATAGTGGCCATTGATTATTTCTTAAAATGGGTAGAGGCCGAAGCTATAATCTCTATTACCGAAGTTAAAACTTTGAAGTTCATGTGGAGAAATATCATCGGTAGATACGACCTACCTCACACGCTCATATCGGACAATGGAAAACAATTTAAGAACAAATCATTGGAGGCCTACAACAAAAGGGTTAGAATCAATCAATTATTGTCGGCTCAAGACCGACCTCTAGCCAACGGCCAGACTGAGGTCACGAACCGGATGATACTGGTGGGTATTAAAAAGAAGTTAGAGGATGCTAAGGGCATGTGGACTGAAGACTTGTATGGGGTCCTATGGGCGTATAAGACGACAGAGAGGATGCCAACAGGTGAAACGTCATGCATGCTATCCTATGGGTCTGAAGCGGCCATACCTAGTGAGCTCCGACTCCCTAGCCACAGAGTCCAAACATATGATCCCAATTCCAACAATAATGAACAAAGACTTGACTTAGATCTAATCGAAGAAATACGAGAGGATGATGAGGTTCGACAGTCTACTTACCAGCAGAGAGTTGCCAGGTTTTATAATAAGAGGGTAAAAGCGAGGCCGATAGCCATGAGAGACTTGATTTTGAAGAAAGTTTGGTAGAAACCCAACAAAATGCATCTAAATTGGAATGGGCCATATTGGGGTACAAAAGAAGTCGTCTTAGGGACCTACAAGTTAGAGAATTTAGAGGGTGAACCCTTCTCAAAGCCCTAGAATGCTGACCATTTGAAGAAATATTATCGGTGAACTGTTGTCCTGCTTATCAGTTTTACCTACCAGTTTGTACAATAGTTTTTTGTTTGTATGACGACAGTTTTTAGTATAAAAGCTCAATTATTAATGAGAAATGCAAGTGTTGGCTCACATATTCTTACCATTACTAACTATATGCATGGTTTGGTTAAAATACATCTCGATGATAATAGTGTATTAGAAGTCTCGGCTCCTCATACACTCTCAATAACATCGAGAGGGGGATTCAGTGTAATAACATCATTAATTTGGTGACTAAAAATTAAAAACCATTTGATTATGGTTACTTAAAACATCACTATGTAGTGAAATAAGTCAAAACCTTCTTGGTGAGATGAGTGTGTATAAAGAGACGAGGCTCATCCATACACCTTCAAAAAATGATGAGAGGGGACTAGCATCATTAACATCTTTAATTTGGTGATTCAATATTATAAATCATGTTGTTATGGTTATTGGCGAGACGAGATTGTATGAAGAGACGAGGCTCATCCATACACCCTAAAAAATGATGAGAGGGGACTTGTATCATTAACATCATTAATTTTGTGATTCATTATTAAAAAACATTTTATTATGGTTGTTTATACATCACTCTTCCGTTGATATGAGAGCGTATGAAGAGGCAAGATTCCTCATACACTCTTAAAAATGCTGATGGAAGACTTTAACGGTGAATCGGACAAATCTCGTCCATTTTCTTGTTGTTACTATGAAGAAATGACCTAATTATTTGATAACTAGAGCTTATAGTAAGGTTGACTCATAAGCATTATGTTTAAAGCATCCAAAAATATCGCAAAAATGAGTAATATATATAAATGACACAAGACTTACAAAAATTTATATGATAGCCTCGACAAAAATAAGCATTCAAACCATTAACAAAAAAAGAAAAAGTGTTAAAACTATACAATATGGGTCAGATGTTCAGTCAAAATTAAGAGATGAGTTACAAAAAGAGGGACGTAAATGGCACACACAATCTCCCTAAAAAGATTGAGAAGGTACTGGAAGACTTTAAACTCGACTATCGGCCTTTTAAATAAGGACGTCATCAGTATTTGGTCGTGTCTAGGCATCATCAGTAACCGCATTATCATTAGGATCCATGAAGTCAAAAGCCTGTAGCTTGTTGGCTAAGTACGAGACCTCAGGGTACTTTAGGGTTTTCCCACATGAGGGAAGTTCGGGCTCTCATGTCCAGATACTAGAGACTAGATCTAGAAAACTCCTCAAGGGCCTTGAAGTCCTCCATAGTCTTCTGTTTAGTCGCCTCTATTTGAAGCCCCCATCTCAACCTCACGCTTCTTGATTAGCTCAGCCTTTGCATCATCATACTCATTGTCCTTTGTATAAGTTCGTCTTAGCCCTTCTTCTCCATCTCTTCAACCTTGACCTTATGGGAATGGTCCTTCTTCCCCAAGGCCTCCTTGGGTGATGTTTTCTTGACTTTAACCGCAAAATAGACCTTGCAAATATTGGCATAGTTATCTTGGACCCACTCGGCCAGTTGATGGAAGGAAAATAGGGACTGCAAAGACATGTAATAAAATAGTTGTTAGTACGAGGATACACTTGGCAAATATAAAAAATGATATAGAGCTAAAGATAATTACAACCCGGTGAACTCTAAAATTAACCAAACATCCAGGTCCCATGGACCTAAAAAACCACCGATCAGAGGATGGTAACTATGAGTCGACGGTAGCCATGGCCCTAGATTGGTCTCCAATAATAGAGTCTGAGTTGATTCTCCTCCGTCCTCCTTGTAGTATTTTTTAATTGGGTAGGAGGATTAGTATGACCATCGATTGACTTTTTCATTCTTTGTCCCCCCTTGGCTTGGTCAGGACCACTTACGGTGGACTTTTTAGTCTTATCAGCCTTTTGGACTGTAATTTTGCTAAGAATATTCATTGCAATCGGAGCAACCATCGCCCAAATTTGGTCCGAAGTATTCTCTGGATGACTTGCAAGTAAATAAGAATAAAAGATAGGTCAGTACAAATATGGAAAGAAGTGGTCGCATCTATAGTTGAAGAAAAATAACTACAACTTACACAACTCTGTCAGAGGGTCAAGCCTCAGACTTGTTCATTTAAGGTACTTGGGGGTCATTAGCTTCTAGAACTCTAACAATCCATCATCGTCCCTTTTTTACCTGAGTTCATCAATTTATCCATATCATCTATACGTAGGTCGGGGCCAAGCCTGGCCTAACGTGTGGCTTTTTCCCATCTCTACGGCACTCTCGGAGTAGTGGCATCACTGGGAGCGTCAACATCAAACTCCGAGGCACCCGATATGAAGAAATATCGGGGTTTCCACTTATGGTTTGAATTTTGGTTAACGAGAACAACATTTTTATCTATGTTCATGGGTACGATATGATAGTATCTAAGTTGTGCCTTAGAGCAAAAAATGTTATAACATGTCCAGTAGACCAAGATATGGAGGTCAGTCTTGTGGATCAGATGCTAGAATTGGAAAAGGCCGATAAGGATCCTCTAGGCATTTGGGGAAATTTATATGGGGGATATCCCCAGGATGGTAAGAATCGCCCTTATGTTAGGGTGAGTGGGGAGTCTAAAGATGAAATAGATGGCTATCTCGCCCTCTCGGCCATTATAGGCCCTCTCGTCCTTGGTTGGTAATCTCATATGAATTGTGGACTTAACACCAAAAAAATGTCTCCACAACAGAAGGTCTATTTCCCAGATGATTCTAAGGAAGGTTTGGGCATAGCTGGTGTCAAGTGGATCTTTGTCTGAATTGAAAGAGTCATCCTCAACCTTAATGTCCGAGACACCACCTGTCCCCTACTAACAAACTCGACCCTAAGATGGGAACAATCATAGGTAGAGGTGTAAAGATAACCTCCACCCTCATCTCATCATCATAAAAAATGTCATGGACAAAGGGGTTGGAGCGATTTGATGACTCAGCATGACTGGAAGATGGCACGGCCTCAGACCCATACAAGTGAGAAGACGGAACCCTCATGGTCTCATCAAAAGAATCTTCCCTTTGATGCTTTAGAAGTATAAAAGTTATAGCTAGAAGAGGATGACATAGATTGGTCCTTTCTGGGATGGACTACCAATCTTGGTATCACTACTAATATCTATGACACTCGACTTAGCGAATTACGAGTATGTGATTCACAGAGATGGATGTTCTACATCTATGGGGGTTGGGTTTATTGGAAGTGTTGTTTTGGCCTCAGTTTTTCGTTTAGCCTCGGCCTCAGCTCTACGTATCTCCTCAAGAATTTTTAACCTCAAGTACGATTACTGGTGTCCTAACTGGTAGAGCCTCATGTACATTCAAACATGAATAAGTTTTGACTGGGTTTGACTTTCGGATCAAAATGGAAACTTAAACATTTATAAATGTTTATTATGAAGAACTGTTAAGGGAGATTCACCGGAGAAGTCGACCGGAGGGTTACCTGGAAATCCAATTGATGGTGAAAAATCTAACTAAACCTTAATAGCCACCTTATCAAACTTCGTACAGCCAAAAACTTACTGAGAATTCACTAAGAAACCCCTAGAACAACCTCTATCAGCCGCAAAAAAAAAAACTCAACAGAAAATAAAAATATGTAGAAATGCTTTAAAACATACTGGAAATAATGAAGACCAAAAACGAAGGCCTGAAAGTGAAGGAATCCCTAAAATGCATTGGAGCACGTCAGAGAGAGAGAGAGAGAGAGAGAGAGATAAGGTTTTAGGTTTTCCAAAAATGGAAGAAGGACGGGGTTTTTTTGGATGAATAAAAGAGAAAATGTATGATTTGTGGGTTATTTAATTAGTGCAATCATTGCACACGAAAAATAAAACGTCAAAGCATTAGGTGACAAGACCCTAGGGCACGCCTGCAACCTCCTATCCTATGCCAATACGCCAAACTACACAACTTATGACAAGTTTCCAACCAAAGACATTCTTGCCCTCAGCCAAACAGTTACATGTCCTATAAGCAACCTCAGACATCAGGGGGCCTCATCCTCATAAGGGTTAAGCGAACTATACCCCACAACCTTCCACTCTCGTTGAAGACTAAAGGTTAGGGGTGATTGATATACCCAAATATAGTTTCGTACCTAAACAAGTTCAACACAGACTGGCTGACATTACTCAACACCCATCAAGTAGACATACCCATCCATCGACACAGTAAAGGTCATCCTCAAATATTAGCAAATAAATTTCTATTGGGACCACTGCTTCTGTCTCGAAGGCTAACAGGTATGGGGATTTTGCCGGTTGTTATTCTCGGCATTGTCCTATATGCCAAGAGTACACTTTGTAGTCCATTGATTTAGTTTCCCTTGGCATCATCCAATCTTTTATATTTATCCCATCGAGCAAAGTCTTGTGTGTAACTTATGTGTGCATATTGCATTGGGGGTGGCTAGGAGCGGTATGTAAGCTCTAGATTTTGGAGTGAACCTAATAGTCTTCAAATTCTTGGTAATCAAAATGCGTGCCTTGGTTGGTGATGAAGTCATATATCATCCCACAACGAAAAATGATGTTCTTCCACATGAAATGGAAGACCTTCTCACAAGTAATATCTACCAGATGCTCAGGCTCCACATATTTAGTGAAGCAGTCCACTGCCACGACTAAGTATTCAAACATTCCTCTTATTTTCGACAGAGGATCGACCAAGTGAAAGCCCCGCATGACAAAGGTCTAAGGGTATGTGATAGGTGCGAGTGAGGCCATTATTGTTCTTGGGATCACAACATACTTCTGGAAATTATCCCATCGCCATACATAGTCAGTGCAATCCTCTTTCATGTTGGTCTAGTAGTAACCTTGTGTGATTACTCGCTTGACTAGTGATCACCCTGCTGAGTGTGCCCCATAGGAACTGTTGATGTAAAAAACTAGACTTAATCTAATTTTATAATCAAAAATAAAAATATGTATTTATAATGGTAAATAAAATGAGAGAGTTTTTAGAGTGGTTCAGTTATGTAAGAAAGCCTACGTCCACTGTTATTATATAGATTTCAGAGGTTACGAAAAACTAGGTATCCTTATTACTAAGAATATCCTAGAATCCGTTCTACCTTGCCCTTGATGAAGGGGATACAATGTATTTATAACAATTCGGAGATTAAGGGGTAGAATGTCAAGGAATGGAACACCTTTATACATTAAGCATTTACATCCTTACATAATGAATGTGGCGATTGATTGTATAAATCACGTGTAGTATAACTCTTGGTATGGTGATGCTTCACTATTCTCATTGGTTGGGCTTCTTCGCATTGGTCGGCATTCTTTGTGTTGGTCGGCATTCCTCATGATGGTCGGTAGAGTTACTATCTGTTGACTAGGATTTTGGCCATATATGAGGGAACATGTTCACTTATGATTACTCCACGTAGATGGATAATTTTTGACATAAACAGAATCCCTCAATGTTCCATGCTTGATGCTTGGATGAATGTATGGAGCAATCAGCCCTAAAGTAGATCGAATTGTTCTCATGATTATTAATTGGCAGCCGACCTCCCACACTTGAAAATTTTTACTGGCGTTATTTGAAAATGGAATTTTTATAAATAATTTGAATTTTAGCGGACCACTAAAGGGTAAATGGGTATTTTCACATTTTGATTTGCTAAGCCGTCGGAATGTTGAAAACACACCACTTAAGTTGTTTAATAGAAGTTTAAAACAGTTTAAATGGCTCCGAACAATTTTTTTAATAAACCCTTTTTACAAAACAAACTACCAACACAAGATGTGAATGAAAATAGTTATGAACTAGATATTTCAGGTATACGTGACCATGATTTGAAAAACAAAACTAAAGAAGTATAAATAAGCATAAGATCAGAAGAGACAAAAGGAAGGCTAAACATGCAAGTACACAGGTATTTTAACGTGATAAAACCCCACCCAATTGGGGAAACATCCACGGAGGTGTCTACACCTCAAAAACAAAATCCCCTAAAATGAGTTGTAAGGTTACAAATTAAGAACACAACCAGACCTATACTAAGTCAAGAATTTATACCAGTTCCGTTAGGCAAATCTGACTTCTCCGAAGGCTTTGAAGTTTTCTCAGTTGTTCTGCAGCTTTGCACCCCTTCTCCTTTTAGCTTTACGTCGACTCTAAGGTAAAAAATCTCTCTACCAACACAGTTTTAGTGTTGTAGTGTGAAATGTGTAGTGTATTGATGTGCCTAACACATGCATGGAACACACACACACACTCTTATACAAGCCAATATTCCTATAAATTACAAATTTCTTCTAAAATGATATGCAAGATTATGAAACACTATTTCTTGAAAACTAAGCTCCCTTTTTGAGTTAGATCGAGAGATAATCTTTTTATCTAAACGATCCAAGATCCTATATACTTTCTCTTAATTATTTACGAATCTATTTCATAAATTGTGAAATATTAGCTGGAAAGTACAAACGTCTCAGGATCTGAAGTAAACCTTAAAATCTATTTTTCTCAAAACATGAAACAAAAAAGAGATTTGTTGGCTGAACGTTTGATAAAAACATTGGAGTACAAAAACAGCAACAGATAAATGATTTCTAGATAAATAAATCAAACCTAACAATTCTAAGTGATTTTTATCACAGAAGAATCAAATCCACAATATCTATGGAAGAGAAATGAGATCTAACTCGGTGACGAATTGGAAAAGAAATTTAAAACTAGAGAGGATATGATCACGAATAAGAATAAACTCTCAAAAACTCGCAAGGAATTTTCTGGCAAAATTTTGCAAGATTTTGGTTACGATTTCTATTTCTCTTGTTATTCTCTCTCTCTCTCTCTCTCTCTCTCTTCTCTCTCTTTTTTCTCTCTCACAACTCACACTGCCCAAAGATTATATTATCATGAACTAGGGTCTCTATTTATATAGGACGATGGAAGGATATGGAACGGGTGATCAAAACAACGGCCATGATTGATTCTACCAAAACGAGTGTAAATCTTGTGGCTCTTAATGCATCGTTCTCAAAAGCATTGTGATTGGATCGAAAGATAAGTCTTAGATCGAGTTAGAACATATGTAGGCCATCGATGAAATTGATCGAACATTTGAAACTAGCTCTCAGTTATGTGAGGTAAAGAAAACACAATCTCAGCCGATATAATTCAGACACGTGTATGGCTTCGATTACATATAAAACGTGTGTCTTAAACTCTTAAAAAATCTCAGTTTCTACCTCACATGTTCTAGACGGTTTGGGTTCCTACACAACCAAGTTTTTAGGAATTATAAAATATTTTAATAATACACAAAACCTAAATTTAAAATGTTTAAAAATTCCAAAAAAATATTAGAAAATTATTTTGATAAATGTTAACACTCATACACATAAAGTAATATATATGCAACATAAAATATGCAAACATAGGTGCAGTGTTGGTATATTACCTTTGGTACCATTAGAGGATCATTAAAGTTGATGTAGATTCTGATGTTCTTTGGTAGAAAGGGTATGACTCTAATTTTGTCACTATTTCCAACTAGATGAGCACCTATATTGTATAGAATCAAGTGAGTAAAAAATATAGGGTGCTTCAATCTCTCCCTTTGGAAATATAAGACATAATATCCTTTGAGTCATCGAGGACTCGTAGGGATAAAAAGATACGAAAATCTTATTCCTATATAAAAATCTATCTACCCCGTATCCTAGAAAAAAAATTACATTACTCAACTAAATACAAATTAATACCCTATCAATATTCTGATGTAAAGGAGCTATTGATTCCTGAAAATAAGATATCTAAGATCAAGTATTTTAGTTGAAGTGACCAAAAATATGTCCAATTGGACTCAAATTTCTCCCCCATTTTGTCTCAAATGGACAAATGGTAGACCCAAATATACATAAGCAAATAAATATACATAAAAGATAAATATATATCAACGCATAAACATCAACGAGTAATGTCAAGGATCTCCTACATAAAATAGATATAAGAGGTATCTTTTATCATTTTTTAAATAATCGTACCCTATATACTCAAAGATCAATCATTAGAATGAGTATGATCGAATGATATATTATGTGATGACAAATATTTATTCAAGAAATATCATGCCAATAGATTTCTGTAGAGATTCAAATCTTAAATTATCTAAAGGGTTTGTGAACAAATCAACTAATTGAAGATCTGTAGGCAAATAGATAATTTTCAATTCCTTAGATTCTACTAATTCACGAATAAAGTGATATCGAATGTTAATGTGTTTTGTGCGAGAATGTTGAATAGGATTTTTGGAAATATTAATTGCACTTTGATTATCACAATAGATATGTAACTTATCTTAAATTATTCCATAGTCTTTTAACATATGTTTTATCCAAAGTAATTGCGAACAATAACTTCCTGTAGCAATATATTCTGATTCTGCGGTGGATAATGATGTACAATTTTGTTTCTTACTAGACCAACCTACAAAATTATTTCCTATGTAATAACATGATCCTGACATACTTTTACTATCATCGAAACACACAACCCAATTAGCATAGGTGTAACCTATTACAGAAGTGAATGTGCCATTGGTGTACCAAAGACGTAAGTTGAGAGTTCCTTTAACATATTTTATGATTCGCTTAATGCACAATAAATGACTCTCTTTAGGTGCATTTTGATATCTAGCACATAAAGAAACGGTTTAAATAATCTCGGGTCGAGAGGCAATTAGGTATAGTAGAGTTCCTATCATGCTATGATAAAGTGTGGGATCAATCGATTTCCCATATTCATCCTTAGACATTTTTATCGAAGTACTCATGGGTGTCCTAACATCTTTTCCTTTTTCTGACCTAACTTGTTTACAATCTCTAAAGTGTATTTGGATTGCAATATGAATAATCCTTCTTGATTTTGTTTTACCTGAAGTCCTAAAAATAATTGTAACTCCCCCAGAAGAGACATTTGAAATTCTCCATGCATAACTTTCGAGAAGTTTTGATCCTCGGTTAGGGAAGTAAATCCAAAGATTATATCATCTACGTGGACTTGGGATATAACTACAGTTTTGTCAAAAATTTGTGACAAATAGAGTTAGATCATTCCCACCTCGCCTAAAATCGTTATTTAATAAAAACGTGGACAATCGTTCATACCAAGCATGAGGTGCTTGTTTTAGACCATATAGAGCCTTTTTCAGTCAATAGACGTGATTTGGATGGTGAGGGTCAATGAACCCTTTAGGTTGTTCTATATAGATTTCCTCAGTTAAAATACCATTAAGAAACACAGACTTTACATCCATTTGATAGAGAGTGAATTGGAAATGACAAACTATTGCTAAGAGTAAGCAAACAGACTCAAAGCGAGTGACAGGTGCAAAGGTTTCCTCGAAATCTATTCCTTCAATGTGAGAGTATCCCCGAGCAACTAATCTCAACATGTTTCTAATGACCATCCCATAATCAACTGATTTATTTTTAAAAACCCAATGTGTGCCAATAACCTTTTTATTTTCTGGCCTGGGCACAACATACCATACGTCATGAACGAGAAATTGAAGAAGTTCCTCATGAATAACACTTATCCACAATGAGTCACGAACGGCTTCATTTACATTATTTAGTTATATGAGAGACACAAAGCATGCATAATGACCAAAATTACGTAGCTGGGGTCTTGTACAAACAAGCTCGGTAGGGTTACCAATCACACTATCTAGGGGATGATCTTTCGAAACCCAATTATGCACCTTAGGGGTCTCAGGTGGTAAAGGATCATCTATCTCTGAAGATTTTCTATTTAAAATATTTTCATACTCATCCACGATAGTTGGCCCTACGGATTTACTCTCAACATTAGTGTCACTAACAATCACATTGATGGATTCCATTAAAGTTTTAGTACGAAGATTATATACATGATAGGCTCTTCTATTGGGAGAGTAACCTAAGAAAATGGTTTTATCACCTCTGGTTTCGAATTTGGACAAATGTTCTCTGTCCTTACACACATAGTAAACACTTCCAAAGGTTCTAAAATATTTTAGGTTAGGTTTCTTCCCATACCAAAGTTCGTAAGGTGTCTCTTTCCTAAGTTAGACTATGTTTATAATATGACAAGCAGTCCTAATAGATTCAACCCAAGAGTACTTAGGGAGGATTTTGGCATGAATCATACTTTTTTCATTTCTTGAATAGTTCTATTCTTTCGTTCAACTATACCTCTTTGCTAAGGGGTTTTAGGAGCGCTAAATTCATGTTGATATCCATTTTAGGTACAATATTCAGTTTCTCCTATGTCTTTAAACTCTCCACCTCGATCATTACGGATACAATTTACTTGACTATCCTTTTCATTCTCAACACGTAAGAGAATTTTTAAAAATTCTTGAAAGGTGTCAAATTTTTGTGTAAGGAAATCTATCCAAGTAAAACGGGTAAAATCATCAACCATCACTAAGATATAGCTGCTTCCACATAGTCTAACAGTTCTAGCAGGATCCATTAGGTCCATATGGATGAGTTATAGAGGTTTAGTAGTGAATAAATCTTTGACTTTTTAGGTGCAGACTTAACCATTTTTCCTTCTTGGCAAGGCCCATAAACGATATTTTAAAATGGCTTTATTTTGGGAAGACCTCTAACTATTTCTTGAATTTACCAAGGCTATCAAAATTTATGCGACCCAACATATTATGCCAAATCTCATTTTCATCCATTCTGGCAATGTTACAAACCTCGTTACTTGTATTAATTGTATAACATTTATCTGGAGTATAAAGGCTTGTAATAATGTAGTCACCATTTTCATTCAAAAAATTTCAATTATTCTTTGAAAATGTGACAGTATGGTTAGAGTCACAAAATTGTGATATACCCAGCAAATTTTCTTTTAGACCTTTTACTAAATGTACATCTTCTAAAGTAGGTAACCCTTTTTCATGGAGTGTCCATTTACCAATGATCTGGGCTAATACACCATCACCAAACAAAAATTTTCCTTCTGAGAAGCTAGTTTTATTTGAAATTTTGGTATCATCTCCGGTCATGTGTTTAGAACATCCCGAATCTAAATACCATCCAGATGCTCTGTGCTCAGCTTTAAAAGCACCAATCACGATATTATATCTCATATGGTGTATTAATTTGTCCTTTCTAACCCAAATTGCTCTGGTTTTTAAGTGTTTATGCTGATTAGGTCGAATACTGTAAAATTTACGAGCATTAGATTTTTCTTTAAAAGATTTTTCCACATATTTTTTAATTTTCTCAAATCTTTGAGCATTTGATTTATTGATGAACCTAGGGTTCCCTTTTGTTGATGATCGTTTAGTATTAGATCTTTTCTCCCTATTACAATTGTTAGAGTTCTTATTTGGTTATCTAGGAAGAATATAGTTATTTCTGCCTTTTCTCGAGTAGTTAAAGTTATGATAAATAGTTGAACGAAGGACCAGTTTATATAGACGTTTAGCAAAACATCTATCAAAATAATGTCCACAGACATCAAAATACGAGCAATAAAGATGGCTTGTAGGAGACTTATCCATAGGAAGGTTGTTAAACATAGTTTTGCTTAAAGGTTGGAATCTATCCTTTTTCTAGAAGGCACAAGTTAGAAAGACGATTCACATTGTCTTATAGGAGGACAGATGTATTTAGCTTTATGTTCAACATTAAGATGAGAATTAGTTGACTCACCATTGTCTATCTTTTGTTGTTTTAAATCAAAATCTTTTTTCAAGGATTGAAAGTCTGGGCAAGTTTCAATAGGTCTTTTCCACCGAACACAAACTTAACAATTTCAAGATTTTTAGTTTGTTTGTTAGTATTGGGACAAAATCATATTCTAGTTCTGTCATCAGAATTGGCTTTACTTTCAACAACAAAGTCTTCAAAACAATTTGAGTTATTTTCAAATTTCACAAATTTTTTTAAGACTGTTGATGTCTTTTCTTTAGTTTGTTCTAATTCTAACAACGTTCCCTTATATTTCTTCTCCGGAATTTCATTTGATTCAGATAAGTCTTTGATTTTTTTTAACAAAAGTCTTAGTCTCATTCTCATAAACTAGACATTGAGAGGTGTACTCTTCACCATTCTATTTGAACATTTGGCTTAAGGCTTCTATTTTCTTGGTGATGCCCTTGACTACTTTTTCAAGTTTAGTGCTTTTCTTGAGGGTGTATAGTGTGTGAATGTCTGGGAGGTTGTCATTGTCGGAGTCACTAAGTGTGATGTGTGCAGTGTCTCCTGAAGATTCATTTTTAATAATCACACACACGTTTACATCATCAATAACACATTCCCTTTGAGTAACATACACAGAATTTGAACTGCTAATGGACTTTATACGAGTAGCATTCTCAAGAAATATAACAGATAAACCATTAGGAACAGTATCATTCAGCATAACATGATTAGAGATACTATTATCAAATTCACTATTAGTCATAGGCCTATCATCAGTGTAAATAATTTTGGCAAAGAATAACATACAAGGGTAAAAAGAATTAGATGACTCATGCTCATCAGTTTCTGATTCGCTAGAATCATCTGAGGTCTTGCACAAATTAGCCCTATTGTTTTTGTTACTTTTATTCAAATTAACTATACAATCATTGTCTATATGTCCTAATTTCCCACATCTAAAGCACTCAATATTTTTTAGATATTTTCCAGGTTTATTGTGGTTATCATTTTGTTGTTTGTCATGTCTTTTCTCATGAGGTTTATTATTAGAAAACTTTGAATAAGTTTGAATAACCAGGTTTGCCTTGTCTACTTGCAACCTTATTTATAAATTTTAATATTTTCTTAAACTGTTTAGACATTAAGGCAATATTACTATCCAAATTTTCTAAATTATAGTCCTCGTCAGAATCTAAGTCAACATCAGGGAAATTGAACTCAGGTTTGGTCAACTTAGAGGAAAAGACAAGATTAGAGTTGACTGTTTGTTTTGGGATTGAGTTATATGTTTCTTAAACTCCAATTCCATTTCCACTGTTCTTAACTTGCTATTGAGGAGTTTAGGTGTTAAATTAGGATCATCCATCTCCTCAATGGCATAACGCTTGTTATCAAATTTTTGTGGTAGTGAACTTAGAATTTAAAAAATAATTCCTTGCTATCATACATAATTCCATTAGCATGTAGTTTAGTCACTATAACTGTTAGTCTAATATAGAAGCCATCAAATGACTCTGTCTTAGTCATGATCAAAGTGTTGTACTGCTGAGTTAACATTTGGGTTTTAACAGCTTTAACACGTGTGTCTCCTTCACGTGGAGTCACTAAAGTGTTCCATTCTTCGTTAGAAGTAGAACATAAAGATATTCTCTTGAATTCGTGTTCATTTATAGACATAAATATGTCATTTTTGCCTTTATTATTTCTAAGTGAGGCATGTTTCTCTTCTTTAGTGTATTAACTAAGCAGTTTCCTAATCCTTTCATTGCTTTCGTCTGTTTTTGGTTTAGTAGGATAAGTGTATCCATTTTCAATAGCATCCGAGGCATTGTCTTCCAACGTACCTTGGATGAAAGCAACCATCCTCGCTTTCTAGTAAGGGAAGTTGGTTCCATTAAAGAGAGGTGGCCTAGAAAGGTTACCTAATATCTCAAATTTCTCGTCCATTGTTTATTTTGAAAAATAACTCAGAAACTCGGGATCTAAAAAGATTTTATAAAACCAACGCTCTAATACCAAATGAAAATACACCACTTCAGTTGTTTAATAGAAGTTTAAAACAGTTTAAATGACTCTTAACAGTTTTTTTTAATAAACTCTTTTTACAAAACAAACTACGAACACAAGATGTGTATGGAAATAGTTAAAAACGATATATTTCAAGTATAGGTGACCAAGTTTTGAAAAACAATACTAAAGAAGTCTAAATCATCACAAGATCAGAAGAGATGAGAGGAAGATTAAACATGCAAGTACACAAGTATTTTAACGTGGTAAAACCCCACCCAATTGGGGAAACATCCATGGAGGTGTCTTTCAAACACAAAATCCACTAAAATGAGTTGTAAGGTTACAAACTATTAACAAACTAAGCACACAACCAGACCTATACTAAGTCAAGAATTTATACCAGTTCCGTTAGGCAAATCTGATTTCTTCGAAGGCTTTGAAGTTGTCCTAGTTGTTCTGCTTCTTTGGACATCTTCTCCTTTTAGCTTTACGTCCACTCTAAGGTAAAAAATCTCTCTACCAACACGGTTTTAGTGTGAAATGTGTAGTGTAGTGATGCTCCTAACACATGCATGAAACACACACACAAACACTTATACAAGAAAATATTTCTACAAATTATAAATTTCTTCAAAAATGATATGCAAGATTCCGAATCACTATTTAACTAAAATTCCTTTTTGAGTTAGATCGAGAGACAACCTTGATATCTAAAAGAGCCAAGATCTTATATACTTTCTTTTATTTATTTACGAATCTATTTCAAAAATTGTGAAATACTAACTGGAAAGTATAAACATCCCAGGATCTGAAGTAAACCTTGAAGTCTATTTTCCTCAAAACCTGATACAGAAAAGAGATATATTGGTTGAACGTTTGATAAAAACATTTGAGTACAAAAACACCAACAAATAAATGATTTATAGATAAGAAATCAAACCTGACAATTCTAAGTGATTTTTATCACAGAAGAATTAGATCTACTATTTCTATGAAAGAGCTATAACTTCCCTTCCCTATGTTCAATCATTTCCTTCCTTCCCCAGCGTATCAGTTCTCTTCCTTTTGAGGAAGATCCGTCATTAGTTAGAAAATGAATATCCTCTGTCGATTCCAAAGTCATTGATAGAGTCAAGTAAGGTAAGGTTTTCTACGAATCAAGCTTTAAATCGCATTCTGAGCCTATTGATTCAATTCCTAACAAGTCATATCTCTCTCCTTCACTTAAAACACAGCCTATCATGAAGAAGCGTATCTTTTTAGATCTGTATACAGGCCAGGTACCAATCAACATATCTAACTTGATCGTCCCAAGTGGAAAAACGTTTTCTCCCAAGAACATAATGAGGGTCCTATGATATGGCTCCAACTGTGAAAGTTTTAAATTCAAACTATCGAAGCAAGGGTAAAACATGATGTTTGCCGAGATACCATTATCCACCAGTACTCTCGAGATGATTGCATCCTTCATTCTCATATTGATCATTAGAAGATCATCGTGAGGATACAAAATTCCTTCCAGATCATTTTTGGAAAAACCAATGACCAACTTATCTTTGTTAAACTTCCTCAAGCAATCCTGTTCTACTAGATTTATCCGATGTATATAAGAACAAGCTTGTGCCTCATTGAGGTAAACTTTTCTCTCGACGGTATGATCACCCCATCCTACATCTCCACCTGTAATCATGTTACAATTGAATGAACAAAAACTAATTGAAAAATACCTCACGCTCAGGTTGTCTTAGCCTTTTTAGGAGATCGGGGTCATCTTCAGGTTCATCTTCATGGTCCCTTTTCTTATCGTCTCTTGGTCGGCAAAGAGACTTGGACCTCGGTCGAGTTCTTTCGTTGGTCCCGCCACCATTCTGGTGATCAACGTACTTATTCAGCTTTCCTCGTCTAATGAGTGCCTCTATCTCATTTTAGAGAGGTATACACTACTTACTCGTATGACAGTGATCTTTATGGAACACGCAGTACTTGGATTTGTCCTTTTTTTAGGGGTTGTAGTCAATTTTCCTGGCCAATTCAGTTCTTCGCTATTCTTGATCTCTTCCAGAACGTGGTTTATATCCACCTTTAAGGAAGTATAATTTGCGTACCTCCTCATGGGGTCTTATGCTTCTTTGTCTTTCGACTGCCTGCTACCACCATTATGCTGGTGATATTTCCTCTCTGATTTACCTTCAGCTTTAGTTTCGGCCTTTGCCTCTGCATTCTTCTTCACAGCCATAGCTCTTTCGGTATTCATAATTTTGGCTACTTTGGCCATCAATTCAGCCATGGATTTAGGGGGATCCTTGGCCCCCTATATATATATATATGTATATATATATATACATATATACATATCAATCCTACACCATTAGGTTAACACCACTTGGTACGAAGCATTTTATTATTTCAACTACATCTACTAGTTTCACTCAGTAGCAATATTCACAAGTTCATATATCTATTTATATATACACTTATTCCCATCATCCTTATACATATATATACTCTTTCTGAACACCTGGGCTAAAACCCATTAGCACCCCTTACCATAATAATCTTGCACCCTCGGGTTAATACCCATTAGTGCACTTAATAATAACATCATATAATAGGTATACGCACATCCTATTAAAATTCATAGGTATTCATCCAACCTAAATTACATACATCTCATACGTATTTAAATCTCATTACTACGTACGGTATATTTAATTAAATTACTATCACTCATGTAATTCTTGTACCCCCAGGTTATCACCCATTAGTACCCTTATCAATCATAATATTGTACCCCCGGGTTATCACCCATTAGTACACTTAACAACTATATTCTTGTACCCCCGGGTTATCACCCATTAGTACACTTAACAATCATCTTCTTGTACCCCCGGGTTATCACCCATTAGTAAACTTAACTATAATATTCTTGTACCCCCAGTTTATCACCCATTAGGACTCCTATCAATCATAGCATATAATAGGCATACACATATCCTATTAAAATTTATAGGTGTTCATCCAACCTAAATCATATACATCTTATACGTCTTTTAATCTCATTATTGCATATAATATATTTAATTCGATTACTACAGCTCACATGTTCTTATACCCCCGGGTTATCACCCATTAGTACACTTTAATAATTATAGCATGAAATAGGCATACACACATCCTATTAAAATTTAAAGGTATTCACGCAAGCTAATTATGTAAGTTTTATACGTATTTTAATCGCATTCGTTCGTATAATAAATTTAATTCGATTACTGTCGCTCACGAAATCTCCAAGGCCAATGTATCGTTCCGAATATTTTAAAGTATTATTTCCCAAATACTTTACAAAATTTTTACACTAGACTAAGTCCATCGAATAATAATTTTCTCGCCCAAATATATTTCATAAATTGATTTGGGGGTAAAAGTGAAAATTTCCAAATTTCCATCCTGTCTCTCGAACGAGAATGGGATGTCGCTCGAACGACTTCCACGTGTTGTTCGAACGACTTCGCGCAAGATAGGATCTCACTCGAACGACTTCGCGCGAGATCGCGCAAGATTCCACTGTTCGTCTTCTTCCCCAAAATTCGGCGTTTTCCCAATATTTTTAACCCTAAAACCTCCATTCCTCAATTCCAAATGCCCAACAACAAATCCAATTGATGTTCTAACATATATAGATGATTTCTAACAACCTAAAATCATTAAATCTTACTCATACATCAATAAATTTCGAAATCCCCAATTTAAACCATTAAACCCTAGTTTTCCAGAGTCAATTCAAATACCATTTTTAACCCATATTTCTTCTTGAAAAATTACCATAAATCCGTGGATGATATTCTTGAAATTAATCTCTTAAAATTTCACTCCCAAAATAAATTAAATCATCCCATTTTCATCAAATTAATACTCATAAATTTGAGGGGTTAACACCTATTCTAACATGAACATAATTATCACCAAATTAAAAAGTAATAAACACTTGCCTCGAATATGATGGTATGATCTGTTGGAGATGTTGGTATGGATGCGTTCCTTGTCTTACGCTCCACGCGACGGCGATCTCGGTGGTGGAAAACGATACCGAAAGGGTTCGGCTCTTTGGGATTTTCTCCCCCTCTCTCTATAAAACTCTCTCTTGAGTTTTTTGTTTGTGAGCTCTAATATCTCCCTCATATGGCTGATTTACCACCCCCAATTTTCGTCCATTTGGTTTTTCCAAAAGTTGAAATTACAAAATTGCCCCTACGGGGTGTCGGTTTGGCCTAAAATCACACGGAGTCCAAATAAAATACCCGGATAGTGTTTTCTGACTATCTCGACCCTCCTGGACTCAACGGCGAACTCAAAATGACCGTACGAGATACTTAAAAATAATTTACCTTTTTATTCCATTCAATTAGTCCCGACACAACTCACACGCGTGTTCCAACTTAATATACCAAATTGTCGTATATTTCACTCTAGGAAATTTATCAACTTTCATAATTCCATTTTACATATCACACAGAAATATTAAAATAATTCTCAACAATAAGTATTAACCCTTGTCATGCTAGTTAATAATTATTTCAATCCGGATTAATAAAAATTAATTTCTTGCATTTTTAATTTAATTAGTACAACAATAATAATTAATCACATAATTATTTCCACATTAATAATTAATCACATAATTATTTAAATCATTAAAAATACGGGGTATTATAGATGCTTCTCTAGTTTTGTTTCTCTTGGCCTTCTCAGTAGATAGGTCTAATATCAGTTTAGCTACTTGTCCTTCAACAGCTTTTTCCCTTCGCTCAGCTTCACTAGAAACCAAGTTAGCCATAACTAAAGCATTATTAGCCCTCTGTCGTGCTTCTTTAGTAGTCTTGATTTTTTTCTCCCAAGCATTTTTCTTGGTATCCAAAGCTTGTTGGGAGTCTATCAAAGATTTCCTAAGACCTTCAAAGGCCTCCTCTACTTCTCTCGGAGAAGAATGTAGCTGATTGTCCTTCTTCAGCATTTAGTTGCAGTCAACCAAGAACTGTAAGATAAAGCTAAGTTAATGTAAAACAATGAAGACATAAATAATATTCGACCAACTTCAAATATAAAAAATTTAAGAAGGCCAACTTCAAGTAGCTCCTGCTAATAGTTGCGATCGGGACATTGAGGTAGCAACAACTCTATAATCTGGAAGGGTGCCAGACTTGATTAACTTCCTAGCCAAACTAGGACTAAAGGCTACAGATTAGCCAGCAACAGGTGGGACCATACTGATCAAACCCTATTGGTCAGCATCAATAAATTTTTGAACCTACTTATTGAGACACCCCACCTAATTAAATACCGGGCGATCACTCCTTTATTAAATTAAAATCAAGGTGAACAGTTGGTTCATTCTTAGCATCACTGTCGTGAAATAAGCTTTTCCAAATTAACATGCTAATTAATTAAGCTAAGTGTCAAAACCACTTTTAAACATTACCTTCCAAATTTTATTTTTAAAAATCATTTATTTAATTATTAACACCATTAACAATAAATAAGAATCATACCCCAAATATCCTGGAACATAATCCATTTAATTTAAACATTCAACATTCAAAGTCCCAACATTTAAAACTTAAAGTAAAACATCCATACTGAAATAAATCCCATAGTAACAGTACTAGAAATAATTGGAATACAAATGTCCCAATAAAACACATAAATAGTGGAAACGGCGACACATGCCCAATAAATGAGTATGATAGATGTGGAATCAAGTAAACGAAGTCGTCTTTGCAAGTGTCCTGCAACTCCCACCCAAGCTGCAGCACGTTCCTTTCAAGGGATCCTAAGCAAGACGCCCCTGTGGCTGGGCACCTGTTATACATACATATATATACAAGAGAGAGAAAGAGAAAAAGAAACGGCTCAGAGCCCGATAGTGTGTTTGATTTAAAATACGTTTAGCAAGTATTTAAATTGATACAGGCCAATGCAACAACATATTAGTGCGACACTCTCTTGAGAAATTCTCACCTCTCTTCTAATGTTCACACCTATCGCACTAACCTTCCCAACGGTTTGTCTTATCATTTATCGCACTAATCTTCCCAATGATTTAACTTATCTTAGATTACTCGTAAGATTCAAAATTTAACGATTTAATTGTTTGAAAAGAATATTTCAATTAGTAACCAAAGTTCTCATTTTAACTTTATTAATCAATAAAGTTTTCCAGTGTCATATTATACTTTCTCAAAACAAGTATTTATAATTGAGTCATCAACCATGTCCTACATATCAATTCACAATAGGTAGTTCCAAATTCCAGAATTTCATATATATATTAACTACTCGTAAGATATATATATCAAAACAGCACCCCAAATAATAACTATGGTGCAGGCATACTCTACTATCCAAACCCCATATCACTCACATTAAGGGGAATACAAATTCGGAATCACTCTCGAATTGTATTAACACATACTTAAAAAATATTGAGGCCAAGCATAGATTCGAAGTTCTAAGAGGACGAGATATGTCTGCGTCTCTTAGGACCGTCTGAACTATCACTGCGATAGCCTGTACCAAGGATATCTATATACAAACAAGATGAGGCGAAGAATAGATTCCAAGTCTCTAAGAGGATGGCACATGCCTGCGTCTCTTAGGACCATATGAACTATCACATCGATAGCATGTACCAAGGATATCTATCTTCTAGGGTACAAGTCAATATCCCCCATAAAGGTCCCATCGAGATAAGACTGTCCCGGCGCGGAAACCTCAGGGATAGCAAGTAGCGTGGGCATGATTTTCACACATAGATAGTATATGCATACACAATCATATAACTATACTAATATTACCATATCAATATTACGTAAATTCTCAATTCCCATAATTACGACATTTACATATTATCATAATTTAGTAAACACTTATAACGGTTCGTTTCTAACCTTGATTCGGTATTATTCCAACGTACCACACAACTCTCATGGCTTTATTCTCCAAATTATAGAATTCAGTAGGTATACACATTTGTCCCAAAGTAACTGTCTTACGTGTCTCTCTCTTTAAGTCATAAATTTACCGACCCTTATGTAATTATCCTAAAATACAATCTTTGCCCGTCATCAAGGGTCCCAAAATTTATTCACATGTCCTACTGGTCTTTCCTATCTCCCAAAATATTTTATTTAGGATGCCCAAGAATTATCTCACAATAAATTGAATTTAACTCATTTAAAAAGGAAATAGGAGTCTGCAAGGAGGGGTCGATCGATCGAGGTCCGGGGCTCGATCGATCGAACCTTCGATCGATCGAAGATCTGGGCTCGATCGATTGATCAAGTAGGTCTGCGAAATCTGCAGAATTGCAGTTACGGGTTTCATCTTCTAACTTACACCAAATCCATATTTTACAATCCCAAACGTCTCAAAATTTGTACTACTAACATCCTAACATGATATCATACATTTCCTACGTAATGCATGTCAATTTATCACTAAACATGGATTAATCATGCCATAATTCATTTAAATATTCAAGAACCCTAGAAATCTCTAAATCATGGTTCAAATCTGTTTTTCCAGAAATTTCTTCTTATAAACATCATAATTTCGTGGGTAAATTCCTCTACATGGCAAGGGTTTCCAGAATTATCATTTAAACCATAACTACATGCGATTCCTATCTCAAATCTTAGGTTTTCTTTCATAAACTCATCCTAATCATTCCTACACTAATATGAAAGATGCACCAACGAAATAAGCAAGATAAACACTTGCCTGGGATTTTTGGTGTTCTGATTTGCAGATGATTTTGGTGTGGTTGAGTAACCCGTTGCGCGATCTATGCGTTGGTGGTGGTGGCGGTGCAAACGGATGACTTTTGGGGGCTTGAATTTGCCTTGAGAGCTCTCTCCTTCCTCTCCTATGGCCGTTCTTGTGTTTGTGTTTTCTAACCCTAGCTGACTAACCTAAATGGCTGATATAGGTTACTGATTTTCGTGGGTTTAATAACCCCTAAATGTGAAATGTCCAAAATGCCCTCCCGGGGTACCACTTAGGCCTAAAAACGCCCCGAGACCCAAACTAAACCCCTGGGAACACTTTTCTGACTATCTCGACCCTTCCGAACGCGTTGGCACACTCAAAACGACCATACGAACGACTTATAAAATATTCACTTTCATTTATCAAAGTTTAGTCCTGACGCGACATGGGTGCGTCCCGACTCAAATTTCCAAAATTGTCATTTTATTCACTCGTGACATTCAATATAACCAATATTACATATTACTTTGCTCATTAGTAAAATTCAAAAAATTTCCCACAATTAGTAACTCTTGTCACATTAATAATTATAACATAATTAATTTCCGAATTTTTATTAAATAATTAACTCACATTAAATTTAATAAATCCCCAAATTAATATAGCATAAAAATACGGGGTATTACATACTTCCCCCCTAATAACGGAATTTCGTCCCGAAATTCGAAAAACAAGGCATACCTGGTAAGAACAAAGCTGGATATCTCTCGCGCATATCGGCCTCGCGCTCCCAAGTGGATTCCTCCATATTATGATGCTCCCACTGGACTCGCACAAGTGGAACTATTTTTGACCTCAATCTCCTCTCACTATAGTCTAGGATAGCCACCTGTTTCTCCTCGTTATAGCTGTCAGGCTGTAAGTCTATCTCATCTATCGCGATGTGAGTATGGGCCATATCATCCCGAAGTTACTATCTCAACGAAGAGATGTGGAATACATCATGAATGCGATGCAAATATTCTGGCAGTCCCAATCTGTATGCTACTGGCCCAATCCTCTCGTTGATGGGAAATGGTCCCACGTACCTCGGGGCCAATTTACCCTTCTTCCCGAACCTCATCACTCCTTTCATAGGAGATACACGCAGTAACACTTGGTACCCCACATTAAACTCTCGGAAGAATCGTTTCGCATCGGCGTAGCTCTTCTGCCTGTCCTAGGCTACTCAAATGCGACCTCTGATCATCTCAATCCCCGCGGAGGTTTCCTGAATCACCTCTGGTCCTAGCAACTTGTTATCCCCCACCCACTAGGACCCTGATTGGCCACTCTACCATCAAGTGGGGCATGTAGCCAGTTTGTAAATATTAAAGCATGGCTCAAATAATCTTTATTGGAATCAGGAAAATTCAACACTAAATCTCTATTGGACATTCTAGTTTTCAAATAATCTGTAGTCTCCCCTACAATTGACCATTTATAAAAGAACAAAATCTCTGGAATCCCAATATGGGTTCCATAGATTTCATTCCATTGATAATTCTCCAGGTGTTGGGAGCCACTCGTGCTGGAACGACGTCAAAACATTGACAAAAATGAAAAAGAAAAGGGTTTGGTAGAAATGAAAAAGCACACTCTGCTGTAAACAAAGTGGGGATCCAATGACCCTTATCCAAGGAATACACATCTAAAGGGACATGGGTAAATTCTAAATCAACCCATGAGGAAATTTTATGCTCTTTCATAAATTCCTCCAGAGACTCGGCATCAACTATATAAACAATGGTTCAGAAATAAAGGAAATGAGGAAAAACAAAGAAAAAGAAAGAATTTTTACTGAAGATTAAGGATTCAGTAAGAACTGTGAAAATAAAGTAGTAACGATGTCAAACTATCGCACAAAAGCTCAAAGATGGTTGCTACGGTTAAAAAATTTTGGGTAAGGAAAAACCTACAAAAGCCTCACACGTTTTATAGGTTTCCTTGAAAACAGCAAACGTAATGATTAAATGTACCAACGATGGGCATTTAAAGCACCCTATATTTTTTGCTCACGCACAATAGATGAGAGGTGAGAATCTCATGTGAGCGCGATATCTAACATGCACATAATACTTGCTTCGTTGCAATTTTATGTACTTGCTAAATATTTTTAAAACATTGGGCTCTGACCCGTATCGTGCATATCTTCTCTCTTTTGCTATCATATCAGGTGCTCAGCCACAGGGATACCGAAACTAGAGAGTTGGATTGTTTTATGTGCTACAGCTATTGTGGAAGCTGTAGGTCTTTGCAGTAGACGCCTCCATCATTTCCATTCAGTTATCTAGACATCTCAGGTGGGGCATGTGTCACCCATTCCTAGTTTTTATCAGAGTTATTATTCAGTTTACTAAACAGTTCTTTTAGTTGGATGGAATCTTACCTTGAGTATGTGAGTTTGGAGTTTTCAATAGGGAGGTTTGTACCCCGTCTTATTTGTTCTAGCACTAGATTCATTGTAGTATATGAATGGTTTACATTTTCATAAGTAAACAGAGAAATGGTTTTTATTTGGTTATATGTAAAAAGTAAAAAGTTTTTGACACCTCGATTAATTCTATATTAGGTGATTAATATGTTTTTAAGTTTTCGACAGTGATGCTAAGAATGACCCAACTGAACATTCTGTTTTAAATTTGGTAAACGACTAATCACCTTATATTTTATTGGGTGGGTTGTCAAAGCATCCTTCAACAGGGGCTGGGATAAGGCCATTTTTCCACTTCTGTCCAAATTATATACGCCAAAAAGAAGTTCTTCAAGGAGGGCTGGTCGACAGCTTTGAGAGAAGGGGGTACTCCTGAGGACTCAGAACTATTTTTGAGACATCATCCAGGTTCTCCCCCCAATATTGATGATGAGATTGATGATGCAGGCTTGGGGGAATCCTCCATGGCAATTGAGTCTGATGTCCCTTAAGCCGATTAAAATAAAGCTACCATTGACTCATCTGCTATTTCTATCGACCAGGGTATAAACCCTGACGCTGAAAAGGATAAGAAGAAGGTGTAAACTTGTTCGACTTATGGTCTTTATTTTTTTCCCCTTTCTTTTGTTTTCTTTATCCCTGGTTTGATGTACTTGTAACATTCCTTATTTATTAATGAAAGAGTTTTTTCTTCAATTACTATGTCGTTGGTTGTTGCTCGGTTGTTACTCTATTTTCCTTTATTATTGGTCAATTGTTACTTTATCTTTTTCTATTTTTTGGCCAAGATGGAACAAATTGCCTCCATTGATTCCGACCTACTCAAATACTGCAACAATCTATTTAAAACTGGTCATTTGGACTTGACTGATGAAGAATTAATACCTTGCTCAGCGCAGATGCTTCTGATCAGGCCAGGGATGCCTATACATATCTTACGTTTCTTCTTGATCGTGTTTTCAATGTTGCATACTATGGGATGATCGAAGAATTGTAAGCAGAGAATAATGAATCCAAATCTTTACTACATATCGATTATGAAGACAAGTATATGGCCTTGAGTGAAGCTTAGGGGTTTGAGGAGAAGTTGGAAAAATAAGCTTCTGCTTTTAGAAAAAAAGAGTTTTCACTGAACCGTGAGATTGATGAAGCCAGAAAAATTGCTAAGCTTGTGGAAGAAGATAATAATAAGCTGAGCAATGAACTTCGGTCTTTGAGATAATCTTATATTACTGGTGCCGATGGAGGTGTCTCTTTTTTGGAGGAGGAAAACACCAAATTGAGAGAAGAGCTTGAGGCTTTGAAAAAGTCCAAAATGCGTAATCTTCCAAATAGAAAGCTAGACGACCAACTGCAGCAGAGATAAAACCCAGAAAACTCTAGCTAATCAAGCTGCCCAGCTAAAGGCGAAGAGTCAAGCTATTACCAATCTATCCACAAAACTGGAAGTTATGGACAAAGCCCTTACCGACCAATCCTCTCAGTTGAAGGTGAAGGATGAATTTTTAAAGAAACGTCAATATCAAGTCAAAAGGTTAACCTTTTAGTTTCACAAACAACCTAGGGAGGTATGGATGGATGGCTACAACGAAGGCTTGGTCCATATAGATGATCACTTTGCTCAAACTCAACGTGAAGGATATAAATGGGGTTGGACCAATTACTTAATCGTGATCAAAGTTGATCGAGATATCAAACTTTGGTATTAGAATGATCCTAGTTTCTTAGACTGCCAAAAGCCTCCCTTCAAGTTGGATGTCAGCTAGATTCCTGTTGAATCGATTCCCCAATGCTTGATTTCCAAATATTTAAGGGATTACGAATTACATGATGAACTTGATATAGTTCGACCTCTTCATTAGACTAACACTCTTAGCAACAAAAACATAAGGATTCTTTAAGATTTCAATTTTATCAATTCTCCTTATACACTGGATGACCCTCCTTCTGGTATGGAAAAAATGCAATCGTTTTTCAAAGCTGAGGGAAAATGTCAAGTTGAATGATTATCATATAATTTGTAATTCAGTTTATATGAATAAAATATTTTTGCCTTTGTTAACTTATGATTATTTTAATCAATCAGTTAACTTGTGATTATACTATCATTTGTTATACTAATACACTTAGATATATTAATCCAAATTTAATAATAGTTACCAGTGGTAATGTCATAGATTCTACTAATACACTTAGATTCATTGGCCTAAGTTTAGCACAAGTTATCAGTGGTGACCAATAGTATGAGGAATTTATGTTATATTCCTGTATTTAGGAATTTTTACATGTCTTCCTGCATTTGACTTAGTTCGGGTAAAACTTATTTGTAACTGTACGAGTTTTATACAAAGTTTTACCATTTGTTCTTGACCAAGTACTGAGAATTTTAATCCTATTTTATCTTGGTTGGTTGGTATTTTTAATAGCTGACCAAGTGCTGAGGATTGGAATCCTGTTTTGACTCAGTTGGTTATTTCTTTAGTTGTTACCGACCAACTAATGAGGATTTTAATCCGATTTTGACTTGGTCGGAGCTGAATACATATGTACTGCATTATTATTATTATTATTTTATTTTTTTGGGGGGAGGGGGTTATACCACTGTACTCCAATAAAATAAAATAAAAATTGAAGGAACATAAATAAACATTTTATTGATACTTAAATAAAAGCAAATAAAATACAATAATGGCAATCTTTTGAATTACTGATAATACTTTTGGAGATGCTAGGCATTCCAACGATTTTTGAATTCTTCACCATCCAAAGTCGTTATTCGATATATCCTCAGTCAGATGATAGTTGGGATGAGATATGGGACATGCCAATTAGCCTCAAGCTTACTGTTCTTCTAGATTACCTTCTTAAGATCATAGTTGCCTTATTTCAAGTTGGTCATCTTAACCCTTTTATTATAAAAGCGAGCAGTTCCGTGTTGGTAGGCAGTATTCCTCAGAGCAGCATCTTCCCTTACTTCCTCTAACATGTCGAGATCTAATCACCTCATTTAATCACTAGCTGGAGAATTGGAATTCAATACCTTGTGGGTTGGTAGGCCGAGCTCGGCTGGTACCATGGCTTCATTTCCAAACACCATCATATATGGTGTCTCTCCAGTTACTGTTCTCGATGTTATTCTATAAGCCGATAGAATAAAATGTAGCTCATTAATCTAGTTTCCTTTAGTAGCATCAAGCCTATTTTTCAGTCCGTTCAACAAAGTTATTTTTTTCACTTCTTTCTGACCATTACTTTGAGGGTGGCTTGGTGCAGAATGCAGTTTCTGGATTTTGGATTGGACACAGTATACTTCAAACTCCTCGTTGTTGAACTGGGTGCCACGATCTGTAATGAAAGCATATGGTAAACCATATCTACAGATTATATTTTTCCAGATGTACTGATACACTTTGTCATAAGGCATATCACTCAATGGCTCTACGTCCACCCATTTGGGGAAATAATTAACAACAATGATCGAATATTTGAACCTATCTTTGGTGGTCGGTAGTGGTCCGACCAAGTTTATTCCCAATATAACGAATGTCCAAGGTGAAGTAATTGATGTTAAAGCATCATTAGGTGCCTTACGAATGGTGGATAATCTCCGGAACTTATCACACTTTCTCGCAAAGGCTATACAATCTGCTCTCATGGTCGACCAGTAGTACCCTGAGTGTTAATTTATTGGAGTAATGATCTTCCAGCTAAATGAGCTCCACAAGAACCTCCATACACTTCTTTAATCAAATCTTCCACCTCCATTGGATGAAAACAACATTGTGATGAGATCGTCAATTCCCATCTGTATAAAACTCCTTTGTCAAACACATATCTCGCTTCCTTGTATCAGATCTTTTTGTCTTTCATAAGATTAGGTAGTAAGGTTTCGTGTTTAATATAAGCTCTGATGGGATCCATCTAGGAGAGTCCCAAATCTACCGTAATGAAACTAACCATCAGTTCATCGTCAATATTCGATTATCCAAGATTTCTACTGGGATTGTCCTTCTGAGCTCAATTCTTGTTGTTGATGCTAGCCGAGCAAGTGCATCATTTCGGGCATTCTCTATTCTTGGGATTCTGTTCATCTGGACGACGGGTAAATTGGCTATAACTTCCATAGCCTTGGTAAGATATCTTGTCATTAATTCTCCTCTGACTCCATTTACATGAAGCACTTGGTTAACCACCAGTTGTGAAGCACTATGTGCCATTACTTGCTCCGTGCCTAATGAGTGGGCTAAATTCAACCCAACTATCAAGGCTTCATATTCTGCTTCATTGTTTGATGCTTTAAATGGAAACCTTAAAGCATACTCAATATTAATGTCATTAGGAGTATTAAGTATTATACCTGCTCCACTACCAGTAGTACATGAAGATCCATCCATGTATAAATTCAATAATAGGACATCATTATTAAAACTGTCTGCTATCAACGATTAATATTGGAATATCTTACTACTCTCCTCTACATATTTTTGGGCCATTTATTAAATTCTGGATGACTCATATTGAGCGACAACAATTTCAGCTTGCTTTTGAGCTGAGATTTTTTCTTTCAAAATCTCCTCGGTAGGTAAGTTCTGTTGGTCGGGAACCTCCAAATAAGTAAATTCAATAATAAAGTCTGCCAAAGCTTGGCCTTTTAATGAAGATCTTGGTTTATAAATAATGTCGTGCTTTCACAATTCCATCGCCCAGTTCATCAACCTACCCGACTTCTCAGGTTTGTGGAGTGCGTGCTGAAAAGGCAGATCAATATACATAACGATGGTATGTGCTTGGAAATAAGGCTTCGTACGCTTAGAAGCCTTAATAAGTGCTAAAGCCAACTTTTCCAAGCGTGGATACCTAATTTAAGCTCTCCTGAATGATTTACTGGTATAATACACTGGTTTTGTATTCCATTTTCCCGTCTAACCAAGGCTGAGCTCACTGCTGACTCAGAAACAACTAAGTATAAGCACAATTTCTCCCCCAAAACTGGTCGAGAGGGCAATGGTGGTAATCCCAGGTACTTCTTTAACTCCTGAAATGCTTCTTCATATTCTGCATTCCACTCCAAAGTCTATCTTAACACTTTGAAGAACGGTAAGAACCTGTCCGTTGCTCGGGAAACAAATCTGCTTAAAGATGCCACTCTTTTACTTAGTCTTTGTACATCTTTCTTGTAGGTCGATGACTGCATTTTGATTAAGTCTTTTATCTTTGTCTTATTAGCCTCAATTCCCCTTTGGTTAACAATAAAGCCGAGGAACATCCCTTCTTGTACTCCAAACACACACTTGGTTAGATTCATCTTCATCTGATGCTTTTCCAACTAGTTAAAAGTCTGACTTAGGTTGGCGATATGATTTGAGGCTTTTTTTACTCTTTGTCAACATATCATCCACATAAACTTCCATGTTCTTTCCTATCTTCTATTCAAAGACCTTGTTCCCCAACCTTTGATACGTTTCTCTTATATTTTTTAGACCAAAGGGCATTGCATTATAGCAATAAGTTCCTCGGAAGGGGGGGGGGGTAAGGAAGGTTGTACTTTCCTATCTTCAGGTTTCATTTTTACCTGGTAATAAATAGAATAGGCATCCATAAATCTTAAAATCTCATGTCCCGACGTAGCATCTACCAGCTGATTAATTCTAGGCAAGGAAAAATGGTCTTTTAGTCATGCTTGATTTAAATCAGTTAAATCCACGCACATTCTCCATTTATCGTTCATTTTCTTGACCATTACAATGTTGGCCAACCAAGCTTGATACTTCACATCTTCAATGAACCGGGCCTTTTAAAGCCTCTCCTCTTCTTCCTAAATATCTTGATTTTCTCTGGATTAAAAACTATACTTCTCTGCTTGATCGACTTGGCCTCCTTACTGATGTTGATCTCATGACAGAGGAAATTGGGATCAATTGTCATGGCTCCAGGCAAATACATTTCTCCGTTGCCTCAAGAACATAATCAATTACTGTTGAAGGACGGGATCTAGTGTTAAGCCGATCTATGTTATTCTCTCCCATTTATCATCTTCTAGGATAATGCTTTCAGTAGCTTCCATAATATGTCATTTGACCAACTCTGTTTCATCTAGTGGATCTAAAGTTTCAACTTCAGATTCACTATTAGGCTCAGAGGTATCCACCTGGTAAGTGGTAGTCTTTTTCTTTAATTCAATCAAGTCCACTTGCTCGACTAACGAGTAGTAGCACTCTCTGAAAACCTTCTGGTCGCCTTTCACAACACCTACCCCTAATGAGTTGGAAATTTCAAGCATTTATGGACTGTTGATGGTACGACTTCAAACTTCTTCAATCCTACCCTGCCAAGGATCACATTATAGGCAGATTGAACATTTTTATCCATCACGAAGAAGCGTATTTTCTCTATATGACTTTCTGGCCAGATGCCGAACAACAAATCTAACTTGATCGTCCAAAGAGGGTAAACGTTTTCACTAGAAAAACGTATTAGTGGCCTATGATATGGTTCTAGCTGACTGTTCTTCAAGTCCAAACTTTGAAAGGAAGGATAAAACATTATATTTTCCAAACTCCCATTATCAATCAAAACTCCAGCGGTGAAAATATATTGGATTCTAAATTTGACAACCAGCGGATCGTCATGGGGATAAAGTACCCCAAAGAGGTCATTTTTAGAGAAGCTGGTCACTAGCTTGTCTTTGTTGACCTTCCTCGATCGATCATCTTCGATTAGATTAATTCTTTGAATATAAGAGCAATCATGGGCCTCATTCAAGTAATCTTTCCTTTCAGTAGTGTGATTGCCTCCTCTTGCGTCGCCACTTGTAATCATATGATAGTCAAACCAACCAAAATTAATCATAAATACCTCGCATTCTAACTGGTTGGGCTATTTTAGCAGGTCAGGATCCTCTTCATAATCATCTTCGTGGTTTCTCTTCCCATCATCTATGAACTTTTATAGAGAAGTTGACTGTCTTTTAGGTTCTTTGCTATCATGTCGATCAACAAATTTATTAATTTTTCCTCAGTAGATGAGGGATTCTATCTCATTTTGCAAAGCGATGCAGTTTTCTATTGTGTGACCATGATCCTTAAGGAATTCATAATATTTGGATCTATCCCTCTTGTTAGGAGGGTTCCTCAACTTCTCGGGCCATTGCAAATCCTTATTACACTTGATTTCTTTCATGATATGATGAATGCTAACAGTCAATGGAGTGCAAGTTCCATACTTTTTGAGCTTGTCTCCTTTCTTCGCCTTCTTCTCCTTTGATTCTTTTTTATCCTTTTGGTCCTTCATCTCAGGCTTTGTGGTCGGACTCTATTTTGCAACAATCGCTTATTTGGCATTCATTATTTTCCTGCCTTTGCTATGAGTTTAGCCATAGTTTTAAGAGGATCTTTGGCTAGATTATAGTATAGTTTCTCAAGAAGCAGACTACTCATAAGAGCAGTGATTGCCTTTTTTACCTCGTAATCAATCACCTCTAGTTTTTCATTGTTGAAACGTGTAATGTAATCCCTAGGACTTTCCCCCACTTATTGTCTTACTCTAAAAAATTAGACACTCTTTTCACTGGCTTAGCTCCAAAATAGAAGTTACTAATGAATAGCTCGATAAGATGATTAAAGTTGGTGATTTTTCCTCGGGGCAGGTTATTGCACCATATCTTACCTAAACCCGTGATAGTCCTGAAAAATGCCATGCACCTCATTTCATTAGGGACCGCATAAATATCTGCTGCAGCTTGATATTGCTCGATATAGAGAACTTGATTAATTTTTCCATCATATTTGAGGGTGACCATAGGAGCTTCAAACTTATACGAAGTTGGAAAGTCCACGATTGCCTGAATAAAAGGAGATCCTTTAACAAAACTTCGTTATAGAGGATTATTCGCTTTCACCATTTCACCCAATCTATCTTCCAGGCTCTGGATTGATTCTTTCCACGAAGGATTTCCTAAGTTAGACCTATGCGAAGTAGCTCGGCTGTTCTGACCATTTGTTTGTGCTAAACTCTCCTCTTGAGAGGTCTGCTCAGTGTGTACAGATCATCGGATGCTTGATCTTGATCATACTGAGGCCTTATGTTGGTCGGCCATATGTCGAGTGTTCCTAGATAACGCTCTGGAAGGGTTTCTTTTTGTTCGGGGTCCCAGGAGGTCAAAGGGAGAAGCTCTACTTAGCGTTTCCAAGACACTTATTCTTTAAGGAGATAGAGAATGTATATCATTGGGTTCTGTGGACCTGAGTGATGAACTTGCTCCTGGACAATAAGATGTATCTCTTGAAGTTATGGAATAACTATGTCTGGTAGATCTTTGAGGTGAAGGTGGCATTTTTCTCTGTCTGGATAGGGTTGGAGATCTGGCTTGTAATGTTTGGGCCAATTGTCTCATAATGTCTTGTATTGCCTCTTGTCCTTAGGCGAGACTGATAAGAATTCCATTCAGATCACTGTTTGCTAGTGGAGCAAATGGAACAGGCGGGTTTTATTTATTTTTTGTGCTAGACTCATGGTCATTCATCTTATTTTGAACAAGGTATATAAGGGTGAGAGAGGCTATTAGAAACACATTCCCACAGACAACGACGATCTATTGATGAAAAATCTAGACTTGATCTATATTTTATAATCATAAATAAAATATGTAATTGTAATGGTAAATAAAAAGAGAGAGGGAGTTTTTAAAGGGTTCAGTTATTTAATAAAGACTATGTCCACTGTTATTGAATTGATTTCAGAGGTTAGAGAAAGGTAGATATCCTTGTTACTAAGAATATCCTAGAATCCGTTCTACCTTTCCCTTGATGAAGGGGATACAATGTATTTATAACAATCCGTAGATTAAGGGGTAGAATGTCAAAGGATGGAATGCCTTTATACATTAAGCATTTACATCCTTACATAATGAATGTGATGATTAGTTGTATAAACCACGTCTAGTATGGCTCTTGGTATGGTGACACTTCACTATTCTCATTGGTTGGACTTCTTCATATTGGTCGGCATTCCTCATGTTAGTCGGCAGAGTTACTATCTTCAGACTAGGATTTTGGCCATGTAGAAGGGAACGTGTTCACTTATGATTAGTCCATGTAGATGGATAATTTTTAGCGTCAACAAAAACCTTCATATATCTCATTTATCAAGTTACTTACTTGAGTTTGATGGACACATCTGAGTAACAAAATAATTAATTATCTTCTATATAGGAGTCCTTCTTTCATTACGTACTTATCTGCTTTGTATTGGAGTCTCTTGGCCTTCTTTGGATTGGTCGGTGCAATGCCTTTTTCTAGATAAATTTGTACTGTATCCATCCATGATGGGACCAAATCCAATTCAATTATAATGAGTTTTTCTCTATTAATGCTCTGGTGCTAGAGGATCTCTTATGTGATTATTATTCTTAGCTCTGTTCTAGTGGCGAAAGCAAGCTGAGCAAGTGTATCTGCTCGGGCATTATCAGCTCTAGGGATCCTGATCACTTTGACAGTTAGAAACTTCGATATCATCTTTTATTCTTCAATTAGGAATTTTTCCATGGACTCCTCTCTGACTCCATATACTTCTAGTACTTAATTCACTACTAGTTAAGAATCACTACGTGCTTGTAGTTTATCGGCACCTAGAAATAGTGTTAGGTTAAATTATGTTATGAGTGCTTCATACTCTGCTTCATTGTTAGAGGCCTTGAATTAGAATCAGAGGGCATATTCAACGTCAATGTTGTTTGGGGTATTTATTACCAAACTAGCCCCACTACCAGAGGCACTTGATGATCCATTCACATACATCTTATAAACTGGACGATCCTCTTTCAAATATCCCTCTGTAAGTGTCCCATAGTTGAAATTTTTTTCCATTGCTCCAGGTAGCGAGCGATATCCTCTCATTTACCAATGAATCTTATACATCCATGACCTTATCGACTTCACTAGTCATTTAGTAATCTTCCATAGTAGTTTTCTCAGTAGGCAGAATTGTTGATCTCTCTTTCAAAGAAGTCTGCCCAGTTTGCATTTTGGCTGATTTTTTTTCCTTAAAAGTCTTCTCGAAAGGTTTTTCTTCATAAGTGAACTCCAATATTAAATCAACCACTACTTGGACTCCATCGTTATGCTTGGTTCGTATTAAATGTCATACTCTCCTAATTAAATGGCCTAAGCCATTAATTTTCTCAATTTCTTAGGACTATGAATGGCTTGTCGTAGTGGCAGGTCTATATAGATTATAAAGGTATAAGCTTAGAAATATGGATCCATTCTTCAAAAAGCCTCAATTAAAGTTAGAGCTAATTTCTCCACTCTTGGATAACAGATTTCCTCTCCTCGGTATGCTTTGCTCGTATTGTAAAATGACTTTTGTACCCCATTTCCTAGTCGAACCAATGTCGAGCTAACTACCGAGTTGGATACAGCCAGGTATAAGTAGAGTGTGTCTCCCATGTGGGGCCTTGAGAAAAGTTGAAGATCCTTAATATTTATTTAATTTTATCAAGGAAAATTCATATTTCTCGTTCCATTCAAATGACTTCCTCAGTACCGTAAAGAAAGGAAGGAATATGACCATGGCTCGTAACACGAATCGATTGCGCACTGCCATGCTGCCTATTAGCTTTGGTACATCTTTCTTATTCATTGGGGATTGCATGTTAATCAGTGCTTGGATATTATCTCATTTAGCCTCAATACCTTTTTATTTTACTATGAAGCTGAGGAAGATTACTTCTTACCCGCCGAACCCACATCTTGTGGGGTTGAACTTCATCCTGTGCTTTTTTAACTGGTCGAATGTCTGACCCAAGTCTTTACTATGGTCGGTGGCTATCTTTCTTTACTTTTGGTGATCATGTCATAAACATACACTTCCGTATATTTTTTTTATCTATTCTTTGAAGACATTATTCACCATCCTTTAGTATGTTGCTCCAACATTTTTTAGCCCAAAAGGCATAATGTTGTAACAATAATTACCTCAACTAGTTATGAACGAGGTATTTTCCTTATCCTCTGGATTCATTTTAATTCGATTATCGTCTGAGTATGCATCCATGAAACTGAGTAGTTCATGCCCAATAGTAGCATTGACCAATTAATCAATCCTTGGTAAAGGATAATGGTCCTTTTGATAGGCCTTGTTCAAGTCCGTGAAGTCAACACCCATGCGCCATTTGTCATTATTATTTCTTACTATAACCACATTGGACAACCATTAGGGGTACTTAACGTCCTTAATGAAGCATGCTTTCTGTAGCTTCTCCACTTCCTCTTGTATAGTCATGTTCTTTTCCTGACTGAAGACACATCACTTTTATTTAATCGGCTTAGCATCTTTGACTATGCTAAGTTGACGACACACGAATTTGGGATCAATCCTCGACACATCTTCATGACTCTAAGAAAATATATTCTTTCACTCCCTGAGGAAATCCACTAACTCCTTCCTGATAATAGACTCTAGTAAAAATTCGATCTCTAATGTCTTCTCTGAGTGTTCATCATTCAGGATAATTAACTCTACCACTTCCACAACCCGTCCCTTGATCAATTTTATTTTTTCGTGTAGATCTACTATTACTATCTGGTAGGTGGTGGTTAGTTTCTTTTATTCCTCCTAGTCGTCTAAAGTGTAGTATGACTCTCTGGCTTCAATTTAATTCCCTTTAACTACGCCGACCCATAATATGTTGGGAATTTTAGACACTGATGGATGGTAGAGGGCACGACTATGAATTATTTCAATCCAACTATACTGAGGATAATGTTATACACTGAGTTGATGTTCTTGTCCATGATGAAAAATGGATTTTCTCAGTTTGATAGGTCGGCCATGAAGAACCCTATATCTTTGACTCACTTGAGTCTACCTTACATAGGATCTCATCTAATTTGAAAATAGTGACAAAATTGTGTCTATCCCTAGACGAACCAAAAAGCCTCAGAATATTCAAAGCTTCATTGATATTCCTCTACAAGTTCATGAAGGTATAACACATACACCACAAACAAGGACTTCATACATATAGTGATTTATTCATACAATGATCATGTGTGAGTTAAATCCCCTTAAAATGATTTTTAAATAATTTTTGGGATTTATTTAACATTTTCTAAGAATTTTAAATAATTTTTAGAAATTAAAATTGGAACTTAATAAAGCTTTAGGGTTGATTTGCAATAAGTTTTTATTACTTAAAACTATCATGGGTAGAAACCAAAAGCGGCAGAAAATATTATGGGTGAAACTGGTATTTTTTAAAAACCTAAAACACGCATTTGAGAATGAATCTTAAGCCCACACGTGTTGCACATTTAGCGGTTTGATTTGTGTTTCTTATCACTCACATATCCGAGACTTACTTTAAACCCTTGGATCGTTTTTATCTACAGTCTCTGCATGTGATTGGGATTAATCCAAGTGATCTGTTTTTAATGCACCACTTATTGAGAACCTTTAGATTTACAACGATTTAACTTCTTTTAATCTCAGCCCTTGGTTTTAAGTCGTTGTTCCCGATCCTTCTTCGTCTTGTATAAATAGATGCCTTTGGTGAGGCAATTAGAGACTTTTGTTAATTCCTCGTTTAAGAGAGAGTAGAGAGAAGAGAAACAAAGGATTTAAGAGAGAAAGAAAACCCTAATTCATAGTTCGTCAAATCCAAACCAGAAATACTTCTCTGAGAGTTAAACCCTTGAGTGTTTAGTTCATGTTTTGAGAAGTTATCCTCTCTTGTTCTTGATCATCCTTCCAACTTATTCACGTCGGTATAGTTTCTCAATTTATCTTCATAGAAATTTGAGATCTCATCTTTGTGATACAAATCACATAGATAGTTTACTGTTTTGATTTCTTATTTAGAGAAATCTTTCTTGTTGGTTATTTTAAACTGATTTAATGTTTTCAAACCCTAAACCAACAATATTCGTTCCAATTTCATTTTACTCAAACTATTAGACTTAGATCTGGATTTGAGATCTTGATTGGGGATTGCACTTTCTATCTTTACTATTTTCAAATCTTGGATATTTCACAACAAGATTCCCTATTGATCTGTGGTTGTTTTGAAAGGTTTAAAGTCTAATTTAGTCTTGACTAAACTGATTTTGGAAAATCTTGCATATCTAGTGATTTTGTAATTTGATAAATCATTATGTCTGTATTAAGTGTGAGTGTGTCGCATGCATATGTTAGAGAGCACATCACCATAACACTTTCACTCTACCACACTTAAAGTGTTGGTTGAATGATCTTGAACTTGGTTGAGTCGACGTAAAGCTACAATCGAGTAAAGTTACGAAGCTGAAGAGAACATCAACAACAACAACCTTTAGAGAAGTCAGATCTAATCAAGAGGAGTTGGTAATGATTCTTAACTTAGTTTAGGTGTGTTTGAGTGGTTTGATTGTTAAATAGCTTGTAATTTGTTACTATATTTTAGTGGATTTTTTTTTCTTTGTGACGTAGAGGTCACTGTGGATGCTTCCCCAATTGGGTGGGATTTTACCACGTTAAAAGCTTACTTGTGTACTTCCTCATACTCTCATCACCTTCTTCTAAGTTGAGCTGATTTAATAAGTTTAAGTTTTGTTTTTCAAAGCTGGTTCATTCTAGATCTAAAATAACTCGTTCAAACTCTTTTGATAATCATTTTAAACACATCTTGTGTTAAGTTTTGTATTAAATTAAGAGTTTCTCCAACAAACAGTTCAGAGCCATTTTAACAGTTTAATCATGTACTAAATATCTTAAGTGGTATTTTTCAATTGGTATAAGAGCTTGGCTGTTTAAAATCTTATTTGATCCTTTGTATCTGAATTTTTTTTTCAAAACGAAAGTATGGTTGAGAAATTTGAGAGACTAGGTAACCTGTCCAGGCCCCCTCTCGTTGATGGAATCAATTTTCCTTACTAGAAGGTATGGATGGTTGCATTCATCCAAGGGACTTTGGGAGATGACATCTGGGAAGTTATTGGAAATGCTTACACCTTTCCTACTAAACCAGCTCCTAAAGGAAGTAATGTGAGAATTAGGAAGTTACTAAGTGAATTCACTAAAGAAGATAAACAAATTTCACTATGTAACAATAAAGGCAAAAAGGCTATATTCGTGTCAATAACTGAACACGAATTTAAGAGGATATCATTATGTTCTACCTCTGAAGAAGCTTGGGACACCTTAGTGACTGCACATGAGGGTGATACGAGAGTTAAAGCTGCTAAAACTCAAATTCTTATCCAGCAGTATAACTCCCTAATCATGTCTGAGACTGAATCCTTTGATGATTTCTATATCAGGTTAACTGACATTATAACTAAGTTACATGCAAACGGTATAACTTATTATAGGAAACAAATTGTTTCAAAAATTCTAAGATCACTTCCACAGAAGTTTGATAATAAGAGATATGAAATTGAGGAAATGGGTTATCAAAATATTACTCCAGAACTCCTCAATTCCAACTAAGAACTATGGAAATGGAACTAGAATTCAAGAAACAATTGATCCAGACTAAAAAAAATAGGGTAATTATAATCTTATTTTTTCATCTAAGTTGATTAAACCTGACTTTAACCTTGACTCTAATGAGGACTGTAACTTGGATAGCTTGGATAATCAGATTGCCTTTGTGTCTAAGCAATTCAAAAAGATTGTAAAATTTAGAAACAACGTTGCTTCTAGACAAGGAAAACCTAATTACTCTAACATTTTTAATAATAGGCCTTATGAAAGAAGATATGACAAATAAAAGACTGATGATGACAAGAGACCTCAGAAAGGCCTTAAAAATGTTAAATGTTATAGATGTGGCAAATTAGGACACATGGCTAGTGATTGTATGGTTAACTTAAACAAAAACCCCAAACATAATAGGGCTCAGCTATGCAAGACTTAGAACCACTCAAGTGATTCTGAAAATGATGAACCTGAGTCACCCAACTCTTTTGACCCTTGCATGTCATTATTTACTAAGATAATCTATACTGATGATAAGGAACCTGATCATGATATGATAAATGATGTTGCTACTACTAATGTGTCTTCCTTAATGGTTGAGAATGATTGTAGTACTGCCAACCGTGTGTGTGTGAGTCAAAGTGAATGCCTTATTGATGATGCCAATGGGTGTGTGAGTTCTAAAATTGAATCGATAGGGGACACTCCACTATACTCACTTAGTGGCTCCAATAATGAGGACCTTCTTGACGTTCACACACTTTACACTAAAACACTCAAGAAAAGTGCTAGACTAGAGAACCTTATCAAAGATCTTTGCAAGAAACTAGAGTCTTTAAACCAAATAGTTAAGCAAAATGCTGAAGATTATACGTCTCAAAGTTTAACTCATGATGAGGAAATAAAGGCTTTTAAACAAAGCTTGAAAGACTTGACTGAATCCAATAATATTTTGGAAAAGAAGTATAAAGGACCATTATTAGAATTTGAACAAGCAAAAGAAAAGGCTTAGTCTTAAAAAAAATTCAAAATTTGGAAGTAACTCTAATTGTTTTGAGGACTGTGTTGCTGAGAGTAAGACCAATTCTGATGACAAATCTGGAATAGGTTTTTTCTCCAAAAATACCAAGCAAACCAAACCTTTTGAAACCATAAAGTTTGTTACTGATGGGAAAAGATCTATGGAAATTTGTCCAGACTTTCAATCTTTGAAAGATGATTTTGGAATAAACCAGCAGTAGTTAAACATTGGTGAGACAAGAACCTCTAAGCATAATGTTCAACTTAAAGGCAAGTACGCTTGTCCTTCCATTAGGAAGAGTGAGACCTCATTTCAAACTGTTCCCTCTAGAAATAATGCCAAAGTCATAATTTAGGGAAACCTATGTTCAACAACTTTCCTAAAGACTTACCTGCTACGAGCAATCTTTATTGCTCATACTATGATGTGTACGGACATTCTTTAGATGGTTGCTATTCTAAACATCTATACCAACCTACCTATCCCTCCTTTACCTATCAGAGCTGTGACAATTATGTCCTTCCTAAACCACCAGAGAGAAACTCTAACTATCGAAAGACAAACACAAGATCTAATACTAAAAGACAATCATTAAGAAATAATCCCATAGTCTTTTCTCGACCAAATGCTCAAAATGTTTATAAATTTCAAAAACCTATGCAAAATCTGTTTAGACAAAAATCTGAAGCTCGCAAGTTTTATCAAATATAAGCTAATAAGCGCAAATTGAAAACCAGAGAAATTTGGGTAAGAAAGGATGATCTGCCACCCCATATGTCATGTAACATAGTGATCAGTACTTTGAAAGCTGAACACACCATGTCTGGATGGTACTTAGACTCTGGATATTCTAAGCATATGACCGGGGATGCATCCAAACTTTCAAACAAAACTAACTTCTCTGAAGGCAAAGTCTTATTTGGAGATGGTGTATCAGCCTAGATCATTGGCAAAGGAACACTCCATGAAGAAGGATTACCTAATAAAAGGTCTTAAGGCTAATCTACTAAGTATTTCACAATTTTGTGGCTCCAATCATACTATCACCTTTTCGAAGAATAATTGCAAAATTTTAAATGAAAATGGTGAGTGCATTATTACAAGACTCCGTACTCTTGAGAACTGTTACACAGTCAATTTAGCTACAGAGGTCTGTAACATTGCCAAATTAGATGATAATGGATTATGGCATTACAGAATGGGCTACATGAATTATGACAACCTTAGTAAATCGTCCTCTCGAGAAATTATTAGAGGTATTCCAAAAATAAAACCTATTTTTAACATAGTCTGTGGTCCTTGTCAAGAAGGAAAAGTAGTTAAGGCACCTCATAAATGGGTTAAAGACATTCTATCCTCTAAACCCTTAGAACTCATCCATATGGACCTAATGGATCCTTCTCGTACTATTAGTCTTTATGGAAATAGTTACATTCTAGTTATGGTTCATGATTACATGAGATTTACTTGGGTTTCCTTTCTAAAGCAGTAGTCTGAAACCATTAGGGTGTTTTTGAAAATTTCACTTCGTATAGAAAATGAAAAGGGCTCCCAAGTAGATAGAATCCGGAGTGATAGAGGAGGTGAATTCAGAGATTCAGGAGTCATTGAATATTGTGACTATAATGGTTACAAGAACGAGTTCATTGCTCCCAAGACACCCTAATAAAATGGGATAGCCGAGCGTAAAAATAGAACAATTCAGGAAACGGCAAGAGTTTTGATACATGCCAAAGATTTACCTAAATACTCTTGGGTTGAATCAGTTCGTACTGCATGTCACATTATCAATAGAGTCTACCTTAGGAAGAATTCTAAATTGACCCCTCACAAACTTTGGTATGGCAGGACAACAAATCTTAAATATCTTAGAACTTTTGGTAGTACATGTTATGTCTGTAAAGACAGAGTACAATTAAGTAAGTTTGAAACAACAGGAGATAAAGCTACATTTTTAGGTTATTCACCTGACAGCAGAGCCTACCAAATTTACAACTTGCAAACTAAAACCATGATGAAATTCATTAATTTGATTGTAAATGACACTAATGTAGAAAGTAAGACTACTAGACCAGCTATTGTGGATGAGTCTGAAAGAATTTTAAATTATGACTCTCCTGAAATAATTGAGTCTTTACTAACTGATACCCCTGAAGTGCCTAATCGGGGTTTTAAAGACCATCCTCTAGATAGCATTGTTGGTAACCCTATACAACCTGTTTGTACAAGATCTCAACTTCGCAACATTGCTCATTTTGCATGCTTTGTGTTTCTCACTGAGCCTAAGAATGTAAATGAATCCCTGAATGACCCCTTGTGGATTAGTTTAATGCAAGAGAAACTTCTTCAATTTGTCATTCATGATGTTTGGTATCTTGTACACAGGCCCAAAAACAAAAGGGTTATTAACACACACTGGCTTTTTAAAAACAAAACTGATGAATCTGGAATGGTTATTAGGAATAAATCTAGATTACTTACCCAGGGATACTCTCAGATTGAAGGAATTGATTTTGCGAAAACCTTTGCACCTCTTACTCGCCTCGAATCTATTCGGCTTCTTTTTGCTATAGCTTGTCATTTACATTTCACACTTTACCAAATGGATGTAAAGTATGCATTTCTTAATGGTATATTAACCGAGGAGACCTATGTAGAACAAACCAAAGGGTTTATTGACCCTTATCACCCAAATTATGTGTATCGTTTGAAAAAGGCCTTATATGGGTTAAAACAAGCTCCTAGAGCCTAGTATGAACGCCTATCCACATTTATTTTAACCAATGGTTTTAGGAGAGGCGGAAATAACCTAACGTTATTTGTCAAACATTTTGACAGCAATGTTACCATAGCCCAAGTGTATGTTGACGATATCATTTTTGGATCCACCTCCCCTTCAGAAGCCAAGTCCTTTTCAAACATTATGCACAAAGAATTCCAAATGTCACTTATGAGGGAGTTACAATTTTTCTTAGGTCTTCAAGTTAAACAAAATTCATAAGGTTTATTTGTTTCACAATCTAAATATGCATTAGAGATTGTAAAAAAGTTTTCCCTAGATACAACTAATGAAGCTAAAACGCCTATGAGTACCTCTGTCAAACTTTCCAAAGATCAGAATGGTAAATCCATTGATTTTACTTTATACCGTAGTATGATAGGAAGTTTTCTTTAACTAACTTCCTCGCGCCCAGATAGTATGTACTTTGTTTGTGAGTGCGCCCGTTATCAAAATAATCCTAAAGGGAGCCATTTATTATGCGTAAAAAGAATAATTAAATACATAAAAAGCACTCACAATTTAGGACTGTGGTACGCTAATGACACATCGAGCACTATAGTAGGATAGACTGACGCTGATTGGTCTAGGTGTTCCGACAATAGTAAAAGTACTTCTAGAGCATGTTACTACATTGGTAACAACTTGGTAGGTTGGAACAACAAAAAATAAATTTTCACTTCTTTATCTACTGCAGAATCTGAATATATCACGGCTGGAAGTTATTGTGCCCAATTATTAGGGCTGCAAATCATACTGAAAGATTACGGTATAAATGAGGAAAAATTACATCTCCATTGCGATAACCAAAGTGCGATCAACATCTCTAAGAATACAGTTTAACATTCTCGCACCAAACATATTAAAATTCAATATCACTTCATATGAGAACTAGTTCAATCAAAAGAATTAGAAATTAATTATTTGCCTATTGATCTACAATTGGCAGACATGTTTACAAATCCTTTGGATTTTAAGCCTTTTGAATCTTTACGCAAATCAATTGGCATGGTTTTGGTTGAATAATTTTTTTTTCTTAATTTTTATAACTTCCAGATTTTCACATGCTTATAATCAATCTCTGTGGATGTAAGGCGTGGATGTTAGAATAATGACATAGAACACCTCTTATATCTGTTTTATGTAGGAGATTCGTGTGAATTATCATTGTTTATGCAAGTTACTGCTTACCTACCTATTTATAACATTTTTTTATTCTTGCTGCCCTTTGTCCATTTGAGACAAAATGGGGGAGAAATTTTAGTCCACTTGGACACTCTTATACTTTCTCATCTAATGAACTTGATCTTAGGTATCTTATTGCAGATTACAGTACCTATTTATTGCATCCGATTTTGATAGGGTAATGGTTTTTACATAGTTGAGTTATGTAATTTTTCATTTCGAGGAGATTGGGTAGATAGATTGTTTGTATAAGAATAGAATTTTCTTATTTCTCTTGGTATCCCTACGAGTCCTAGATGACTCAAAGGATATTTTCTCTCATATTTACAAAGGGGGAAATTGAAGCACCCTATATCTTTGACTCACTTGAGTCTACATTAGATAGGAGCTCATCTAGTTTGGAAATAGTGACAAAATTATGTCTATCCCTAGACGAACCAAAAAGCCTCAAAATCTTAAAGGCGTCATTGATATTCCTCTACAAGTTCATGAAGGTATAACATATACAACACATACTAGGACTGCATACATATAGTGATTTATTCATGCAATGATCATGTGTGAGTTAAATCCCCTTAAAATGATTTTTAAATAATTTTTGGGATTTATTTAACATTTTCTAAGAATTTTAAATAATTTTTGGAAATTAAAATTGGAACTTAATAAAGATTTAGGGTTGATTTGCAGTTAGTTTTTATTACTTAAAACTGTCTTGGGTAGAAACTAAAGCGGCAAAAAATATTATGGGTGAAACTGGTATTTTTTAGAAACCTAAAACACGCATTTGAGATGAATCTTAAGCCTACACGTGTTGCACATTTAGCGGTTTGATTTGTGTTTCTTGTCACTCACATATCTGAGACTTACTTTAAAACCTTGGATCTTTTTTATCTACGGTCTTCATGTGTTTGGAATTAATCCAAGTGATCTATTTTTAACCAATCAGAGTTGGCTATTGCACCACTTATTGAGAACCTTTAGATTTACAGCGATTTAACTTCTTTTAATCTCAACTCTTGGTTTTAAGTCGTTGTTCCAGATCCTTCTCCGTCTTGTATAAATAGATGCCTTTGGTGAGGCAATTAGAGACTTTTGTTAATTCCTCATTTGAGAGACAAAAGAGAGTAGAGAGAAGAGAGAGAAAGGAATAGAGAGAGAGAAAGAAAGCCCTAATTCATACTTCATCAAATCCAAACCAAAAATACTTTTCTGAGAGTTAAACCTTTGAGTTCTTAGTTCGTGTTTTGAGAAGTTATCCTCTCTTGTTCTTGATCATCCTTCCAACTTAGTCACGTTGGTAGAGTTTCTCAGTTTCTCTTCATAGAAATTTGAAATCTCATCTTTGTGATACAAATCACATAGATAGTTTACTGTTTTGATTTCTTATTTTTGAGAAATATTTCTTGTTGGTTATTTTTAAATTGATTTTATGTTTTCAAACCATAAACCAAAAATATTCGTTCTGATTTCATTTTACTCAAACTATCAGACTTAGATCTACATTTGAGATCTTAATTGGGGATTGCACTTTCTATCTTTACTATTTTCAAAATAATAAAGTGTTAGGATCTTCGATATTTCACAACAATGTTACCTCTTGATCTGCGGTTGCTTTGAAAGGTTTAAAGTCTGATTTAGTGTTAACTAAACTGATTTTGGAAAATCTTGCATATCTAGCGATTTTGTAATTTGATAAATCATTACGTATGTATTAAGTATGAGTGTGTTTCATGCATATGTTAGAGAGAACATCACCACAACACTTTCACTCTACCACACTTAAAGTGTTGGTTGAATGATCTTGAACTTGGTTGAGTCGACGTAAAGTTGGAATCTAGTAAAGTTACGAAGCTGAAGAGAACATCAACAATAACCTTCAGAGAAGTCAGATCTAATCTAGAGGAGTTGGTAACGATTTTGAACTTAGTTTAGGTGTGTTTGTGGGGTTTGATTGTTAAATAGATTGTAATTTGTTACTCTGTTTTAGTGGATTTGTTTTCTTTGTGACGTAGAGGTCATCGTGGATGCTTCCCAAATTGGGTAGGATTTTACCACGTTAAAAGTTTACTTGTGTACTTCCTCATACTCTCATCACCTTCTTCTAAGCTGAGATGATTTAATAAGTTTAACTTTTGTTTTTCAAAACTGGTTCATTCTAGATCTAAAATAACTCATTCAAACTCTTTTGATAATTATTTTAAACACATCTTGTGTTAAGTTTTGTATTGAATTACGAGTTTTTCTAATAAACAGTTCAGAGCCATTTTAACAGTTTAATCATGTATTAAATGTCTTAAGTGGTATTTTTTAGGCCAGGTACAAATCATAACTTCACGGTTAACGGTTTCTAAGGGATACACCTTTTCTCATGAGAAACCAATGAGCGGCCTGTAATAGGGCTCAAGTTTGTTATCTTATAGCCCCAATCCTTTGAAGCGGTTATAGAATAAGACATCGACTGAACTAATGTTATCGATCAACACTCTAGTCACGCTTCCTTTCTGGACTAACATTGTGACAACCAAAGAGTCGTCATGAGGATAAAGCATGCCTGACAGATCATCTTTGGAGAATCCTACCACCAATATATCTTTGTTCAGTTTCCTCGGGCGAGTCTCCACATCACTAGATAGGTTGATTTTCCAAATGTAATAATTGGATTTAATATCACTGAGGTAGGCGATCATCTCTGCTATTTCATCTCTTCCGTCGGTGTCGCCTCTGTAATAAAGTTACAACTAAAAGAGATCATTTTCACCTCTCGTACAGTTCTCTTGGGTCTTCTCGATAGATCTGGATCATCCTAAGAGTCATCATCCATATTTTTTTCTTATCATCTCCCCTTCTACAAGGGTATTTTGATCATCTCCTGGGTTCTTGTTCATTTGAGTGGTCTGTTCGGCCCCCTTTATCTACGACCTTTGATAATTTCTCTCTTAAAATTAGGTTCTTTTTCTCCTTCTTCAGGGTTATGCAATTATCACTGTTACAGCTATGACCATTATTAAGCTCACAGTATTTTCTTTTATCTCTTTGGTTTGGAGGAGATTTTAGTTTCTCGGGCCATTTCAAATCCACATTTCCCCAAATTTCTTCTAGAATATGGTGAACGTCAACGGTTAGAGGAGTATATTCATCATATATTTTTTTATTTCTCTACCTATTTATCTTTTTTCTCTTTTTTCTCTGAGATCCAATTGGAATCAGTCTTGGAGTTGTGGGTTTGTTTCGCAGCTATGGTCTCCTTGCCGTTCATGATTTTACTAGCTTTGGCCAGTAATTCAGTCATGGTATTGGGTGGTTCTATCACAAGCGTATAACAAATTTTTTTAGGTAGTAAGAGACTGATCCCTGCATCTTTTATTATCGTCCCCCCTTTTACAAGGGGATTCTGATCATCTCCTGGATTCCTATTCATCTGAGTATTCTATTTACACCCTTTTATATACGAACTTTGATGGATTCCCTCTTCAGATTAAGTTCTTTTTCTCATTCTTTAGGGTTGTACAGTTATCGGTGTTACGACCATAATATTTATAAAACTCATAATATTTTCTTTTATCTCATCGGTTCAGAGGAGATTTTAGCTTATTGGGCTATTTCAGATCCCTGCTTCCTCATATATCTTCTAGAATATGGTGAACGCAACCGATTAGAGGAGTATAATCTTCATATCTTTCTAGTTTCTCTACCCATTTATCTTTTTCCTCTTTCTTCTCTAAGATCCTATTAGAATCATCGTTAGAGTTGTAGGTCTATTTAGCAGCCATGGCCTCATCGACGTTCATGATTTTATTAGCTTTGGCCTGTAATTTGGTCATGGCCTTAAGTGGTTATTTGTCAAGTGTATAGTATAATTTTTCAGGCAGTAATCCACTCATCAATGCGGTGATCTTGTCTTTTTATCGTAATCAACGGCCTCTATTTTTTCACTATTGAACCGGGTGATGTATTCACGGGTGGTATCCCCAACTCTCTGGACAACACTTTTATAACACCCCGTATTTTTGGTTCATTTAATATTTAATTAATTTGGGAATTTTAAGTTATGGCAAAATATATTTAAACATTAATCAGGGAGTAAATGGTTAATATTTAAGGGAATTTATTTACTAAGTGAATAGTAATAACTTATTTACGTCATTTTGAGTATTAATGACGAGGTATGCACTTATCCCAACCGGGACTCAGTATAGACTATAGGGGTTGGGGGATAAGTATTTTTATAAATTAATTCGGATGCTAATTCTGAGTGTACGGTTGAGTCCGGATGGGCCGAGATAGTCAGAAAAGTGTACCCGGGGGTAGTAAACGGGTCACGGGGCGTTTTTAGACATAGTCGGGCCCACACGAGGGCATTTGGGTCACTTGGACTTGGCCCATTAGGCAAAAAACGGGATTTAGGTTAATTGTTAAATTAGGAGAAGTAAGGAAACGGCTGATAGAATTTTTAAAAAAGACTAAGTGTGTTAAGGAACCCTATTAGTAGTTAAAGGCAAATTTGGATCACTAGAGAGCCAACAGGAGTCATCTTCAACCTTGCAATTCATCTCCAAATCAGACACTATGAAACCTAAGGCAAGTGGATAACTTGCAATACTATTAAATTTGTTTTTCAATTCATATTCATGTGATGTGACTGATTAAAATTCATTTTGGGTGTTTATGGCATAAACATGGGATTTTGAAAGACAATAATCTGATTTACGAATTTGGGTGAGGATTCATGTAAAACCTGATATTTATGAGTTAATACATATCTGTTAGGATGATATCTGGACAATTAGAAACGAATTTGATGAAGGAATTTGGGATGTAAATGGGTAATGGGTTAAAGATGAACTTTTGTTCAAATTTCAGAAATCGTAGTTAATGGTCAAATTAAAGATGTTTATGGACACTTTGGAGATCCCTAATATGTTTTCTAACATGTATTAATGCTAAGAGGGCTTGATATTACTGGTAGAAGAAATTAGGGTTTGAGAAATTTCATCCATGGCTGAATCTGTCTTCGCGAAGAAGACGAAGACCTGCTCGATCGATCGATCGAATGTCTGGGGTCGATCGATTGAGGGTCGGCAGATTTTGACAGCTTCGTCCAGTTATATATATAAAAGGAAAAATTTATATTATAATCTTTTATGTCATTAATTATTGAGAAATTAATACATGAGTTTAAATCAAGTTAATTGTGATAAAATTAATTTGGATTTGAGGTCGAAATTGTGTGGCACAACATGATTAAATACGGAGTTCATGGGAAAGTCCGGGAATATTGGTTGAGCGATACCGAAGGTAATATTTTTATTTAAGTAGAGGCTAAATAACTTAGAGTCGGGAATTTAGACTCGGGTGAGGTTATTTCGGGCTACGTGAGTAAGTCTAGATTTATGGTGGGGGCGACACCAAAAGTTACTTAATTAATTAATGCGAATTAATTAATAATTAGGGTTGGACCATAAACTCTTAATAAATTAAATAGGCTTGTGTTACGGATTTAGTACATAGTGTAGACGGGAAATTTTATATTATATATATATATATATATATATATATAGTGTATGCATTAATATCAGTGATTGAATATTATTAGTGCATACTCTAGTGCTATAGGGGGAGGTTGCGCGTAGTGGATGAATCCCCTAGCTTGAGGAGTAGGGTGAGTATATTATATATATATATATATATACTAGGGTATGCCCGTGCCTGAAGGCACGCTGATAATCACAAAAACGCAAAAATATTCGAAGTACGTAATTGCAAAAAGGAAAAAAAATTCGTTCCCCAACAAAACAAAATGTAGTTTTAAAAAAAATGGTCGTAATCTCCTTTGTTTATAGGAATAAAAATATGTTGATTCATCAAGCCACTTGTAACACAATTGTCATCTTTTGTGGCACACCAATGCTTTCGTTACATTCCACATGTCTTGTCCTCAGCCACGATTGTTGTCATACGAAGAAATTAATTACCCCAAACACACAAATTAAGTGTGGAGTAAATTTATATTACAAAAATAATAGTCCGCAACAAAAATATAGGACTGACCATCATGATTTTATGACTATCTTCCTTGTTTAAGAAATAAAAAATATTTCAACAATAAAAATAATAATACTAATAGTTCATAAATCTCGTATAAACAAAGTCAAAACACCGTCGCTCGATGCAGATTAATATATATAATGGTGAAATAATACTTATGACTTTAAGTTCGATAACACAATTTTGCATTTATGCAAATTTGTATGATGTGAATTATGTACACCTACACCGCTACTTAAATTATTTCATGTAGCCATCTTTGCTAATGAAAAATTGCAACTAAAAGGCTAATGAATTAATTATGACACATTTGTTAATTAATTATGATGTATTATCTCTCTAATATAATAGATAAACATTTTTATAATATAACTTTTTGTCTCATGGTGCTAAAAAACTCACATGTCACATAGAGTTTGGCACACCATTTGCATCACTACAAAAGCAAACCCTATTTGTAATGACTTTAGTATTGTTAAATTTTTGTTCAAATTTAACCTTACATGTATAGAATTTACCTTTTAAAATACAAAATAAAGTTCATAACTTTATTGTATCTTCTAAAAGTTCATTTTTAGTCACTTGACCATTAATATTATGAAAATGTGTAAGTAAAAAAACCAAGATAAAAAACCGAGTAAAACTACGTGTACAGTTTGTAATTTTACTTTTAAATTAGAAAAAAGAAACAAAATTTTGAAGTCCATTCATTAAAAAATATCACTACATGACTTCAATACTTAATCTTATTGAAAAGACAGATCACTAATTTTTCACACGTAAATTAAAAATGTTAAGTTCACATAGTATAGAATTGCAACAACCTTTTTTTATAAAAAAAATACTTCAACTTACTCAAAATGAGCTACTCAAGTCTAAAGATATCCGACTCAATACCCCATATACAAATAGTTATAGTAGTGTCAAATTTTAAAATAAGAAAACTGAATGAATTTTGTAAAACCTAATTACAACTAAAATAAATTAATTAATCTTTTAATTAAATTTAAAAAACTAAATTTGGGCTTAATAGTGGTCATTTAAACAGGGTTAATATATTCAGATTCCTTAAATGTACAAAATTAGTGTAATAGTGGTCCTAATAACATGGTTTCTCTCACAGTAAGGAAAAATGAAATGCCATGAAAAGGATGGAATCCATATCTTTTTTTTAACCATTAAATGGAGTTCTTGTACAAAAGGCAACATACCGCCAAGTTCAACAAAACAAAACAGCATTTGGAGACATATATACTCCTTTGGCAAACACTAATAATGTACGGTATAACCACCTCACACTAAGAAATACGATTTTAAAAAAGGAAGCTAAGTTTTTGGTGCTTCCTTGATCACTTGATTTCCCCTGTCAGTAATCCAGTGTACCTTTGCTGACTGCTGCTTCCAACATCAATGGTGTCGGGCATGTATATTTTTCCTCTTCTCCACCCCGATGTTACTGGGGATTATGACATTCAAAAGCATTTTTGTTCAAGAAGGCATCCTAAAGGTGCAAACAGAATCGATTTAGTTTCATAATGACATTACACAGTATAAAAGAAAATAAGTAATTTCATTGTGATATCCGAAAGAAAAAGTTTGCAAGATATTTAATAAATTAGTTTCAATACCATTACTACAACTATATCACTCCCATGAATCACATACATGTCAATATCAATTGTGTTATCACCACAGATGTGTAATCAAATACATGTCTGATGGGTTTTTAGCTCCGATAATTTTACGACCAGTTGTAACTACATTCTTAACCTCCTACATTCATAATATTCAATCATTTTCCCCCTCTTTTCTTATTGAGTATCTTACACACCTACCCCAAATAGGAATCCAAAAACTATACAAAAGTGCGTACATACACCACAACATATAATTTTAAGATATAAAGGCCCTAACATATTCTTATTACACAAACTGAATCTGTTTACATGTACTAAATGCGTTTACACCTTGATTAACATGATTGTACCACAGTGAACTTATGATCTTACATAGTGGCTATAGTGATACATTGAATATAACACAAAATGAAATCTCTAATACCCTTGTTAACAATGAATAAATAGAAATGTATGATTTGGATATAAACCTGTAAATTTCACTTAACATATCTGTACTTTTAATAGGGAATACTTTTAATAGAGGAAACATAGAAATAAGCATTAGTAACATAATTCAACCAAACGCTTCAGCAGGTAATAAGAGATGATGATATGCATATGAGTAGTTGATTGAGGAAAGAAAATAAATTAACACGATCGATGGACAAAGAAGAGATCCTTGGTCATCGACTCATCACACCTAGGTTAATAAAAGATGCATTATATATCGCACAATATACACTTAAACTTGAAAGATGTAATTACATATATATAAAGGACTTGATGGAAGTCCATTAAACATGGATGACAACTGACCTGAACCAAAAATGACTTCGACTCATCATGCCCATCCTAAATTTCTGGATTATGATGAACTTGCTGCTTGTTTACTGCCTTCGACTCACCCTTAAGTGCAAAGAGCGACACCTGCCCCCCTCACACGTACAAACAGAAGCATCCGACACCTGCTCGTTTACTGCTTGTCGACAGCTGCAGTTGTTGTAACCACAGCAGCGGCTGTAGCGGTGGCTGCAACGGCTACATGAATCTCAATGATTGGATCAGGGGTGGTCCTCGTAGCGGCAACCACAATTGAAGATTCAACAACATGTTACAACATTAAGTTGATATAATGGAGTACGTAGTACTGCAGCAAACACTATTAATTTGAAATACAAAGAATTCAAATACGAATTTTCTTCTTTTTTTATTTTTTTCCTTCTCTTCAAAAAAAAAAACTTTGACTTTCTTTGTTTCTCCTTGGACTTGTCTTTTTTTGCCTCTTTTTCTTTTTCCTGCCTATTTTCTTCTTCGGCCACCTTTTTTCTTCTCGGATTATGCCTTTTTCTGCCTTTCTTCTTCCCCAACTCTGTTTTTCTTCTTTTTCTGCCTTTCTTCTTATCTTTTGTGTTCTTTTCTTTTCTGTCTTTGTTCTTTATTATTTGCTGTGAGGAAAAATAAATTATCAGTTGAGATATCAGGGCCTCATTTTAATCAGGCTGCATACTAAACTGAATATTGACCCCACAGATTCAATGCATATTGTGATAAAAGGTGTTCTTCAACTCGTCTTGCTTTCTCTTATAGCATGCCTGATCTGGTAGAATATCCTATACTCAACTATTGTGATAAAGTATACAGTCTTCTCTTGGACTTCGAATCAAAGTACTTAGCTATTATACTCAGCTATTTCAACCTTTTCTCCAGGCCTGCTACATTGCCCCGAAGCCCATCATTTTGCTTATTCTCCTCCTTAAAGTTTTTCACTTGCTTCTCCGTGGAAAAGGCATTATTCTTTGAAATGGTGGCCAACATAACTTGCTAAAAAAATTGAGATCAGAAAATAAAAAATTACGAATTAATGATGAATCAAAAAGGAAGTCTTATTATTACCTAGATAGCCATCCGCGGGAATAGAACCATAGGATGTTCGTATCTAGAGACCTGAGATACCTGTAATCTGGATTGTACCTAGTGTAGCCAACATGATTGGTGGTGTTAGTGGAGTTGGCCTAGAAAGTTTTTTTGTCCTTCCCGTGACGTTGGGCCGACCCCCGTCGATCACTATAGGACCATAGGTGTTCTTCAACTCGTCTTGCTTTCTCTTTAGAGCATAAAGGGCAACATGGTCAGCATCTTTCGCAACCATCTCCTAGGTAGGGAGAGTGTTGAATTGGTAAGTTGGAGGAGTAAAAATATCTTTGGATTCATCTTCAGTGTCGACCTCTGATCAAACTGCAGTTGAATGATGGTCGATCTTTATTATCTTTTCAAAATGAACACCCAGATATGCATGTGAAATTCCCAAATCACTTGTCTAGCATGTAAGTCCCTAAATCAGTCAATTGTCTAGCATATGAGTCCCCAAATCAATTATCTAGCATGTGACTCCCCAAATCATTCGACACAAAAACAACACCCAGATATGCATGAGAAACCATTGCACTCTCTGAGCTCCACCTCCATGCATGTCATCAACATCATCATAGGCTTCCTAGTGCTTAAGATCATAAAGAAACTGTGAAAAACAATCCAAGACAAATAATTTCTCCCATAAAAATTTTGGTGACCAAAAAATTTAAGAAATGTGGTGCTCGTGAATAGAGAATCGAAGTGTGGTCCTCGTGAACATAGTGATTTTTTTAACTGGGTAGAAATTGATCCATTAAAGAGCACTAAATATAACCCCAATAATATCCCAAATATCAAACCTGAAAAGTCAATCCCCAATGCGTGTTTGCCAACTCGTAGCACACCCTAAATATCAAACAGAAACCAACCATTTCAATGTAGCACACCCCGAAAAAAAGCAATATAAACAGAATACTTGATTTCAATGTTCCGGATGTAGCACAACAAAACAACTTCAAAAAATGTAAACAAATCAACCATTTCGAACTATAGGTGGATGCAGCTTGCCTCGTAAATAAAGTTGGTGACATATGTCCCACTTCTATTCAGTAGCGGTCTCCTCACGGGATATGGAAATACATAATAGATAAATGAAATAAAAAGATAAATTTTGATAATAGAAAAAGAATCATTTATATAAAGCATTACTACACCTCTAAATTCTATAACTGGTTCACTCGTTGAATTTTTAAAGCTGAGGCAATCGTTACTTTTGTTTTGTTTACTGCATTAGCCACTGATGTCTTTGATCGTTCCAGACTGTGGTTGCTGTTGTTGCTGCTTTCGAGCCTCAGACATCTGAGCAAACTTTTCCATCTCCAACTCTTGACCTTATTGCCTGTCATCACAGCTGCTAGTTCCATTAAATAGATAAACAGTCAGGGCTTAACATGACTTTCGATAATGAAAACTACCAAAAATGAAACCAACAAATGCATACCGAAAACTACCAACAAATGCATACCTCTTTCACGGTTTTCCACTATAAAATGCAGATGTTGCCTGGTAAGAGCAGATATTGCCTATAAAATCACTGAACAAACCTTAAAATGCATTACCTAATAAGAGCAGATGTTTCCTAGTAACTCTCTTTCTTCATGGAAAAATTATTGTGTCGTTACTAATATCAAACACAATGTACGTGAAGACAAATTAGAACTGATAGTAATCCAAAAAAACTTGCCTATTCATTTTTTCCCAAACCAACATATGCATTAACTTATTGTAGGTGATTTCTTTTGAAAATTAATAAAATTTCATTTTTCCAATCAGAAGTTTTTTGGGATGTTAATGCTTAGTTAAGGTTCTCAAAAGTGAAGTGACTAAATGGTATATGTTTATTAAATTGTAGAGAACTGATTAGAAAGTCAATGAACAGTGGCATGTGTGTTGAAATAGCTCCCATTTCTAATTAATATCTCATGCACTCACATGGGGTGTATAATCTCAAATAGCTCCAAGATTCCCAAAGACAATGTTACCCCTGCACCAAAATACCCTTTCGGCCAATAAAAAACAAATTGCTTGTAATCAACAATCTAAAATACTAAAATGACATAACTTACTGCTATGATTCGAAAATGAGAGAAAATTATCAGTGTGAGCTCACATTTCAGAGCATTGTGAGTGTATAGTTTTACCAAAAAACTGAAATTGTGACTATATAGTTTTACACTTCACTGTGATTGTATACTGTTAAGCTGAATATTGTATACTGTATAATTTTATGCATTGTGATTTTCTCAAGTTACAATTGTGATTGTATAATGTTATGGTGCATTGTGATTGTATAGCCTTACCAAAAAGCTGAAACTTACTCAATAATTGATGCCAAACAGAGCATTGTAACTTGAGAAAATTTACTTATTTATATCAGAATTTTCGTGAGAGAACTTACCGACTCGAGGGAATTTACTCAAATGCATCTTTACCATTTAAGTCGGCATACAATATGTGGTGAGTTACACACTCCTACAAACATGATCAATATTACACGTAAACCAAAAAAACATTTAGTTATGTTTATGATAATGCATCATCAATGGAAACTATTACACGTAAATTGTTCATATTGCTCTCGGCCTATGTAAACTAAATCGTTGGCCAGGTCAACAAAGTTTAACAACCTAATTAAAAAGAAGGAGCAGCATACAACATATGATTCTAAAACGGTAGATACTTAAAGTGAAATATAATCAAATTAAATGTAGTTAACCTTTTCAAAACCCATGTTAAGCTTACAAATTGTTCCTAAAATACAAGCACCAAATTAAAAACAAAGGCATTAACATTAATATGAAATAAGTATATTTTCATCTCATTAATCAATCCACCAAATCTTCAATGATCCATGACTTTTTGCAGACACCTATTAACAAACCCCAAACATGATAAAAATAATATACAAAAAAAATTCGTATACCTTACTGTTGTAGCAGAGATTGAACTTGATAAAAAAACACCCTATATGAAACAATGAGTGAGGAATTTTACCAAACACCTATTAAGCATAAAAAAATGAAACAACATAAACATACACCCAAAAAATCTGCAAAACAATTACCACCCCCAAAAAAGGGCCTCTGTACTTCTCTTCTACAGAACAAAGATTCAAGAACAAAACGATTAGAAAAATAGAAGAACAAAATGATGAAAATCCATACAGTCAAAAAAATTTACCTAGGTTGTTTGTAGAGTCAAAAAAATTTACCTCGAATGCTATTGTTCGTTGTTGTTTATGTACAGTAAACAAATGTTTTGTTCTTCAATCTCTCTCTCGTTGTTGATGTTCGTTGTTGAAGAGTAGAAACGATGAGAAGAGTACCCCAAAAAATAGCCTCTGTATTTCTCTTCTTTAGAACAAAGATTGAAGACCAAAACAATTAGAAAAATATAAGGAAAAATGATGAAAAGACTTAAGTCAAAAAAAAATTACCTCAGTTGCTATTTATCGTTGTTGTTATTTTTCGTTGTTGGTTGTAGTTTATGGGAGGCTGAAGAGTAGTTGTTCGTTATTGTTATTTCCATGGTTTCTCTCTCTGAGGGCGAAGAGTAAAAAAGATGAAGAGTAAAAGGGTAGGTTTAGACAATGAGGGTAAGCGAGAAAATGGTGCAAATACCATTATACCCTCAGTTTTGAATTTTGAACAAAATGAGGAAACAAATTATAGTGTGTCAAAAGAGGGGGAAATCAAAAATTTGAGGGATAAAAAAGGGAGTGCAAAAAAATTCATATGGATGACATCATCAATGAAGCTTATGACATACATAAGATTTCTACTTTATTATATATACATACATATATATATATATATATATATATATATATATATTGTGTGCATTAATATCAGTGATTGAATATTATTAGTGCATACTCTAGTGCTATAGGGGGAGGTTGCGCGTAGTGGATGAATCCCCTAGCTTGAGGAGTAGGGTGAGTATATTCCCAGGTCATAGCGTCTGTTATATGGGTGAGGGGCATCTCACTTTCAGGGAAGGAATATGACCGCCTCCAATCGTATACTAAACCAAGTTAGTGAGCGAATCTGACTTGTGTAACCAGGTTTTTGTGAATACACCTAGTGGGATAGCACTTTAGAGAAATTATATTATGTGAGTATTTTTACTCGGGGGATATTGGTATCAAATGTTGTTTCAAGTATGGTTGTGAAAACTACAATATGATTAAATATATAATTAGGTAAATAATTATATATGGGATAATTAATACGTAGTGTGAAATGTATTATGTGCATAACAGGTGTGAGTGTTATATGAAATTAAAAATGAAATTAAAAAGGGTAATGATTCAATTAAGTTGACGTTTATAATAACTAAAAAAAGATCATGATTTAAGGCATACTCGGTTAGAGTAGGTTAATTGCAAGGGTTAACGTAAGTATTGGGTCAGGAGCGTAGGACCTAGGTAAATTAAATGGAAGCGTTAGTAGTGCACATTAGAAGAGGGGTGAGAAAGTCTTCAAGAGAGTGCGTCACTAACTAAAATATGAAGAGCATGCATATTTATTTATTACTGCAAGTTAATCATTTGTTAAATGTTTTCAAATGTTTTTGGGTACTAACCCTTGCTATATAAATTTTTAAAAACATTTTAGGTGTCCAGCCACAAGGACGCCAGGCTTGACTCTATTCCAGGTATCCATTGCTGCAGCACATGTGGATGTTATGGGGCTTTTGATAGACGCCTCCTTCTTTCATTCATGTAGAGACTCTCTAGTAGTTATTTGAGCATGTCGCTCACAGTTCATTTATTAGTATTAGACTTGTTGAGATTGTCTTCTTGTCTTTACTTGTATTGGATATTTGGACCGATGGTTTATTCGGTTAGGTAGTTTATTTGTGGATGGTTGTTTCAGTTAACTGTGATTGTGTATTATTTTATGTTTCTCATGAGTTTCATTTAATTAATTGAAAGATAAAATTTGGCACCAGTCTAATTTTCTCACTTAGGTGGTTAGTAATTAAAAAGACGACAGTGATGCTAAGAATGGACCAACTGAGAAACCTGTTCTAACTTGATTTAGGACTGATCACCCGGGATTAATTAGGCGGGGTGTCAAAACTTCATAGATTAACTACCATTTTGTCTAGTTTGGTTCCAAAGAAAAAATTATTAATGAACAAATCATCCAGTTATTGGAAGTTGAAGATCTTCCCTTATAGTAGATTATTGTACTAAATTTGTGCCAACCCAGTAATAGTACTGGAAAATACTCAATAATGAAACTCATCAGGGAACAAATAGATGTCAACCACATATTGATGTTGTTCCACATAGCACTGGATTCATTTTTCCATCACGGTTTGGGGTTACCATGGGTGGCTTGAACTTGGCAGGTGTAGGATAATCCACAATTTAAGGAGTGAAAGGTGATCCCTTTATGAAACATCTGCATAAGGGATTTTTTTACTTTGTTATTTCTCCCAAACGATCTTTTGATCATTGGATTGATCCTTTCCACAGCTGATCATATGGATTGGCACTGGTCGTAATATTTTAGCTTCTCGGTCATTATTTTATGCTGAGCTTACTTCCTGAGAAGTCTGCTCTATGCGTACTGACCCTCGTATGTTAGTCCTTGACCTGATGGATCTTTCTCGACAGTCCATGAATACTTTAGGCTTTTTGTGATGATGACCCTTCATCGATAGGGAGCCTAGGAAACCAAATGCGGAACCCCTGCTCAGCCTCTCTAACATGCTCGACCTTTCCTTGGAGAATGATTGCTCATCATAGTGATTAGTGATCCCGAGGGATGTGGTGGTCTCGGGGCGATATATTTATCCATCTATTGACCTAGAATACCAGATTTTTTTTTGGCAATCCAACACTCATCCCAATGGAGTTTATGAGTAATATGTTTCCATAGGGGCTGGAGGCAACATTTATCCCCTCTTGTTAGAGCATTCTTGTCCAAATGGCATGATAGGGCATGCTACGACTGGACTGAAGCATCCGAGTCAATTGTTTTGATGTTTCTTGCATTGGACGTTGAACTTTGGCTATACTCATCAAAATTCCTTAAAGGTCTCCCATCCTCTTAGGGGTAGAGGGTGACATGGTTCCATTTACCCTGCTACGTTTGATATCATCCCCCATTTCTTTTAGTAAAGGGGTTGTTAGTTGACTTTGGATAGGGTTTTGAGTAGGAAACAATAGATGCTTGTCTAGTCATTCCCACATACGACGTCAATGTACTGGCATCTAAAATTGATACTATGATAGTTATGTATCTTAGATAAATGATACCAATAATAATCAACCACGGATATAATAGAAAATGATATGAACTTGAGAGAGATGAGAGACATAAAAAGAGAAAGAGACACAAAATTTAACGCGTTCAATCTAATGAGGTGCCTACATCCACGGGTGCAAATTTACTTTATATTAAGGAAAAGTACAAGCTCTCAAATGTCTCTCTAGGGTTGAGAGTATATTGTTTTTCTCATATGTCCCAAATGAGGGATAAAATGAGCAATTTATAGTTGGGGTAAGAAGAAGAGGTGGAGTGCCTTTATATGTCACGTAATCACAGATTTTTACACTATTGATGACAACTAATCATGATCCATCCAGGAGATTAACCCACGTGCATTTATAAAAGAGACTTTAGATATTCCCACGTGTGCATGTTATGCCTTGTTGATAGTTGTCCTGTCTAATGGTGGTCGGCTATACTGCTGACCAGTGGGGAACAATTATCCAACCACGATAATGTTTTGTTGGTAGGGTTTACTTGAATATATCATGATGACATATTCCACAATTTCATTGGTCCAAATCATACTCTTATTTTAGGGTACAACAGATGTCATGCATCTAATGTCCTTATAGGTTGGCCAATTTTCATTAACAAATGCATTTTATATGTCCATTGTATTCATTTTGTCTCCACAAAGTTCAAGGTATCTGGACAAGTTTAGTGTCAAGAGTTCGCCTGAAGCTGCACACTCGAACACCAGCCTAACTGAGAGTGCGCTTCTGTTCAATGTTTAAACTTATTTAATTAAATTTCATTTTTTTCACGAGTTTTAATTAAACCTTAAACATGTATCTAATTATGATTAAAAGCTATAACTCTATCTAGCATGCAAATTTAACAATCAAAAACACCGATTCAGGAAAAATCCCCCAAAGAGCAAAAACCATTTTTTTCACTATATAATGTGAACCTCGACTTACATATACATAGAATTACAATGTGTTTGACAGACAAATACCCACTAGTCTCGGTTTTTTGTCATCAGCAAGAGATCCCTCAAGAGCTCCAACAGTCAGCAATGGCGACAGGCTTCCTTCTCCACAAGATTTACTCCAAGAATAGGTAATATAAGTAAAAACGTTTTAACAATGATTCACATATATGATTTGGGATATTTGGGTGAATCAAAATAGGCTTTAACCTAAAATAATGAAGTCTTAAAACGCAACATTTATGCAAAAAACGAAGTTGTAAAAGACTTGCAAAACCTGATTTTCGAGCAGGTATTTATAGTAGCAAAATAAAAAGTTGAGTTGGAGAGGTCGTTCGAATGACATAGGGATGTCGTTCGAACGATAAAATATGTCGTTCGATCCTTGGATCTCGCAACTTTTAAAAAATGAAAATAGTGTAACGTCGTTTGATGAAACAAAGGAACAACGATCTCGCAACCTATAAAACGACATTAGATGTCGTTAGAAGAGGTCGTTTGAACCACTTCTGCCTGTCGGTCGAATAATATGGCTTTTTCGTTTGAAGTACCTAAGAGAAATATAATATTTTAAAAAGGTCGCCTACAGGTTGTGACACCCCGACTAATTAAATACCGGGTAGCTACTCCTTTATTAAATCAATACAAAATGCCGAGTTGGTTCAGTTAATAACATCACTGTCGAAAACATTTTAATAGTTACTAACCACCTAGTATTTAAAAAGTAAGTTGCCAAATTTTAATCAAGTCTGATTAACATGCAATAAAAGAATAATGGAATAACAACATAATCCATTCACCATAGCGAAGTAATGAATTAACCAACAATTAAATATAAGAGTCCAGAGGAAAACTCCTCACAAAATCCAACCATTGAAAATAATAAGACCAGTCTGAATCCTGAATTAATTACATGTCCAAAGTCTGAATAACTGAAATAAATGAATAGTCTCTAAAGAAATGGGCGACATGCCCTACAACTGATAAATGCTGAATAGAGAGTCAATATAGAAGAAGCGTCTACAAGCAAGGTCCTGTAACTTCCATAAACAGCTACAGCTCGTCACCAGAATGAGGATCCTAAGCATGGTGTCCTTATGGCTGGGCACCTAAAATGGTTTTTACAAAAATAGATTTGAAAGCAAATGGGTCAGAGCCCGAAAGTGGAAATCATTTTAAAAACAGCAAGTGTTTTAATAACATTAAAACATTAAATGCAAAATACATGTTAGGACGTGCACTCCCATGAAATTCTCACCTCTCGACTACATGTGCACTCCTAACGTACCATACCCATCTAAGTATCATACCTATCTAACCCAAACTGTAATAAGTTCTACCCCTTACTACTCGATTTCCATTTTACATTCTAGCATTATCAAAACAATAGAGGTCTTTATTTAAACTCAGATTCTCAATTAGTAATACAATTCATTATCGGTTAACCCGTTATGTTTTCTCAAAACGTTTCCATATTCATACACAATATCACATGAAAGTTCCCATTAATTAATTGTATATTATTCACATCATAAATATACAATACAAGAACCCCGAGAATAAGCTGCGGTGCACACATACTCTGCTATCCATCCCGGTATATCACGTACATAAGGATCACGCATTCCGAATCTCTCAGGAATCGTTCTCAGATAACAACATCACAAATAATGGAGGCGAATACAATCACATCACATGGGTCACGCACATACTTGCGCTCCCACGATCAGCAGACTTATTAACATCCCAATAAGTCCTTCTCTGACCTATGTTCATCGAGGTAACCAGTCTAAATCCGGGCAAAACAAGGATTAGAAGGCCCTAAGCGAATGCAAACCTCCCGTGATAGCAAGTATGGTAGGTATGTCATACACATAAAATCAATACATATACTAAGTAAGCAGACATCTTAGTAATCACCATAATTATTGGTGGTACCCTTCTCATTCTCGTACCGACATATAATACTACAGAATTTATATGTTCCCGATTAATATAATTATTTAGGCGGTAAATGTTCTCGCATCGTATAGACACTCGCGTCCTAATTCATAATTCCCCTTAGGTTCAAACTACACTTCTAAGTTTTACTCCTCATTACACCTCAATTGTCCCTACTATAACAATCAATCAACAAGGGAGTGTTATCTCTACATATGACCAAGGTTACGGGACACTTGGGATCAAAACAGGCTAAAAAGCCTAAACTGTCAACTCGTTAGAAGTCTCGTTAGAAGTCTCGTTCGAACGAGGCTGTTCGAATGAGAGTTCGTTCGAACGAACTGGGCCATCTAACGAGATCTCGTTCGAATGAAAGTCTTCGAACGAACATCCCTCTCATTAAAACCCAAACTATCAACTCGTTAGAAGCTCGTTCAAACAAGCTCGTTCGAACGACCTGGCAGGTCTTCTAACGAGTGGCCAGATTTGAGCCCAGAAATTCCTTATTTCGTTTTTCCATCTTTTCTTCACTTCTAATCTCATATAAACATTAGTCCAACAATTGTTCAAGGTTCCTAATCGTCCCTAAACATACATGGGTCACCTACTAACGTTTTTGTGGGGTTAATTCATTATAAACATCATCCAAATATCAAATCCCTTCATTTATCCCCCAAATTACATGAACATGAACCCTAAAATTTATAAATCATTAATGAGCCTAATCAAATCCGTTTTTGTTTCATCCAAAGTATATTATCATCAGATTAATCACCTACATACAATTCTACATACAATTCCTCAATAGATTCTTAAATCTCTACATCCAATTAAATGGGTTTTCATCATACTCCAAGAACAATACAATTTATTTGAATTTCCTACGCATGGAAGAAGCATTCTCTGCAAAATAATGAAATTAAACCACTTGCCTTATTTGAATCTCTGATTTTGATGTCGATTTGATGGAGTATTATCTCTCTCTCTCTGCAGATTCCTCCTCTCTTCTCTCTCTACAGGCTTTCTTCTCCAAGTAACAATGGTGGCTAGGGTTTTTGCCTAAGGGACTTTTGGAATGATTTCTAATAACCCCCATAGCCCTCTAATCAGTAAATGGATGGTAATGGGTTAGTGGGTCTTTTAATTTTCCATTTAAAACTCCTAAAATTCGTTAATCAAAAATTCCAAAATTCTAAAATTACCAAACTACCCTTATACGTTGTCGGTATGGCCTAAAAATGCCCCGGGACCCAAACTAAACCCCCGGCTAGTGTTTTCTGACTATTTCAACCCTTTCGGACGCGTTGGCGCACTCAAAATGGCCATACGGTTAATAGAAATAAAATTCACTTTTTAATTTTCATAATTATATTCTATGACGCGACTGTCACACGCGTCTCAACAAAATTCCCAAATTGCCGTATTTCAATCTCACGACAAATTTCATAATTCAAAATTCATATATAATCATATATGCACATTATAATCAAATACCAACTCGCATCTCTCTAGTATTTTAATCCGGATTAATTTCCAATTAATACGCATTTAATTCAATTAATCCCATAAATAAATATCACGAAAATACAGGGTATTACATACTTCCCCCCTAATAACTGAATTTCGTCCCGAAATTCGGAACTAGAAAGTACCTTGTAAGAACAACTCTGGATAACGTTCGCGCATCTCATCTTCGCGATCCCATGTGGACTCCTCGACATTATGATGTCGCCACTGAACGCGCACTAACGGAACTATCTTTTATCCCAGTTTCCGCTCACTTCGGTCCAAAATAGCAATCGACCCCTCCTCGTAGGAGCTATCAGGCTGGAGATCGATGTCCTCCAAAGCAATATGAGAATGAGCCCAATTGTCTCTAAGATATTTCCTTAGCGAGAAAATATGAAATACATCATGAATTCGCTGTAAATGCTCCGATAACCCAAGTCTATACGCAACCGGTCCAATTCGCTCAATAATAGGAAAGGGTCCCACATATCTCGGTGCCAACTTCCCTTTCTTCCCGAAACGCATAATACCCTTCATAGGAGATACTCTGAGCAAAACTTGGTCCCCCACTTGGAACTCTCTGAAGAACCTCTTCGCATCAGCATAGCTCTTCTGCCGATCCTGAGCTACCCGAATGCGACTCCGTATCAATTCTATCCTCGCCAAAGTATCCTGAATCACTTTCGGCCCAAGTAGTTTGTTGTCCCCAACCTCCAACCAACATGCTGGGGAACGACAAGGTCTACCGTACAACGCCTCAAATGGAGCCATGCCAATGGTGAACTGGTAGGAGTTATTGTAAGCAAACTCCACCAGTGGAAGATACTGCTTCCATCTACCCCCGAAATCAATGATACTCATACGTAGCATGTCCTTCAACATCTAGTTCGTACGCTCGATTTGCCCATCGATCTGCGGGTGATACGCCGTACTCAACTGTAACTCCGTGCCCATGGCCTCCTGGAAACTTTCCCAAAACCGTGAAACAAATATCTTGTCTCGGTCAGACACGATATTTAGGGGCACACCGTGAAGTCTCACTATCTCTGCAATAAAGAGCTAGGCATACTGTCCCGTAGTGTAGTCTGTCCTCACGGGTAGAAAATGAGCGACTTTGGTCAACCTGTCCATAATTACCCAAATGGATTCATGACCTCTCTGTGACGTAGGCAATCCCGTGATAAAGTCCATGGAGATGCTCTCCCACATCCACATCGGGACCTCCAATGGCTGTAGAAGTCCTGCCGGTCTCTGATGATCCACCTTTACTAGCTGACAAGTGGCGCATTTAGAAACAAACACGGAAATATCTCTTTTCATCCCGCTCCACCAATACTGTCGTCTCATGTCTTGGTACATTTTTCCCCACCGGGATGTACCGCGAACCGTGAGCCGTGCGACTCTGCCATCACCTCGTGTCGTAATTCCTCCCCATCCGAAACTACCAATCTCCCATTAAAGCGTAATCCTCCGTCTGAGCTAACAGTATAGGATTCGGCTCCCTCTGCTAGTAATCGAACTATCTGCTCCTGACAGAACGAGTCATTTACTTGTGCCCTTACTACCTTCGTGACAATCTGAGGTGTAACGGTCATCACAGACATGAATGATCGGGCCACTGCATCCTGGTGTCCCAATTCTTTCCACTTTGCCTTCCACACCCCTGCCACCTCATCAACAGGTATTTGGCTCAACGCGTCTGCTACCACGTTAGCCTTCCCCGAGTGGTATTAGATATCAAACTGATAGTCCTTCATAAACTCAAGCCACCTTCGCTGCCGCATATTCAACTCCTTTTGCGTGAATAGGTACTGTAGGGACTTATGGTCCGTGAATAATTGAAACTTTTCCCCCAAACGGTAATGTCTCCAAATACGAAGGGCAAATACAACTGCCGCCAACTCCAAGTCATGAGTGGGGTAATTCTTCTGGTGAGGCTTTATCTTACGGGATGCATAAGCGATGGCCTGACTCTCCTGCTATAATACACCTCCAAGTCCTTGTAAGGACGCATCGGTGTAGACTAGATACTCAACTCCCGGTCTCGACAATGCTAACACAGGTGCTGAGGTTAACTTATCCTTCAACTCATCGAATGCCAATTGACAGGCATCACTCCAGATGAATGGCACACCCTTACGAGTCAGATGTGTCAAAGGACCTGATATCTTCAAAAATCCCCGAATGAACCTCCTGTAGTATCCTGCTAATCCCAAGAAACTACGAATCTCCATTGGTGTCGTGGGCTGTCCCCACTCCCTCACCGCGGATACTTTCCCCGGATCAACAGATATCCCCCGATCGGAAATAATATGTCCCAAAAACTGGACCTCCTTCAGCCAAAACCCGAACTTCTCATAGATGGATCCCATCAGAGCTCGTTCTGACGTAGTGTCTGCAAAACTTGCCTCAAATGCTCGGCGTGCTCCTCCTCTGTTTGGGAGTAAACCAGTATATCATCAATGAAGACAATGACAAACTAATCTAGGAAATCTCTGAACACCCTATTCATCAAGTCCATAAACACGGCTGGAGCATTGGTCAAACCAAAAGGCATAACCCGAAACTCGTAAGAACCATATCTCGGTAAGAACGCAGTCTTCGAGACGTCCTCCTCCCTGATACGCAACTGATGGTATCCCGATCTCAAATCAATCTTTGAGAAGAAAGAAGCTCCTCTCAACTGGTCGAATAAGTCATCGATTCGAGGCAACGGATACTTATTCAGTATCGTGACTTTATTAAACTCTCGGTAATCCACACACAATCTCAGTGAACCATCTCTCTTTTTCACGAACAACACAAGGGCACCCCACGCCGAAGTACTCCTCCACATAAACCCCTGACCCAACAATTGTTCAATCTGATCTCGTAGCTCTCGCATCTCTGCCGGAGCCATACGACACGGTGCACGCGCTATAGGTCTCGTATCCGGCAATAAGTCTATGACAAAGTCTATCTCTCGACTGGGGGGTAGGCCTGGTATCTTCTGAAACACATCGGAATACTCCCTGACAACCGGGATCGAATCTAAAGGAATCACAACCTCTTTAGAGGTATCCTCCTCTATGTAGTAAAAATGAGCAGTCAACCTCCCTCTGGGCGAGGCATCGCCACTACAAACATATCTTGCCTCGGAATGGCAAAAACATTGTTCCCACCGAAGCAATCAATCATGGCTCTATAATCAGCGAGCCAATCCATACCGATAATCACATCGTGCACATGCATATCTAATACCAACATGTCTACAGGTAATACAAAACTATCAATCTCTACCCCCACTCCCCGGCATATAAAGAAAATAAGTGACCCACTCCCTAATGGTGAGTCTACGCACGTCACTGTGCTCTCTGCTGTGGCTAACAACCCTAAGGTTTTCGCAAAATGTGTAGCTATAAAACAATGTGTTGCCCCCGTATCAAACAAAACCCGACCCATAGTACCATGGATAGGAAACATACCCTCAATAGTGGGTGGTGCCTGTGGAGCCGCTGCCTGGTGGACGTTATAGACACGTCCATACTGTAACAGCCCCTGCTGCACAGGAACTGTTGGAATGGCTGGAAGAGCTAGAACCTGGGATGGAGCTGGAAGAGCAGGTGGAAAAAGTGGCCTCTGTGGCTCATGTCGAGCACCCTGCTGCTGCTGCGGGGCCCTGCCCCTATCAGGACAGTCCTGGCGTTTATGGCCAGTCTTGCCACAAATGAAACACTTCCCCGGGAAGTTCCCCCCTCTTTGTCCCTGCTGCCCCCGACCCTGGTGGTCGTTACCGTTCCTCCACTGGCCTTGCTGGCCCTGCTAAAACTGTTGTTGACCATTCTGACCCTGCTTGTTCTGATGGCCGTTCGGATCCTGATGGCCCTGCCAGAAACCTCCCTGTCCGTGCCTGAAATTTCCCGACCTGAACCTCTTTTGATCCCCCTGCTGAGAACCCTGATCACCCTTCCTCTGCCCCTGAACATAATGTGCCCCACTGGCACCATTTCCCCCAGTCCTGCCCTGATGGCTGGACTCTCCTGACTTCTTACCTTCAGCCATGTGAAAGCGGTGATCCTGACAATGGAGCAATGCAGCGTTAACCACATCAGAATAAGTGGCCAACGAGAGGTTCCCTAACAAGTGTTGACGAATCCTCCACGTCAACCCGTCCATAAATTTCTGTATCTTCTTCTCCTCTATCGGTATCTCATTCGGAACAATGTTCAGAAGATCAGTGAATTCGGCCTCATACTTGGCCACAGTCTTACCATCCTGCTTGAGGCTCATCAACTTCCTCCTCATCTCCGTGTGAACAGCTGACGGGAAGTACTTGCGGTCGAACCGCACCTAGAACTCCTGAATAGTGAGAGTGTCTCTCTCTTCCACGGTGGTAATAGACTCCCACCACTGCAGTGCAGACCCCACTAGCTTAAAGGTAGCTAGTATCTGCTTCTGAACCTCAGTGCACTCGTACATCCTCAGGTGTCGCTGGACGTCCTTCCTCCACTGACTCGAAACTACCACATCGGAGCTACCTGCGAACTCCGGAGGGTGTGCTTTCTGAAAAGCATCACGTACACGTTCCCAAGCAGACGGGAATGCATGAGCCTGAACTGGCGCGGCTCCTGGCGCCTGAGGTGGTGCCTGCTGAACTACGGCTAGTGCGGCATTTACCGCCTGGGCCATAATGGCTGCAACCTCGGCGGCATTCATCGTGCCCTGAACTGGTGCGGGCTGTGGTTCTGGCGTAGCATCCCTGGGAACCCGCTGTGCACGTCGTGGAGGCATCTGAAATAAGAATGAAGTTTATAAGTTCGCAGTTATAAACTTGAAATAGCTGAAGAACGTAGCATATACAAAAGGAATACAACAGTCCTAAAATATAGGGCTCTACATCAAAGAAAACTCAGCAAAACCATAATAAGCCGTACAGATCCTAATGGACACTAGAACCTGATGCTCTGATACCACCTATGACACCCCGACTAATTAAATACCGGGTATCTACTCCTTTATTAAATCAATACAAAATGCCGAGTTGGTTCAGTTAATAGCATCACTGTCGAAAACATTTTAATAGTTACTGACCACCTAGTATTTAAAAAGTAAGTTGCCAAATTTTAATTAAGTCTGATTAACATGCAATAAAAGAATAATGGAATAACAACATAATCCATTCACCATAGCGAAGTAATGAATTAACCAACAATTAAATATAAGAGTCCGGAGGAAAACTCCTCACAACAATCCAACCACTGAAAAAATAATAAGACCAGTCTGAATCCTGAATTAATTACATGTCCAAAGTCTGAAAAACTAAAATAAATGAATAGTCTCTAAATAAATGGGCGACATGCCCTACAACTGATAAATGCTGAATAGAGAGTCAATATAGAAGAAGCATCAACAAGCAAGGTCCTGTAACTTCCACAAACAGCTACAGCTCGTCACCTGAATGAGGATCCTAAGCATGGTGTCCTTGTGGCTGGGAACCTAAAATGGTTTTTACAAAAATAGATTTGAAAGCAAATGGGTCAGAGCCCGAAAGTGGAAATCATTTTAAAAACAGCAAGTGTTTTAATAAAATTAAAACATTAAATGCAAAATACATGTTAGGACGTGCACTCACATGAAATTCTCACCTCTCGACTACATGTGCACTCCTAACGTACCATACCCATCTAAGTATCATACCTATCTAACCCAAACCGTAATAAGTTCTACCCCTTACTACTCGATTTCCATTTTACATTCTAGCGTTATCAAAACAATAGAGGGCTTTATTTAAAATCAGATTCTCAATTAGTAATACAATTCATTATCGGTTAACCCGTTATGTTTTCTCAAAACGTTTCCATATTCATACACAATATCACATGAAAGTTCCCATTAATTAATTGTATATTATTCACATCATAAATATACAATACAAGCACCCCGAGACTAAGCTGCGGTGCACACATACTCTGCTATCCATCCCTGTATATCACGTACATAAGGATCACGCATTCCGAATCTCTCAGGAATCGTTCTCAGATAACAACATCACAAATAATGGAGGCGAACACAGTCACATCACATGGGTCACGCACATACCTGCGCTCCCACGATCAGCAGACTTATTAACATCCCAATAAGTCCTTCTCTGACCAATATTCATCGAGGTAACCAGTCTAAATCCGGGCAACACAAGGATTAGAAGGCCCTAAGCGAACGCAAACATCCTGTGATAGCAAGTATGGTAGGTATGTCATACACATAAAATCAATACATTTACTAAGTAAGCACACATCATAGTAATCACCATAATTATTGGTGGTACCCTTCTCATTCTCGTACCGACATATAATACTACACAATTTATATGTTCCCGATTAATATAATTATTTAGGCCGTAAATGTTCTCGCATCGTATAGACACTCGCGTCCTAATTCATAATTCCCCTTAGGTTCAAACTACACTTCTAGGTTTTACTCCTCATTACACCTCAAATGTCCCTACTATAACAATCAATCAACAAGGGAGTGTTATCTCTACATATGACCAAGGTTACGGGACACTTGGGATCAAAACAGGCTAAAAAGCCTAAACTGTCAACTCGTTAGAAGTCTCGTCCGAACGAGGCTGTTCGAATGAGAGTTCGTTCGAACGAACTGGGCCTTCTAACGAGATCTCGTTCGAACAAAAGTCTTCGAACGAACATCCCTCTCATTAGAACCCAAGCTGTCAACTCGTTAGAAGCTCGTTCGAACGAGCTCGTTCGAACGACCTGGGCAGGTCTTCTAACGAGTGGCTAGATTCTAGCCCAGAAATTCCTTATTTCTTTTTTCCATCTTTTCTTCACTTCTAATCTCATATAAACATTAGTCCAACAATTGTTCAAGGTTCCGAATCCTCTCTAAACATACATGGGTCACCTACTAACGTTTTTGTGGGGTTAATTCATTATAAACATCATCCAAATATCAAATCCCTTCATTTATCCCCCAAATTACATGAACATGAACCCTAAAATTTATAAGTCATTAATGAGCCTAATCAAATCCGTTTTTTTTTCATCCAAAGTATATTATCATCAGATTAATCAACTACATACAATTCCTCAATAGATTCTTAAATCTCTACATCCAATTAAATGGGTTTTCATCATACTCCAAGAACAATACAATTTATTTGAATTTCCTACGCATGGAAGAAGCATTCTCTGCAAAATAATGAAATTAAACCATTTGCCTTATTTTAATCTCTGATTTTGATGTCGATTTGATGGAGTATTCTCTCTCTCTCTCTGCAGAATCCTCCTCTCTTCTCTCTCTACAAGCTTTCTTCTCCAAGTAACAATGGTGGCTAGGGTTTTTGCCTAAGGGACTTTTGGAATGATTTCTAATAACCCCCGTAGCCGTCTAATCAGTAAATGGCGGGTAATGGGTTAGTGGGTCTTTTAATTTTCCATTTAAAACTCCTAAAATTCGTTAATCAAAAATCCCAAAATTCTAAAATTACCAAACTACCCTTATACGTTGCCGGTATGGCCTAAAAATGCCCCGGGACCCAAACTAAACCTCCGGCTAGTGTTTTCTGACTATTTTGACACTTTGGGACGCGTTGGCGCACTCAAAACGACCACACGGTTAATAGAAATAAAATTCACTTTTTAATTTTCATAATTATATTCCATGACGCGACTGTCACACGTGTCTCAACAAAATTCCCAAATTGCCGTATTTCAATCTCACGACAAATTTCATAATTCAAAATTCATATATAATCATATATGCACATTATAATCAAATACCAACTCGCATCTCGCTAGTATTTTAATCCAGATTAATTTACAATTAATACGCATTTAATTCAATTAATCCCATAAATAAATATCACGAAAATACGGGGTATTACACAGGTCTTCAAAAAAAATTATTTCAACTTATAAAAGGACTCATTTTGATAAATTTTTTTATTATAAAATCCCAAATAAATTCGTGAGCATTAATAACTATAATTAAACATTATAACTTTAACATAGTGGAGTTAGTGGATGTCGGTTGAAGATGCATTACGCACTTGTTGATGCACGACACACATTTGAAGATGATGGGTGGCTTAGGATTCTGATAGTGTCCGTCATGGATGATCGTTTGAGGGCGTGCCAAATGTAGCGATATATGACATAATAACTTTGATCAAGAATAACTCAGAAATTCCTAGATTGAAGACAGAAAATCATAAGATTACGTCCTTACAAATCTCCCCCTATATCTATATCGGTACATACATAAAAATATCCGAATTATGCAATCCAAAATAAAATCACATGACATACACTCTAATATCCCCCCAAACCCATAAATGGAAATATCAAAGTACATGTCTTCAAAATCTTCAATATCTTCAAAACTTCAACTCTTTAAAGTTTCTTTGTCATCATGAGGGTGTGCCAAAAGAATAATCCTTAATTTGTACCTACATACATGAGACAAGAAACCGTAAAACGCAACAGTTTAAAAAATGATAAGCATAAATGACAATATCAATTAAGCTTACGCAAATAATTAAATAAAAAAAGCATACTCATTGCACTCCCCCATAATTCGTTCTCCCCCTTTTTATGATGTCCCCAAATAGACAATGAGAAGAAACGTAGCAGTAAATCCGAAGTGTGTCACAAGGTACCAAACTTCTCTTTTTAAAATTTTCAAAATTTTTCTAACAAAATATTCAACAAAAAAATCACACTATGAAAGAACACTAAGATAACCAAGTCAATGATAGCATAAGTGTAGGGGTGTGAACAAATTTGATAGGAAAATCAATGCATACATCCATAACATATGTGCATGATGAATTTTGTGTGCTCCTAATGAATGTACTAAATCTTGTCCTTAGGTCTAAAAAGGTGAATTTATATGTTTTAAAATGATGTTCACACCAATAACGCCCAAAAATATGTTTTGATATTTTCAAGGACGTGCAAACCCATTGATTTATTTCCATCCAAACTCCCTCAAATATAATAATGCCTTTTACTTTATCTAATGAGGTACTAATACCTCTTTTATAGAATTCCTATTGGCCCATTTTTGGCAAATTTACTCTTTTAATGCCTTAATTTTTTTTCGGGCTCTTTTCAAACGGTGGTGTTCACGATGAGATTATTATTCTCTCGCAGCCCTTTCCCATGGTCATTCAAAATTTTTATTCCTAATAAATTCCTCGCGGGAAACAATTCTTACATGCACTACTTTTATTATTCTCATTTTATCGCATTTGGTTCTTTTTACAGGCAGCATTGAAATGAAAACACCTAAACCAACATGTGACAGACAAGTGCAATGTTCAAATAATTTCGTGCATTCAAGGACAGAATGAGCCAAACATGTAGAAAGATATCACTAATCGCATCTCAATGACTCCAATACACTATAAAGTAAAAAAATGAAATGATGTAGCGTCTCAAATCTATATGAAAAAGTCACGTGGAATATGGAAATGATGTTGTGACTTTGGCCATCCTAAATGTTTATCCATAAACGATGTAAACAAATTTACAAAAATCTTTTTGTGTTGTTCAAAAATTTTATAAAAATAAAGTATTTTTTGACTTTTTCATTTTTCTTAAAAAACCCAAAAATATTTTTGAATTTTTCACCTTTTCTAAAAGAACCAAAACTCTTTTTGTATTTTTCTAAAAATATGAAGAAAAAAATATAATACACAAAAATGGTACAAATGATATTGTCTAGCAGTAGGAACCATATGATATGAGCATGAAAAATGTATCCTATACTAGACATGGTAACCACCCCTCAGTCAAGTGTGAAGATTCCTAAACACTTCCAAAGACTCTCAAATCTAAGGGCATGTAAAGGCTTCGTGAAAATGTCGGCTAACTGAAGGTCTGTGGACACAAAACTTAAGGACACGAATGTTACAGTGATGTAATACTTTAATGTTACAATACATAAGATATCATGTGGTACTTTAATGTTATAGTGATGCAAGTTGTATATTAATCTTAAAGGAGTCAAAATATACAAATGGATATCTATTCAGTTAAAGAGGTGGGGTTGTATCATTGAAATTCTTAAAGCAGACTTATGTCAATCATTTAATGATGGATAAATTTATTAAATAAGATAAATATGGAGAATAAGCATAATCAGTTCCCTATTTCTTATAGGGTATTCGTTTCTGGCCAAAGTACATGTATGCCTTAGTTATACATTTAGATATCATCACTAAGTAGAGCATATAATTTAGTATATAACGACAAGTCTAGACATGTCACAGACATATTATCATTTGTCAACTGTTATTTAATGAAAAAAAATATGTGTAGACTTTGTATAAGGAAATTTAGTGGATCCATTTACAAAATCTTTACATGGAGATCAAGTTTATTCAACATTAGGGCGAATGGGTTTAAAAGCTTACACCAAAAAGCCGCCATGATGGCAACTGTGACACCCCGTCTAATAAAATACGGGGCGATCACTCCAATATCAATTAAAACAGGAGCCTCATGTGGTTCATTCTTAACATCCTTGTCGAAAACTAATTTAATTACTAATATCCTATTAGGCGGGCGTCAGATTTTAATTAACTAATCTGATTAAGCAAACCATTCCAGTAAAATAAGTACAACAGTTTATATGCAACAACTAAAATGAAATAAAATAAAACTACTGAACACTCGGTACAATATTTCAACCAAATCGAATGCCGCACAAAAGGCGGTAAAAGGATAAATGAGTAAAGTTGGGCCATCAGCCTGAATATGACTACAATACCTATCTAGATCTCAATGATAGAAGCGTTTACAATAAATCTTCTTGCCTCCACAACTGCTGCAGCAAACGTTTGACTCGAAAGAATTTTCATCCAGGCGTCCCGGTGTCTGGACACCTATATATATATATATATATATATATATCAAGAGAGGGAAAAATAGAGAAAACGGGTCAGAGCCTGAGTTTTGAAAACATTTTTAGCAAGTGCATAAAATCCATATTTTTAAGATATGATATTTCTCTAATTTAAATTGGTATCGCACTCTCATGATATACACCTCACCTCTCTTCTAATAGTGCACAATTATCACATATCTTTTAAACACCCTAGTTAAGCTACCCTGCCTAACTAAAGAAATTACCATCTTCTAATAATCCTTATTAATTCGAGTACGAAGGACTAAACTTCTCCCCATTCCCAACATTATGGTACTTTCGTGCGTGGAGTATCTCGCGAAGCGAAATCCAAACAAGGACCCCCCCCCCCCCGATACACTGCTATGTGACAATGTTGCTTGTCGGGATCCATTAGGCCCTCAGTACTTATAACATCTTATATTATCCCGTATATATATATATATATATATATATATATATATATAATTCTCATTAACTCATGATTCTTTAACATCCGGGTATAAATTTACCGGAAGAAGTATGTCACCTTATTCATTCTTTTTCTTTTCATATAGGGTTACATTATATGATGTCTCATCTCATATATATATAAACAATATACTATACGCAACAAGTATATTAAACATCCACATAAGACACAAACAAGATTTCGGTGTACACACATTATTCTCTTTATATACACACATCACATAGTATATAAATATATCAATATTTCACCCTGGTTAAGAAACCCCTTATGCTACGCATACTCGGCTATCTAGTCCAATTGTTTCTCTCACGCACAGAGGACAATAGGTTCAATCTCTCACGAACCAATGAAACATATACATATATTGGAGGCGAACATGGTTCCGAGCCTATGGGCTACGCACATACCTACGCACTCATATGACCGTCATCACTATCATTCTCGGATAGCCCGTATCCACATTTCCATGCTCGAGTGGTATGATTCAAAATCCCCCTATAGGCACACAAGATGTGATCGTCCACAACGCGTTAACCCCCATTCTATAACCAGTATCTAGGTATGTCATACACATAATAAACAAGAATATAGGTACACACTCTACCTACATACATATATCTTCAATTAGGTATTCGCACAACCATATTATAATGATAGGTATTCATCTCACCTATATATAATTTCCAATAGGTTAACCCATGTATATAATAATATAAGGGCCTACGCATAGCCCATATAATATGTCCCATCCGTATTTTATTTAATCTTGGACATTCTACGCATTTATCAACTTTTAACGAATTAACGATAAATTAATTTCCTAGCTTTCATTCTCGCACGATGATAATATCGATAGCACCGATATATTTGTTCATCACATAATATATATATACTTCAACAGCATTGTATATATAATCCTTATTTCTCCTTAATATACAATGGTTATAATTTCCAAACTTATAGAGATAACTCGTAACCTCGAATAATTCCATGCAAAATAATATAAACCGTCACGCAAAAATGCTTCCCCAATTCGTATTTCCATAATTTGAGTAATAAATATTCCTATAACTTGATATATAAGTGCCTTCATTTTCCCGTAGCCTAGTATTCATAGTACGTAATTTATCCGTTATTATTCCCGTACTTTATTCGTATGTATTCTCCTTTGTATTTTTCACATCTCTCTAATTTTATAAATTTTCCCACCTCCCAAGGGTTAACATAATCTCCACATACTTGTATTTATTTTACTAGACATTCATACAGTCTTAACACTCGTTTAAATAAGCCTACGAGAAGCTCGAAACAAAAATCAGGCCTTAAGAGTCAATTCTGGAAACTCGTTAGAAGGCTCAGAATTCTTGTTCGAACGAGCTCATTCGAACGAATTGCTTTGAATGAACTTCCCACTGGAACCTCGTTAGAATTCTCGTTATAAGTCACGTTCGAACGACCTGGGCAAACTTCTAACGAGATTTCCGCAGATGCCCAGTTGGTCTTCCCAAATTATTTTTCCCCTTTTTCTTTCTTCCAATTCAACCCAAACTCATTTCAATTCAATTTTAAGGTCCCCAAACTACTCTAAATCATCCTAGAACCTTCTAATCATAATTATAGAGATCAAAATCTTCAAATCTTCCTACAAATTCAACAAACCCATAATAAACCAGTTTTAGTATTACACACGTTAAATCCGTTATAATCTTTCGAAAACCCGTTTGATCCACGAAATTTCAACCCAAAAATATTTAGTTTTATACCAACTACAATATGAGAAATCAACACACTCAATCAATAAGAAAGTTAAACACTTGCCTCATGGATTAAATCTGACATTCCCGAGTCGAATCCTGCGAAGTTTGGCCCGGAAATTCCTTTCCTTTCTTCTTCTTCTTCTTCTTCTTCTTCTTCTTCTTTCTTCTCTTCCTTCTCTCTACTCTCTTCTCACTCTTAGCGGAAAATTTGGGAATAAAAGAGAGGGTTGCCTCTCTTAAATCCAAAATTGGGTATATACCCAATTGTTAAATGATTCGTGTACTCATTTACGAGACCCTACTAGTCCAAAAATGTCTGAAACCCAAACACTACCCCCGGATACTCAATTTTGACTATCTCGGCCATTCTGAACCCGTCGGAATCTCCATTCGAGTCACTTAACTAAAATTTACTATTTTAACCCAACATGTTCAATACGCGTGTTTTCCAATTTCAAATATTTTCCTTTGTCTCTTTACTCAACCACGACATGTAATAAAAATAATATACTCATATACTTAGTTTCGAAATATAATCATTGTAAATATTAATCTATCACTCGAAAACTAATATTTACTATTCTCTTTATTATATTATATTTATTTAATTTCACTAATAATTTCCAAAATTACTATTCATAATAATTTCTCAAATTACCAAATTACATCCACAGTGTAATTTAAATACCTTTAAAAATGCAGGGTATTACATACTTCCCCCGTTACAACAGAATTTCGTCCTCGAAATTCGGATATAGCCTGTACCACTACTATATATATATATATATATATATATATATATATATATATATATATATATATATATATATATATATATTCTCATCATCGCTATGTAACACCCTGCCCGCCCGGGAAGAGCGAACGGAGCACCACTATCGATAAAACTAAACAAATCCATCCAAAACAAGGTATATAGCATCTAAAAATCCCACAATAACAAAAGAGAAACAACTAATCTCAAATCTCTTCAAATTAAAACAACAAAATTCTCTCGAATAAATACAACTAAAGTAAATCTCCAATGCTTTATACATAAAAAATAATTAAATACAATCTTCCAACTTGTATTAAAAATTCTTCTCAAATAATCCCCTCTAAAAATCATCCCAATTGGTCCATAGCGCCCAAATACGCACTAACCTGCCACTAAAAAAATATGGGGAAGTACACAATACGACATGAAGGATGCTCAACAAAATTAGGTTAGCGATGAATAAAGCGTAACAACACGAGTACGAATATTCAAATCAAATGTAAATCTCAATAGCATTTTATCAATATAATTTCTCAACAACACATCAATGGGTCACGAGGTCTCCCCCCATTCGCATATGCTTTATCAAGACATAGCCCTGGGAAGCAAGAATTTTGGCGGGTGCCCAACCTCCGTGCCATATTAAAATCTCATGACAACGTGCTCAACAAAAACATTAATAGTACCACAGGAATCAAAATAATTCCAACAATTATTTTTCCAGATTTCAATGAATTTAACAATTCAAATAAGAGTTCAATTAACAAGAAATCAACGGGATAAACTCTCGAGAGATTTAAAGGAACATATTGTGTAAAACCCCATACCTTAAAATCATTGCAGGAATCGTCACATAAAAATTATCTTCAAAATCTGATCGCACCATCATGTTCCTCTGGTGAAAATAATCAAATCATGTTCTAGCCCCAACAGGAGATAACTCCAAATAGTCCTATTTTAAAAACCCAGAAAAATTAGATCAAAAAATTATTCGAATTGCCAATCCGACTTCAGATTTGGATTCTACACGAAAAATTGAGTCAGGTGTGTGTTTCTTAAATCTCATTCGAATGCACTCAAAAAGAAGATCTAAATATTCCAAATTAGTTGTTCTCATTGCACTCGTTTTTGCCTCTTTGAATTTCTATTTTGGCCTCTCCTTTTCATCTCCCTTTCCTTATAATCACCCATAATATTTCTTATATAGAACCTCTCTCAAACCCTAGCTTGGAGCCTCAGCTAACACATATCACTACATTGCCCCTTTAAATCAAAATTATCAACTTTACATATTTAAACCATTATAAAATGTCCAAAAATAATTTAAATTTAAATGTTTGATTTGATTTGATTTCAAGCCAAAATAAATTATATTATCCCCGATTAATAAAATAATAATATTACTGAAATTTTGAATAATATTCATAAATATCCCTCAAAATAACAGGGTATTACATACTCCCCCCTTGAAAAGGAATTTCGTCCTCGAAATTCGATGAAACCTAACGCACCCAATAAAATGCTACGCAATTCTACTTCCCAAAAATCACACACTAAAGTCCTCAAATCAATTTTCTATCTCCAAAGAAATCATATCTAACCCGCATGCTAAACCTAATTCCCAAGACGTGAGGGTTATCGTATACCTAAGTTATGATACCATTCTGTAACACACCGCCCGCACGGGGAGAGTGAATGGAGCGCAACTATCGATAAAACTAAACAAATCCATCCAATACAAGGTATAGAGCATCTAAAAATCCCACAATAACAAAAGAGAAACAACTAATCCCAAATCTCTTCAAATTAATACAACAAAATTCTCTCGAATAAATACAACTGAAGTAAATCTCCAATGCTCTATACATAAAAAATAATTAAATACAATCTTCCAACTTGTATTAAAAATTCTTCTCAAATAATCCACGCTAAGAATCATCCCAATTTGTCCATAGCGCCCAAATCCGCGTAAACCTTCCACTAAAAGAAAATATGGGGAAGTACACAATACGACAAGAAGGATGCTAAATAAATATAGGTTAGCGATGAATAAAGCGTAACAACACGAGTACGAATATTCAAATCAAATGCAAATCTCAATATCATTTTATAAATATAATTTCTCAACAGCACATCAATGGGTCACGAGGCCTCCCCCCATCTGCATATGCTTTATGAAGACATAGCCCCGGGAAGCAGGAATTTTGGTGGGTGACCAACCTCCGTGCCATATTAAAATCTCATGACAACGTGCTCAATGTAAAAACCCGTCCTTTTTGGAGACAATTAAACTCCATAATTGAGTATAAATTGGCAATTTGGAGAATTTCTCGAAATAGTGATTTTGGGGATTTAATGATTTTTGATGGGTGTTGTAATTATTTTTGGGACTAAATAGGTCGAAGTATTTTAAATATATGTCGTCGTGGAGTAAAGCGACAAAAAGGTAAGATTTTTATTAGAAAACCCGCATTAAGTTATATGGGTTAGAATAGTGATTTGCGGTCAAGTACCTCGGATGGGAATTTCAACTATGCCGTGATTCTCGGAATGGCCGAGATAATAAAAAAAGAGTGTCCGATTGTCAAAATTGAGTTTCGGGGAATTTTAGAGTTAAACGGGCTCGTAATTGAGTAAATGAGTCATTTTTAGGTTTTAAAGGGTTAAACCCTTTTTCTTTCTATATAAAGAGGTAGAGGGGAAGAAAAGAGAAGAAAAGAGAAATAAGAGAGAGAAGAGAGAGAAGAGAGAGAGGAGGAGAGAAAAGTGGAGAAAATGGGAGATCCGGCCAACCTCCGCGGGATTCGACTCGGGGTCGTCGGATTATATCCACGAGGCAAGTGTTTACTTTCTTTATTTACTTTTTTGCATAAATCTCATACCGCAGTTTGGTATTAACAAACCCTAAAGATTTTGGGTTGGGTTTTCATGGATAAAACGGGTTTCGGGAGTTAAAACGAATAAACCACTATAATTTCGTAATTGGAGAAACTTAGAAATTAATCGAAATAAATTGGTGGTTTAGGGTTCTAGGATGTTTAGAACCCTTAATAAATGTGTATTTGTAGTTGGTTGAGGTTGTAGTATGTTGGGTGAGGCGACAAAAGCTTGGGAGAAGCTTTAATGGCCGAAACTGTCTCGGAGAAGACTATGAATAGTGACCCGCGTCTTTCCGAATCGATTCGGCCTTGATGCGAATCGATTCGGCTCCTGGTCAAAAAATAAAAATTGTAGATCTTTTCGATGCGATCGCATGGGCACTGACCGCGTATTTTTCTGATTTTTTTTATTAATAGTGATTTTTCTACGAAAAGCTGTCCGAGATCGAAATCGTTAGTTAGAAATTAAGGATAGAACTTATTGGAGATAAATATTAGGGGTTCTCAAATGGAGTGTTAGGACCTCTAAAGAACTTGAGGAGATATGAAAACTTTGGGTTTGTAGGAATTATTCCAAGTTATGATTTAAATGGAGATTGGATTGAGTTTTGGGTATTTTGGAGATAGAAAAAATCCCCAAACAGTGCCCTTCGGACATGCCGAATTGATTCAGGTCTAGGCTGAATCGATTCGCCTAAGGGGATCTGTAAGGATGCCTTGGGCCGAATCGATTCTCCATTAAGTACCTGCTTGCAGAACACTTTCCGAATCGATTAGAATTGGGGGTCGAATCGATTCGCCCACCCGAATCGATTCGCAATTGGGGAGAATCGATTCGCTTTTGTCAGATTTGCCAGTTTTCTCCCCTTAAGAGTATGGGGAGTTAAATTACAATTTGGGGTCTTATATGGGGAATCCTAGCTATGATACCGGGACTCCTAAATGACGGTTTTGAGGGTGATTAAACCTTTAGATGAAAGGGAAGGCCTTGGATGGTGTAGGGCATAATCCGGGGAACGAACATAGTTAATGTTCGGGACAAACAAAATTTAAGAGGGAGTTCGAATACCATCGAGCCTAGGTATTTATGTAATTGAATGTATGTGAGGGAATACTTTAGGTTTAGTATCATGCGTATATGAAGGCATGATTATGTGTCTTTACGAGAATCTTTGGGATTATTGGTCATCACTAGATGTGATTGGCAATTACGGCCATTTGTATATATTCGAGGAGGAATATATGGTATAGGTATATACTATGTGAATAAAGTATATATATGATATGATGTAAATGACTTTTGAAAATGAATAAATGAATGTTTTTTAAATGGAAAAGGAAATGATTTTCATAAATAATAAATATGGATACACACCTCTCTAAATCGCTATCATAAGGGAAGTTGCGTGCGTATAGTGAATCCCCCTGGCTAATGAATGCAGGGTGGATATAGTCCTATAGGACATATGAGCGATTATTGTATGTTTCTGCGCTGGTTAGGTGATTTTGGGTGTGGTCATGACTATCCCGCATGCATATGGACGCTTCCCGACATCTTGCGTTGTAGTATCCCAAGTCTTGATGATAGGCCCTGGAAGATGATAGCCATTTAGGGGCGCGCACAGTGGGGAAACCCGGACGGGCGGTCTTAGAACGCATTATATGATTTGTTAAAGCAATTTATGATAATAAATTGGCTTTAAATACATTTCCTGGATGCAATAAGGGAAATGGGATAAATGAATTGGCTTTGGATATGTTTCCCGGATAGAAGAAGAGAAATGGAAGCATATGATATGAAAAACATTTTTATGATAATAAAAATTGGCTTTTATATACATTTCCTGGATATAAGAAGGGAAATGAAATGTTTTGAGTGAATTCTCATTCCGGGAGATAGATCCGGATGTATATTGTAATATGAATATATATGGATAAATTGAGATTTATTATATGATGTATATATATATATATATATTATGTACTGAGGGTCTGACAGATCTTGACGATCGACCTTGCCGCGTAGTAGTGTATCGGGGGGGTTCCTTGTTTGGATTTTTCTTTGCAAGACACCCCACGCACGAACATGGCATAGTGTCGAGACTGGGGATAAGTTTATCCCTTAGTACTTAGACTATCTAGGGATAATAGTAGTTGGGTGATAGACTAGTTTAGTAGGGTAGCTTGACTAGGATGTTTAGAGGGATGTGCTAGGAGTGCACTGTTAGAAGAGAGGGGAGGGATATTTCGTGAGAGTGCGATACCAAATTTAAATATGAGATCAAACCTTTTTTCTGAAAATAAGGAATTTATGTACTTGCTAAATATTTTCAAAACTCAGGCTCTGACCCGTTTATCTACTTTTCCTCTCTTTCTATATATATATATATATATATATATATATATATATTATATAGATGTCCAAACACAGGGACTCTTGGATGAAACTTCTTTCGAGTCAGACGTCTGCTGCAGCAGCTGTGGATGCGTGCAGGTTCTCGATAGCTGCTTCTATCCTTGTAATCTAGACTGGAGGTATTGTACAAACATTCAGGCCAATGGCCCAATTACATTTATTTATTCTTTTAGTACAGCATTCAATATGGTTGTATATTTTGATCGAGTGTTCGGTTATTTTATTTCATTTCAGTTTCATTTCTACAAAACTGTGTGGATGTTTTAATTTTTAAGTTGTTAAAAAGAGTAGTTAAGTAAAATTTTGACATCATCCTAATAGGTTATTAGTAATTAAATGGATTTTCGATAATGATGCTAAGAATGATCCATATGAGACTCCTGTTTTAATTTGATATAGGAGTGATCGCCCGATATTTTATTAGGCGGGGTGTCATAGATGGTATCAGAGCATCAGGTTCTAGTGTCCTTAGGAATCTGTACGGACCTACTACGCTTTCAGCGTTGCTCTTGATTTGTTATAGACCCTTATGATTCGGATTGTTGAATTCCTATTGTGAAATTTTGTTCTCCTGCCATATTATGAGATTATCGTAATCTTTTGCGTAATCATTCGAGATTCGTGTGCTGATCGAGGAAGGCGGCAGGAGGTGGGGCTTAGTTGAAGCTGGAGATTGGGACCGTAGTAGAAGTCATTCTCCTTCTGGAAATTGTTAAGGATTTTGGTGGCGACTACTAAAGTATAATAGGTATGAGTATCGTAGTACCACCATTGTAGAGTGTGGTACTAAAGTTAAATTTTTAATGAAGCTAAGGGTTTGAAAGGGATCTTACGGATAGTCTTAACTGTGAGTCCCCACGATTTAGCAGGAATGAGAAGAATGTTGTTTTGGATTATTCACATAAGGATCGGCCAGAGGCCGACAGTGGATAAAGGTAGATAGGAAGAGGTATAATTGGCGTGGCTAGATAAAGTCGCGGTGTTTTTTAGCCCTAGACTCTTGTGTGTAATTTGGGTTTTATGGCGGTCTCGATAACATTGTAAAATGTAGGCCTATGTGTTTTCCGCGATAGAGGAGTTTTATTTTATTCATTCGCCATGAAGGCAGGTGTTGATATTTTGAATATATATATATATATATATATATATATATATATATATATATATTGTGATACTCGTTTTATAAGTATTATACGAGTATGGTAATATGGTGAGTACAAGATGTTATGGTATTTTCGGAGCGATAGCAGGCTAATGATGGCAAGACTATCGTGTCTGCAGTTCTAGGGTGGAACGGGTTATTATTGCGATGTCTCACCTGGATACAGGCTGAGTTCGCTTTTATTATGTGCATAGAGGGAACTTCGATGAGTAGAGGTTTCATTATCGTGATTTTAGTAAGTGGCGACCTTGTAGATGTGATTTAAGGTATGCAGGGCTGATTGTGAGTTGTGAGTTTAAGCTCATTATTGATTGCGGAAGGACTAAGTGTCATACGAGCGCTTAGTGGTATTGCTCCTGAATAAATAAGGGAGTTCAGACCACATTTTGGTGATAGTGGGGATAGGGTTATCCCGGTTGCATATGTGTAAATAACGGACCTCTATGACCGACAAAGTTAAGTAGTAGTGTGTGGAGGGGTTCCTTGTTTGGATTTCTCTTTGCGAGACGCTCCACGCATAAACCTTAACCGCGTCGGGAGTGGAGAGATGTTATAGGATGCAAGGATGTTGGTTTTGTGGGAAAGTCATATAGTGTGGATGAACCACTATAGACTATGAGCCATGTGATGATCGTATGTTTATGGAAATATTGTGCTATGGAAAAGCACTAATGTGGTCCTCTCGCCACAAGTGGATGGGTGGATTAGGACTTAGAGAAATTGATTTCAAGATTATAGTCAGGCCTTAATGAAAAGGCAAATTTTGAGGAAATATGTTTTGGGTATGACGTTCGAGACGCTTTCGCAGAGAGTGGCCACTTCGATTAGTTAGATTTCCTTTCCGCTTGGGCGGGAGGATAGAATAGTAGGAATGCATTCGTAGGTTAGCGTGGTAGGATTTAGGAAATCCCGCTGGTGTGCCTTAGGTCGCTATATCTCGACGACTGAAAACGCGAGGGAGTAGTGTAACGGGAGGGTTCATTGTTTGGATTTCTCTTTTGCGAGACGTCCCACGCATGAAACCAAGCAAATGTCGGAAGTTGAGAGAGGCCTTGGGCACTAGGGATATACTTAGGATTACACTCATTTCACGTAGGTAGGGTAACGCATAGATCGTAGTATTTTTAGGATGTAAGTTTGGTAGAGTTAGTGGCGCCGAGGTTAGGAGAATTGAATTTCGCGGGTTCGGAGGACCCATGTGTGAGTATTACACCGAGGAAAGGAGACTCTTGTTTAGAGAGAGTGTTGCGTGTCGAACGTTCACTATGGATGTGCAGATGTGCACAAGTTAGAAAGGTGTATGGGACCTTAGTAGGTTGGTTTATATACCGCTTGAAATAGAAGGGGCGTGGTATGTAAATTTGAAGTTTATGCCGTGAGGCACTAGAAGTGATGAGTGCAATGTGATGCTATTGGAGTCATTTTACAACCGTGGTAACAATATGGTATATGTTTGGGAACCATTGGGTTAGTATCGTTCCCCTTGAGGTATTAGGATTTGGAGCGATTCTAGGATTTGCGGTGTAGGTTGTATCTGAATTTCGAGGATGAAATTCTGTTGTAAGGGGGGGAGTATGTAACAACCCATCCTTTTTGGAGACAATTAAATTCCATAATTGAGTATAAATTGGCAATTTGGAGAATTTCTCGAAATAGTGATTTTCGATGGGTGTTGTAATTATTTTTGGGACTAAATAGGTCAAAGTATTTTAATTATATGTCGCCGTGGAGTAAAGTGACAAAAAGGTAAGATTTTTATTAGAAACCCCGCATTAAGTTATATGGGTAAGAATAGTAATTTGTGGTTAAGTACCTCGGATGGGAATTTCGACTGCGCCATGAGTCTCGGAATGGCCGAGATAGTCGAAAAAGAGTGTCCTATTGTTGAAATTGAGTTTCGGGGAATTTTAGAGTTAAACGGGCTCGTAATTGAGTAAACGCGTCATTTTTGGGTTTTAAGGGGTTAAACCCTGTTTCTTCCTATATAAAGAGGGAGAGGGGAAGAAAAGAGAAGAAAAGAGAAAGAATAGAAAGAAGAGAGAAAAGAGAGAGAGGAGGAGAGAAAAGAGGAGAAAAGGGGAGATTTCGGCCAACCTCCGCGGGATTCGACTCGGGATCATCGGATTATATCCATGAGGCAAGTGTTTACTTGATTTATTTACTTTTTTCATAAATCTCATACAGTAGTTTGGTATTAACAAACCCTAAAGATTTTGGGTTGGGTTTTCGTGGATAAAATGGGTTTTCGGGAGTTAAAACGAATAAACCCCTATAATTTCATAATTGGAGAAACTTAGAAATTAATCAAAATAAATTGGTGGTTTAGGGTTCTAGGATGTTTAGAACCCTTAATATATGTGTATTTGTAGTTGGTTGAGGTTGTAGGACGTTGGGTGAGGCGACAAAAGCTTGGGAGAAGCTTTAATGTACGAAAATGTCTCGGAGAAGACGATGAATAGTGACATGCGTCTTTCCGAATCGATTATGCCTTAATGTGAATCGATCCGGCTCCTGGTCAAAAAAATAAAAATTATAGATCTTTTCGATGCGGTCGCGTGGGTGCCGACCGCGCATTTTTCTGATTTTTTTTTATTTATAGTGATTTTTCTACAAAAATTTGTCCGAGATCGAAATCGTTAGTTAGAAATTAAGGATATAACTTATTGGAGATAAATATTAAGGGTTCTCAAATGGAGTGTTAGGACCTCTAAAGAACTTGAGGAGATATGAAAACTTTGGGTTTGTAGGAATAAATTTAAGTTATGATTTAAATGGAGATTGGATTGAGGTTTGGGTATTTCGGATATTGAAAAATTGCCCAAACAGTGCCCCTCGAACAGGCCGAATTGATTCGGGTCTAAGCCGAATTGATTCTCCTAAGGGGATATGTAAGGCTGCCTAGGGCCGAATCGATTCGTATTTAGACCGAATCGATTTGCCGTTAAGGACCTGCTTGCAGAAAACTTTTCGAATCGATTGGAATTGGGGTCCGAATCGATTCGCCCACCCGAATCGATTCTCAATTGGGGAGAATCGATTCTCTTTGGTCAGATTTGTCAGTTTTCTCCCCTTAAGAGTATGGGGAGTTAAATTACAATTTGGGTTCTTATATGGGGAATCCTAGTTATGATATCGGGACTTTTAAATTATGGTTTTGAGGGTGAGTAAACCTTTAGATGAAAGGGAAGGCATTGGATTGGTGTAGGGCATAATCCAGGGAACGAACATAGTTAACGTTCGGGACAAACAAAATTTAAGAGGGAGTTCAAACCATCGAGCCTAGGTATTTATGTAATTGAATGTATGTGAGGGAATACTTTAGGTTTAGTATCATGCGTATATGAAGGCTTGATTATGATTCTTTGAGAGAATCTTTGGGATTATTGGTCATCGCTAGATGTGATTGGTAATTATGGCCATTTGTATATATTCGAGGAGGAATATATGGTATAGGTATATACTATGTGAATAAAGTATATATATGATATGATGTAAATGACTTTTGAAAATGAATAAATGAATGTTTTCAAAATGGAAAAGGAAATTATTTTCATAAATAATAAATATGGATACACATCTCTCTAAATCGCTATCATAAGGGAAGTTGCGTGCGTATGGTGAAGCCCCCTGGCTAATGAATGCAGGGTAGATATATTCCTATAGGCCATATGAGCGATTATTGTATGTTTCTGCGCTGGTTAGGTGATTATGGGTGTGGTCATGACTATCCCGCGGGCATATGGCCGCTTCTCGACGTCTTGCGTTGTCGGATCCTCGGTTGTCTTGATGATAGGCCCTGGAAGATGATAGCCATTTAGGGGCGCGCACAGAGGGAAAACCCGAGCGAGCGGTCTTAGAACGCGTTATATGATTTGTTAAGGCAATTTATGATAATAAATTGGCTTTAAATACATTTCCTGGATAGAAGAAGGGAAATGGGATAAATGAATTGGTTTCGAATACGTTTCCCGGATAGAAGAAGGGAAATGGAAGCATATGATATGAAAAGCATTTTTATGATAATAAAAATGGGCTTTTATTTACATTTCCTGGATATAAGGGAAATGGAAAGTTTTGAGATAAAAATGAAAATGAATTCTCATTCCCGGAGATAGATCCGGATGTATATTGTAATATGAATATATATGGATAAATTGAGATTTATTATATGATGGGTATATATATATTATGTATCGAGGGTCTGACGGATCTCGACGATCGACCTTGCCGCGTAGTAGTGTATCGGGGGGGGTTCCTTGTTTGGATTTCTCTTTGTGAGACACCCCACGCACAAACATGGCATAGTGTCGAGACTGGGGAGAAGTTTATCCCTGAGTACTTGGACTATCTAGGGATGATAGTAGTTGGGTGATAGACTAGTTTAGCAGGGTAGCTTGACTAGGATGTTTAGAGGGATGCGCTAGGAGTGCACTGTTAGAAGAAAGGTGAGGGGTATCTCATGGGAGTGTGATACCAAATTTAAATATGAGATAAAACCTTTTTCTAAAAATAAGGCATTTACACACTTGCTAAATATTTTCAAAACTCGAGATCTGACCCGTTTATCTACTTTTACTCTCTTGCTATATATATATATATATATATATATATATATATATATAGGTGTCCAGACATAGGGATGTCTGGATGATACTTCTTTCGATTCAGACATTTGCTGCAGCAGCTTTGGATGCATTCAGGTTCTCGGTAGCCGCTTCTATCCTTGTAATCTAGATCGGAAGTAGTGTATAAACATTCGGTCCAATGGCCTAATTGCATTTATTTATTCTTTTAGTACAACATTCGATATGGTTGTATATTTTGACCGAGTGTTCGATTATTTTATTTCATTTCAGATTCATTTCCACAAAATTGTGGGGATGTTTTAATTTTTAAGTTGTTAAAAAGAGTAGCTAAGTAAAATTTTGACGCCAGCCTAATAGGTTATTAGTAATTAAATGGATTTTCGACAGTGATGCTAAGAGTGATCCATATGAGACTCCTGTTTTAATTTGATATATGAGTGATCGCCCGGTATTTTATTAGGCGGAGTGTCACACTCAACAAAAACATGAATAATACTACATGAATAAAAATAATTCAAACAATTATTTTTTCAGATTTCAACGAATTTAACAATTCAAATGAGAGTTTAATTAACAAGAAATCAACGGGATAAACTCTCGAGAGATTTAAAGGAGCATATTGTGTAAAACCCCATACCTTAAAATCATTGCATGAATCGTCACATAAAAATTATCTTCAAAATCTGATTGCACCATCACGTTCCTCTGGCAAAAATAATCATATCATGTTCTAGCCCCAACAGGAGATAACTCCAAATAGTCCTATTTTAAAAACCCAGAAAAATCAGATCCAAAAATTATTTGAATCGCCAATCGGACTTCAGATTTGGATTCTACACGAAAAATTGAGTCAGGTATGTGTTTTGAGTTTTTTCTCAAATCTCATTCGAATGCACTCAAAAAGAAGATCTAAACATTCCAAATTGGCTCTTCTCATTCCACTCGTTTTTGCCTCTTGAATTTCGTTTTTGGCCTCTCCTTTTCATCTCCTTTTCCTTATAATCACCCATAATATTCCTTGTATAAACCCTCTTTCAAACTCTAGGTTGGAGCCTAAGCTAACGCATATTACTATATTGCCCCTTTAAATCAAAATTATCAACTTTACATATTTAAACCATTATAAAATGTCCAAAAATAATTTAAATTTAAATGTTTGATTTGATTTCAAACCAAAATAAATTATATTATCCCCGATTGATAAATTAATAATATTACTGAAATTTTGAATAATATTCATAAATAACCCTCAAAATAACGGGGTATTACACCCTATTCATATATATACTAATTCTACACCCTCGGGTTAACACCCATTAACGCACTTAATAATAATATCACATAATAGGCATACACACATCCTATTAAGTTTCATGGCCATATTCCCAACCTAATCATTCACTTCTCATACGTATGTTATTCTCATCGCTACGTATTGTATAAATATTCAAATTACTATATCTCTCGTAATCTCCAAGGTACATTCTTTATCCGGAATAATTAAAGTATTAACTCTCATATACTCTTCCTGAATTTGGTACTACATACACTCCTTCTTCCCCTGGAGTATGCTAATCAATACAATCATGTGCAATCCACTCTTCAACACTCGTTCAAGTAAGATTCCGCTCTACTTTATCACAATAATTCGGTATCCTTTTCATTAAGAGGTATCTTTTTAAATGGCTTTCCACAGCCTTTTAACCCATCTCGGGTGTGCTAGCTCTCGTTGCACATAAGTGTTTGAATCATCGTCATTCTCACACGACATTTAATTCGTCATACCATTTTACCTTATTTATAGTTGTCCCTCAGGCATATATTCTACACATTTAATTTTACGTCCTTCTATCTCAGGCTTTTTTGGAATTAACTAACCAGGGTGTCCATACCCCCTATCATTCATGCATATACACACTACCATTGTAAACGTTTTGATACATTACACTCACTCTAAATAATGGGCCTCATTTCATCGGTCTGGTACTAGCACCTGGGTATCCCTTAACCCAAATAATTCGAAATTTAATTCTCCTGGTACCTGGAAATGTTAATCCTTCCTTAAGATTATCCCACCAATCTTCTTGTGGTTAATTGACAATAGTCTCCCTATATCGGTGTCGATAGTCTCATTGCCCTTACTTCATGGTAGTCCTAAGGTCAAGGTGCTTTTCTAACACTAGTAATTTCAGTACTATTCTAACTATATATCCCTAGTGCCCAAGACCTTTCTTGACTTTCGACATTGATCGGTTTCATGCGTGGGATGTCTCTCAAAGCGAAATCCAAACAAGGAACCCTCCCATTACACTACTCCCTCGCTTTATCGGTCATCGAGATGTAGCGGTCTAAGGGACACCACGGGACGTTCTAAATCCTATCTTTTTAACCTGTTAACATACTTCTACGACTGTATCTTTCCCTCTTATTCAAATGGAAATTCCAACTAATCAGGGCGCCTACTCTGTACAAAGCCATTATGAACATCATACCCAAAATGTATTTTCTTTGAATTTGCCTTTTATTCAAAGGCTGGCTATATGTCTCCAATCAATTTCCTTTATCTTACCTCACCCACATAATTATGGTGAGAGAACAATTTCAGTGCTTTTCCATAGCACTTATATCTCTATGTAATTATACTGTCATCAAATAGCTCTTAGTCTATAGTGTTTCCCTTACACTAGGTGACTTATTATCAAAACTAATATCCTCTTATTTATAACATCTCTCCACTCCTTACATCGTTAAGGTAAGTGCGTGGAGCGTCTCGCAACTGAAATCCAAACAAGGAATCCCTCCTATACACGGTTACTTAACTTTGTCGGTCGTGGAGGTCCGTTAGTTCAAATATGCCACGGGGATAATCCCACATTTCCTATTGATAAAAGTGTGGTCATAATTCCTAATTCAGTCAAGGAACCTTACCATAAGCGCTTGCATTAACACTAAGTCTTTCGCGCGAACAACAATAAACTCAAACTCACGGCTTAACTATAGATCATGCATACCTTAAATTACATCTAAAAGGTCCCCATTCACTCAAATCGTGGTAACGAAACATCTCCTCCTCCCAAGTTTCCATCTAAACGTATAATCAAGGCGAGCTCATCTAGAATTTATCTCATATTCTATTCTTTATTATGTTCGTATATATATGTTTTACATTTCATATACATATATACACATTGTACTATACACATCAAGTATATCCATACTTATATATCACACACTAATTATAATAACCATCCCTCATAGCTATAACTCAATGGATGCACTCTCTCTATGCTATCATCTTCCACGGAATTATTCACACATCATCATGGGTACCTGTGGTCGGACTATCACACTGACTCGATAAAAACCATATCATATAGGTATACCAATCACACACATATACATTTACATATTACATATATACGTCTCATTGTGTCCGTAAATCTACACATATACATATATTATTATATATTCCGGCTAATCGTGCATATCTCTCCTAACGTTAGTCTGTATTTCTCGATTAGAAATTTTTTGATTAGATTCCCATAATATAAATAAATATTAAGCTTATTACACTAGCTCCTATCCCACTTACATCCGAGATTCTTATTCTAATCCTCAAGGGTTCTTTTTCTCATAAGAACTCGTAAAAATCGCCAATTCTCACAAGTTTAATTTATGGCAGACTATACACTTTGCCTTAAAATAGTTGTAACTCACTCTTTAGAAATCCAATCACTAGTGAGTTTATCATTCCACAAAAGAATCCTCTGTCTCTATTGTACCTCTCCTATTTCGGTACTAGGTTCTCTTAACCATGTCACTCTTTGTTCACCGTCGGTCTCTGACCATGCTCTCCCAAATATGGTGATTATCATTCCCACGATTTCACATTGCACATATGGGTATTCCCACACCTAACTCTAAGAAAGAGCTCCTAAGCCCTCTACTTTCTTCGGAGGAAACTACACTACTTTCGCCTAGCTCAATTTCAACATACGGTCCTCACCAATGACCTCTTAAGCATTTACCTAATTTAACCTCATTGGGTATTTTAAGTTTAACACCACTCTCTACTATAGCGGTGCATAAATAATTATAACTATTATTCTATAGTAGGCATTACAGCAACCCATGACAATGCTACAAGGAAAATGACCTTTAACACGGTCCTCATTTCAAACATCACTTACAATTCTAATAAAGCCCCGCCTCCTGTTGCCCTCACAATGGACTTCTAAAGCTGCCCTTCGTCGATCAGCATACGAATCCCGAATGGGCACGCAAAAGATTTACTATAATCTTATAAAATGGCAGGAGAACGAAATCTCACAAGAGGATATCAACAATCCTAATCAAAAGGCTCTATATCAAATCAAAAGCAACACTGAAAGCGTAGTACGTCTGCACAGATTCCTAAAGGAAACTAGAACCTGATGCTCTGATACCACCCTTGACACCCCGCCTAATAAAATACCAGGCGATCACTCCTATATCAATTAAAACAAGAGTCTCATGTGGTTCATTCTTAACATCACTGTCAAAAACCAATTTAATTACTAATATCCTATTAGGCCAGCGTCAGATTTTAATTAACTAATCTTATTAAGGAAACCATTCCAGTAAAACAATTACAATAGTTTATATGCAACAACTGAAATGAAATAAAATAAAACTACCGAACACTCGGTACAATATTACAACCAAATCGAATACCGAACAAAAGGTGGTAAAAGGATAAATGAGAACAGTTGGGCCATAAGCCTGAATATGACTACAATACCTCCTATTCAAATCTCAATGATAGAAGCGTCTACAATAAATCTGCCTGCCTCCACAACTGCTGCAGCAAACGTTTGGCTCGAAAGAATTTTCATCCAGGCGTCCCTGTGTCTGGACACCTATATATATATATATATATATATATATATATATCAAGAGAGGGAAAAATAGAGAAAATGCGTCAGAGCCCGAGTTTTGAAAACATTTTTAGCAAGTGCATAAAATCCATATTATTAAGATATGATATTTCACATATTTAAATTGGTATCGCACTTTCATGAGATACAGCTCACCTCTCTTCTAATAGTGCACAACTATCGCATATCTTTTAAACACCCTAGTTAAGCTACCTTGCCTAACTAACGTAATTACCATCTTCTAATAATCCTTATTAATTCGAGTACGAAGGACTAAACTTCTCCCCATTCCCAACATTATGTTACTTTCGTGCGTGGGGTGTCTCGCGAAGCGAAATCCAAACAAGGAACCCCCCCCCCCCCCCCCGATACACTACTATGTGACAATGTTGATCATCGGGATCCATTAGACCCTCAGTACTTATAACATCTTATATTATCCCGTATATATATATATATAATTCTCATTAACTCGTGATTCATAAACATCCGGGAATAAATGTCACCTTATTCATTCTTTTTCTTTTCATATAGGGTTACGTTATATGATGTCTCATCTCATATATATATAAATAATATACTATATGCAACAAGTATATTAAACATCCACATAAGACACAAGATAAGATTTCGGTGTACACACATTATTCTCTTTATATACACACATCACTTTGTATATGAATATATCAATATTTCACCCTGGTTAAGAAACCCCTTATGCTACGCATACTCGGCTATCTAGTCCAATTGCTTCTATCACGCACAGAGGACAATAGGTTCAATCTCTCACGAACCAATGAAATATATACACATATTGGAGGCGAACATGGTTCCGAGCCTATGAGCTACGCACTCATATGACCGTCATCACTATCATTCTCGGATAGCCCGTATCCATGGTTCCATGCTCTAGTGGTAAGATTCAAAATCCCCCCGTAGGCACACAAGATGTGATCGTCCACAACGCGTTAACCCCCATTCGATAGCTAGCAGCTAGGTATGTCATACACATAATAAACAAGAATATAGGTACACACTCTACCTACATACATATATCTTCAATTAGGTATTCACACAACCGTATTATAACGATAGGTTTTCATCTCACCTATATATAATTTCCAATAGGTAATTATTTAACCCATGTATATAATAATATAAGGGCCTACGCATAGCCCATATAATATGTCCCATCCGTATTTTATTTAATCTTGGACATTCTACGCATTTATCAACTTTTAACGAATTAACGATATATTAATTTCCTAGCTTTTATTCTTGCATGATAATAATATCGATAGCACCGATATATTTTTTCGTCATATATTATATATACTTCAACAACATTGTATATATAATCCGTATTTCTCCTTAATATACAATTGTTATAATTTCCAAACTTATAGCGATAACTCATAACCTCGAATAATTCCATGCATAATAATATAAATTGTCACGCTAAAATGAGTCCCCAATTCATATTCCCATAATTTGAGTAATAAATATTCGTACAACTTGATATATAAGTTCCTTCATTTTCCCGTAGCCTAGTATTCACAGTACGTAATTTATCCACTATTATTCCCGTATTTTATTCGTATGTATTCTCCTTTGTATTTTTCACATCTCTCTAATTTTATAAATTTTCCCACCTCCCAAGGGTTAACATAATCTCCACATACTTGTATTTATTTTACTAGACATTCATGCAGGCTTAACACTCGTTTAAATAAGCCTACGAGAAGCTTGAAACAAAAATCGGGCCTTAAGAGTCAATTCTGGAAACTCGTTAGAAGGATCAGAATTCTCGTTCGAATGACATTTCGTTCGAACGAATTGCTTCGAACAAAATTCCCACTGGAACCTCGTTAGAATTCTCATTATAAGTCTCGTTAGAACGAAGTGTCATTCAAACGACTTGGGAAGACTTCTAACGAGATTTCTGCATATGCCCAGTTCATTTTCCCAAATCTTTTTTCCCATTTTTCTTTCTTCCAATTCAACCCAAACTCATTTCAATCCAAATTTAAGGTTCCCAAACTACTCTAAATCATCCTAGAACCTTCTTAGCATAATTATAGAGATCAAAATATTCAAATCTTCCAATAAATTAATAAAATCGATAATAAACCAATTTTAGTATTACACACGTTAAGTCCATTATAATCTTCCGAAAACTCGTTTGATTCACGAAATTTCAACCCAAAAATATTTAGTTTTATACCAACTACAATATGAGAAATCAACACACCCAATCAATAAGCAAGTTAAACACTTGCCTCATGGATTAAATCCGACATTCCCGAGTCGAATCTTGCAAAGTTTGGCCTGGAAATTCCTTTCCTTTCTTCTTCTTCTTCTTTCTTCTCTTCCTTCTCTCTACTCTCTTCCCTCTCTTAGGGCAGAATTTGGGAATAAAAGTGAGGTCTGCCTCTCTTAAATCTGAAATTGGGTATATATCCAATTGTTAAATGACTCGTGTACTCATTTACGAGTCCCTACTAGTCCAAAAATGTCTGGAATCCAACCACTACCCCCGGATACTCTATTTTGACTATCTCGTCCATTTCGAACCCAATGGCACAGTCGAAATCTCCATCCGAGTCACTTAACTAAAATTCACTATTTTAACCCAACACGTTCAATATGCGTGTTTTTCAATTTAAAATATTTTCCTTTGTTGCTTTACTCAACTGCGACATGTAATAAAAATAATCTACTCATATACTTAGTCTCGAAATATAATCCTCATAAATATTAATCTGTCACTGAAAAACTAATATTTACTATTCGCTTTACTATATTAAATTTATTTAATTTACTAATAATTTCCAAAATTACTATTCATAATAATTTCTCAAATTACCAAATTACATCCACAGTGTAATTTAAATACCTTTAAAAGTGTGGGGTATTACATTGACCTAATGAACTGGATAACCCATGATTTAGGTTTGGGACAACAAATTTATGAATGACTCTCTAGTTTCACTTTAGAGATATTATCTTATACCTATACATATAACCCATGAAGTGATGATCGTTCTATGATAGATTAAGAAAAGCTTTTATTGATCCCTGTAATTTGATAATCAAGTGGACTACTGCATCATTCTTTTTATGGGGAATAACATATGTGAGTGTGAATAGGACCACTTCTTTGATAACCTTAGAGGTCGAACTCTCTAAAGCACCCATGAGATCTGGGACTGTTCAAGGACAAAATGAACACAATTGTGAGAATTACTTTATGTGGGAACTATTTATGGGAGGTTTATTGTCTTTATTTAGACAAATAACTAAAGTAACTAGACATAATGTTCATTGCATAGTAAACAAATTCGATAAAATGTCACTAAGTTCAAAGTCGCAAGCTACCCCTCTAGATACAATGCCTTTCCATTTGAACTCTCTTTATGGGTATTGAACAAGTATATTCAGTCAACTTTAAGACTAAATAAAAGTGGGTCTTACACGTATCTTTGAGAGAGTGTACATACCAATACATTCCTCTTCACGAAGAGATTAATAAGGTGTATTAATATGTTAAAATTCGTTTAGAGGTGAATGATGAATTAAAATTAATATACTCAATTTGAAGTGGTGAATTTATTGTGTAGTTTAATGAAAGTGGTTTATTAAATATTGAAAAATTAAAAAATAAGTGAGGAGCGGGGACTGAGGTATCAAGGGCCAAGTAGGGGCTATAACCCCTATAGTTATTTTAAAATATATATATATATATATATATATATATATATATATATATATATATATATATATATATATATATATATGAAATGTTAGGTGTAACATACTACTTGAAAAAATAGTTAGGCAAAAGTTTAGATATAGAAATTTATAAAATCTTATCCTACCTAACCCAACATTACTTCTGCCTCCTTTTCAATTTAACACAGATACTCACAACACACAGGAAAAAACCTCGCAATTCCTCCAAACTTCCAAAACCTCCCGTCGCCACTAAAAGCCTCACCCTTGATCACGTCGTTCGCGCCGCCAAGGTTTAGTTTGTTATTTATTTTGGGTTAGTTTACTATTTATTTTTCTATTTTGAAAACTAAATGGTTCAGTTTGATAGTTTGGGTTTTTAGCCATTCTTAATTTGTGTCAGTTTGTTAGTTTAACTAAATGGTTAATTTGTATTAGTTTGTTAAATGGTTAATTTGGATAGTGTGTGCTAGCTTGTTAGTTAGTATTATTGTTAATTTGGGTTAATGGTTCATTTGGGTCAATTTTTGTTAGTTTGTTAAATTACATTAATGTTATTGTTATTGTTAAATCTAAATATTAATGTTAATTGGTTTATTTTTAGGATTAATGATTGGTTTAAATTTGTCTTTGTAGATATAAATTTGGGATTGAAATTGATAGTTTAAATTTGATGTTGTAGGATTAAATTTGAGGTATATTTTAGGGTTATAATGTTAATGTTTGTTAGAGTTTGCTTTAATGTTGTTGTTGGTTTTTATTTTATAGTTAATTTTAGGGAATAATTAGGGATGTTGTTGGTTTAAATTAGGCTTAAATATTTGTTTCTCTTTCCATTAAATTAACTAAATTACATTATATTTATCAAAAAATAAAAAATAACCTCAAAAAATTAGCTTGGGGGCTCCCGCCATCGAACCCCCCAAAATTATCGTTAAATTACCCCCACTAACGAAAATTCATGGCTACATCTTGGTGAGGAGTATATACTTCCAAAATGTCTTAAGGGATTGGTTCTTTGGAATATCTTAACTCCTTGAATAGGAGAGGATCTACATGATGCATGGTTTGGACTTTGGGCGTAAAATCCACCCGTCTATCCAACTCATCATATGCCCTTAATATGGGGTATGTGGGTTGTAAACTTGGGCTTTATCCTTATTTTGTGCCCAAAAATATTTAATTTTGTTCAAAAAAATTCTAATAAACTGGGCATCTCTATGAATGGACTTTAGAAGCTTCCCTTTTTACTTGTCGCACTCTCTAACTCGGTCCACTCGTGATTTTTATTCAATTTCTTAACTATTCGAGTAGTTATTTGTTTGAATTGTTACGCCTATTTATTTGTGTCTATTTTTTCCAATTCAAGTTCAGACTAAATTATTCATAAACAAGTTCAAGACTATTTATAATACACACGAATTCTTCCATAAAAAAAGTTTTCTATCTACATTAGTTTGACTTCTTCTTCAACCAACAATGTAAATAGAGCTCATCTCAATATCTTTCCACTAGTTTGAGTGCGTATTATAGATATTCATCATAGAAATATTGGTTCATAAGCAAAACAAATTGGACAACTACTTTTGTTTTGTAGAATCCTTGTATCCTAATAGGCAATCATTCAAGGAATCACCAATATTTTAGTGCAGATGTAATTGTTTTAAGGACATATTGTCTTGCACCCGTGATTTTTGTGACAACCCGAACTCCGAGATAAGGGGTGGCCAGCCCGATACTCCGACGTATACGGTAATCATGGACGGAGATCATTCTCAGCACCACAAATATAGTAAGGGTAACCAAGAAAACCACCCATTATTTCAGAAAACGGGTTGTCAAAACAATTTATGTAATTTAAAAGTTAAGAAAAAAAAACAATTTAAACAACCCATTCTAGAACAATAGTGGAATTCAAAGAAACATAATTAACATACAACTAAAACAACTATATACAAGGGGAGAACCGAATATGTTGTCGGTCCACATCTACACAAAAGTAATCACAACAGTTAGGTGTTATACAATACATTCATTATACAATTAAAAGTTTGGGCCACTCGCCCGAGTGACAGACCCGATCATAGCTAGATATCAAAAGAATGATGGCGTCTAGAAAAACATCCTGTAATATCCGCAATTTCATACAGCTCCTTAAAAGCCAAAAGAGTAGGAATATCAACACGGGCGTCCTTGCGGAGGAGCCCCTGGGCGGATACAATAACAAGCACAACATAGAGGAAAAAAATGAATGGGTCAGGACCCGGTTTATATATAGTTCCCAGATGAACAAAAAGTATGCTAGATACGAATAGCAAATCACGGGTATAGAATCAGAATTCTAACAACCTAAGCATGAATCATAAGAAGACAAGTGAAATGACATGACTAAAAGAAACTATGCAAGAAAAATGAAATTATGCATTAATAAAATTAAATTAAATTAAAAGCTTCTATTCACCGATTTCCACTTTAATCTAGTTTCAATTCCTTGACAGGAATACAATATCATTATCTTCTCATTTCATTCCAATTCCCATTCCTTAGCAGGAATGTAATTTTCATAATACGATTTAGTGCAAATATACATCCCTCAAGTCCCACGTGAGTTTAGAAAAGTTATATTCTTATACATATAACGATTCTAAGACCGCCCCTCCGAGTTTCCCCACTGGGCGTGCCCCTAAATGACTATCATCTTCCAGGGGCCCATCAAACAAGGTAGCCTGGGTACCTAACGCACGTTGGGAAGTGGCCATATACCTGCGAGTGAGTCATAACCACACCCGGAATTACCTCACTAGCGCAGAAAAAAAACATATAATAAACCCGCATATGGCCGAGGACTATAGTCTCCCTGCATTCACTAGTCAAGGAACATCACCTCATGCGCGAGCTTCCCTTATGATAGCATTTAGAGAGGTGTGTTTAAGTAAATTAGCATTTAATATAAAAACCATGCTTTTCCTTTTCATTACATTTACATGTTTCATTTGTTTGAAACTATAATCGTAGGATCTTTCATTACTTTCCATCCTAAGTTATACCTCGAATAAAACTCCAAGGAATCATTTTAGTTTCCCGAGCTTAAGGTCTTATATGCCTCATATCAAGCCCCTAGAGTCTCCAAGTATGGGCTTACAACTCCCATCCATATATTTTAGGATGCACAAGAAAAGTGATGCCTTAACATCACTTAGGACAACCCCTCCCCCAGACTTAACCCCATGTGAAACCCATTCAACACTAGGGTGACAACCAACTCAACTAGGACTCTAAAAGCCAAGGTTTACTTCATTCAAGAAGAGTCCTAAGTTCCTAGGGGAAGAAAAGAATTAAAAACAAAATTAGGAAATTGGGTAAGAAAACAGGGGACCGGTCGACCTGTCCCAAAACCGCGGTCGACCGCGTCATAAGTTTTTGCTTTTGAAAGAAAGTAGAAAGTTCATTTCGGACGGACCGGTCGACCTGTAGTGGAACCGCGATCGACCGCGCCCTTATTTTCATGCCTTTGAAAGAAAGCAGTGAGCCCTCTTTCGAAGGCCCGGTCGACCTGTCTGAGAGACGCGGTCGACCGGCCATTGCAGACCTAGACCACTCTTTCCTATTTATTCTCCTACCCAAAATCAACACAAACCAAAACTATCCAACCACATTTAATGATACTAGAAGATCATAAATGTTCCCAACAACCTTTCTCTACCTCAAACCAAAGTCAATCTCTACCAAAGATATTGATACCCATAAATCCAACCAAAACCACAATTATATTACATCAAAACTATACATAACTACACATACTAATTATTCATCTTAAACCATATAATAGCAAGTAGAAAACTTGCCTTGGGGCTTCAATTTTAAACTTGGTTGAAGAAGAATGCAAGATCAACCCACAAATCTTCAAGATCTCTCTTTCTCTCCAATCTTCCACTCTCACTCTCACTCTTAGGGCTAGAACACTTAGGGCAAATTAGAGGAAATGAAAGACTTGGGGAAAGACTAAAACGTGGCTTTAGATTAAAAGTCTCCAACCTTAAAGTAACAATACCGCAATAGTTAATTTCTATTACGCAATAAGCCAAAACCAGTCAAAAGTGTCGAAAATCTCAAAATACAATATGGCACATATTTCGACTGTCTCATACCTCCCGGAACTAACCACACCCTCCAAATTATCATTTGGAAATATTATAAGCCATATTAAGTTCCGATTCCAATTAATTCAAATTTCCATTTTTAATTTTCATGACAAAATAGAACACCACATGGTAACAACTACTTACACACATGGTAACATGCAACTCATTAGTAAATATTAACTTATTTTATCAAATTAATACTTACCCACAACCGGCATTTAATATATGCAACTACACAATATAGAAAATAATTATAAAATGGGTTCCCAAAAGTGAGGGTTGTTACATACTCCCCCCCTTATGAGGGAATTTTGCCCCCAAAATTCAAGCGTACCTTGGATAAAAATATGCGGATACTTTTCCCGCATATCATCCTCACGCTCCCAAGTAGATTCCTCGGCACTGTGATGACTCCATTGTACTCTAACCAAGGGCACCACTCGAGATCTCAATCTACGTTCCCCATGCTCCAATACGTCCACGGGTTGCTCTTCATAAGAAACATCGGGTTGTAACTCTATATCCTCGAAAGGAATGTGCCAAAGGGCACCATCACACCTCTTATACCTCTTCAAAGAGGAGATGTGGAAGACATCGTGAATCTATTGCAAAGGTTCCGGTAGGGCAAGTTGATACGCCACGGGACCCACCTTAGAAATCACGGGAAAAGGTCCAACGAAACGTGGTGCAAGCTTCCCTTTCTTTTGGAAACGCTTAACGCCTTTCATAGGCGACACCCGAACCAACACTTGGTCTCCAACTTCCAACTCCACATGTCTTCTTCCCGCGTCGGCATAGCTCTTTTGTCTATCTTGGGCTATCCGAATACGATCTCGAATAAGCTCGATCTTAGAAGAAGTATCCCGAATCATTTCAGGTCTGAGAAACTTGTCAAATTAGTCATAATAGTATACCCGGGGGTACTAGTTGAGTCTCGGGGCAATTTTGGACTAAACCGAGACCGTTCGGGGGCTTTTTGGTCTTTTAAGATAAGAGGGTATGGATACCTACGAAATTGAGAGTTTTATATCAGCCGTATGATAGATGAATTAGGGTTATAACACCCATGTCAACACTAATACCATTAGAGAGAGGAGAGGCACCACTTTCTAAAGCAAAAAGAAGATTTGGGAAGGATTCAAAGGGGTTTCTACCATCAACTTGTTGGGGAAGAAGGATTGAAGGATGAAGATCATAAATCATCAACAAGAACCACGAAATCAGACCCAACTGATCATAAGGCAAGTTGTTTATTGCAAAAATTTATAAAGTTATAATACCCATGTGTAGGGTTTTTGAATAGTTTTGTTTAAATCAATATTTTGATTGGAGAGAGATGATATTTATGCATGTTGGGATAGGAATCGCATGTAGAATGATTTAAACTATGTAGAAGATTAATATTCAGATTAGACTTGATGATTTTCGGAATAAAAATCTGGATTTTGGATGATAATATGGGAAGAACACCATAACTAGGGTTTCAAGAAATTATGGGTTTTAATTCATTATTTCTTTAAAGTAATTGGAGTTTTGATGTAATTGATACGTTAGAAACTGTCCTAGTATATGTGGAAACATGTTAGGATCATTGGGTCGAAATTTGGTGAACAATAATGGAGTTTGGAAATTTGTTAATGGAGGAGAAGATCAATGAAGAAGACAGAATGCGTCTGTCCCTGTTCGATCGATCGATCGATCTTGAACTATCGATCGATCGACTATATCGATCGATCGAACCCAGCCGTCGATCGATCGACGCAAGCTGTTTTCTCACAAATTTTGTGTTTGATCCTTCGTTGAGTTCGGGAATGAATGAGTATTCTAGGATTTACATTATACTTATATGGGAGTAAGAATAAGACCAGTAAGTATATTGTTGAGGTCCAATAAGGCCATTGGGTGTAGGGCTTGGATTACGAACCGAGGAGAATAATCCGATTTAGTAGAGTATCGGGGACTTCCGAAATTGAGTTACGGGGCGAAGTAAATTCAATTTAAGTAATAGACCAGTAGGGTAAGCAATAACTACTGAAATTATATGTAAGGGGTAACTAGGACCCTTAGAGTTGTGTGAATACTCAAATAAATACGATTAATGAGATAAATCGTAAAGCGAATATTGTACGGTAAATATATGAGATTAAAATATTACGTACGTATATAATTAATAGGTCGGGCGTGTACCTACTGAATTATGTGATCTTTTAGGTAGAGAGATTATACCTAAATTAATTATGTTAGGGTCGATGAGACATTCCGAACTAACATAAAGTTATTATCAGTTTGGGGTCGATGAGAAATACCTAACCAAACTTTGAACTGGTGTCGCGATGAGAGAGTCCCGAACCAGAATATGTGTATATATATATTTTTAAAATAATTGGGGTCGATGTATCATGCCGAACCAATTCTTACTTGGGGTCGATGAATCATTCCGAACCAAGAGTCCTTTATGTGTATAAAAAGGGGCAAAAAAAGCAGTGATTAATATTTAGTATATATTGTGTGTGAAATATATATACCTGATGATATTATACTTCCGTGTATTAGTAGATTGATATATATTATGTATTTAAAGATACATACTGAATTGGAAAGTTAAGTAGTGAAACTTAATTATGAAATGAACCTTTAGATAGAGAAAATCTATTTAGTAATTCAAGTAGCGAAACTTAATTACATAAGTGGGAAAGTCAACAATTGTGAAAATTGTAGTAATTTTAGTAGTGAAGCTAAATGAGAAGTCTTGAAAAATAACATAGATGAAATGTTACTTGAGAATTAAATAACATACGCGAGATGTTAGTAAAACGGTTGTACTGTATGGGTGGTACTGGAACTTGGGTACACATAAGTTCAGTTTACTACTTTGGTTTTAGATAGCTTGAGAAGTATGGCTAGACAAACTAAGTGTGGAACGTTAGGTGTGCACCAAAGATGAGGGGTGAGTTAACTCAAGAGAGTGTACGGACGATTTGTTGAAGTTCTCTCTCTCTTTCTGCAGAATTTCCTTCTATCTCTCTCTCTCCAAGCTTATCTCCAATGGTGGCTAGGGTTTTCTTTGGGAAAGTTTTGGAAACGTAATCTAATAACCCCCGTAGCTTATTGGGTCATTAAGGGCTGGTTAGTGGGTTTAGTGGGTAACTTCCCAATCAGATAAAGACTCCTAATTTTCGTCACTTTTAATTCCCAAAAATACAAAATTACCAAAATACCCTTTATGTTGCCGGTATGGCCTAAAAATACCCCGGGACCCAAACTAAACCCCGGGCTAGTGTTTTCTGACTATCTCGACCCTTCCGGACGCGTTGGCGCACTCAAAATGACCATATGGTTAATAGAATTTAAATTAACTTTTATAAATAAAATAATTATAACCTGACGCGACTGTCACCCGCGTCCCAATAAAATGTCCAAATTACCGTATAATAATCTCACGACAAATTTCATAATTCAATATTCATATAACATCATATATACTCAATATAGTCAAATACCAACTCACATCTCGCTAGTATTTTATCCAGATTAATTCTCAATTAATTCTCATTTAATTTATTAATCCTAAAAATAAATATCGCCAAAAATACGGGGTATTACATACTTCCCCCCTAATAACAGAATTTTGTCCCGAAATTCGGAACTATAAAGTACCTGATAGAAACAACTCTGGATAACGTTCGCGCATCTCATCCTCGTGCTCCCATGTGGACTCCTCGACATTATGATGTCGCCACTGAACACGCACTAACGGAACTATCTTTGACCGCAGTTTCTGCTCACTTCGGTCCAAAATATCAATCGGCCCCTCCTCGTAGGAGCTATCAGGTTGGAGATCGATGTCCTCCAAAGCAATATGAGAATGAGCCAAATTGTCTCTAAGATATTTCCTTAGCGAGGAAATATGAAACACGTCATGAATCCGATGCAAATGCTCCGGTAATCCAAGCCTATACGCAACCGATCCAATCCGCTCAATAATAGGAAATGGTTCCACATATCTCGGTACCAACTTCCCTTTCTTCCCGAAACGCATAATCCCCTTCATAGGAGATACTCTAAGAAAAACCTGGTCCCCTACTTGGAACGCTCTGAAGAACCTCTTCGCATCAGCATAGCTCTTCTGCCTGTCTTGAGCTACCCGAATGCGACTCCGAATCAACTCAATCCTTGCCGAAGTATCCTGAATCACTTCCGTCCCAAGTAGTTTGTTGTCCCCCACCTCTAACCAACATGCTGGGGAATGACAAGGCCTACCATACAACGCCTCAAACGGAGCCATGCCAATAGTGAACTGGTAGGAGTTATTGTAAGAAAACTCCACCAGTGGAAGGTACTACTCCCATCCACCCCCAAAGTCAATAATGTACATGCGTAGCATGCCCTCCAACATCTGATTTGTGCGCTCGGTCTGCCCATCAGTCTGCGGATGATAAGACGTACTCAACCGCAATTCCGTGCCCATGGCCTCCTGGAAACTCTCCCAAAATCGCGAAACAAATATCTTGTCTCTGTCAGACATGATATTTAGGGGTACACCGTGAAGTCTCACAATCTCTGAAATGAAGAGCTGGGCAAACTGTCCCGTAGTGTAGTCAGTCCTTACGGGTAAAAAGTGAGCGACTTTGGACAATCTGTCCACAATTACCCAAATAGAGTCGTGCCCCCTCTGCGACGTAGGCAACCCCGTGATAAAGTCCATGGATATGCTCTCCCACATCCACACCGGGACCTCCAACAGTTGTAGCAGTCCTGCCGGTCTCTGATGATCCACTTTTACAAGCTGACAAGTGGCGCATTTTGAAACAAACTCAGCGATATCTTTCTTCATACCGCTCCACCAATACTGACGTCTCATGTCTTGGTACATTTTGTCCCCACCGGGATGTACCGCGAACCGTGAGCCGTGCGACTCTGCCATCACCTCGTGTCATAATTCCTCCCATTTCGGAACCACTAATCTCCCATTGAAGCGCAATCCCCCGTCTGAGCTAACGGTATAGGACTCGGCTCCCTCTGCTAGTAATCGAACTATCTGCTCCTGACAGAACGAGTCATTATCTTGTGCCCGTACTACCTTCGTGACAATCTGCAGTGTAACAGTCATCACAGACATGAAAGATCGGGCCACTGCATCCTGGTGTCCCAATTCCTTCCACTTGGCCTTCCACACCTCTGCCACTTCATCTGCTGGCCTATGGCTCAACGCGTCTGCCACCACGTTAGCCTTACCCGGGTGATACTGGATATCGAACTGGTAGTCTTTCACAAACTCAAGCCACCTACGCTGTCGCATATTCAACTCCTTCTGCGTGAACAGGTACTGTAGGGACTTGTGGTCCGTGAACAGTTGAAAATTCTCCCCCAAAAGATAGTGCCTCCAAATCCGTAAGGCAAATACCACTGCCGCCAACTTCAAATCATGCGTGGGGTAATTCTTCTCATGAGGCTTAAGCTTACGGGAAGCATAAGCTATGGCCTGTCTCTCCTGCTGTAATACACCTCCAAGTCCTTGCAACGACGCATCGATGTAAACCAAATATTCAACTCCCGGTCTCGGTAATGTTAACACAGGTGCTGAGGTCAATTTATCCTTCAATTCATCGAATGCCAACTGACAGGCATCACTCCAGATGAATGGCACACCCTTACGAGTCAGATGTGTCAAAGGACCTGCTATCTTCGAGAAACCCCGAATAAACCTCATGTAGTATCCTGCTAGACCCAAGAAACTATGAATCTCCGTTGGTGTCGTGGGCTGTCCCCACTCCCTCACCGCGGATACCTTCCCCAGATCAACAGATATCCCCCGATCGGAAATAATGTGTCCCAAAAACTGGACCAACTTCAGCCAAAACTCGCATTTCTCAAACTTTGCATACAACTCGTTCTGACGTAGTGTCTGCAAAACTTGCCTCAAATGCTCGGCGTGCTCCTCCTCTGTTTGGGAGTAAACCAGAATATCATCGATGAAGATAATGACAAACTGATCTAGGAAATCCCTGAACACTCTATTCATCAAGTCCATAAACACTGCTGGAGCGTTGGACAAACCAAAAGTCATAACCCAAAACTCGTAAGAACCATATCTAGACAAGAACGCAGTCTTCGAGACATCCTCCTCCCTGATACGCAACTGATGGTATCCCGATCTCAAATAAATCTTCGAGAAGAAAGAAGCTCCTCTCAACTGGTCGAATAAGTCATCGATTCGAGGCAATGGATACTTATTCCGTATCGTGACCTTATTCAACTCTCGGTAGTCCACACACAATCTCAATGAACCATCTCTCTTCTTTACGAATAACAGAGGGGCACCCCACGGTGAAGTACTCCTCCGTATAAACCCCTGACCCAATAATTGTTCAATCTGATCCCGTAACTCCCTCATCTCAGCTGGAGCCATACGGTACGGTGCACGTGCTATAGGTCTCGTACCTAGTAGTAAATCAATAACAAAGTCCATCTCTCGACTGGGGGGTAGGCCTGGTATCTCCTGAAACACATCCGAATACTCCGTGACAACTGGGATGGAATCTAAAGGAATCACAACCTCCTTAGAGGTATCCTCCTCTATGTAATACAGATGAGCGATCGACCCTCCCTCTGGGTGAGGCATCGCCACTACAAACATCTCTTGCCCCGGAATGGCAAAAACAATGCTCCCGCTGAAGCAATCAATCATGGCCCTATAAGCTACGAGCTATCGATAATCACATCGTGAACGTGCATATCTAATACCAACATGTCTGCAGGTAATACCAAACCACCAATCTCTACCCCCACTCCTCGGCATATAAAGAATATAAGTGACCCATTCCCCAATGGTGAGTCGACACACGTCACTGTGCTCTCCGCGGTGGCTAACAACCCTAAAGCCTTCACGAAATGTGTAGCTATAAAATAATGTGTAGCCCCCGTATCAAACAATACCCGACCCATAGTGCCATGGATAGGAAACGTACCCTCCATCGCAGGCGGTGCCTGTGGAACTTCTGCCTGGTGGACGTTATATACACGTCCATACTGTAGCTGCCCCTGCTGAGCTGGGACTGCTGGAATGGGTGGCAATGCTGCCATCTGTGGCGATGCGGGGAGAGCGGCGGGAAACCTAGGCCTTTGCGGCTCCCGGCGAGCACCCTGCTGCTGCTGCTGTGGGGCCCTGCCCCTATCAGGACAATCCTGTCATTTATGGCCAGTCTTGCCACAAACAAAACACTTCCCTGGGAAATTCCCTCCTCTCTGCCCCTGCGGTCCCCGGCCCTGGTGGCCGTTACCGTTCCTCCCTTGGCCCTGCTGGCCCTGCTGAAACTACTGCCCATTCTGCCCCTGTTGTCCCTGATGGCCGTTTGGACCCTGATGGCCCTGACGGAAACCTCCCTGTCCGTGCCTGTAATTCCCTGATCTAAACCTCTTCTGATCCCCCTGCTGGGAACCCTGCTCACCCTGTCTCTGCCCCTGAACAGATTATGCCCCACTGGCACCATGCCCTCTAGTCCTGCCCTGATGGCTAGACTCTCCGGAACTCTTTCCCTCAGCCATATGAAAGCGGTGATCCTGGCAGTGTAACAAAGCAGAGTTAACCACATCAGAATAAGTGGCCAACAAAAGGTTCCCTAACAGATGCAGACGGATCCTCCATGTCAACCCGTCGGTGAATTTCTCAATCTTCTTCTTTTTTGTCGGTATCTCATCCGGAATGATATTCAACAGATTCGTGAACTCGGCCTCATACTCGGCCACGGTCTTACCCTCCTGCTTCAGACTCATCAATTTCCTCCTCATTTCCGTGTGAACAGCTGACGAAAAGTACTTACGGTCGAACCACACCCAAAAGTCCTGAATAGTGAGAGTATCCCTCTCCTCCACGGTGGTAATAGACTCCCACCACTGCAGTGCAGATCCAACTAGCTTGAAAGTAGCTAAGACCTGCTTCTGAACGTCCGTGCACTCATACATCCTCAAGTGCCTCTGCATATCCTTCCTCCACTGGCTCGAGACTACCACATCTGAGCTACCTGCAAACTCTGGCGGATGCGCTTTCTGAAAAGCGTCACGTACACGTTCCCAAGCAGACGGGAATGCATTTACCTGTACTGGCGCGGCAATCGGCGCCTGAGGTGGTGCCTGCTGAACTACGGCAATTGCGGCGTTTACCGCTTGGGCTACAATGGATGCAACCTCAGCGGCGTTCATCATGCCCTGAACTGGAACGGGCTGGGGTTCGGGCGTTGCATCCCTGGGAACTCGTCGTGCACGTCATGGAGGCATCTGAAATAAGAATGAAGTTTATAAGTTCGCAGTTATAAACTTAAAATAGCTGAAGAACGAAGCATACACAAAAAGAGTATGACAATCCTAAAATATAGGGCTCTATATCAAAGAAACTTAGCGGAAACATAATAGCCGTACAGATCCTAAAGGACACTAGAACCTGATGCTCTGATACCACCTGTGACACCCCGACTAATTAAATACCAAGTAGCTACCCGATATTTAATTAGTCGGGGTGTCACATACCTCTATTAATATTTGAGATATCTAAGAAGTGTGAATGCGTAGTATATGTGGTTTCTGTGTATAACATACCTACAATACTTGCTATCATGGGAGGTCGGTGTTCGATCAGGGCCAGCTAATCTTTGTGTGCCTACGGGGGGATTTAGCTTGGTACCTCGAGGACATAGGTCAGAGAAGGACTTATTGAGAAGTTAATAAGTCTGCTGATCATGGGAGCGTAGGTATGTGCGTGACCCATGTGATGTGAACTATGTTCGCCTCCATTGTTTGTGATTGTTATTATTTGAGAACGATTCCTGAGAGATTCGGAATGCGTGGTCCTTATGTACGTGATGTACCGGGATTGGATAGCAAAGTATGTGTGCACCGCAGCTTAGCCTCGGGGTGCTAATATTGTATATTTATGACGAGAATGATATACGGTTAATTGATATGAAATGTCATACATAAATGCGAATGTAAATAATAGCAACGTTGTTATAATAATAAAAGTGGAAATCCTCTAGTAAGTTGTATTACTAATATGGGAAACCGAGAATAAATGTAAAGCTCTCTATTTAAATGGAAATGTCGAAATTAAAGCGTGAATCGTATAGTAATGTTAGGTATTATGATTGGACTAGTTAGATATGGGAATAACTAGAATTGGGTACGGGTACGTTAGGAGTGCATAAATAGTCGAGAGGTGAGAATTTCATGTGCGCGCACGTCCTAACATGTATTTTGCATTCATTGTTTTAATGTCATTAAAACACTTGTTATATTTTAAACTGTTTTCCACAATCGGGCTCTGCCCGTTTGCTTTCAAATATATTTTCTTGTAAACCTTTTAGGTTCCCAGCCACAAGGACACCGGGCATAGGAGTCCCATTCAGGTAACGTGTTGTAGCTGTTGTGGAAGCTACAGAACCTTGACAGTAGACGCCTCCACTTTTGGTCTTGACTCTATATATCCAGATCTTCTCATCTGTTGGGCATGTCGCCCTATTTCCTTTTAGAGACACTTTATTTATTCAGTTACTTCAAAATTTTGGGTTGTAATTAATTTAGTGATGCAGACTTAGTAATTGTTTATTTCAGCATTTGGATTGTTGTGAGGATTGTTCCTCCAGACTCATTACTATTTTATGGTTCCTCTTTTGTCTTTATGTTGTGGTGGTTGTGTTAGCATTTCATAATTTACTTATTGCATGTTAATCGGACTTGATTAAAATTTGACAACTCACTTTTTAAATATTAGGTGGCTAGTAATTGTTAAAACGTTTTCGACAGTGATGCTATAAACTGAGCCAACTTGGCATTTTGTATTAATTTAATAAAGGAGTAGCTACCCGCTATTTAATTAGTCGGGGTGTCACACAACACTGCTTTCTTTGTTACCAGAGGAGCCATCAGATTAACCAGTGCCCCTCGAGATGGCCCATGGTTTCAGAACCACCACCACATCCTTCTGTGACACCGATACCGTTGTACGTTCTCCCTCCAGCACCACTTGATGCTCCACCTCCCGCTCCAGTTCCTATTCATCCACTACCTTGGAGGCAGCACCAAAGGGACCCGATTGAGGATCCTCCGCTAGGCCATGATGAGATTAATGCGGGTGATTTATCCTTTCAGGGGGGACGATTCCGTTGCCCTCCTGACCTTACAGATGCTATTTCGGAGTATGCAAGGAGATATTCGAGTAGATGTACCGATGTTTGATGGTCATCTCCACTCGGATGCAGTGATCGACTGGTTCTCCGTGATGGAGCACATCTTCGAGTATAAGAGGTTTAGCGGTCGTCATTGTGTCCTTTTAGCGCCGACCAAACTCCAGGATAATGCTAGTGTGAGGTTGCATGACCTAGAGCAGCGTAGGACCATTAAATGTAAGCCCCCCATTCAGTCGTGGACCGAATTGCGTGCCGAGTTGATGGCTACCTTTGTTCCTAGTACATACGAGCGCGATCTCTTTCTCCATGTCCAAGCCCTCAAATAGAACTCCTATGTTTTGGACTATACGGAGCGGTTTCAGATTTTGTGTACTCGCGCTCGACTAAGAAAGATGAGAAGCAAAGGATTAGCCGCTACATCCATGGCCTACAGAGCTACATTTAGTGGGACCTTGCCTTGCGCGATACCACCGCCTTTGCGAAGGCGGTTGAGTATGGAACAAAGGTGGAGGCCTTCCATTAAATCGATCCACCTGCTTGTGCATGCCCCATGCCACTCCTACTCCACCGGTGCCCTCTAATACTTCTGCTCCAGCCACTACTTCAGTGACACCGACCACTACCATCCCGCCTCCTACATCTTCCCACCCGATGACCTTTAAGTTCTACAATTATGGAGTGGTAGGGAACATAACTTCAAGTTGTTCCTTGCCACGGCGTTGAGTTCTCCCTGCTTCTGGAGGACCCGAGTACCTGGATGAGACAGAGGAGCCCGCACCACATCATGCTCTCATCACCATCTTAGACGGTTATACTAAGGGTCCTTCCTCGATGAGTTCGATGACGAACTCTTTTCAAAGGGGGGAGAATGATGTGGATCACGGACAAGCTTATCCTTTTGGACTTTATAGTATTTTTATTTTCTTTTTATTATTATCTTTCTTTTGTTGAGTTGTATTTTTCTTTTTCTTTAGTATTTAGAGGTAGGAGTAGTAAAAGGTTTTTAGGGGTATACTTGTAATTAGATCTTTTGCTTAGAGCCTAAGCTACCCCCTATAAATACCCACTTTGTAGCCTCATTTGGGGCATTCTATCATTTTGAGATATATTAGAGAGAGTTGCGACATGAGATATCTTCATCTTATTTCTCATTTGACGTCATTTACGTCACATTCACATATTGGTTATTATATAATATGACATGTTTTTTTAAATTTCTTTTCTAAGTTAAAATAGTATAAGTTAAGTGCAATTTTAAAACAAAAAACGAAAAGAAGAATAAGTGTCAGTAGATTAAAACAACACTTTTTAAGCTTAAGTGCAATTTTAGAAAAATGAAGAGCTCTTTAACCTTTTAAAATGGTGAATTTGAAAGAAGAAAGAAACTGAGATCATTAGTATGTATATATAACCGTAATATATATATATATATATATATATATATATATATATATATATATTTATATATATATATATATATATATATATTTATATATATATATATATATATATATATATATCTGTGTGTGTGTGTGTGTGTGTGTGTGTGTGTGTGCACGTGTATGTAATAAAATATATATAATTAATTGTTTCATTATCTTCAAAATGTGTATATACATACCAATTATCGACATATATTAAAATAACAAAAAAAAATAGAGTATGTGATGAAAGAAGAACAATAGTTTTTTTTCGCACCTCGGCAACAAGGTATGAGGCGAGGCGTGAGGTGCGAGGCGCATCGAGGCGTAAGTCTCAAATTCAACCCTGAGGCTTAAGCCTCAAGGCGATTTTTTTGTGATTCACCTTAAGGTGTACGTCTCGAGTGATTTTTAAAACATTTATGACAAGAAACTTGATTAAATTATTTAACAAATAAATTGGAAGTTGAGAAGATGCAGCTGAGCCTCATGTGTATCATGAGGGACAATGAGCTTTGTTTATCTACCTAGGCCAAGGTGTACAGCGGGGGTGAACGTCTGTTATGAACTAGAGTGATTAGTTCTATATTTGCTAAAATCATGCAAACCTATGTGATATATAGGAGCATCATATAAGTAGGTGTATTAACTTGTTCCGACTTGCATTCTAGTTGAGTTGATCTATTAAAACTTAAAAGTACACAGTGGCGGATCCGGGAATTTTTATCAAGGGGGGAAAAAGTTTTGAATGATGCCAGGAGTTTGGGGGCGAGAGCCCCTAAGGCGAATTTATTTTCGTCTTATTTCGAATGGTGCCGGGGGTTCGGGGGCGGGTGCCCTACGCCAACATATAGTGTTTTAGATTATTAAGAGAATTTGATTAAAGATTAAGGGGCTCAAGCATGTGCTATGCAGGTCACTTTGAACAATTTATAAGATCGAGCGAAAGAATGTAATGAAATACACGCACCATTAACTATATCAACGGACCGAAATGCACATACACCAAGTCTTCGCATAAAATTTAAAAGTGAACCTCCACGGCATGTCATCAAACATGTGATATGCATCACTTCTAGGTGTCTAAACCACAAAGATTGATGTCCACAATTATTTACCACAAACATATCTGAAATAACATAAATGAGTAGATCAATAATTTGGGGAAAATTCTGATTAAAACTCATGAATACGTATTTAAATTTCAAGGAATCACTAAAAAGAAAATGAAAATGGAGATTTCAGAGAATGGATTGCATACCTTCGTAGTGGATGGCTAGGTAGATTTCAGACAAACCAGGCACCACCATCAACACCATGGGCTAATCCTAAAGTTTTTTTTTTCAAACTTGAACCAGGGCGGCCGCCCCTGTTGGGCCTATTATCCGTCCGCCCCTGAAAGTACATGGTGCACCAAGGCGCGAAGGTCTCCCTAGAGTCTAGACACAATGCGAGACTCTTGCCTGGTTGAATTCTGTATACGACATACAAAACAAGTGAACCTTGCTGTGTATTTATAATAAGAATAGTGTTATCACCTAAAATTGAAACATATAGAATAATTTGGAAATATACATAGATATATAAAAATTAATTGATATGTACACAGTGGAAGGATTCTAGTGTTTTGTCCTTCATTTCATTTTTAGTAGTGAAAAAGAGAGTGCCTCTTTCATTTTTCAACAGTGAGTAAGAGGAAATTTGGTAGGAGCTGGGTTTTTTGAAATTATGGTATGAAAAAAAGCAAATAATTGGAATGAGGTATGCTTATTATTCGTAATAAAATAAAGGTAGAAAAATAGAAAGAGAAATGGAAATGGAACCTCAACATGGTGTTGTAGTTGCTTACTCCATTTCCCTCGTAATCGCTGAGGGGAGACGTGTTAGGGGAAATTGAACCACTGTGACAAAGAATCGAATGCGGAATATTGAACGCTGATTGATAGAGGAGGAAATGTGAGGGATGAAGGTTTTGAAGGCGAAAAAATTGGAGGATCTAGGGTTTACCGACAACATTTGATTAACTCAAGAATGTATGATATGGGTATGTTTACTCTGTGTCCCCGAGAAAGAGAGAGAGCTGGTTGGTTGATTTAGAGTTATCAAATTCGCGGGGTGGTCTCGTTCGCACGTGTAACATCCTAATTAGATTCGTGATCAATGACATTTTCTAACGCGATTCTATACCCACACATGAATTTCTTCTGTCGATAGTCACACACAGACCTAGCGTATCTCGATCGGTTAATATCGTTGGCATGAACTCACATTTATAAAACAATAATCAATCGTGATACGACACATCATTGAATCGCGACCGACACATGAAAATCATGAGCCCCCCTAAACTTATTGTTTTTTAATACTAACATGTACTCTGCGCGATACACATAGATTTTGTAATTTTTTTTATAATTTTATTAAAAACCTACTTAATTTTATTGGGATAAATATGTAGTAAAGATAATTCAAGAAATGAATATACTTCTGTACAAAAAATACAAAAACTAAGTATAAACATGTGATTTTTTTTTTATGAATGGAGTGAAATGATTTAAAAGAATAAGAACTCATATTTTCTCGAAGTTCATAAGAAAAAAAAAAAGACAATTATTTTTTACTATAAAAAAAAAGAGATAGAAGAAGATATTTTTCTCTCTCTTAATCCACCAAATCAGAATCATTGGAAAATAGGTACAATTAAAATATATTTAATTGTATATTAATAAAAAAAATGGATTATATTATTAGACTTTTGATTTCAATCTACTACAAAAAGACTAAGATATGTATATGAGTTGTATATTTCTTACAAACAAAATATACTTATATTATACTAAATTTTACCAACAAATTTATATAATTACTACCAATATTAAGGCAAAATCTCTCACTACATTATCAATATCCCTCACTATATAAAGATTATAAACAACCCAAAAACATTTGTAATAGGCACAATTATAATTTAATTTAATTGTATGTAATTAAAAAAAAAAGTAGATTGTAGTAAATTTTTTACACTAATCAAATACATAAAGACTAAGGTATAAATATGAGTTGCATATTTGTTACAAATAAAATATACTTGCGGTATACTAAATTTTACCAACATATTTATTTAATTACTAACAATATTAAGTCAAAATCTCTCACATTTATTTAATTACTAACAATATTGAGTCTTCTATTGTGCCTTAGATACATGTGCTTGTAATGTGTGTGTGTGTGTGTGTGCGCGCGCGCGCGAGAGAGAGAGAGAGAGAGAGAGAGAGAGAGAGAGAGAGAGAGAGGGAGAAATACGAACCTTAGGATTCGAGGTTTGAGTAAATGAAAATTTATTTATTTTAATGTGTTTCTGAGACCGTTGAGATCTTTTTTGGTGATTTTGGTTTTGCATTTTAGCTACTTGAAACTTGGGAGGTATAATGAAATAAAAATGAAACATTGAACATATGTGAATACAAAAAGATAAAGAAGGAGACCAGATGGGTATTATCATATAACACGTTTTTTGGGATTCAATGAATGCCATTTGGATATATTAATATTGAGAGCACATTAAAGACTCGTTAAACCTCTAATAATATCGTATTAAAGGTGGAATAGAGATATACACATATTTTTACAATTTATACGTGAAATTTTATAATGTATACGTAAATTTTATCAATATATATGTTTTTTTGTATATTATGTAAAATTCATAAATAGATTGATCAAATCTAATACAAAAATCACGAGAATAACAAATATTTGGTAGCATTATCACCATAACGAAATACATAAAACTAAATAAATAATATGATGAGATAATAAATGTTGAACAAACTAAAATCATATCTCATACCAATCACTGTCAAGATAATAATAAAACTCTGGATTACAAATGTATCTCATACAATTTATGGTTTGGAATGATAAAGAAAAAAAGAAATAAAATACAACGACTTGTTGAATCTATATAAATACATAGGGTAGGTGAGCTATAGTGCTCGTCCCCTTATACTAGGAATAAAGAGTACAATGCCACTAGAGGTGCTCCTCCAATGAACCCAAGTTTACGACAATTATTGCAGTCTAAAACATGTGAAAAATAGGTATAACAACAACATAAATAACAACTTTATGAAGAATAAGATTATAGTTGAATTTGGGCTATAATATAATTACACATCTTCCTCTCGTCTTTAAGTGGATTTTAGGTTATTAGTTACCCAAGCCAACAACCTATAATAACATGTGGTTCTAATCCTAAACGCATATGCAGCCTGTATGAATAAAGTTTATTTATTAATTTTTTATTCTTTATTCTTTAATATCACGGTATTAGGTTAATCTCTTACATTATGAATCATGTATTGCATAGTGGTCTCAAACCTACAGTACATCCCGTTAAATAACCAAGGTACTACTAACGGTCTTATATCTCAAGTCTATCAATCCAGGTTATCTCATATCGTAATGTAATATGCACCTCTACTATATAGAATATAAGAATCCACAGTCATAAACATGTAACTATATATCCCGACTATAAATCATATACATCTCTAGTATAACGCAATAACTGGCACAACCATCTCCAGTACCACAACACATAATCACATATAGTAGGAGTAAGACAATCCCTATGTCTAACATCCACACATAGTTACAATCCTCACCATGTACAAGTAAATGGACTACTTGCACGCCCACATATAACGAAGGCCTATCCCTATTGACTTTGGGGATCTCTTGCGCGTATTAGGCATAGTTATAGGCAATCTCACCCATATAACCTCAAAGAATCAACAAGGCATAATCACTACGCTTTCCCGACAACGACCTAGACTACCGTACCCAATAATATATGATGACCATCAATCGCAAATCCAATGACTATAATTTGGCACCCCTCTATGTTCTCCCTTGGGACACGAGTACGTAAGCAACAGTGTTCGAGGTAAAATGACCAAAGTAAAGCTTGTCGCTATCACGGGACTACTAGTGTGGTCAACCTCGTACACTCTCCATAAAGTATATTCCCTCTATTACACCAACCGCGTGCACTCACACATGCTATGCATTGCACACAAAGCATGTAAACATATATAAGCCTCGTTAACGGGTTGAAATAAACACATGCACACCCAACACTATCGGGTCACACTTGGCATCACTATTATAAAAAGGTAAATCACATTTTAGCCTTACATCGATCTCATACATCATTAACCCTAACTCGCAAGGTTCCTAAATATAGGTATATTCTTACACCTAACTTATACTAGAAACACACAACATAACTATAGGCAATCTCATATAACCAGAGCGCGGTCTCCCATGGCTCCGCGTCTAAGTATCGTTCGTTCTTAACTAATATAGGAATATCAAATATACTAATTACCCTACTCTAAGATTTTTGGCTAAATCCTAGCCTCCCCAAAGGATACACCCCTTACTAAAATCTCGCGATAACCCTAACTAATCAGACCAAATAACTCAATTTTCTAAACTTCTAAAATCGCATGTAACAATCCATCTTACTCCATGATTTTGCAAACCAAAGCCACAAATTCAATTAAACCCCTTCAAACTGATCAAGGTCAAAATACCCAAATAAACAAACACTAAAAACCAAAATCTTAAAATATAACCAAGGTCAAAATACCCAACTAACGAACACCAAAAACTAAAATCTCAAAAATATAAATATTCACTTTCTTCTACAATTATAAGAAACTTTAAGACAAATCCAACCTAGCATTATGCTCGAAAACTCTAAAAATCAACCAAGCAATCCTCAGTTGCTATTGATGATCATGTTGATATCTCTTTTTTCTTGTTTACATGGGTATCTCGTGCTTTATTGGGTATTCAAGTTGGTATCATTTTTGTATCAAAATTAGCATTAATTGATCATTATTTATATTCTTTATATCTCTATTGCCAAGGTGTTTGTTATTGCATGTTTCACTACAAATCGTTGTATGATATACTTGTTTTTTCCTTTATGCATACCCATATTTCATTTAAGGGGATATTGGGTTATATTTGGGAGAAATAGTTTTATTATGCATCATTGTCTTTGTATATTCCTGAACAAAAGGGAGAAAATGTTATCTCAATCTTTATGGTTCGAAGGAGATTTTTGCCTTTGGGGGGGAGACATCCTAACTTAGGTAGAGATTGTTAGACAAAGGGGGAGGGTTTATTATTATGCAGTTTATATTGTTATATATTCTAGTTGCACTTGAAGATGTGTTTAAGTGTGTAGGTCTGCAACGATGCGATGAACTTTACACCAGTGTAAAGTTACTCAACGTGAGTCTGTCAAGTGTCTATAAGTTTTTCTTTTGGGGTTGGGCATTGAGTCTTTTATAAGAGTTGATAACCCATGAATTTTTATTTTGTATTTTGTCCGGGAATAGCCAAAGGGAGAGATTTGTAAGGATAAATTTCAGACATAGTCAATTTTATATATTTTGGCTTATTACGTGTTTGGACAAAACATTTTTGTCATAGGTCAGGACTTGAGTATGTTTGACCTTTCAAGCCTATGTCGTGTTTGGTTGAAGACATAGCGATGAAAATATAATGTTCATCATCGTATCTAGTTTCGTGCCGAGTTTTTTTCTTCATGTTCCAAGGATCTCTCACGTATGAATGCATATATTTTTTATCATTGGATATTTAATAATTAGGTGTTGATTTTTCTAAAATATTTTTAGACTTGTTTTTAAAAATTTCCAAGTCGTTCGAACGATTTTTTAGTGTTCGTTTGAGCGACAATTGTACCTCGTTAGAACCTGATCCAACGAACTTCGAATGACATAGTCATCTTTCGATCAAAGCCGGCCAAAGGGATGGTCGTCTCCTTCAAATCCTCCATTTTCAGTTTGAGCTTGTGAAACGGTTCCAAGTACATGACTTCAGAGGAACTCCCTTGATCGACTAGTAGCTTATTCACGTCATAGTTTTTAATTCTAAAAGTGATTATTAACGCATCAAAGTGAGGGGCCCTTACCCCGATCAAATCGTCTTCCATGAAGACTATATTCTTGTTATAGTCTACGTTTTTTAGCCGTCTGCGCTTGCCAGCTGGGATTTTTACAGGGTCATTCTAGAAATCCTCCATAAATGTAGTGACTTTCTTGAGCTCCATTTGAACAGCATTGCCTTGGATCTGCTTGGAATTCGAGGCACTATGGATAACCGCGAACTCATGCCCCAACTCGTCTTTCAAAGCATTATCTTATTTTTTATCAGCGCTGGGAGAGCCCTTATCTCCTTTTTTTTTCTACGTACTCATTTAAATGCCTTTCCTGGGCCAACTCCTTTAAATGGGATTTGAGGGCCTTGCGATTCTCCATTTTGTGCTCATTTTCTTTATGGTAGGCGTATCCGAGTGAGATGGTTCTCTTACTTGGATCGCCACCCATCTTCTTCGCCCACTTGAGGAACTGTTGGTCTTTGATCTTACCCAAGATCTTGTATATATGTTCTTTAAAATAGTGTTGATCGCTTGAAGAGCTTTGGATGGGTCTGCCTTGTCTCCATTCTTACAACCTCCGTTATGTTTCTTGCCCTCTTCTTGAGAGTACTCTCTTTGTCGTTTCCTTCAATCACCTTCCTGCGACTGTTATTATAATAGTTGATGGAGACCACATCTTCCACCTTAGCATACTTTTCTATGCGCAACATAAGATTATCGATGTTGTCTACCTCCTTCTTGGTGAGAGACTTGTGCATCATGGAGTTGTGGCGAAGACCTCTCTTCAATGATACCATGAAAACTTGATCCGAGTAATCTTCAACTTCTTTGAAGGTTTCCCAGTAGCGTTTGTTTTAAGCTCGTAAAATCTTTTAGGATTTCTTCCTCATAGTGAGGAGAGAATCCATTCTTTTTGGGAGATAACTGCCTGTAATAAAGCGAGTTGAGAAGGCCTCCGCAAGTGACTTGAAGTTCTTAACCCATGTGGCAACCTATCAAACCACTTTTGTGCAATATTGCCTAGACTAGATATGAATTTACGGCATATGAGGTCATCGTTGTGCTCTAGAAGGTCTTTATTTTCCTATACTGATGCACATGGTGTATAGGATCGGTCTTCACGCTGTATATCTTGAACCTTGGGGTGGAGAACTTATTTGAGGGTTGTTCCTCCTCAATTTTCGTTGAGAAGGGGGACTGCATCTGAGTGATGAGTGCCCTTCTGGACATTTCTTTGGTGGATCTATCCTGGCAATTTACTGGGTGTTGATCTATTTTCCTCCGTACTAGACATTGGATATCGTTTTTACGATGTCTTTCATTTTGGTTTTACCTTACTAGGCATCTCTCCTGCTCTAAATGTTCCTGCTTACGGTGCGAACTACTTCCTCGGCTGCGAGTTTTACTCGCCTGAGGGCTAGGCCTCTGGCCATGATGCTTGCGTTTATCTCCTTAGACCTCTAGCTTCATTTTTTCTATGCATCGATGGAGACACGCGTTTTACTCCATTTGGAGGCGTGTCGCCTCCTCTTACTGATGTAATCGCTCTTCAAACGCGTCAACCACTCGCGAGATTTGAGTTGATCAGAGTTTCTCTTGTAGACGGTATCGTGGATAACGGGCGGCTTGACTTCTATCGAGGTGGATCTCACACTTGATTTTATGAAATGATTGTCTACCTAGCTGATTGCTCGCAACAGGTGCACTGTGAGGATAATACATCACTTAACTTGTTGGATTTAATTAGCTTAGGGGAAAAGAATCTTTTCCCACATACGACACGAATTGTGAGTGCAAATATTCACAATGAATGAATCTTAGCAATTGAAACCAAACAACGAATAAACACAACCTCACGAGAAAAGGATTTACATGGTCTGACAATTGCCTACGTCCACAGAGTGTTTATCTCTCTTTATTACTTCCTTTAAATTTTCCAGCAAGAAGTTACATGCCCCTTTTTCTTCCTGTTGAACTTCTCACACGTGTTGGTTAAGCTGCCTCTTGATTTGCAGTAATCTCCTTCAAGATCTTTGGCAGGTAGATTGACCTCTTCATAATTATCTTTTGTGATGTTTTTCATTTAATTCTAGGTTGTACTCCCTTCTGGATCCAGACCCATTTGGGCCACTATGTTTGGGTCGTTCGGTTTGCACCCCACAAAATCTGGGTTATTGGATCCACTGTCATGTCGTGTTCGTATTTAATTTTGGCGACCACGAAATTAACCTAAATTAGATCCGTTAAAGACACGATAGTAACCTCATTATGACCCATTATAGACCCGATTGAAAACCCATTATTGATCCATTATTAACTCCATTAAGACCCAACATAGACCCATTAAAAAATAGAGAATTAAGGTCAGGGTCATGTTCTTTTCTATATTTGGATTTTTAGGACAATGATTTTCGAGATTATAAATCTAGTCCATGTGGTACAATAATATTTATTTGTGTGAGCCCTTTAGAGTTAGGAGTACACAAAACAGCTAATTTCATTTGTTTTAGTTAAAGAGATATTTATATTTATACCCTTAGTTATACTCATTTAAAATATATTCTAAAAATAAACACATAGCTGCACCTCCACCTCACCCCACCCCACCTACCGGAATTCTCGTCGAAACGCCAAAATCCTCGCCGAAAATCGTCAGAATTCTCACCGGATTATTTCTCTCTCCTCGATTCACTCTCCCTTCGTTTATTTCTTACATTTTTTTGGTTCGCGCCAGCGACACCATTGTCAGCGCCGGAGAAGAAGTTTTTTGCCGAAAAAAATATAGTGTTCGCCGAAAAAATGGAGTCTTCTCCGAAAAAAATGGAGGTTTTAGTGAAATAGTAAATTTGGTAATTTCCATTTTTTCATCGAAAAATATCAAATATGGATGTTGTTGGATAGATTTCGACGAGTAGATTTCAAATATATAAATTTTGTGAATTTTTGATTTGTAGATTTGAAGTTATGAACTTTTAAAATTTTGGTCTTTTTTTTGTATGAGTTGTCAAATGGTATATTGATTTTTCATGTTGTTTTTAGTACATAGACTAAATTTATAAAATTATGTGAAATGTCCTATTTTTATACGCTTTAAATTAGATTGAATCTTTCTTCAAAATCCCCCTAAAAAAATAAAAAGTTTTTATTAAAGGAAAGTGTTAGGGAGACCCGGTTCGTGGACATATGTCGTAGACACGCTACATTAAAAGCTTATACCTTATTGTTTTAGGTCCCCCCAAGGCATCCACCAATGCATTAAAAACTTGTACATATTTTTATCTCATTCACGGGTCCATGAAATGTGTCCACGAACCGAATCTCCTTACCCTTGCACTTTATTAAAAAGCCCAAGCCACGAACATTTCACAAAACAAAAAAACCCAAAACATTTTGGCTCCTTGTATTTGCCACAAAACAAAACCAACCCTAGGCTAGACAAAGCATTTATTCTCCACAAAAAAATTATGTGCGGCGGTTATTTTTCTTCTTGGTGGTTATATCCTCCTTGGCGGTGTCATTTTCGGCGGTTCGTCTCGTTTCTCCATTACCGATCAGCTGTTTATTTGTTACTTTTTTTTTTACCGGATGAAAACATTATAATGAAAGTTTGACTTTCAGTTCAACTTTTTTATTTCTCATTTCAAACGTTGTTTGTTTCTCAATCAGAAAGTTTGATGTTAATGTTTTGTATAACATAGAAAAAATTGAGTTGGTCTCAGTAGTCCATTTTACAAATCTCTCACACAGGGTTGTGTTTTTTTTCTTGAATTTTCAATTTTTTCGAATTCCAATCCTTATACCTATATATATATAGTCACATCACCCTTATACCTATATATATATATATATATATATATAGAGAGAGAGAGAGAGAGAGAGCGGTTCACATGCATACCCCAGTTTGCATACTGCTGGTGCGGACCAATTTTGATAAAATAGTAAAAAAAATATTTTTGATGTGATTTTTTTTTATAGTTTCTAAACATTTTAATACGACCATAAAAAAAATTCAACTCAAAATGAATTTTTTTGCTATTTTAAAAAAATCGGTCAAACTTTGTCAGTTTTTAACAACTTAAAAACAACTTAAAAACTAACAAAGTTTGACCGATTTTTGTAAAATAGCAAAAAAATTCATTTTGAGTTGAATTTTTTTTTATGGTCCTATTTAAATGTTTAGAAACTATAAAAAAAAATCCGCCCGAAATTATTTTTTTTACTATTTTAAAAAAATGGTCCGCACGGAGGGTATGCAAACTTGGTATGCATGAGATCCTTTCTCTCTCTCTCTCTATCTCTCTCTCTCTCTCTCTCTATATATATATATATATATATAGTCACATCATCCTTATACCTATATATATATACTAATCCTGCACCCCCGGGCTAAGACCCATTAGTGCACCTATTAAGAAAATCCCGCATCCCCGGCTTAGCACCCATTAATGCACCTATCAATAATAATCCAGCACCCCCGGGTTATCACCCATTAGTGCGCCTATCAAGAGAATCCTGCATCCCCGGGTTAACACCCATTAATGCACATATCAATAATAATCCAGCACCCCCGGGTTATCACCCATTAGTGCGCCTAACAATAATCATCATTGTACCCCCGGGTTATCACCCATTAGTACACTTAACAATAAAATTTCTGCACCCTCGAGTTATCACTCATTAGTGCGCTTAACTATAAAATTCTTGCACCCTCGGGTTATCACCCATTAGTGCTCTTAACAATAATTTCCCATAATAGGCATACACACATCCTATTATAATTTATAGGTATTTCTCCAACCTACATATATACTCCTCATACGTATTTTAATCTCATCTCTACGTATAGTATAAATATTTAGATTATTATCTCTCTCGTAATCTCCACGGTATATTCTCTCTATACCGAAATAATTAAAGTATCTATTCTCACATACTTGCCCGAAATTTCGTCTTATTTAAATTACTATTTGGCAGTTTCTCTCACTTTAATAAACCGGTAAACTCAAAACTGGCTCTAAGAAAATTCTCAAAAATTCCTTCAGTCGCTCGAACCAGATGACATGTCATTCGAACCAGAATGACATGTTGTTCGAATCACTTCCACATGTCATTCGAACCACTTCGCGCGAGATCCCCATCTTGTTTGAACCACTTCGCGCGACTTCGTGCGAGACCCACTTGTAATACCCCGTATTTTTATGATATTTATTGATGGGATTAATTGAATTAAATGTGTATTAATTGGAAATTAATCCGGATATAAATACTAGCGAGATGCGAGTTGGTATTTGATTTTAATGAGTATATATGGCTATATATGAATATTGAAATTATTAAATTTGTCATGAGATTGATATACGACAATTTGGGAAATTTTGTTGAGACGCGTGTGACAGTCGCGTCAGGAATATAATTATTTTAATTAAAAATTAAATTTTATTTCTATTAACCGTAAGGTCGTTTTGAGTGCGCCAACGCATCCAGAAGGGTCGAAATAGTCAAAAAACACTAGCCGGGGGTTTAGTTTGGGTCCCGGGGCATTTTTAGGCCATACCGGCAACGTAAAAGGGTAGTTTGGTAATTTTGGAATTTGGGGAATTAAAACCCACGAAAATTAGAAATTAATATCTGATTTAACCTTTACCCACTAAACCCACTAACTACACCTAATGACTTAATGGGCTACGGGGGTTATTGGAATTAGTTTCAAGAGCTTCCTAGGGCAACCGTAACAACCATTGTCACCTTGGAGAAAAAGAACTTGTAGAGAGAGAGAGAGAGAGAGAGGAGAATTCTGCAGAGAGAGAGAACAATTCATCAATTCGACATCAAAATCAGAGAAAGACATAAGGCAAGTGGTTTAATTTCGTTTTTGCAAAGAATGCTTCTTCCATGTGTAGGAAATTTATATAGTTGTATTGTTTTTGGGAGATCTATAAAAACCCATGAGATTGGAGTTATGAATTCAGATTTTAATGTAGGATTGCATGTAGAATTTTTATTGGATGATTGAACTAAGAGAATGACTACTTTTTATATTACAAAAACGGATTTATTTATGGAAGTTGAAGACTTTAAATTTCTAGGGTTCATGTTCTTGAAAATTGAGGAAAATTGGGGAGATTTGATGATTAGATGTGGTTTGGGATGATTAGACCCCATATAAATGTTGTAATAAGAATTTAATATGTTTAGGGATGATTATAAACTTTTAAACCTTGTTGGAATGACATTTAGATGAGATTAGAAGTGAAGAAAAGTTGGAAAAATGAATTAAGAAAATCTGGGCTCCAAACTGGCCTCTCGTTAGAAGACCTGCCCAGGTCATTCGAACGAGCTCGTTCGAACGAGCTTCTAACGAGTTGACAGTTTGCCTTATAACGAGAGGAATGTTCGTTCGATGAATTTTGTTCAAACGAGCTCTTGTTAGATGCCCACTTCGTTCGAACAGCCTCATTCGAACGAGACTTCTAACGAGCTGACATTTTGGCCTTTTTGGCCTGATTTGACTTCTAGTGTTCCGTAACCTTATTTAATTGTAGAGATGACAATTCCTTGATGACTAATCAATATAGTTGGGACATTTGGGATATATTGAGGATTAAAACATAGAAGTGTGGTTTGAACCAAATGATATTTATGGGTTTGAACGTGAGTAACTATTTACGACGTGAGGATAATGAATGACGTGTATATATAAACCGGGGACAAGTGTGAGTATAAGAACGAGAAGTATACCACTAATAAATTATAGTAATTACTAAGATGTGTGCATGCTTATTATATGTATATGATTTTATGTGTATGACATACCTACCATACTTGCTATCACGGGAGGTTTACGTTCGCTTAGGGCCATCTAATCCTTGTGTGCCCAGAGTTAGATTGGTACCTTAAGAACATAATGCTAGAATGACTTATTTGTGAGTTAATAAGTCAGCTGACTATGGATCGTAGGTATGTACGTGACCCATGGATATGTTGAATTATGTTCGCCTCCATTTTTGTGTGTTGTGCTTATTCTAACAATTCCGGAGAGATTCGAAATTTGTAATCCTTATGTACGTGATGTACCGGGATGGATAGCAGAGTATGTGTGCACCGCAGCTTAGTCTCGTGGTGCTTGTATTGTATATTTATGACGTGAATAATATACACTTAAACAATGGGAACTTTCATGTTGGTATTGTGAGTATAATTATGGAAATGTTTTGAGAAAATATAACGGGATAACCGGTAGTGAATTCTATTGCTAATAATTGAAAATCCGAGTTTAAGTAAAGCCCTCTATTTAATTGATAACGCTAGAATGTATAATGGGAATCGAGTAGTAAGGGGTAGAACTTATTACAGTTTGGTTAGGTATGTATCTCATTTAGATGGGTACGGTACGTTAGGAGTGCACATTTAGTCGAGAGGTGAGAATTTCATGTGAGTGCACGTCCTAACATGTATTTTCCATTCGTTGTTTAAATGTATTAAAGCACTTGCTATTTTTTAAATACTCTCCACTTTCGGGCTCTGACCCATTTGCTTTCAAATCTATTTTTGTAAAAACCATTTTAGGTGCCCAGCCACAAGGACACCATGCTTAGGATCCTCATTCAGGTGACGAGCTGTAGCTGTTTGTGGAAGTTATAGGACTTTGCTAGTAGACGCTTCATCTATCTTGACTCTATATTCAGCTTTCATTAGTTGTAGGGCATGTCGCCCATTTCTATTAGAAACATTTCCTATTTCAGATTTTCAGATTTTTGGCATGTAATTAATTCAGGATACATTGTTTTACTTATTTCAGTTGTGGGATTGTTGTGAGGAGTTTTCCTCCGGACTTTATTATTTTGTTGGTTATTCTATTGCTTCGTTATGGTGGATGGTTGTTATTCTTTCATTATCATTTTACTGTATGTTAATCAGATTTAATCTAAAATTTGACAACTTACTTTTTAAATACTAGGTGGTTAGTAATCATTAAAATGTTTTCGACAATGATGCTATTAACTGAACCAACTTGGCATTTTGTATTGATTTAATAAAGGAGTAGCTACCCGGTATTTAATTAGTCGAGGTGTCACACCACTGTTTCGTCTTCTTCACCAAATTTCAGCGTTTTCTACCATTTTTGGTCCTAAAAACCTGTAAGATTCAACACCCAATGACTCATCATCAATACCCATCAACACCTAACATATTATAAATCATTCCCAACATCCTAGGATCATTAATTGGTCATTAAACATTATAATTATTTAAAATCCCCAAATTAATTCATATGAACCCTAGTTTCCAAATTTTCATTTAAAGAACCTAATCAACCCAGATTCGTTCATCAATATATAATCCAATTTCGTCATTCATTCTCTACATACATGAAGGAATTTCACCCAATTAACATGTAAATACTAATTAACCTAGTCCTTAATTATAATTTAAATCTCCAATTTTCACCCAATTAACATGTAAATCATGATTAATTTCACCTATTCTAACATGAGCATGATTATTGCTAAAAGAAAGTAAGTAATAAACACTTGCCTCGAATATGACGGTCTGATCCGTTGGTGATGTTGGTATATACGCGTTCCTCTCTTCTCGATTTACGCGTTGGTGGTCACGGTTGTGCAAGGTGAGGATAATTTGGCCTTCCCTCTTGGAGTTTGGTTCTCCCTCACACCATTTATGTCCGTTCTTTCCTTACTGTGTCTCCCAACCCTAAAAGACTTTTCTTGGCTGATAAAATAATTCCCAATTTTTTCCCATTAATTAAACCCAAAAATACAATTTACCATAATGCCCTATCGGGACGCCAGGTAGGCGTAAAATTGCCCCAAGACCCAAACTAAACACCCGGGTATACTATTTTGACTATCTCAGCCCTCCCGGACTCAACGGCGCACTCGAAATAACCATACGAGTTAATAAAAATAAATTCTCTTTTTATTCTATTCAATTAGTCCCAACTCTACTCACACGCGTGTCAGACTTAAATTATCAAACTGCCATATTTCTCACTTCCGACAATTTATCAAATGTTGTAATTCCATATTACATATAACACAGTAATATTCAATAATTCTCAACAATAAGTATTAACCCTTGGCACGCTAGTTAATAATTATTTTAATTCGAATTAAAAACAAATTAATTTCTCGCATTTTAATTTAATTAATCCAACAACAATAATTAATCGCATACTTATTCACATAATAATAATTAATCACATAATTATTTAAATCGTAAAAAATACAGGGTGTTACAAATATATTGCAAACTTTCAACACTCACACACACACATATATATATATATATAACTTTAAATCGTATAAGACTTGTTTTAAGAACCAGTTTTAAATACTTGCTAAAATCATTTTTACACCTTGGGCTCTGACCCGTTTCTTGTATTTCTCCTTTAAGAACCAGTTTTAAATACTTGCTAAAATCATTTTTACACCTTGGGCTCTGACCCGTTTCTTGTATTTCTCCTCTCTTTTGATATATATATATATATATATATATATATATATATATATATATATATATATATATATATATGTGTGTGTGTGTGTGTGTGTGTGTGTGTGTGTGTGTGTGTGTGTGTGTGTGTGTGTGTGTGTGTATTAGTATAGGTGCGTAGCCACAGGGACACCAGTTCTAGATACTTGGATGGTTTGTCGAGCTGCAGCTGTTGCGGAAGTTGTGGGTCATTGAGATTAGATGCTTCTCTCATTTTATTCAGTTCCTAGTTCAGAAACTTCAGTTCGGGCATGTGTCTCCCATCCTCATTAGCGGGATTATACTCAGTTCCTTTGTAGTTCTTTTCTGTTGGATTGAGTATTTATTTTGGCTTTGTTTATGACTTTGAACTGGAAGGTTTTATCCAGTCTTAATTATTCAGTATTTAATTCAATCATCATTCATTTCTTGTGTGTGGTTTATAATTCAATGTTCAGAAATTAATTGAATTAATTGGTTTCAAATTAAATTGGGAAATATTTTGACACTAGCTTAATTAAATGTTAGGTAATTAATTGGATTTAAGTTTTCGACATGCTAAGAATGAACCAAGCGAACATTTTGTTATAAATTTTATAAAGGACTGATCATCCGATATTTAATTGGGCGAGGTGTCACAATATTCTTCTTATATTCATGCACAGTGCACACCCACTTGTTTTGATTTTTTTTTTCCATTTGTTTGTTGTCGCTAATGGGGGTAATTACTTGAGTGTGGGGTGATAATCTGTAATTTTTCAGAGGATAAGAATCAGTTGCATACTGTGAGAGATAATTAAAGGATAATTTTATGTTGGGGTCAAACTTGTAGTGTCTACAATTCTTAGATTTAAGTTTATCTAGTTAAGATTTTTGAGTTTTCATGCGTTAAAATTTTAAAATTTAGGTGTTTTTGTTTCGTTAGTTTTTATTTCTAAATGCTGATTGATCAATAGGAACGTTAAACATTTTTTTATCTGAAGTATAAAATTCTCATTGGATATTTATTTGTACCTATTTTATCCTATATACTGTTAGAAAAATGGGGGTTATGTCTAACGAATTAGTAAAGTGGTGGTTAAGTCTAATACACGATTATAAAGTGGAGGTTAAATAACGATTAGATTTAAGTTTATCTGGTTAAGATCTTTGAGTTTTCGTGCGTCAAAATTTGCAAATTTAGGTGTTTTTGTTTCGTTATTTTCGATTTCTAAATGCTGATTGATCAATAGGAAGTTAAACTTTTTTTTATCTGAAGTATGAAATTCTCATTGGATATTTATTTGTACCTATTTGATCCTATATACTGTTAGAAAAATGGGGGTTATGTCTAACGAATGAGTAAAGTCGTGGTTAAGTCTAATACACGATTATAAAGTGGAGGTTAAATAACGATTATAAAGTGGAGGTTAAATAAAAAAAACTCACAGTGTTATTTGGATTATTTTACCATTATCACTTGTTTTTTTAGCAAAAACTATTAAGGGTAAAATTTTAAAGAATTTTCAATAGGATTCATCTGTTAACATCTGTCACTACTCAACCAATGTTACTTGTTTCGCTGAATGGACCTCCATTAGTATCTGACGATACACACAAACGCACCTTAATGATGTATAAAAAAGCACCACCTTATTGTCACTTCTAGATTATGTGGCTTAGAGTTACTGTATTGAATTATATGTAGGTATATTCTAAAATATGGGAAAACTTTTGTCTCCGAGCACCATTTTTGGCTATCAGTTGCATTTTATATAGTAATCTCAACTAAGTTCTGTAGGTTTATAAATTGAATCCTATTATGTTTCATTAATCATTGATTTGAACTATAAGCATTCATAAATTTAGAACTACCTAAATGTGTAATCTTTTTGTTTAATCTATACAAGTCCCCAGTATAACATGTTTAGAGCATATAACATATGTTCCTACTTCCATTTCGAATGTATGTATTCCATATGTTCCTACTTCCATTCCGAATGTATGTATTCCTCGTCACATTCCACTACGTTTTATTTCAACGTGGCTATGCGATGGCCCAAAGAAGTAACCTCGCTTAGAAATGTGAGATGTTATTGAAATGGTCTGCAACACTTTTACTATGATATAGATTAGAGAGATATTATGATTTAGTCATGTATTTCCTTTGCTAGAATGAGAAGTTCATCAAAATAGCACCCATGGTTATAATAGAAGGCTCTATTGATAGTTGGATGACATTTTCAAATACTTTGATAGGAATAATGAATTTAAAGGTTTTCTTGATAGACAAATTGTAAGGAGGTATGAATTCAAACCCCAACTATTCGACCTTGCTTTTATTATGTAAAGCGTAATGGTAAATCCTTTAAATGTACAAGTCCCCCAAATCACCAAAATAAACATCTCTCTCTCTCTCTCTCTCTCTCTCTCTCTCTCTCCTTGGAGTCATCAAGGAGTGCTTCGATACCCAATGGAAGACATGAAACATCACCTTCATCATAAGGTAAGGTGAGATATGTTTCTCTACAGCCTTTTTTAACTGTTTATAAGTTTATAATATTGTATTGGCTTTGAGTTATGCAAAACTCAAGGGGTTTGTTCTGCCTAGTCGAACCCCACATATTCAGGAGGGATGACAATGGAGTGGGTATATGGGATGGGTTTTGCCATATTCTACCCCGTTCCGTCAAGAAAATCATGTACCTGTCTAGAAGTATAGGTTTTATTTTTTAAAAACAAATTCCTACAACATAAAAAAAATGATACATGATGGGATTTTTTTATTGATTAGGAGAAAGAACAAAATAAATTAATACACAGCTTATAGACATCAAACATAGAACTGTAGAATCGTCAGTTTCAACTTTTTCTTTCTTTCTTTAGATTGCCGTGTGAAGTTACTAAAAGAATTGAAAAACTAATGAGTGATTTATTTTTTTAATTTTTCTCTTCTAGCTTCAATGTAATATTTCTTTTACAAAGTAATAATAATATTTATTGATCCAGATCAAATTAAAAATAATAATGTAGGGTTGGAGGTATAAATGTGGTTAATGTCTACTTGATGTGTACACGTGTAAAAAAGAATTTTAAAAAAGAAGTAAAAATAATCTAGGAATTTCATGTGAAATTTTTTAAGAATCATCACTAAAATATGGTCAATTAAGCATTACATAGCTTTATACAATTTCAAACCTCATCAGTTCTGTTGAGATGATGGATTTGAATATAACACATATATTTATAGTTGCCAGATTAAATTTAATTCTATTAGAAACCTGGGAGTAAACTCCTAACCCGAATTGTAGGACTATTTTTATCTCACTGAGGACTATATTTACGTAATAGCATAATTGGACCCCAAAGTTGAGTTGACAATGGATCATGTGGTGTCGGTTTTATGTCGAGTTTGAGCCGTGTCGTGTCAAGATTGACCTTACCAATACTTGGTTCCATTGCTTGTCTTCTATAGTTGGTTATCTTGTGTATAGTCGAGTTTATCCCTTATTTGCATGTGTGTGTAGAGGGTCAACTAGTTAACGATATAGCTCGTCCAAAAATATGACCCACACAACAAAAGCTCATCTCCAACAATTACGAAGCTACTGAAGTACCCTTTAACTCTTGAAATCTAATAAAATATAATTAAAATGATTTCTTATTTACCCGAAATTAATAACAAGGATGATCAAATTTTATCTGGCATCCTAAGTAACTCCCACATGGAATTCTCAATTTTCATCTCCATCTCTTTCTCTCTCTGATGTGAATAAGCTTCAACTCTCTCAGTTTTATTCTATTCAATATTGTCCTAAAAGGGATTACAAACTTCCTTTCAATAGGCGATTAAAAGAGACTTAAAGCTACTAGGAAAAAACTATTAAGATAATTAAGGAAATAGAGATAAGTATATATAACCCCCAGAATAATCCCATCCCTAACAAAACTCCAAAATCTCTCGTAAGTAACCCCTAAGGCCAACCAGACTTATCTCTCTCTAACCCCCTTCTATGGTATCCCAACCAATGAAGAAAAATAACAAATAAGAATTATTGTGATGCCCCTACATTCTCATCACTCTCTCCCTTAATGAAAAAGCTCGTCCACAAGCTTTCAAAGTGGGACACCATCCATCTTTGTTGTGACACTATGTTTGTTGATAAGGTGTTAGGTCTCTTCCTCTCCATTCGTAGGTTCACCTTCTATTTCTTCAGTGATCAACATGCTATGCTTTTTTGGATTCATGCACTTCGAAATACAATGTCCTGGTTATCCACAGCGGAAAAAAAAAATCAAAACTAGCCTTGCCCAGATCGTTACTTGTTGCCTTTGCCTGGGTAGATAGGGTGCGGGTGCAGTTGCATTGCTTCTGTCGATTAGTGAAACGGACATGAAAAATCATCCCACCTTCGTTGTATACTCAATGGCTTGGCCTAAAGTCTCGATTTTTCACAATTCTAACTCAATTGAATATGCATTTAAACTCCTTGAATAAACCATACAATCTTTTACTCAATACTTACCCGAAGCTTTGAATTACCTAAAAGATAATCCCCGCTGTAATAGAACACCTAAAGTCTTTCCCAAGCAACCTCTGACAACTGAGAGTATCATTTTGGTATCTTATGTATGTATAAATTCTAATTTAATGCATGGGGCAGTTGGAAGTACAAAATGTCACATGGGCCATATGATTTGATGTGAAACACAAGGAAAATATCACAAATAACAAATCACTCCAATCATTAGAAAACTCAAAATATCATTAATAGTAAAAGTGAATACAAGGAGGAGCCCTGAGACTTTATTTATAGACTTCCTACGACTTGATGGGCAAGTCTCCTTGTTAAGCTAGGAGTTTATCCAACCTAAATCACTAACTAAAAGATATTTACTGAAAATAAATAAATAAAGATGTGTTGAAATAAAAAATAATAATAAAGAAAAAGAGGATCCCTGCGAAGGGGACGCCGCACTCCATTACCCCTTACAAAGAAAAGCTCGTCTTGAACGCTAAAGTGGTATGTCGTCTGTCTCAGACGGCACATGGATGCGTGTTGTAAGAACTATCATGTGCTCCGGTGGTTGCTTTATCTCCTCCTCACATTCCCAAACCAATATCTGCCTTTTCTTCTTGTTAGGGCAATCTGAAGCTCGATGCTTGAGCACTTTGTAGTCATAGCACTTGAAGTGGACTCCTGAAGTAGTTATCAGAGATTACTATGTTTAAAACTTTCTATTAGATATCTGTTCCAACTAGTATTTGGGTGTTTTGTTTGAGTTGTACGAGATGAAAGTCTCATATACGGTTCTCGGAGGGGGAGTCCCGCTTATCTCAATAAAGTTTATGATTGGTTTGAAGAACGTCTCGAGATTCAGGCGATTGTGGATGATATAACTAGTAAATAAGCTCCTCCTCATGTCAAAATATTTTATTGCCTAGGAGGAATTATGCTTACTTGTTTTGTAGTACTAGTGTCTACGAGGTTTGTTATGACTCTTTAATATTGTTCGACCGTTACTGATGCGAAATGGTGGTAGGTGGTGCAGTCTCTGTCACATGTGGCTTAGCGTATGCCCCACCTCTTGCCTCTCCACCTTTTGTGTGTACTCGATATCTTGGCCACCCATAGTTTTGTCTTATGTTTAAGACATAGTCTCTGAATGTAACATTCAATATACTATTTCATGCTTTCCTTTTGCCTAGCCTGAGTATAAAGTCACTGAAACTGCTCCGAATACTCTTTCACTTACATATAACCCTGCTTGAGACCTTGAGGACGTGAAAATAGGTCTCTATCGAAAGTCTCGGGAATGAAGGCAACCACCATCTCCGCCTTCATAAAGTAATTGGGTATAAGTCACTCATGGCCCTATTATGCACCAACTGATCCCACCATACTAATGCATAACTCTCTATTTTGCAGCCACATATTTAACACACCTATAACCCTGGTACTCTTTTAGATCAAAGAAATACTCCACGCATTTTAACCGGTCCGTAAATGTGTCAGGATTTATCTTTCCATTGAACATACAACTATCCGAACATCACCATGCATGGTCTTGCCAAACAACCGAATCAAGGTATTAAGGTTGTCCTCCGTGAATCCCCCACCCCGTAATACATCTTCGGGGTACTCGTCTTGACCCGTATTGGCTCTTTGGGGCTGGCCAACATGGTTGTTTAGGGGGCTAATTTTTTGAGCCCGTGTTATGATGTTTTTCTCTTGTCATTTTGAATGGACAATTATTATTCACACACCCTTTATTTCCGTACCCATGACACACGTTCGTTGGGTGGAACATAAAAGGGGTTTACCACCATACCTCACATCGCGGTGTAAACCGTCACGGTAAGTCTCTATTTGTTTAACCGGTCTCTCATCGACGTACAACGAGCGACGTGTGAGTGGAATGCCATCCTCTTTATCACTCTCCTCCCCAACCACCCTCAATTTTGATGGGCCGGTATGAATTCATTGTACCCACTACGACACCTCTTTCTTGGACTCTTTATACCCCCAAGACACCTATTGCGGGGCCGAATGATTAGAACTAGCTTTTCGCCGGTGTTTATCAAATTTTGGAGTAAGGATCACTTCCTTTTCCGGATGCCACGATTGTTTACTCATGGCCTTTTCAACCTAGGCTCATTTTCAAGTTTCCATCTTGGCATAAAACACATTAACGAACTTCTTTACGTCATCTCGAAAGTCTGCATGGGTTGTTTGGACTGATTTTCGTGGCAAATCTTCTAATGCTTCTTCAAATATTTTGTCAAAAATTCCTATGAGTTCACCGGAGGAATTTTCAACGAAAGTTTTGATGGATTGCTAAATGTTACAATAGAATGCTAAATTACTTCATAACTAGAATTCCATTACATGATTGAAAATGCTATTTTTTGGTTTCCAATCATTTTTTTCTATATAGTTTGACGGGTCTTATAGCTGTCTTATAAAACAAATGATTTAGCTTTACAAGTGTAAGTTGATCACATAGTATTCAACTAGCATATACCATTAGATCTATTTATTTATACTAAAATATGGTCCGAGTGTATGTGTTGTGGGTGGGAGAGAGAGAGATTCATGACTAATAAATTTTAATTATTTTGCAGAGAACTTCTGGATTTGATGCAAGCTGTAATATTAGAACCAGAAGCAGCATTTCTCAATGCATCACTTATAGGCATACTTTACATGCCTTGCATATACTTCAATATCTTCATGTTTATATAGTTTTTCTCTTGCTTGGATTATCTTTGTTAGGGCATCTATGATATGACTTACATTGAGAACTGAGACAGATCCCAGACGTTTCCCCTCTTCTAGCAGCTTCACATAAGACACTTCTTGCCAAATCACGTGACTCATTAACAACACGTACCCTTCATTCTGAGCTTGTATACAACTACTCAGGCTCTAAACATGTAATGTACTTCTTTGTTGAACTCTTTCATTTAGTTTATTTTTATCTTTTCTTTCGGTATAATTCAATTCTAGGTATCTATTCTTCTTAGATATCAGAATCCTTAAAAAGATGTGGCATCTCGGAAAGCTGCACTTATGTCCTTGTGGCTCATTTTGGTTCTTCTATTGATGAGGTGAGACTATTATGTAATGTTTGTTGCAGAGTGATGACATACCTGGTATTACTCTATTTTAAGGTGTTTGCTATAGGCAACACAGTTTTTATGCCATGCACTCACAATTTACTTATAAAAAATGAGTTTAGCAATTAGTCCCCTCGTCAATTGTTCTAATCCAGAAAAGGTTGGCTTGCTTAGACATTTTAAATCAGGCATCATAAAAAAGTATGCATGAATTTTGGTTAAGTATCAATGATTTTTACCAGTTATTTGTGTGAATTTCATGACGTATCTATTAATTACCAGTATATGTATGAATTTCTTAAAGTACCTGCTAATTTTAGTAAGGTTTTTGAGAATTCAATAAAAAATTGGACTGCATCCATTTGCTTTAGTTCATAAGTGGGTGTCACTTAATAGAAAATATTTACAGGGGCCTCTTTATAATTCTCTATAGAAACAGTTGTAAATTGTACCTAAGGCAATGTAAATGTAGCCTAGGGGCCTAGCTTAACTTTTGTGGCCCCCCTTAGCAGCAAATCCCACTTAATGATTAAAAGGAAAATATTGCATAACAGTAGATTTATTGTTTGACTAGATGAGCGCCATACAGAAACTTATCGAAGGTAAGGAGATTGAGGTGGAAGAGCTGAAAGAAAGAGCAAACCAAGCCCTGATACAAAAGGTATGCTGCTCTTACTATTGTTTCAACAATGAAAGTGATTTTAAATGCAGCTGATTTTTCTTCTCTATGTTGATTGGTTTCATTCAGCATTGTAAAATTAGTAGTGTGGAGGTTGGGATATCATCGCTCACAAATGCTATAGTATGCCGAATTGCTACCCGTGATGCTTTGTGAGGGAAGAATTTTTATTGTGGTTTGACCGTAATATTTACCTGGAATCATGTATGTAATGCCACCAAGGGGGTGTGATAAACTGACCTAGGACTGATGTCGTGAAATTCATCTATTTAAAAAATATGGAGCTTAATTGTCGCTCACCTGATTTTCTCTAGTTGGAAAAGAAATTCATTCCTAGTCTCAGTAGACCCCACCAGATGTATGCTCAAAATAGTAATGACCGAGGACAATCTTCATTTTTTGTTTTCAATTTTTTTTGTTAAATTTAGTTTGTATTTTTATTGGGTTCTAAGATGTGATACGGAGATTGTCCCATTTCATTATTCTTTTGATAATTTCTTATGGGACATTAAAAGTTGGGATATTTGCTAAAACCAAGTCTTCAATTGAAGATACTCGTGAATTGCAGCTCCGAGTTAATGCTTTAAAAAATAAACTAGAACAAAATTTGTCTAAGCTTTGAACTAATATTATGACTTCCATTCCAAACCAAAAGCTTTATAATTGAAGTTCCCAAACACTATCAAAGTTAACATGTGCGGGTTTTCTCATAATCAACCACAGTTGTATTATATATCAATCAGAAGAAAGCAATAGGGTTCTTGCTAAATAAGGAAATCTCGATTCACAAACTGCAGTTGATTCAATTTTCATCCTTCGATACAAACAAACCAACAAATCACAATTGAATCTAAAAGGTGTGACACCCCGACTAATTAAATATCGGGTAGCTACTCCTTTATTAAATTAATACAAAATGCCAAGTTGGTTCAGTTAATAGCATCACTGTCGAAAACATTTTAATGATTACTAACCACTTAGTATTTAAAAAGTAAGATGCCAATTTTAAATTAAATTTGATTAACATGCGATAAAAGAAATATAATAGAATAACATCACCATTCACAATAAATCTCAATAAGGTAACCAACAAATAATAAAGAGTCTGGAGGAAATACTCCTCACAACAATCCCACAACTGAAATAATAAAACAAGTCTGAATCCTGAATTAATTACAATCCGCAATCTGAATAACGAAAATAGGAAATGTCTCTAATAGAAATGGGCGACATGCCCTACAAATGATGAAAACTGAATAGAGTCAAGACAAAAGAAGCGTATGTAACACCCCGCCCGCTCGGAGAGAGCGAACGGAGCGCTAATGCGATAAAATAAATCCAAATCCACAAGTGACAAGGTATAGAGCATCTAAATAAACCCACAATAATATAAATCCACTAATCTCAATCTCTTCAAATAAAATACAACCAAAATTCTCTTGAAATAAATACAACATCTAACTCGAAATAAATCTCCAATGCTCTATACATCAAAATAAATACAAATCTTCCCAAAACAATCCTCGCTAAAATCAATCTCCATAGCGCCCCAACATCCACGCTAACCTGCCACTAAAAGAAAATATGAGGAAGTACACAATACGACAAGAAAGATGCTCAACAGTTATATTAACGATGAACAAAGCGTAACAACACGAGTATGAATATTCAAATCAAATGCAAATCTCAATAGCATTTTATCAATAAATTTCTCAACAACACTTTAACTGGGTCACCAGGCCTCAGCACATCCGTATACGCTTTATCAAGCCATAGCCCGGGAAACAGGAATTTTGGCGGGTGCCCAACATCCGTGCCATATTAAAATCTCATGACAACGTGCTCATCAACAATACAATGATACCACATGAATCAAAATAATTTCAACAATTATTTTCCAGATTTCAATGAATTTATCAATTCAAATATGAGTTCAATTAAACAAGAATTCAAAGAGAATGACACTCGCGAGATTTAAGGAGCATATTGTGTAAAACCCCATACCTCAAACCATGATGAGAAACCAACGATCACATCCCCAAGATCAACACAAAAGATCTACAAAAGCTCCTCTAAGAACCTCGAACAAAATAGCCCCAAGAACACCTCTAATCTAAGGTTGGAACTCACAAATATCAAGGGCCAATGTATAATTAAAAAGAAGAGGAATATAAAATATATTTGCTGCCAAAAAGTTGTGCCAAAAGTAGGTTAAAAGGGTTGCCCGCGACTTCCTTTTATAATGCAAAGAAATGAAGAGTTGGAATCCAAAAGACTCCTTTAAATAAGGCAAAGATATGAAGAGTTGGAAGCCAAAACAACTCCAAGAGTTAAAAACATTTAAAATCATTTTAAAATACGTTTTAACTCCGTTTTCGAAACCGTTTGAAATTCTCGCCTTTAAAAATAATATTCAACATATTTGAGCAATAAAAATAATTTTATCTAAAACTTTATTTTCCTCCATTTTCCAAAAATTAATTAAAATAGCCTAAAAATTACACAGGTTGTTACAGCGTCTACTAGCAAGGTCATGTAACTTCCACAAACAGCTACAGCTCGTCACCTGAATGGAAATCCTATGCACGGTGTCCTTGTGTCCGGGCACCTAAAAGGTTTTTACAAAAATAGATTTGAAAGCCTTCACAAACTGATAGTGCTTCACAAACTCATAGTCCTTCACAAACTCAAGCCACCTCCGTTGTCAAACTGATAGTCCTTCACAAACTCAAGCCACCCGGGTGATATTGGATATCAAACTGATAGTCCTTCATAAACTCAAGCCACCTCCGTTGTCGCATATTCAACTCCTTCTGCGTGAATAGGTACTGTAGGGACTTGTGGTCCGTCAACAATCGAAACTTTTCCCCCAAAAGGTAATGTATCCAAATTCGAAGGGCAAATACAACTGCCGCTAACTCCAAATCATGAGTGGGGTAATTCTTCTTGTGAGGCTTAAGCTTACGGGAGGCATAAGCTATGGCCTTACTCTCCTGTTGCAATACACCTTCAAGTCCTTGTAAGGACGCATCGGGGTAAACTAGATACTCAACTCCCGGTCTTGGCAATGCTAACACAGGTGCTGAGGTCAACTTGTCCTTCAACTCATCAAATGCCAACTGTCAGGCATCACTCCAAATGAATGGCACCCCCTTACGAGTCAGATGTGTCAAAGGACCCGCTATCTTTGAAAAACCCCGAATGAACCTCCTGTAGTATCCTGCTAAGCCCAAGAAACTACGAATCTCAGTCGGTGTCGTGGGCTGTACCCACTCCCTCACCGCGATTACCTTTCCTGGATCAACAGATATCCCCCGGTCAGAAATAATATGCCCCAAAAACTGAACCTCCTTCAGCCAAAACCCGCACTTCTCATATTTTGCATACAGCTCGTTCTGACGTAGCGTCTGCAAAACCTGCCTCAAATGATCGACGTGCTCCTCCTCTGTCTGGGAGTAAACCAGAATATCATCAATGAAGACAATGACGAACTGATCTAGGAAATCTCTGAACACCCTACTCATCAAATCCATAAACACGGCTGGAGCATTGGTCAAACCAAAAGGCATGACCCGAAACTCGTAGGAACCATATCTCGTTAGGAAAGCAGTCTTCGAGACGTCCTCCTCCCTAATACGCAACTGATGGTATCCCGATCGCAAATCAATCTTTGAGAAGAAAGAAGCTCCTCTCATCTGGTCGAATAAGTCATCGATTCAGGGCAACGGATACTTATTCCGTATCATGACCTTATTCAACTCCCGGTAATCTACACACAACCTCAACGATCCATCCCTCTTCTTCACGAACAATACAGGGGCACCCCACGACGAAGTACTCCTCCGAATAAACCCCTGACCCAATAACTTCTCAATCTGATCCCGTAACTCTCTCATCTCAGCTAGAGCCATACGGTAAGGTGTGCGGGAAATAGGCCGAGTGCCCGGCGTCAAATTGATCACAAAATCTATCTCTCTACTCGGAGGTAATATAGGTATATCCTGAAATACATTGGCAAACTCTCAAACAACCAGAATCGAATCAAGTGGTATCGCCACTTCCTTAGAGGTCTCCTCCTCTATATAGTACAAATGAGTGGACGATCCTCCCTCAGGATGAGGCATCGCCACTAAAAATATCTCCTTCCTGGGAATGGCAAAGATAATACTCCTACTAAAATAGTCAATCATGGCTCGGTACGCAACTAGCCAATCCATACCAATAATGGCATCATACTCGGTCAAATCTAACACTAACATATCCGCGGGTAAAGTAAACCTCCCAATCTCTATACCCACGCCTCTACATACTAGGGAAATCACGGAACCCCTACTCAACGGCGAATCTACATAAGTAACCACATTCTCGGCGGTGTCTAACAACCCAATGGTGCGTGCGAATCTCATAGCAATAAAATAGTGTGTGGCCCCCGTGTCAAACAAAATACGCCCCATAGTCCCCTGAATAGAGAACATACCCTCAATGAATGGTGGATCCTGTGGGGCTACGACCTGCTGGAGTTGATACACTCTCCCATACTGAAGTTGTCCTTACTGAACTGGGACTGCTGGAATGGGTGGTAATGCTGCCATCTGTGGTGATGCCGGGAGGGCGGCGGGAAACATAGGCCTCTGCGGCTCCTGTCGAGCACCCTGCTGCTGCTGCTTCGGGGCCCTGCCCCTATCAGGACAATCCTGGCATTTATGGCCAGTCTTGCCACAAACATAACACTTCCCCGGGAAGTTTCCCCCTCTCTGTCCCTGCTGCCCTCGGCCCTGGTGGCCGTTACCATTCCTCCCCTGGCCCTGTTGGCCCCGCTGAAACTGTTGTTGACCATTCTGCCCTGCTGGCCCCGATGGTCGTTCGGACCCTGATGGCCCTGCCTAAAACCTCCCTGTCCGTGCCTGAAATTCCCCGATCTGAACCTTTTATGATCCCCCTACTGGGAACCCTAGTCACCCTGTCTCTGTCCCTGAGTAGATTGTGCCCCACTGGCACCATTTCATCCAGTCCTGCCCTGATGGCTGGACTCTCCTGAACTCTTACTCTCAGCCATGTGAAAGCGGTGATCCTGGCAGTGTAACAGTGCAGCGTTAACCACGTCAGAATAAGTGGCCAACGAGAGGTTCCCTAATGAATGCTGATGGATCCTCCATGTCAATCCATCAGTGAACTTCTGGATCTTCTTCTCCTCTGTCGGTATTTCATCCGGAACAATATTCAGTAGATTTGTGAATTAGGCCTAATACTCGGCCACAATCGTACCCTCCTGTCTGAGATTCATTAGCTTCCTCCTCATTTCCGTGTGAACAGCTGACGGAAAATACTTGCAGTCGAACCGCACCCAAAACTCCTGTATCGTGAGAGTATCTCTCTCCTCCACGGTGGTAATAGACTCCCACCACTACAGTGCAGATCCCACTAGCTTGAAAGTAGCTAGTACCTGCTTCTGAACATCGGTGCACTCATACATCCTCAAGTGCCTCTGAATGTCTTTCCTCCACTGACTTGAAACCACAACATCGGAGCTACCTGCGAACTCTGACGGGTGTGCTTTCTGAAAAGCATCATGTACGCATTCCCAAGCAGATGGGAATGCATATGCCTGAACTGGCGCGTCTACTGGCGCCTGGGGTGGTGCCTGTTATACAACGGCGAGAGCGGTATTAACCGCTTGGGATACAATGGCTGCAACCTCAACGGCATTCATGGTGCCCTGTACTGGAGCTGGCTGGGGCTCCGGTTGTACATTCCTAGGAGCCCATGGTGCACGACGTGGAGGCATCTAAAATAAGAGTAAGTTCTATAAGTTCATAGTTATAAACCCAAAATAGCTGAAGAGCTAAGCATACATAAAAGAATACAACAGTCCTAAAATATAGGGCTCTACATAAAAGAAAGGTCAGCGGAAACATAATAAGCCGTACAGATCCTAAAGGACACTGGAACCTGATGCTCTGATACCACCTGTGACACCCCGACTAATTAAATACCGGGTAGCTACTCCTTTATTAAATTAATACAAAATGCCAAGTTGGTTTAGTTAATAGCATCACTGTCAAAAACATTTTAATGATTACTAACCACCTAGTATTTAAAAAGTAAGATGCCAATTTTAAATTAAATCTGATTAACATGCGATAAAAGAAATATAAGAGAATAACATCACCATTCACAATAAAATCTCAATAAGGTAACCAACAAATAATAAAGAGTCTGGAGGAAATACTCCTCACAACAATCCCACAACTGAAATAATAAAACAAGTCTGAATCCTGAATTAATTACAATCCGCAATCTGAATAACAGAAATAGGAAATCTCTCTAATAGAAATGGGCGACATACCCTACAAATGATGAAACTGAATAGAGTCAAGACAAAAGAAGCGTCTACTAGCAAGGTCCTGTAACTTCCACAAACAGCTACAGCTCATCACCTGAATGGAAATCCTATGCACGGTGTCCTTGTGGTTGGGCACCTAAAAGGTTTTTACAAAAATAGATTTGAAAGAAAATGGGTTAGAGCCCGAAAGTGGAGAGTATTTTAAAAACAGCAAGTGCTTTAATAACATTAAAACAATAAATGCAAAATACATGTTAGGACGTGTTCTCACATGAAATACTCACCTCTCGACTAATTGTGCACTCCTAATGTACAGTACCCATCTAAGTGGTATTCATATCTAGCTAAACCGACATAAGAACTAACCCATTTACTCGATTCACAATATAAATTCCCAAAGTTATCACTAGAATAGATAACATTACTTAAACTCGGATTTCACAATTATTAGCATTGCAATTTACTGGAAGTTATCCCCTTATTTATCTTCTCAAGGAGTTACTATAAATTATTCTCATAATTAAACAAGACAAGTCTGTTCATTTAACCGTATATCATTCACATCATAAATATACAATACAAGCACCGCGAGACTAAGCTGCGGTGCACACATACTCTGCTATCCATCCCGGTACATCACGTACATAAGGATCACGCATTCCGAATCTCTCAGGAATCATTCTCAGATAACAACAATCACAAATAATGGAGGCGAACACAGTCACATCACATGGGTCACGCACATACCTACGCTCCCACGATCAGCAGTCTTATTAACTTCCTAATAAGTCCTTCTCTGACCTATGTCCTCGAGGTACCAATCTATATCCCCCCATAGGCACACAAAGAATAGATGGCCCTAAGCGAACGCAAACCTCCCGTGATAGCAAGTATGGTAGGTATGTCATACACATAAAATCATATACATATACTAAGCATACACACGTCTTAGTAATTACCATAATTTTATTAGTGTTGTACTTTTCATTCTCATACCAACTTATAATGTTACACAATTCTCATATACCCGGTTAATACAAATATTTAAGTCGTCAATAATCCTCACATTGTATATAGTCACTAGCGTCCTAATCCACAAATATCATTTGGTTCACTCCTCATTATATCCCAATTCTCCCAAATATACCAAATAGTTAACAAGGTAAGGTTATCTCTACAATTAAATATGGTTACGGGACACTAGAAATCGAATCAGGCCAAAAAGGCCAATCTGTCAACTCGTTAGAAGTATCGTTCGAACGAGGTCGTTCGAACGAGAGTTCGTTCGAACGAAGTGGGCATCTAACGAACATCTAACTGGTTAGAAGGCAAACTGTCAACTCGTTAGAAGCTCGTTCGAACGACCTGAGCAGGCCTTCTAACGAGGTGACAGTTTCGAGCCCAGAATTCTCCTATCTCGTTTTTCCCAATTTTCTTCACCTCTAATATCATCTAAACATCATTCCAACAGTATTTCAAGGCTTCTAATCATTCCTAAACATACTTAGGTCGTATTTTAACATATTTATGGGGTCAATTCACCCTAAACCACATCTAATAATGAAATCTCCCCAATTTTCCCCAAACCTCAAGAATATGAACCCTAGAAATTTAAAGTCATCAATTTCCCTTAATAAATCCGTTTTTAGTAACATGAAAGATATATTTCTATCAGTATAATCTCCCAAACACAATTCTACATACAATCTCTTTATCAAAACATGAATTCTAATTCCAATTCCATGGGTTTTTATAAATCTCCCAAAACAATACAAATATATCAATTTTTCTAAGCACGGAAGAAGCATTCGCTTGAAATTAACGAAATTAAACCACTTGCCTTGGATTATTCTCTGAATTTGGTGTTGGATTGATGAAGGTTGCTCTCTCCTTTTCTCCTAAGGTTGAAGGTTGAAGATGGAGGTTAAGGTTTTCTCTTTTGGGAACCTCTCCTAACTTCTCATGAAACCCCCTGTAGCCCTCTAATCAGTTAAGTGCTGGTAATGGGTTAGTGGGTTAATAAATTCCCTATTTTTAATTCCCAAAATTCGTTGGTCGAAATTCCACAAATTTCAAAATTACCTAAATACCCTTTTAAGTTGCCGGTATGGCCCAAAAATGCCCCGGGACCCAAACTAAACCCCCGGCTGGTGTTTTCTGACTATTTCGACCCTTCCGGACACGTTGGCGCACTCAAAATGGCCATACGGTTGATAAAAATAAAATTCACTTTTTAATTAAAACAATTATATTCCCTCACGCGACTGTCACACGCGTCCCAATAAAATTTGCAAATCCAAATTGTCGTATTTCTCTCTCACGACAAATTCAATATTTTCAATATTCATATATTGCCATATATACGCATTATAATCAAATACTAACTCACATCTCATTAGTATTTTATCCGGATTAATTCTCAATTAATACACATTTAATTCAATTAATCCCATAAATAAATATCACAAAAATACGGGGTATTACATACTTCCCCCCTAATAACAGAATTTTGTCCCGAAATTCGGAACTAGAAAGTACCTGGTACAAATAACTCTGGATAACCTTCATGCATCTCATCCTCGCGCTCCCATGTGGACTCCTCGACATTATGATGTCGCGACTGAACACGCACTAACAGAACTATCTTTGACCGCAGTTTCGGCTCACTTCGGTCCAAAATAGCAATTGGCCCCTCCTCGTAAGAGCTATCAGGCTGGAGGTCGATGTCCTCCAAAGCAATGTGAGAATGAGACAAATCGTCCCTAAGATATTTCCTTAGCAAGGAAACATGAAACACATCATGAATCCTGTGCAAATGCTCCGGTAACCCAAGTCTATATGCAACAGACCCAATCCGCTCGATGATAGGAAATGGCCCCACATATCTCGGTGCCAACTTCCCCTTCTTCCTAAATTGCATAATTCCCTTCATAGGAGATACTCTGAGTAAAACTTGGTCCCTCACCTGGAACTCCCTGAAGAACCTCTTCGCATCAGCATAGCTCTTCTGCTGATCCTGAGCTACCCGAATGCGACTCCGTATCAATTCTATCCTCGCCGAAGTATCCTGAATCACTTCTGACCCAAGTAGTTTGTTGTCCCCCACCTCCAACCAACATGCTGGGGAACGACAAGGTCTACCGTACAATGCCTCAAATGGAGCCATGCCAATGGTGAACTGGTAGGAGTTGTTGTAAGCAAACTCCACCAGTGGAAGGTACTGCTCCCATCCACCCCCAAAATCAATGATGCACATACGTAACATGTCCTGCAACATCTGGTTTGTACGCTCGGTTTGTCCATCGCTCTGTGGGTGATATGCTATACTCAACCGCAACTCTGTGCCCATGGCCTCCTGAAAACTCTCCCAAAATCGTGAAACAAATATCTTGTCTCTGTCAGACATGATATTTAGGGGCACACCGTGAAGTCTCACTATTTCTGCAATAAAAAGCTGGGCATACTGTCTCGTAGTGTAGTCTGTCCTTACGGGTAGAAAATGAGCGACTTTGGTCAACCTGTCCACAATTACCCAAATGGAGTCATGACCCCTCTGTGACGTAGGTAACCCCGTAAAAAAATCCATGGAGATGCTCTCCCACATCCATATTGGGACCTCTAATGGCTGTAGAAGTCCTGCCGGTCTCTGATGATCGACTTTTACCAGCTGACAGGTGGCGCATTTAGAAACAAACAATGTAATATCTCCCTTCATCCCACTCCACCAATACTGACGTCTCATGTCTTGGTACATTTTTTCCCCACCGGGATGTACTGCGAACCGTGAGCCGTGCGACTCGGCCATCACCTCGTGTCGCAATTCCTCCCCTTCCGGAACTACCAGTCTCCCATTGAAGCGTAATCCCTTACCTGAGCTGACGGTATAGGATTCGGCTCCATCTTCGAGTAATCGAACTATCTGCTCCTGACAGAACGAGTCATTTGCCTGTGCCTTTACCACCTTCGTGACAATCTGCGGTGTAACAGCCATCACAGACATGAACGATCGGGCCACTGCATCCTGGTGTCCCAACTCCGTCCACTTTGCCTTCCACACCCCTGCCACCCCATCTACTGGCCTACGGCTCAACGCGTCTGCTACCACGTTACCCTTCCCCGGGTGATATTGGATATCAAACTGATAGTCCATCACAAACTCAAGCCACCTCCGTTGTTGCATATTCAACTCCTTCTGCGTGAATAGGTACTGTAGGGACTTGTGGTCCGTGAACAATTGAAACTTTTCCACCAAGAGGTAATGTCTCCAAATTCGAAGGGCAAATACAACTGCCACTAACTCCAAATCATGAGTGGGGTAATTCTTCTCGTGAGGCTTAAGCTTACAGGAAGCATAAGCTATGGCCTGACTCTCCTGCTACAATACACCTCCAAGTCCTTGTAAGGACGCATCGGTGTAAACTAGATACTCAACTCTCGGTCTCGGCAATGCTAACACAGGTGCTGAGGTCAACTTGTCCTTCAACTCATCAAATGCCAACTGTCAGGCATCACTCCAAATGAATGGCACCCCCTTACGAGTCAGATGTGTCAAAGGACCCGCTATCTTTGAAAACCCCCGAATGAACCTCCTGTAGTATCCTGCTAGGCTCAAGAAACGACGGATCTCAGTCGGTGTCGTGGGATGTCCCCACTCCCTCACCGCGGATACCTTTCCCGGATCAACAGATATCCCCGGTCAGAAATAATATGCCCCAAAAACTGAACATCCTTCAGCCAAAACCCGCACTTCTCATATTTTGCATACAGCTCGTTCTGAAGTAGCGTCTGCAAAACCTGCCTCAAATGCTCGGCGTGCTCCTCCTCTGTCTGGGAGTAAACCAGAATATCATCAATGAAGACAATGACGAACTGATCTAGGAACTCTCTGAACACCCTATTCATCAAATCCATAATCACGGCTGGAGCATTGGTCAAACCAAAAGGCATAACCCAAAACTCGTAGGAACCATATCTCGTTAGGAAAGAAGTCTTCGAGACGTCCTCCTCCCTAATACGCAACTGATGGTATCCCGATTGCAAATCAATCTTTGAGAAGAAAGAAGCTCCTCTCAGCTGGTCGAATAAGTCATCGATTCGGGGCAACGGATACTTATTCTGTATCGTGACCTTATTCAACTCCCGGTAATCTACACACAAACTCAACGATCCATCCCTCTTCTTCACGAATAATACAGGGGCACCCCACGGCGAAGTACTCCTCCGAATAAACCCCTGACCCAACAACTGCTCAATCTGATCTCGTAACTCTCTCATCTCAGCTAGAGCCATACGGTAAGGTGCGCGGGAAATAGACCGAGTGCCCGGCGTCAAATCGATCACAAAATCTATCTCTCTACTCGGAGGTAATCTAGGTATATCCTGAAATACATCGACAAACTCTCGAACAACCGGAATCGAATCAAATGGTATCACCACTTCCTTAGAGGTCTCCTCCTCTATATAGTAAAATTGAGTGGACGATCCTCCCTCAGGATGAGGCATCACCACTAAAAACATCTCCTGCCCGGGAATGGCAAAGATAATACTCCTACTAAAACAGTCAATCATGGCTCGGTACGCAACTAGCCAATCCATACCAATAATGGCATCATACTCGGTCATATTTAACACTAACATATCCGCGGGTAAAGTTAACCTCCCAATCTCTATACCCACGCCTCTACATACAAGGGAAATCACGGAACCCCTACTCAACGGCGAATCTACATAAGTAACCGTATTCCCGACGGTGTCTAACAACCCAATGGTGCGTGTAAATCTCATAGCAATAAAACAGTGTGTGGCCCCCGTGTCAAACAAAATACGCTCCATAGTCCCCTGAATAGAGAACATACCCTCAATGGCTGGTGGATACTGTGGGCCTGCGACCTGCTAGAGCTTATACACTCTCCCATACTGAAGTTGTCCCTGCTGAACTGGGACTGCTGGAATGGGTGGTAATGCTGCCATCTGTGGTGGTGCCGGGAGGGCGGCGGGAAACATAGGCCTCTGCGGCTCCTGTCGAGCACCCTGCTGCTGCTGCTGCGGGGCCCTGCCCTATCAGGACAATCCTGGCATTTATGGTCAGTCTTGCCACAAACATAACACTTCCCCAGGAAGTTCCCCCCTCTCTGTACCTGCTGCCCTCGGCCCTGGTGGCCGTTACCATTCCTCCCCTGGCCCTGCTGGCCCTGTTGAAACTGCTGTTGACCATTCTGCCCCTTCTGGCCCTGATGGCCATTCGGACCCTGATGGCCCTGCCTGAAACCTCCTTGTCCGTGCCTGAAATTCCCCGATCTGAACCTCTTATGATCCCCCTGCTGGGAACCCTGGTCACCCTGTCTCTGTCCCTGAGTAGATAGTGCCCCACTGGAACCATTTCCTCCAGTCCTGCCTTGATGGCTGGACTCTCCTGATCTCGTACTCTCAGCCATGTGAAAGCGGTGATCCTGGCAGTGTAACAGTGCAGCGTTAACCACGTCAGAATAAGTGGCCAACGAGAGGTTCCCCAACAAATGCTGACGGATCCTCCATGTCAATCCATCAGTGAACTTCTCGATCTTCTTCTCCTCTGTCGGTATTTCATTCGGAACAATATTCAGTAGATTTGTGAATTCGGCCTCATACTCAGCCACAGTCTTACCCTCCTGTCTGAGATTCATTAGCTTCCTCCTCATTTCCGTGTGAACAGCTGACGGAAAATACTTGCGGTCGAACCACACCCAAAACTCCTGTATCGTGAGAGTATCTCTCTCCTCCACGGTGGTAATAGACTCCCACCACTGCAGTGCAGATCCCACTAGCTTGAAAGTAGCTAGTACCTGCTTCTGAACATCGATGCACTTATACATCCTCAAGTGCCTCTGAATGTCTTTCCTGCACTGACTTGAAACCACAACATCAGAGCTACCTGCGAACTCCGGAGGGTGTTCTTTCTGAAAAGCATCACGTACGCATTCCCAAGCAGACGTGAATGCATGTGCCTGAACTGGCGCGGCTACTGGCGCCTGGGGTTGTGCCTGCTGTACAACGGCGAGAGCGGCATTTACCGCTTGGGCTACAATGGCTGCAACCTCAGTGGCATTTGTGGTGCCCTGTACTGGAGCTGGCTGGGGCTCCGGCTGTGCATTCCTAGGAACCCGTGGTGCACGTCGTGGAGGCATCTGAAATAAGAGTAAGGTCTATAAGTTCGCAGTTATAAACCCAAAATAGCTAAAGAGCGAAGCATACAAAAAAGAATACAACAGTCCTAAAATATAGGGCTCTACATAAAAGAAAGCTCAGCGGAAACATAATAAGCCGTACAGATCCTAAAGGACACTGGAACTTGATGATTTGATACCACCTGTGACACCCCGACTAATTAAATACCATGTAGCTACTCCTTTATTAAATTAATACAAAATGCCAAGTTGGTTCAGTTAATAGCATCACTGTCGAAAACATTTTAATGATTACTAACCACCTAGTATTTAAAAAGTAAGATTCCAATTTTAAATTAAATCTGATTAACATGCGATAAAAGAAATATAAGAGAATAACATCACCATTCACAATAAAATCTCAATAACGTAACCAACAAATAATAAAGAGTCTGGAGGAAATACTCCTCACAACAATCCCACAACTGAAATAATAAAACAAGTCTGAATCCTGAATTAATTACAATCCGCAATCTGAATAACGAAAATAGAAAATGTCTCTAATAGAAATGGGCGACATGCCCTACAAATGATGAAAACTGAATAGAGTCAAGACAAAAGAAGCGTCTACTAGCAAGGTCCTGTAACTTCCACAAACAGCTACAGATCGTCACCTGAATGGAAATCCTATGCACGGTGTCCTTGTGGCTGGGCACCTAAAAGGTTTTTACAAAAATAGATTTGAAAGAAAACAGGTCAGAGCCCGAAAGTGGAGAGTATTTTAAAAATAGAAAGTGCTTTAATAACATTAAAATAATAAATGCAAAATACATGTTAGGACGTGTTCTCACATGAAATACTCACCTCTCGACTAATTGTGCACTCCTAACGTACAGTACCCATCTAAGTGGTATTCATATCTAGCTAAACCGACATAAGATCTAACCCATCTACTCGATTCACAATATAAATTCCCAAAGTTCTCACTAGAATAGATAGCATTACTTAAACTCGGATTTCTTAATTATTAGCATTGCAATTTACTGGAAGTTATCCCCTTATTTATCTTCTCAAGGATTTACTATAAATTATTCTCATAATTACACATGACAAGTCTGTTCATTTAACCGTATATCATTCACATCATCAATATACAATACAAGCACCCCGAGACTAAGCTGCGATACACACATACTCTGCTATCCATCCCGGTACATCACATACATAAGGATCACGCATTTCGAATCTCTCAAGAATCGTTCTCAGATAACAACAATCACAAACAATGGAGGCGAACACAGTCACATCACATGGGTCATGCACATACCTACGCTCCCATGATCAGCAGTCTTATTAACTTCCCAATAAGTCCTTCTCTGACCTATGTCCTCGAGGTACCTATCTATATCCCCCCGTAGGCACACAAAGAATAGATGGCCCTAAGCGAACGCAAACCAACCATGATAGCAAGTATGGTAGGTATGTCATACACATAAAATCATATACAAATACTAAGCATACACACGTCTTAGTAATTACCATAATTTTATTAGTGGTATACTTTTCCTTCTCATACCAACTTATAATGTTACACAATTCTCATATACCCGGTTAATTCAAATATTTAAGTCGTCAATAATCCTCACATCGTATATAGTCACTAGCGTCCTAATCCACAAATATCATTTGGTTCACTCCTCATTATATCCCAATTCTCCCAATTATACCAAATAGTTAACAAGGGAAGGTTATCTCTACAATTAAATATGGTTACGGGACACTAGAAATTGAATCAGGCCAAAAAGGCCAATGTGTCAACTCGTTAGAAGTATCGTTCGAACGAGGTCAGTCGAACGAGAGTTCGTCCGAATGAAGTGGGCATCTAACGAACATCTAACTCGTTAGAAGACAAACTGTCAACTCGTTAGAAGCTCATTCGAACGAGCTCGTTTGAACGACCTGAGCAGGCCTTCTAACGAGGTGACAGTTTCGAGCCCAGAATTCTCCTATCTCGTTTTTCCCAATTTTTTTCACCTCTAATCTCATCTAAACATCATTCCCACAGTTGTTCAAGGTTTTTAATCATTCCTAAACATACTTAGGTCGTATTTTAACATATTTATGGGGTCAATTCACCCTAAACCACATCTAATAATGAAATCTCCCCAATTTTCCCCAAACCTCAAGAATATGAACCCTAGAAATTTAAAGTCATCAATTACCCTTAATAAATCCGTTTTTAGTAACATGAAAGATATATTTCTATCATTATAATCGCCCAAACACAATTCTACATACAATCTCTTTATCAAAACATGAATTCTAATTCCAATTCCATGGGTTTTTATAAATCTCCCAAAACAATACAAATATATCAATATTCTAAGCATGGAAGAAGCATTCGCTTGAAATTAACGAAATTAAACCACTTGCCTTGGATTATTCTCTGAATTTGGTGTTGGATTGATGAAGGTTGCTCTCTCCTTTTCTCCCAAGGTTGAAGGTTGAAGATGGAGGTTAAGGTTTTCTCTTTTGGGAACCTCTCCTAACTTCTCATGAAACCCCCGTAGCCCTCTAATCAGTTAGGTGCTGGTAATGGGTTAGTGGGTTAATAAATTCCCTATTTTTAATTCCCAAAATTCGTTGGTCAAAATTCCCCAAATTTCAAAATTACCTAAATACCCTTTTAAGTTGCCGGTATGGCCCAAAAATGCCCCTGGACCCAAACTAAACCCCCGGCTAGTGTTTTCTGACTATTTCGACCCTTTCGGACACGTTGGCACACTCAAAATGACCATACGGTTGATAAAAATAAAATTCACTTTTTAATTAAAATAATTATATTCCTGACGCGACTGTCACACGCGTCCCAACAAAATTTCCAAATCCAAATTGTCGTATTTCTATCTCACGAAAAATTCAATATTTTCAATATTCATATATTGCCATATATACGCATTATAATCAAATACCAACTCACATCTCGTTAGTATTTTATCCGGATTAATTCTCAATTAATACACATTTAATTCAATTAATCCCATAAATAAATATCACAAAAATACGGGGTATTAGAAAAGGAAAAACCAAATCATCTATATAGAATAATAAAACATGTCAGGAAGAACCCTGTTGTAATGGTGAGCTATGTTTATCACTACCACATCCAACCATGTTGAAAGAAGTAACTTTCATGGGAGTTGCCAGCACAAGTGGACCTTTAGGCGAGTTACTAAACGAAAAGTTGTCAAGCATGAACCGACTCTCGATGATGGACTCATCCTTCAAGACTATCTTATAACAGTAGCAGCTCTTGAGGCCTTGCTGATAATAGTAGCACTCATGCCCACTGTTCACCTGCTGGAAGTTCCATCACACTAAACTTGCCAACTGTTGCCACTAGGTGTCGCTTTTATTTCTCGACTTCGGTTACCTGAAACATGACATACTCGTTATTCATTTAAGCTTATACTCCATTTATTATTTTATATGCATTTATGGGCATATATAATGGAAGTTTCTAAATCAATCATGTAAAAAGATATAATTATGCAGACATTTATATAATACGAGTCTTTAACACCATACAGTGTATTAAAAGACTATATTAACCCAAAATGTCAAAAAGTGCTATTACAAGCAATGTCCAACTGTTTTTTATACATGTTATACACTATGACTAACCACTGGAGATGAAAAATAAATAGATGATTTGTCAGGTGATTTTAGTGAAAAATGGACCAATCTAAGAACCACGGCTCAGTTCAACTTGTTTACAATGGCTGTAAAAAAATATACTTATTCTTTAAAAATATTAAAGCAATTTATTCAATAAGAAAATTAGTCTTCCACTGATAGAACATCACAATATCCGTTAAAAAACATCAGTTATGAGTCTAGGAGTCCATAAAGTTTGGGAGCGAGGAGGAATGAGTTTGCAATTAAAAATTCCCATTAACCCAGTATTTATAAAAGGACGGCTATAGTTCTAAGCTAGATACGGACTGAAATATAAGGTAACCTGTTCCTAAATAACCTTGCAAAACATAAAAATATTTTTCCTTTGTTATAAGATATTTGATCCAGGAAATTGAAAGTACATTGTCTGATTAGTGTTCCCCCCTCCCCATTAAGAAAAGCTCTGTTTGTTATTAAACAGCCCAGTGCAATTAAGTACATAACATTGAATAATATGGAGTGAATGATTACATTAAATGAAGTGATATTTTAAAAATAAAATAGAAAATGGACTCAATCATTTCCGTGAAATTAATTTATCGTGGACCAATGTAAAAGAAATCTGTTAATATACACCATCATGCTGCCACTTTTGCTCTATAAGCTGGCAACGTGCACTCCTTCTCAACAGGGGATAATGTGACAAAATTTGTTCTCCTAATTGTATATAAATATTTCCATGCAACAATTAGCAAATAAGTTCATCTATTCAGCACATGAAAAAATGACAAACTTTGTTCTCTTGATTGTATAGAAACATTTACAAAATAACCGGTTATAAATGTTCCTGAAGGAAAAAAGAAGCTTAGTGTATAGTAGCACGACGAGAATGGAACAAAAAAACAGAAAGACTTTGAGTGTGTCCTTGTTACATAGGTTATCTACCATCTGTCTCTCTCAAATTCTCCTCTCTATTTCATTCATCACTCCTCTCTCCTCCCTCACCCTTAGTATTGGGGTCGGTTGCCACTGACCTCAATGCAGTTCAATGAAAGCATGCGTATCACCAATATAGAAAATGTTATTAATAAAAAATAAACAATTAAGGGAATGTTGAAACAGAGTCAGAAATTTAACACAGTTTCAATATGAATAGACTAATATTCTACGGAGAAACTTCTAACAACCATATTAACACTAGTAGCAACATTAACTTATTGTTAATTTGTTGTCAACAAGAATTCAACCTATAAACATAGCTGGCATCATGAAATTTCAAATTGGAAATTGAGCAGTTCTGCATCAACATTATATCATATAGTTAATAAAGATGAGTAGCTTACCCATGAGAACTGGACACCATGAAACTTATTATCCTCTCTAAGTATGTGTGAATCCACGGGAGTGAGCTTCAACAACCTTGGAGCTGGAATCTTATTCCCCATTCCACCACTAAATCTAGTCCTTGTCTTCCCGTCTTTATCATTAAAAAGGGTGAAAATAAGGATCAAATACGTATCAGTGGTTCCCAATATCCATTTCCCAACATAGATAACATCAACATGTCTGATAGGCGACCCAAGCCCTAGAAAGGCAGTCTTGGCCTATCTCATTGAAGTCTTCGAATACAATCTTATCTTCCCATCAAGTGACCTAACAATAATGGACCCATCTCCAATGGTTGCAAAAAATTCGTCCCTGTAGAGAACTAATGTCCTTATGTCCAATTTAACACAAGTGAATTCGAATTCATAATATTCTGAACCATCCCCTTTTTATCACACATATTCCATTGACATAGCCTGTTATCTCTAGAATATATTACCTAATGTGTTGGACTTACGTAACTTTATGCATTAGTTTGTTTATGAACTAACACGCGAAATTGTAATTATTTTTTATAAAATTAATGAAAGAATTAAGTGATTGTATTGTTTTTATTTATTACTGTTGTGGGTACCCGGAAATTAGTGCTATAGGCATGGACGAGTAGCCCAGCCCTAGCGGCCCAAAGTCCAGGCCCCTCATCTTTTGTATTGATCCAATTTTCCCATGATCCCATGAAGGGAAGTTATAGGGGAGCACGCTCCCATGAAGGGAAGTTATAGGGAAGATGGCTAATATGGAGGAACCCATCATCTCCACTAACTAACATACACATATATAAATTAAACCCTAGGTCCGGGGCAAAGGACAAGTTATATTCTCTGTACTCATCCTCCAGAATATTGAGAAATAATACTGACTGCACCACCGTGGACGTAGGCACATCTTTGCTGAACCACGTAGATCCGTTGTTGTGTGATTGGCGTTTTATTTTCTTTGTTCTTTCTTGGTCATTACTTCTCTCATATTTATTTGTGTTGCATAATCATTGTCTCCACAATTGGCGCCGTCTGTGGGAAATGTTCATCTTTCCCTGAGAAGAGCCCACGCTAAGAAAAGAATCTAAGATGTCTGGTCACAGTAGCAACGCTCTTCAAGCAGGAGATATTCAAGAGCCACCTGCTCCTCGCAGGATTAGGTCTGAAGTCCGACGTTCAAATCGTGGGGCTCGCTCGGAAAGGCCAGCCTCAGAAGAAGGTCAAGGACCAGCAGGGTCCACGCAGATATCCAGATTGATTGATGCATACGAGGCAAGGCTCCACGAGGAGAGGGAGTCTTCTCGCAGATATGAGGCTGAGAATGCTCGCTTAAAAAGAAGACTGGAAAGACTGGAGAAGTAACTACATCCTGATACCAGGAGACACCCCTATCGCACTCCTAGCCCTCAGGCGAGCAAATCTCACAGCCGAGGAAGGATCCCTAGGCGGGAATATTAAGGGGTCGAAGGTGGCGACTCACACGATGACCTCCGCGAACAACTAAGAAGAGCTCGCCGCTACCAGATCCCTGCTCGCAGCGACGAAAACATACATAACCTGTTCCGCAGATAAATGGACCAACATCCAGCTCACCGCGGCACCAGGTCGACCAGAGAACTCGCCAGGAGAGCCCTCAAGACCCAGATGAAGTCACCCTTCACGAGGGAAATTGAAGAGGAAGAGGCTCCCAAGCAATTTGCCATTCCAAGGTTCAAGATTTACGACGAGAAGACTGATCCCATTGATCATGTCAGACAGTACCGGTAGGCCATGACCCTCTGGAATCACCGGGATGCACTGATATGCCGTATTTTCCCCTCGAGCCTCCATGACGTGGCCCATAAATGGTTCAAAAAACTCCCTCACCGATCCATCAGAAATTTCAAATCCCTGACCGAGCTCTTTACGGCCCGGTTCATCACCAGCAGCTCCCATCCCAAAAGGATGGATGCTCTATTAACCAGGAAGAAAACGCCTCAAGAAACACTCCGAGAGACTATGCGAAGAGGTACTGGGAGTTATTCAACGAGATCGAGGACTGCGCGGAAGAGGTGGCAGTGGCTTCCTTCAAAATTGGGTTACCTAGCTCTTCCCTCCTTTACCAGCCCTTGACGAAGAAGGAAGCTATGACCATTGACGACCTGATGGCCCGGATTGAGAAATACGCAAAGGTGGAAGATGTCACCCACCTTAATGTAGGAGAAAACGGTCAAGCAAAGCTCACTACCAAGGGAAGTGAGAAGGTTGAGAACTAGAAGAAAGGAGGAAAGAGTGGGGGCAAGAATGGCTCCCAAAACGGAGGGAACCTTGATGTAACAAAATCATTCCAGGCGGTCAACACCGTCTTTAAAGAGCTAATTTACAAAATTCTCGCGAAGATCAAGGATGAGCCGTTCATCAGATGGCCCCGGAAAATGGGAGGAGACCCCTCAAAAAGAAACAATGGATTAAGATGCACTTTCCACAAAGAGGGAGGGCATAAGACCGAGCACTGCAAGGCTTTTAAGTCCCACCTCGAGGAGTCGGCCCAGTTTGGACATTTGAATGACTTTGTGGAAAAGAAGGTAGAGAAAGTGGCTACCCACAGAGAGGCGAAACCCGACAACGTGCTGGAGGATGATGCCGGACAGGAATTTGCAGTAATCCACGGAGTATCTGACGTCAAGCAAATACAAGGGAACTCAGCTCGAATGGAGGTAAAGAAACTGACAGCGGTAATGCAAGCTTTTCAGATTGATCGAGCAAAATCACAGTCAGGAAAACGTCGGCGAGCAGAGGACATCAACTACAACAAGCATATTATTTTCACGTATGAAGACCTAGTGGGAGTAAGGACCCCACATCATGATGCCTTGGTCATTACACTCAGGATAGCCAACTTTGACATCGACAGGCTGCTCGTCGATCAAGGAAGCTCTTCCGAAGTAATGTACATCGACCTGTTCAGGAAATTAAAGTTGAGCGTCGCCGACCAAAACGGAGCTATTGTCCCTCTGGTCGGCTTCGCTGGAAAAATGACCATGCCCCTGGGCAAAATAGTACTGCCAGGGCGCGCTGGAAATGTTTCCAAGATGATTGAGTTTTTGGTGTCGACATTGATTCACCGTATCAGGCCATCCTTAGCAGGGGATGGCTTCATGCGATGAAGGCAGTCTCCTCGACCTACCATCAAAAGCTCAAATATGTCACCGAGCAAGGAGTAATGGAGATATACGGCGACCAGGCGATGGCAAGGAAGTGCTTCATAGCGGCCATCAGACCAAAGCTAGAGAAAAAAGCCGATCAACCCAGCGAGAAAGTGGAGGAAGGTGCAATTCCTTCCAAATAGCAATTAAAATATGGAAGGCCTGGAGTGGAAGAGACCAGGCTCCTCCCCTCCGAGCGTGTCGTCGAGGACCTGGTAGAAGTGGCGTCTAGGGAAGGCGAAAATAGCAGAGTCTTCCTGATCGGAGCGTCACTCACCGACCAAGAGCAAAAGGAGTTGTCAACCTCACTCAGAAGCAACATAGATGTTTTCTCTTGGGAACCTTATGAGCTGCCAGGAATCGATCCCAATATGGTCTGCCACCATTTGCACGTCGATCCCATATTCAAGCCGATAACGCAGAAGGCACGGCGAACTGCTCCCGAGAAGGCCAGAGAAATAGAAAAAGAAGTCGAAAAACTGCTGGATGCAGGATCCATACGGGAAGTGCAATTTCCCAAATGGTTATCCAACCCAGTGGTAGTTCCGAAAAGCAACGGAAAGTGGAGTGTTTACATAGACTTCACTGACCTCAATAAAGTCTGCCCCAAGGATATCTTCCCTCTTCCAAAAATAGACCAACTAGTAAACGCCACCGCAGCTCACGAACGAATGAGTTTCCTGGACGTGTACTCAGGGTATCCCGAAATTCCTTTGTATGCCCCAGATCAGGACAAAACGGCATTTATCACGACGGTTGGTTTGTATTGTGACAAGGTCATGCCTTTTGGGCTCAAAAATGCAGGGGCAACCTATCAGCGATTAGTTACTAAAATGTTCAAGAATCAAATGGGAGACACAATGGAGGTCTACATCGACGACATGCTCGTCAAGAGCAAGGAGAAGAAGAATCACCTCTCGGGCCTGTTAAGTACCTTAGAAATCCTCAGGAAGTACCGAATGAATCTTAATGCGAGCAAGTGTTCCTTCGGTGTCCAGTCAGGGAAGTTTCTTGGGTATTTGGTCAGCAAGCGAGGCATAGAGGCTAATCTGGACCAGATTGATGCAATCAACAGAGTGCAACCTCCTCGCACAATCCAGGATGTACAGAAGCTCACTGGAATGCTCGCTGCTCTGAATCGTTTCATTTCTAAATCCTCTGAGAGATGCAAGCCTTTCTTCCAACTCTTAAAGGGCAGCAAAACAGTAGAGTGGAGCCCAGATTGCTCGCGAGCATTGGACGAGCTCAAGTCGTACCTAAGCACTCCACCACTGCTTATCATACCACATCAAATGGACTTTTTGTACCTCTACCTCTCTGTATCCAGTCATACTGTCAGCTCGGCGCTAATGTGCGAAGTTAAAGGAATCCAACATCCCGTCTATTACGCGAAAAAAATCTTATCATATGCCGAGCAGTGCTACCTACCCTTGGAAAAGATCGCATTTGCCCTAGTAATAGCCTCGAGAAAGCAGAAGCATTACTTTGAAGCTCATACGATCATCGTCCTTACATCACACCCCCTCAAGGCTGTCCTAAGGAAGGCGGATTTGTCTGGTAGACTGTCTAAATGGTCAGTCGAGCTCGGCCGGTTTGACATCTAATTTCAACCAAGGACAGCTATCAAGGGTCAAATCCTTGCTGATTTCATATCTGAATTCACAGGCGAAGAACTCTCCGACCAGCCTAAGCCAACAGAGCAAAACAACCAAGCTACAGTGGAAAGCTGGAAACTATTCGTTGATGGAGCCTCCAACTCAAAGGGGGCAGGGGTAGGAATTGTTCTCATCACTCCAGAAAACACAGTCCTTGAGCAAGGAATCAGGCTGGGATTTGCAGCCTCCAACAACGAAGCAGAATACGAAGCCCTAATAGCAGGTCTCCAAAAAACGCAAATTCTGGGAGCAAAGCGTTTACAGGTATTCGGCGATTCGCAACTAGTTTCCAACCAGATAAGTGGAGACTATAACGCAAAGGATGAAAGAATGGCAACCGACCTCTCCTTGGTGAAAAACTTAATGACGAGCTTTGAAGAGATCAACATCCGGCAGTTTCCCAGGGGGCAAAACAGCCACGCTGATGCGTTAGCAGCCCTGAGTTCGGCAGTTGATTCTAGCCTTAAAAGGGTTATCCCTATCGATTTCCTCAGTTGCCCAAGCATTTACCCCAACTGCGAGCTGCCAAACGCGGAACCAATACTCCAATTGGAATCAGCCCCCAGCTGGATGGATCCCTTGAAGGACTATTTAAAGGACGGAACGCTTCCAGAGGAAAAGATAATTACCCACCAGATAAGGTTTAAAGCTGCTCGCTTTCACTTATCCACAGGAGGTGACTTGTATAAAAGATCTTTCTCCGGTCCCTACCTTAGATGCGTCCACCCGGGCGATGTCAAGTCAGTGCTTCACGAGCTTCACGAAGGAATCTGTGGAAGTCATGTCGGAGGAAGGTCTCTAGCCTTTCGAGCAATGAAGGAAGGCTATTGGTGGCCATACATGCAAAAGGACTCCGCAGTATATGTCCGTAAATGCTTGAAATGCCAACTTCACGCTCCTATGGTCCACCAGCCCGCCAGCAAATTAAAATCCCTAACCAGCCCCTGGCCTTTCGCCCAATGGGGAATGGACATCGTGGGACCACTGCCCACCGCTGTCGGCAATCATAAATACCTGTTGGTTGCAACTGACTACTTTACCAAGTGGATCGAAGCATAACCACTGGCGAACATCCGAGATGCTGATATGATAAGGTTCGTATGGAGGAATATAATCACTCGATTCGGAATCCCCAGAACCATCATCACTGATAATAGAACACAGTTCGAGAGTGGCCATTTTCAGGACTTCTGTAACGAACACGGGATCAGGCACCACTTCAGCTCGGTGGCCTACCCTCAAAGCAACGGACAAGCTGAAGCTTCCAACAAAACAGTGATCGCTAGATTGAAGAAGCGGTTAGAGCGAGCCAAAGGCGCATGGGCAACCGAGCTACTGCATATCCTATGGGCATACAGAACGACTCTTAGGCGAGCAACAGGAGAAACGCCATTCTCACTAACATATGGTATGGAGGCGATCATCCCACTAGAAGTGGGATTGCCAACAATGATATCCGACCTTGTCGAACAAGGCCAGAACGATGAGGCTTTGCTCGCTGAACTCGACCTGGCCGACGAACGCAGGGAAATTGCCCTAGTGAAACTAGCGAGCTATCAACAACATCTCGCGAAGCACAATAGCAAAAGGGTCAACCCGAGGAGATTCAAAGTTGGGGACTATGTTCTAAGAAAGGTCCTTGGCAACACAGTGAAGCCATCAGGCGGTAAGCTGGGCCCAAACTGGGAAGGACCTTATAAGATAATTAGAGACGACCTGCAAGGTGCCTATCATTTGGAAACGATGGAGGGCAGGGAGATACCACGAGCATGGAATGCAGCTAATCTCAAGAAATTCTATTTTTAGGAATTCTATTATTAAATCTTTTATTATATTCGTTATGTGAACGGACAGTTCATTTCCCATTTCACTAATGAAAATCTCTCAGTTGATCACTCCCTAATTAGTAACAGTTATATTTTATTACACATCCCTTCCAAATCACAGGCATAATGGTCGACGTAGTAGGGGAACACCCCTCCTCAGGTCATCATCATGAAGCACGACAGACCTCTTAGCATTGCCCCTGGCAATATATGAAGCCCTACAGAGTATTCTTAGGCATCAAACCTACTTTGGTTAAACAAAATCCTGATCGGATGAAGACATCCAATACCAGGTGTGTCCTCGCCAATTGCCCTACTTAGGCCTAAGGGAGTGTGATGACACAACCTAAAAGGTAAAGTGAGGGCACAATGGTATTCTTGCATTATACTGGACTGGGGGGACACTCGCATGACAAAATAAAAAGGATTATGAAGCAGCGAAAATATAAAAAGATTGATGAACACGTTTAGTCGGCAAAATGGCCCAAAACGCGAAATTTTCGTTAATCCTTTATATTTACAAACAATGATAATACATGTTTAGTCGGCGAAGCTCGCCCAAAGCATTTACATTATCAAAAAGAAAAAGAATAACAAAATCTCAAGGAGGTGGAAGCCTCCGAGCAAGATAATCAGCAACTTTAGCTCTACTTCCATCATCAGGAGCGGGGGCTAGCTCTTCCACGACCTCATTTACGTCCAACTCCAATAGTTGTCGGGGAATAGCATCAATGGGGATCCATCGATCATCCCTCCTGAATGGATTGGGCATTAGAGTGGAGGAAGACATCTCGTGTCTATACCATAACACAGAGTTCCTCGGGACCTGCAGCTCTCTCAGGGCACTCAACCACCCTCTGATGAAAGAAAGTTCTTCGAACTCTGATAATCTCATGGGAGCATCCAGCCATCCCTGATCGTAGCCATCAGACCACACTTGGCGAGGGACCTTCTTGAATAGATGCCGCAGTCGGGAAACGTCCCTCTAAAGCCCAACAGTAATTACATAAGCTCGCCGAACATCATCGTGCAGCTCCCCAATCTCCCGCTGTTCGACGGCTTCCCTGTTCCTACCCCTGGCACTCCTTCCAGCACGCGAGAGGGGAGGCCGAGCAGCTCGCGACGAAGAAGAGCCTTGCAGGACTACCGAAACGGTGCTCGGAGAATGCTCCTTAAGATTTAGGACCTCCCTCCTCAAGTCTTCGTTCTCCTACTGCAGGAACTCCCCAACTTGGTTAATCTCGGTGGCCTCCAGTAACTTTGATCTCAGTGCACTAACTTCTTCTTGTACTGAGGCACCGATTTCTTCCATCTCCTGGTGCCTGTCCTTCAGCTTGGCCACCAGCTCGGACTGATCCTTATATTTTTGGTTCCTCGACTTAGCAAACTTGCAAAGTCTAGCAAAGGCCTGGCGAATTTCAGGCCTTGCATTAGGACCAAGAGTCCTACCCAGTTGGGAGGTAGCAGGAATATAGTCATCAACATCAACCAACTACAAGTAAAAGAAAGAGAAGAGAAAGAGATCAGCATAAACAAAAATGAAGTCTTTTCATTAATAAGGAACAAGGTTACATCAGATTGAAAAAGAGAAAATTACAAAGCAGCCCTTTCAATTAGCAACCTCGGGTGGCCCAGAGGTGGATGGTCCCTTGTCCTTATCAGCATCCGCAGGGGCATTACCCTCTACAGGGGTGTCCTCTGTCCTCTCAACCAAAGGAGCGTCAGCAGGAGTCACCTGAGAGACAGGATCAGTGCCTTCAGCAGTTGGGGCAGGGTCCTCATCTACGACTGGCCTTAGTCCTGGATCGTGCTCGTCAAAGAGTGGGGATGCAACATCCAGCCTAGAAGCCACGAGAGCCTTATTCCACCCTTTCTTGAAGTTTAGATGGATGATATAGCCTATCTGAACTTTAGCGTCCTCATACGCAGCAGCCCAGCCAGAGTTGTACGAGTCCTCCTTAAGGGTGGTTGCCTGGGCTTTCTCCGCCTCCAGTTGCTCGGCCAGATTCCTGTTCTTCTCTACAAGGTCCAGCTTGCTCGTGTACACCAGATCATAAGCCTTCCTCAGCTCGCCCAGCTCCCTGACCGCATCATCTCTCTCGCGAGCAGAATTGACAAGGGCCAGGTCAGATGAAACTCGAGCTGCATCAGCAGCCTTCAGGCCAGCCTCCAGCTGAGAGCCCCTGGCTTCCAGAGCAGATTTTTGCTATTCCAGCTCACCATTCCTCCTCACCAACTCGTCGCGAGAGCGATAGAGCACAGCGAATTCGATCACAAACTGTAAAGAATAAAGAAGAAATCAATAAGAAGAAACCATCAAGACTTGTTAAAAAAAATTGAGAATTAGAAGAGAACTTTACCAAGGCAAGCCTCTGGCTAGCTTGCAGAGCCAGTTGATCGGACCCCAATGCCCTCTGGCGATCCGCAGGAAGGACTGCTCTCTCGAGCAGCGCAGGGGCTAGCTGAGGAGAAGTGGCCACCGAAGCCCCCTCAGGCAAGGCAGATACTGGGACCAGGGCCTAACCTATTTTGGTCCTCGATTCCATATTCCTCCTCTCCTCCTCCTTTTCTCTCTCCCTTCTCTTTCGCTCCTCCACTTTCTTCTTCTCCTCCACCTTCCTCCTCTCCTCCTCCTTTTTCCTCTCCCTCTCTCTCACCTGCTCCTCCTCTCTCCTCTTCTTCTCTTTCTCCTGAGAAGAAGGTCGAGAACCAGTAGCTATGACCCCAGATGCAGACTTCAGTTTCTTGGACCTCTGTGCAAGGAGCACATCATCATCATCGTCATCATCTCTAATCAAATTCTTCCTGGGAGGCATCTCTTCACCAGAACTGTTGGAAGTGCTCGACGATCCTTGAGCTTCAGAATTCTCCTCAGAATTAGAAGAACTGCTACTGACAGAGCTCCCTCCACCAAGATTACCGACATGCTCACTTTCAGAGCTCCTCTCCTCTTCGTCCAACTGGATTAGCTAGTCTCTTCGAAGGAAGCAAACTCTGGAACACTGTCCACAGGTCGTGCTATGAAGCTAGAGCCTACGTTCTTATACTCTAACAAGAAAGCGGCAGATCTGGGATGCTCGCCGTCACCCAAAGGCTCTCTGATGTTCCAAGCTTTAACCAACTCAGAAATTCGGACCTCGCTAAGAGCAGGCTCCAAGTTCCGTGACCTCGCTGTAAAAGAATACGCCGAAAGGAGTTAGAAAAGTCATAAGTCAGCAGATATTGAAGCAACAATAAAAATATCTACCTATATATTCTTCCCCATAAAAGGGAACAGTGAATCTTTCAGACCTTGACCCTTCAGATTGGGGAGAGAACTGCCAATTCCTAACAAGAAAACCTTCCTGCCAGTAGTCCTTATGGGAATCAGGTAGATTTACTACCAATACCCTATCAGGGCTCCTAGATTTGAGGTACAGGACACCTGAACTAGTTTGAGAGAAGGATTAACAAAAGCAGACCTCGGCAAGCCCTAACCTTGTGCCATACAATTGATTTATCCTATGCACGCCGTTCACTATTTTCCATACATTGGGCGAACATTGTGCAGGTACAATACTAAAATAGCTAAAGAAATGCAAAAATAGATCATTAGGGGGAAAAGTAAGTCCCCCCTGGGAAATCAACGAAGCATGAATCCAGTGGGCATCCTCTATATCCCTAACATTCCTAGGAGGCGAGGCACAACACTCAATCTCTACCCACTCAGGAATATTGTAGAATTTTCTAAATTCCGAGATTGGCCTATTTCCAAACTTCGCCATTGGAAAATACAAGAAAAGCTACAAACCAAAGAGAAAATTCAAAGGGCACGAGAAACTTACAAGACAGAAGAGCAGGTCAAATGACGAAGAAGCAACGAGAATGGAGATCGAAAGTAGAAGGTACGAAGCGCAAGAGTTCTCAGAAGATAGAAGAGTGCTGAAAAAGCTGAAACGACGAAAAGAAATGAGCCTTATTCCAACAAACCTTCAAAATCTAATCATATCGCACAGTAAGCGAAGCGGCTGCCGCCAGAAATCGACTCTACAGCTCCCGAGGAATTTCAACACGGCTATTATGGCTAGTCATTTAAATTTGTTGGGCCCACATCCATGGCACAACAAATTTAGGGGCAATTGTGGGTACCCGAAAATTAGTGCTATAGGCCTGGACGAGTAGCCCAACCCTAGCAGCCCAAAGTCCAGGCCCCTCATCTTTTGTATTGATCCAATTTTCCCACGATCCCATGAAGGGAAGTTATAGGGGAGCACGCTCCCATGAAGGGAAGTTATAGGGAAGATGGATAATATGGAGGAACCCATCATCTCCACTAACTAACATACACATATATAAATTAAACCCTAGGTCCGGGGCAAAGGACAATTTATATTCTCTGTACTCATCCTCCAGAATATTGAGAAATAATACTGACTGCACCACTGTGGACGTAGGCACATCTTTGCTGAACCACGTACATCCGTTGTTGTGTGATTGGCGTTTTATTTTCTTTGTTCTTTCTTGGTCATTACTTCTCTCATATTTATTTGTGTTGCATAATCATTGTCTCCACAACTTCTTTATTAGATCTAGATCTCCAATAGATATTGAGTTGTTAATGAAAAGATGAGTAATGGAATAAACAAATTTTTATATTGTCCCTTTTGTAATTTGTGAATTAAGCATTAATAAATTAAGGATACAGTCAATCAACGGCCAGAATCAACACTTGTTCACTATCGTGTAATTTAGTTCATTGATTATGTCCAAAAAAAAGAACGTGGTGGACTATTAGTTTGGGTCATACGAAAAAGGAATAATTGACTTTACTCTTAATTCTTAATTCGGGATGGAGGAAGTAGATAATATATATTATATTCAACGTGTCCCCGCATTCTAGAATTTTTAAAAAATGGCACGTTAGCGTGTCATGTCATCTCATGATCGTGTTTCATAGCATCCCTAATATTAATTCAAATGTACTACTATTATTTGAATCCACCTTGGTGGGTTATAAATCTTTCTTTCCAAACTTCTAGTCATGTGTCAATCCCTTATTTGGTTTTTTTGGAAGTGGCAATGGGGAGGGGTACCCACCTCAACTCACCACCCTGACTTCAATTCTACCCTCTACCAACCGCACCTCGTAAAAGGAACTCATGGACCTAAACCCACCCCGGAACCTGCAACATGTGTTGTGATTGAGACTACATAACACATAGAAGAAGAAATTTTGAACAAAAGATGAAGCTTTAAAATCACTTACAAGTATAAATCATACTAAAATTTCAAGTGTGAATCGTATTCAAATTGTGAAATTAGTTGAACCTATTTCCCATTTTTCTTTTGATACAACATAGCAACAAGCAAAAATGAACACCCAAATCAAAATTGTTTTTAAATTGAATGGAAACCTGAACAGTCATGAGATAGCAATTTTTTTTTTAAATTGCATGGAAACCTGCACAGCCATGGCTTATCTTCATCCTATGAACACCGAAATAAATAAATAAATACATAAAAAGCATGAAATTGAAATCGTTATTGAATTTAATTTAATAAAAATTGAACTGTCAACTACAACTGTTTAATAAAAAATAAAATTCTTTAAGGTAAGGAGATCTGGAGTATTTTCAGTTAGGGGGTAACAAAAGTGCTAAAAAGTGAGAAAGGTTAACTAAAACAATTATATACACATTATAAGATTGTGATTTATCTTCTTATGAATTTTCAACAAAAAAATAAACTCCAAGTCTCTAAATAAAAAATCAAAAGACAAATATGGAGTATTTGACTGACCAAGGAAGAGATAAAAAAAAAGTAGATAAGAAGCTTAAAAGATGTAAGGAGGCAAACCTACGATTTCTCGTGCTACAAACATGTTATATACTAAGTAACAATAGAAGTTAAGAATGAACACCTAACTTCTATGGAAGCTAAAGTTATAGAGGAAAACATATTTTTTTCAAAACTAAAAAGTAGCCTAATGTTATTATTGTGTATTAGATTGGTTTTATCCTCTGAAAACAAGTAAATACCGAGTATTGATCTCTTGAGTGAAGACCCCCCATGCTTATTAGTCTCATTTTTGTGTAATTGTTCCCACATTTATGTACATGATTGTTCCTTTCATATACTGCGTACAAGATTAAGTTAATCAGTTATGAACTTAATAGCGCTGGAGTTATTTGCTCTATGAGAGGGAAATAGACTCCTTTTGAACTTTTTATAATAAAAATACAAACATTTTCTATATACAAAATATTGCATTCAAATGTAATAATATCAGACTTCGATCCCTAATCATTGAAAAATGGTAATATTAAAATTTGCCCCCTTTAGCAAATACTGGCTTCCACCCCTGGAGCCTGTGACATATATACATTGACCTCGAATGAATATATGTGAACACAATCGGATAACATATTACAGATATTCTCAACAAATCAGCATAAAAAATAGGGTGATTCTACACATACAGAGTATTCGTACAGAATCGTTTGTACAGACTAACGTGTCATGTCTGTATTGGTCCGTGTCTGGTTCAACTTAAGGCACGGACTAATACAGACACAACACGTTAGCCTGTACAGACGATTTTGTACAGAATTCTCTGTACAAATAGAATTTTTGTAAAAAAATAAGGCTAAAGAAAAAATTGAGAAAGGGGTAGAACAATGTACCAATTCCAAGGTAAGGTATGCTCCTAAGGTTTACGAGGATTATGCCTTGAGGCTCACCTCGATCCGAGGCGTACAAACAACCTTGAGGCTACAGGCTCTTCATTGATAGATAAGAGACCTGCAATAGAGGTCAGTTGGCAGGGCATGTTAATATTCACTACATAACTGCAGCTACAGGGTCTTTATCAGAGGCTTAAGCCTTGACGCTGGTTTAAGTTCTCTTCACTTTCTTCTTCTCAACTTTTCTCTTTATTTTGTCCAATAAAGTTTATATATATATATATATATATATATATATATAAAGAGAGAGAGAGAGAGGTTCACAAGTGAACAAAAATAATGAAAATTTTAATGAACCTAATAAGACATTAAAAAATAACCGTTAATTCGTGGTTGTAATTGGTCTGCGACAGTGGCAACGGACACGCGTGTTTTTTAATACACGCGCACACATGACAAAGCTTAATCCCCCCGGGAAAAAATCGGAAAAACCTAGGTGGGAAGCCGCCCACCCGCGGGATCACCTAGGTCTGCCCCTGCCCCCACGCACCCATCCATATACCCGAATCCACCTGATAGTCCATATTTAACATGACAAACTCGCATGTGTCTCCTCCTTTATTAGTGGATTGAAGGAAGAAATCAAATTACGGTTACAAAAAGTAATCCAAACTCCAGCTAAACCCAATTTTGCACCGTTTGCCTTGCAACATGAAATTATTCCCTCGGAATAAAAAACCTCAATAAGAAGAAAAAAACATATTTGAAATAAAAAAGGGCAAACATTAAAAATAAAAGAGATCTTGAGCGAGTCTTGGACCACCTGCAGGGGGGGCACCCCCTGCAGGTGGGACGAAAATATGGCTTTACGCTTGCTTTGAAATCCCCTAAATGACGAGTTCAAGTCTGAAGATGAAGAATGTTGATGTTGATCGGGGTCCTTTATTTGAATTACGAATGAGCCTTCACGTTCAATATTGAGCAACTCTTGGGGTTCATTTTTTTGGTGTTCAGTTGGGAGTTGAAGTTTGTAAACCAAATGAGTGTGCTTTTGCTTTCCATTTCCTTTCAAATTGGCAGTGTGGTGCTTTAAGATGCGGTATATGCCTTCGCCTAGGGCCCTCGCAGGATAATTGTGTCAGTGTCCTCTTGTTGCAGTATCATATTTCTCTGCACATAACGATATCAAAATAAATTCGGGCGCAAAACTAAGTTAATCTAAAGTTAATATTGGTTACACCAGATAAACAATAGGCTAACAGGCAATGATTAATTGAAAAAAAGAATCAGTCTTTTTAGTCACATAACATTTGTCCATTTTTGTAACTCTCGTAAGTACTCAATATAAAAAATGATTACTAGTAATCATTCGTGCATAAATAATAATGAATTGTAAAATCAACACATATTCATAATAAAAATAGGTAAACAAATTACATTTTTACCCTAATCAACCGACTTTATCAAGACGAATTACATTTTTATGCAAGAGATTAATAGAAAAATCTCAAATCAAGTTATTGGACTCGTAAAAAGTGTTCTCCTGGTGGGCGTGGATTGTGTTTCTCGAATCAATTTTTCCATTGCATAGGGGAGAGAATTAGTTGCTATTTCTTTTAGTGTATGAAAATAACCTCCTTTTAGAGCCATCTTTACATCCTCAATTTTTATGGTGACCATCTCCACAAACCCCCAATAAGGTCGACTCCTCTTCCCCGGATCCGAAAGGCTTTTTCGTCCCATCACGATGAACCTAAACAACGGTTGCTTCGCAATATTCACCTCCTGCACCAAATTAATCACTTTAGCCTCATCTAAAAACATGTATAAGGTGTTTCTTATCTACTTAAATTGAACCTATGTTTTTTCCAACAGGTTAATGAATCTAACATACCACTATTTGTAAGTATAATTGACGAAAGCAACTCAATTTAATCCCAAAACATATTTTTTTTCTAGCAGTAACCCATAACGATACAAAAACTTATGTATACATTGACACAATATTTCCCTAAACGCTAACAAAAAGGTCCTAATTATTATGTTTATCATCACTCCCTAATTTAAAAAAAACACTTATTTACTGGAGAATAAAGCCAAAAAACGATAATCTAATTTTGTGACACTACATAGCAAAAAGTATTGTATTAAGAATTACTTAATTATTATGTACACAAGATTAATACTACTCCCTCCATCCCAAAGTAATAGTCAGTAGTCATAATTTCCTTTTCCAAAAATTAAAAAATTAGGACTACTTTCTTTTCGTCCCAATAATTAGCCGTTTTTATTTTTGTCCCAATTAACTTAATATCATACATTATTGATTGTATCGTGTAAAAACCATCATTTTCAAATTTCAACTATTAACTTGATGCAGACGACATATTTGTTATGTTTTATTTCTATTATCATGAACACAAAATACACTTTTCACACTTAATCCTGACAAAGTTAATGAAAAATTGATGGAATGCCAAAATCGAAGCAACAAAAATACTTTGGTTACTAGAATGGTAATTTGCTCAAAACTTTTACAAAGGGTTCCCTTTCCACTCAAATTGGCCTCTTTATTTTTTGGGTCAATTAATATATAGTCTCCAACATAATACATATTTTGTAAAAAAAGTACATATTTTTAGTTTAACTCATTTAGTCCCTCAAACATCCATTTACCCAGTACTGTCTTATTTTTAAAGGTTTACGCTAGCGGCACCCGCCCTCCACCCACCATACCCTTACCGAAGCTCCGACAACCCCTCGTCGAAGCTTCGGCTACTCGCAGTGGAGCTCCGACAACCTCGTCGAAGCTATGGAGAGGCCGAAGGAGCTCCAATATAGGTGGTGGGAGAGGGAGGGTGGGCGAGTGGAGGGAGATGGGTAAATAGGTTTACGTGTATCATTTTTTTGCGTGTTTTTTATAACAAAATAAAAGGACTTGACTAAATGTTTATCAAAAAATGTTCGAGAGACTATTCGTCGATTGACCCTTCTTTTTGGTATTTCTACAGTTTAGTCCATGGTAAAAAAAAATTTGGACTGTAAAATCAAAACAACAATTTTTTAAACACCTAGGTCCCTCAAACTCCTATATATCCAATACTCTCTTATTTTTAAAGGTCTGCACTAATGACACCCCTCCCCCAATCCCAGGTGGAGGGAAGAGGGGGGAGGTTTTGTAAAGATTAAGATAGAGACATGAGTAAATGGATTTGTGTGTCCTTAAATATTTAAAAAGTATTTGAGTGTGTCTTAATGTCTAAAAATTTGTTTGTTAGATACTAATACATCAAGGGTCAAGATTAATCCTCCACAAACTGATTGTTATTTCTATTATGATGAACAACAAATACCCTTTTCACCCTTAATCCTGACCAAATTAATGAAGAGATAAGAGTGGTAATCTGCTCAAAAACTTGTACAATGGGTTCATTTTTTCTTAACACATCAATGAAACCAATATAGTAACATATGCATAAATTAAACTGACCTGGCTACCATGTCCACCTTGAATATTTTTATCTTTCTTGCCAGTAGAAGAATAAATTTTTGCACCTTCTTTACCAAAATGAGGATCTTGCTTCTCTTCAACAGGCCTCTCACCAGACTCGGGCCTCAGAACTATGTTCAAATGTTGAACATCACCGGCACCGTGTGCTTCTTTTTTCCCCACTTTTAGCCTATAAAAGAAAACTGCAGTGACACTCTTACCGGGTGATAGTACTGGTTTAGTGCCGGTGCCGCTTCATTTGATTGTACATTAGTAGGATCGACCGCATTTCTTGATAGGACCCACACCATTGTACAAGCAAATAAATCAGTACCGGTACTAAATCGGTACTATCACCCGGTGTGTCTAACATTTTCCAAAAGAAAAATAATAGTGATACTCTTACCAGGTGATAGTACCGGTACTTCTTTATTTGATATTACCGGTTTAGTGATACTCTCCCCCTCTTTTTATCATGTTTTTGTACCATAAAGGTATACATAAATTAGTTAGAAAATTTCAAACATATTGGCCCCGTTTAGTTGTGAAAACGAGGTTTTTTCCAAAAAGAATTTAAAACTTTTCAACAAAAATTGAAAAGTAAAAAATTCTTTCATGTTCGATATTTTCCCAAAATGGAATATTCAAAAAAAAAAAAATTCATGGAAACTTGGAAAATCTATTCAAGTTTGATATGTTTCCAAAACAACGCATCGAAAAACAATTTTCCAATTTTTTTAATTTTCCACGATATTGGAAATTTACTTTTTGTGAATCCGAATATTTGAATTTTTTATAACTTATACATAGACCGTTAGTTTTTTGGTAAATTATATTTTAATCTCTTAATGTTCTAAACAAGCATTTTGTCATTGAAATCATTGAGAATTGCATTTTGGTCCCTGAACTTTCTATAAATACTATTTTGTCCCTTTTGATTGCATTTAAATTAGATTTGAATCCTTAACCTTTTGTAATTACATCATAACCTTTAACATTTTATAAATTACATTTGACCCCAAAAATATTCTATAAACTGCATTTTCTAGTTTTATAAAATATTTTATGGAAAATAAAATTAGAAATGGAGATGGAAATTGCGAATAGAAATCAGAAAACAATTTTTTGTAACTAAACGTGCTCATTTTATGTTCTTTCATAAGTTTCTGGATGTTCAAAAAGATTATTCAAATCTATGCCGAAATAATATCATTTACATCATTTGGAATGCAAATACACATTTTAATAGAGTAAAAATGCGAACCAAATTAACAGAGTTTAATGGGTGTATGGAAAATATAACATTCCAAATGATTTTTTTTTAAAAAGTATGAAAACGGTGTCGCAGTCTCACGTGAGACGTCATGTTTCGCTTGAGGCTTCCACTCATGTTTCGTTTGAACTCTTTCTTATATATCACCCAACTACCCGTATTTACAAATCCCCCCCCCCCCCCACGAAACTCAATTAACATTACCAAACCAACCAATATTTACTTTTACCAACCGTGTTTTCCTCCCCTACAAATATAACTTCTGGCCAATTTTTACAATCACATTCCACTCTTTTACCCCCATCTTTCAAGCAGCCACAAAATTATTCCATATAATTCATTTGATATTTTGCGCCACTTAATTTTTATATTACAATAGTATTGAAATAAGAAAAAAACGTTAACCGAAAAAAGAGGGGTAAATTTTATTGAAGGGGGGGAGTCAAGTGCCCAAATCACTCCCCAAATTGACCTCCCGTATTTCACAAGTACTCGAGAATGGTGGATAACGGAACCCACATGGTGGCTAATGAAGATGATGTCGCTCACAAGAGTGAGCTATTTTTGCGAGGAAATAAAACGTTATCATCTGAACATTATTTGCATAGTTTTTTTAGCTTTAGTCTCATCACTTGAGACTTTTAGTCTCTCATGCCATGTGTTTTTAAAATTGTAGTAAGTCCTATAACCACGGAAAAAAGTTCCCATAACCACTCTGTAGCGGCGACAAAGATGACATTTGTCTCGTAGTAGTTACAATAGGACAAACAACTTTAAATAAATTGAAAATACGAAAGTAATTGCAAATGAATCTTACAAAATGAGACTAAATACTTACGGTCTCTTATTTGAATTGGTCTGACCATCCAGCTCGACGGTCATTCGACTAATTAATGGGATAGGTTGGGTATGGGTGTTTGCTACAAAATTACAAAATTATGACAAGGCGCCGGTGAAAGGATTGGTGGAACAACACCCACATGTTCCACATTTCCAAGTGCGAATTGGGACTAATTTCATACGGTTTTACGGTTATTACTAGTACGATATATCGACTAAAACATAAATATTTATTAAACTTAGTGCGATAATAATAAACAATTATTATCATTATTATCATATGGTACCAAATAAATACATGAAGATAGAAATTAACTTTCACGTGGGTGCTAAAATTACACATACCTGAATCTCCACTTTGGGTTCACTTCTAATAGTCAACTCCTCACCTTGTCCCATATTTGTCATTAGAAGTTACAAGTAAAATTACCCTCTCTTCAAGGGACACAATTCTATAGTTGTAGAGTGGTAATATTATAGTTGGAACTACCTGTCTTAACACGTTTCCTTGCCATTCATTCTACAGTGACACGTTCAACAAAGCTTATGCGTGTCACAATGCATGTAAATCTTGGAGGAGGTGGTAATTTATAACAGATGAATATTTTTTTAGTAAACTTCCTTATAACTATATATGACGACTCACAAATTTGAAATATTACGTGCGATATACAAACGCGTTGCATCTGTATTGACTCTCGTTTGGATCTAACAGTAGTAGATCCGGACACATGCAGTGCGAGTGTGATACGTCCTTTTGTAGCACCAATGTGTATCGCAGGCTATAATTCTTGATTACCTAAATGAAACTTAGACCTGGAAAAATGAAGCACAACACGCTAACACGATATGAAATTATGAGTTAATGGGTGTACCGTTAATGATTTCGGGTCATATTAGTGCCAACTGACAAGAGATGATAGTTAATGGGTCAGGTTAGTGTTACCCTTCACCCGTTAATGGGTCTAATTATGTTTAGAAATAAACTAATACTAGGTGTAAACCCACACGGGTTAGACGATTGTGTAACAAGCGATTTCTGTATCCCTTTGGCGGCTAAAGAGATCTTATGGATGACCTTTGTGCAGAATTTGTAAATCGATAAAAAAAAATTAGTAATTTTTTCAAGTTCAATTTCAAGTTAAATTCAAACCATTAGACATTAGTAACTAAAACACCCAACAAAAAATTCTAACTAAAACACCCGAATAAAGAAAACATTAATCGAGCATATGAGTAATAAGACATTAAATTCAACAAAGTGGACTAAAGACAAATACATGAAATTTAATATAAATCTAGAATGTGAATATGAAGTTTAATATATAAACAATTTCAAATAAATTTCAGGAAACAAAGTAAAACATTCATTGCGACATTTCTTCAAACACATGTTGGGATTAGTATGCAATAACAAATAATAAATGATTAGGGGCTCAATAGAAAAATTTAACAAACATTAAGGGCCATTTAGTTAATTTACCCTAGTTTTTTTAGAGATATAGGATTTAGTTCATTATTACAGATTTGTTGGGCTCCCATGTATTTTTTAAATTGTATTAAGTTCCATAACCATCAATAACCGTCCCATAACTCCCTAAAAATTCTCATCTTAATTTCTGTAGAAAATGACATGCATCCAATGTTGTATTACATTGGGAATAACAACTAAAAAATGACTACTCTGGGTTGATTACAAATATATTTATAAAAATAAGACTAAATACTTGACCTTCCTAGTTTTTTCAAGCCTTTAGTCTTAGAGTAATTTTAGGTCGAGTCAGCATTTCAAATAATTTTGTGTCACACAGTATATTGTGTCATGTAACACTCAGTGGATACCAGACACGAAGTAATATAGATACGACACATTAGCGTGTCACACAAAATTAATTAAAATATTGAATCAATGTAAAATTACTCTTAGTCTTATTTCGGTAGTTTTAGATCCCATGTTAAGAAAAAAAATATAACCAGTTATGTAACCGCTCATAACTGCATCTCTTTATTTCCTTAGATAATGAACGTGTCCTTTATTTATTAAAAAATTACCAACAATCAAAAGAAAAATACTTGAGATCGCTAAATACTCATAAAGTAATGCTATGAATTGTAATACCCCGTACTTTTGGCTATATTTATTTTTAGGATTAATTAATTAAATGTGAATTATTTGGAAATTATTCCGGGTTAAAAATACTAATGAGATACGAGTTGGTATTTGATTATGTGCATATATGATTATAAATGAATTTGGAATTATGAAATTTGTTGTGAGATTAATATATGGCAAATTGAGAATTTTGTTGAGACGCGTGTGACCGCCGCGTCATGCTATATTATGTTAATTATAAAAGTGATTTTTATTTCTATTATCCGTATGGTCATTTTGAGTGCGCCAACGCGTCCGGAAGGGTCGAGATAGTCAGAAAACACTAGCCGGGGGTATAGTTTGGGTCCCGGGGTATTTTTAGGCTGTACCGGCAATATAAAGGGTATTTTGGTAATTTCGTATTTTTAGGAATTAAAAATGACGAAAATTAGAAATGTAAATCTGATGTGGATTAAACCCACTAACCTACCCATATTAACCTAGAAGGCTACATAGGTTATTAGAGAGTTTTCTAAGTTCCCCAAATCAAACCCTAGCCACCTTAAGCCACCATTGGAGAAGAAGCTTGGAGAGAAGAAATTCTGCAGAAAAGCTCTATCAAACCATCATCCACACTCAGAGACAACCAAGGCAAGTGACTTTATTCCATTTAATTTCAGAGAATGTCCTTTCCATGTTAGAAATTGAAGAATTTTATTTGTTTTTGAAAGTTGAATGAAAACCCATGTTAATTGGATTTAGAACTTGAATATTGAGGACAAATCGCATGTAGAATTACATAGAGATTATTATTCTGGTATTAATATATGTTGGTAGTAACAAAAATGGATTTAATTCGGGGATTTGATGATGATAAAGATCTAGGGTTCATGTTCTTATAAAAATTGGGGAAAAGTATAGAATCTTGTGATTTAATGATGTATAGGGTGCAATAAAGCCTTAAAAGATGTTAGTTTATGACCTTAGCATGTTTTAGGATGATTAGAGAACTTAAAACGTTGTTGGGACGAACTTTGGAGAAGATTTGAGGAGTAGAAATGGATGAAAAACGTAACTAAGAAAATCTGGGACGAATCTGGTAGGTCGTTAGAAGCCCCTACCCAGGTCGTTCGAACGAACTCGTTCGAACGAGCTTCTAACGAGTTGACTAGTCGCTGCTAACGAGAAGGGATTTCATTCGATATCTCGTTCGAACGAGATATCGTTAGAAGGTACAGTTCGTTCGAACGAACTGGAATCTTGTTCAAACAGTCTCGTTCGAACGAGACTTCTAACGAGTTGACAGAGGAATCTCGTTCGAACAGTCTCGTTCGAACGAGACTTCTAACGAGTTGACAGTTTGGTCCTTTTTGGACTGTTTTGATTTTTGGAGTCCCGTAAACTTGTTCGAGGGTAGAGTTAACATTCCTTTGATGATGTATTGATGGATTTGGGACTTTTGGGTTATTAAGAGGAGTAAACTATATACGCAAGTTATATTATATGGACGGTTTGGGTTGAGACGTGAGTGTCTACTACTACGAGAGTAAGTTATGGCGCGTATAATAGTAAACCAGAATAGTATAAATTGTAATAATTATAAGTTAGTACGAGAATACGATATGTACTACGATCAAACTACGGGATTACTAAGATGTGTATTTACTTAGTATTGGTATATGATTTGTGTGTATGACATACCTACCATACTTGCTATCACGGGAGGTTTACGTTCGCTTAGGGCCCTCTAATCCTTGTGTTTCCCGGATTTAGACTGGTTACCTTGATGAACATAGGTCATAGAAAGACTTATTGGGATATTAATAAGTCCGCTGATCGTGGGAGCGTAGGTATGTGCGTGACCCATGTGATGTGACTGTGTTCGCCTCCATTATTTGTGATGTTGTTATCTGTGAACTATTCCTGAGAGATTCGGAATATGTAATCCTTATGTACGTGATGTACCGGGATGGATAGCAGAGTATGTCTGCACCACAGCTTAGTTCTCGGGGTGCTTGTATTGTATATTTATGTTGTGATTAATATACACTTAGTTAATGGGAACCTTCAGGTTATTGTTGTGAATATAATTACGATATTATTTCGAGAAACATAACGAGTTAACTGATAGTTATATCTATTGCATATTGAACATCTGAGTTCACGTTAAACCCCTACTCAATTACGAGTGTTATAATGTTAATAGAACCGAGTAATAAGGGCAGGACCTATGATAGTCTAGCTAGATATGCTGTCACTCAGCTAGTAGCTTGCATCACTCTAGATGGGTACTTACGTTAGGAGTGCAGAGTTAGACGAGAGGTGAGAATATCATGTGAGTGCACGTCCTAACATGTACGTTGCATTTAATGTTTTAAATGTTTTTAAAGCACTTGCAGGTTTTTAAAATATAACTCCACATTCGGGCTCTGACCCGTTTGCTTTTCAAATCTATTTTTCTTTGTAAAACCATTTTAGGTGCCCAGCCACAAGGACACCATGCATAGGATACTCATTCAGGTGACGAGCTGTAGCTGTTTGTGGAAGCTACAGGGATTTGCTTGTAGATGCCTCTATTCACTTGGATTCCAGCTTCATTATCTATCAGTTGTAGGGCATGTTGTCCATTTCTTTTAGAGTTACATTTACATTACAGTTTTCAGACTTTGTTATTTACTGTTTTAGTTTTCGGTTTACTTATTTCAGTTGTGGGATTGTAGTGAGGAGTTTTCCTCCAGACTTTATTTACGTTATGTGATGGTTATTCTAATTACTTCATTATGGTGAATGGTGTTATTATTCTTTATTACACTTGTTGCATGTTAATTAGACTTTAATTAAAATTTGGCACTTACTTTTTAAATACTAGGTGGTTAGTAATCATTAAAATGTTTTCGACAGTGATGCTATTAACTGGACCAACTTGGCATTTTGAATTAATTTAATAAAGGAGTAGTTACCCGGTATTTAATTAGTTGGGGTGTCATAGGTGGTATCAGAGCATCAGGTTCTAGTGTCCTTTAGGATCTGACGGCTTATTATGTTTCCGCTAAGTTTCTTTGATATAGAGCCCTATATTTTAGGACTGTTGTACTCTTTTGTGTATGCTTCGTTCTTCAGATATTTTAAGTTTATAAATAGCGAACTTATAAACTTTGTTCTTATTTCAGATGCCTCCACGACGTGCACGACGAGTTCCCAGGGATGCAACGCCCGAACCCCAGCCCGCTCCAGTTCAGGGCATGATGAACGTCGCTGAGGTTGCAGCTATAGTAGCCCAAGCGGTAAATGCCGCCATTGCCGTTGTTCAGCAGGCACCACCTCAGGCGCCGGTTGCCGCGCCAGTACAGGCTAATGCATTCCCGTCTTCTTGGGAGCGTGTACGTGACACTTTTCAGAAAGCGCATCCGCCAGAGTTTGCAGGTAGCTCAGATAAGGTAGTCTTGAGCCAATGGAGGAAGGATATGCAGAGGCACTTAAGGATGTATGAGTGCACGGATGTTCAGAAGTAGGTGCTAGCTACTTTCAAGCTAGTTGGATCTGCGCTACAGTGGTGGGAGTCTATTACCACCATGGAGGAGAGGGATACTCTCATGATTCAGGAGTTCTGGGTGCGGTTCGACCGCAAGTACTTTCCGTCAGCTGTTCATACGGAAATGAGGAGGATATTGATGAGTCTGAAGCAGGAAGGTAAGACTGTGGCCGAGTATGAGGCCGAGTTCACAAATCTGTTGAATATCGTTCTAGATGAGATACCAACAGAGAAGAAGAAGATTGAGAAGTTCACGGACGGGTTGACTTTGAGGATCCGTCAGCATCTGCTAGGGAACCTATCGTTGGCCACTTATTCTGATGTGGTTAACGCTGCATTGCTACATTTCTAAGACCACCGTTTTCATATGGCCGAGGGTAAGAGGTCGGGGGAGTCTAGCCTTCAGGGCAGGACTGGAGGACATGGTGCCAGCGGGGCACAATCTGGTCAGGGGCAGAGACAGAATGAGCAGGGCTCCCAGCAGGGGGATAATAAGAGGTTCCGGTCAGGGAACTACAGACAGGGACAGGGAGGTTTCCGTTAGGGCCATCAGGGTCCAAACGGCCATCAGGGCCAACAGGGGCCGAATGGGCAGCAGTTTCACCAGGGCCAGCAGGGCCAAGGAAGGAACGGTAATGGCCACCAGGGCCGGGGACAGCAGGGGCAGAGAGGAGGGAACTTCCTAGGGAAGTGCTTTATTTGTGGCAAGACTGGCCATAAACGACAGGATTGTCCTGATAGGGGCAGGGCCCCACAGCAGCAGCAGCAGGGTGCTCGCCAGGAGCCACAGAGGCCTATGTTTCCCGCCGCTCTCCCCGCACCGCCACAGATGGCAGCATTGCCACCCATTCCAGCAGTCCCAGTTTAGTAGGGGCAGCTACAGTATGGACGTGTCTACAACGTTCACCAGGCTAGAGTTCCACAGGCACCGCCCGCGATCGAGGGTACGTTTCCTATCCATGGCACTATGGGTCGGGTATTATTTGATACGGGGGCTACACACTGTTTTATAGCTACACACTTCGCGAAAGCTTTAGGATTGTTAGCTACGGAAGAGAGAACAGTGACGTGTGTTGACTCACCATTGGGGAATGGGTCACTTATTTTCTTTATATGCCGGGGAGTGGGGGTAGAGGTTGGTGGTTTGGTATTACCTGCAGACATGTTAGTGTTAGATATGCATGTTCACGATGTGATTATTGGGATGGATTGGCTCGTAGCTTATAGGGCCATGATTGATTGCTTCAGCGGGAGCATTGTTTTTGCCATTCCGGGGCAAGAGATGTTTGTAGTGGCAATGCCTCGCCCAGAGGGAGGATCGACCGCTCATCTGTATTACATTGAGGAGGATACCTCTAAGGAGGTATTGATTCCTTTAGATTCTATCCCAGTAGTCAGGGAGTATTCGGATGTGTTTCAGGAGATACCAGGCTTACCACCCGGTCGAGAGATAGACTTTGTTATAGATTTGCTACCGGGTACGAGACCTATAGCACGCGCACCGTACCGTATGGCTCCAGCTGAGATGAGGGAGTTACGGGATCAGATAGAGCAGCTGTTAGGTCAGGGCTTTATTTGCAGGAGTACCTCACCTTGGGGCGCTCCAGTTTTGTTTGTAAAGAAGAGGGACGGTTCACTGAGATTGTGTGTGGACTACCGAGAGTTGAATAAGGTCACGATACGGAATAAGTATCCGTTGCCTCGAATCGATGACTTATTCGACCAGTTGAGAGGAGCTTCTTTCTTCTCGAAGATTGATTTGAGATCGGGATACCATCAGTTGCGTATCAGGGAGGAGGATGTCTCGAAGACCGCGTTCTTGTCGAGATATGGTTCTTACGAGTTTCGGGTTATGCCTTTCGGTTTGACCAACGCTCCAGCAGTGTTTATGGACTTGATGAACAGAGTGTTCAGGGATTTCCTAGACCAGTTTGTCATTGTATTCATTGATGATATTCTGGTTTACTCCCAGACAGAGGAGGAGCACGCCGAGCATTTGAGGCAGGTTTTGCAGACACTTCGTCAGAACGAGTTGTATGCAAAATATGAGAAGTGCGGGTTTTGGCTGAAGGAAGTCCAGTTTTTGGGGCATATTATTTCCGACCGGGGAATATCTGTTGATCCATGGAAGGTATCCGCGGTGAGGGAGTGGTGATAGCCCACGACACCAACGGAGATTCGTAGTTTCTTGGGTCTAGCAGGATACTACAGGAGGTTTATTCGGGGTTTCTCGGAGATAGCAGGTCGTTTGACGCATCTGACTCGTAAGGGTGTGCCGTTCATTTGGAGTGATGCCTGTCAGTTGGTATTCGATGAATTAAAGGACAAATTGACCTCAGCTCCTGTGTTAGCATTGCCGAGACCGAGAGTTGAGTATTTGGTTTACACCGATGCGTCTTTGCAAGGACTGGGAGGTGTCTTGCAGCAGGAGAGACAGGCCATAGCTTATGCTTCCCGTAACCTTAAGCCTTATGAGAAGAATTACCCCACGCATGATTTGGAGTTGGCGGCAGTGGTATTTGCCCTACGGATTTGGAGGCACTATCTTTTGGGGGAGAAGTTCCAACTGTTCACGGACCATAAGTCCCTACAGTACCTGTTCACGCATAAGGAATTGAATATGCGGCAGCATAGGTGGCTTGAGTTTGTGAAGGACTACCAGTTCGACATCCAGTATCACCCAGGTAAGGCTAACGTGGTAGCAGACGCGTTGAGCCGTAGGCCAACAGACGAGGTGGCAGAGGTGTGGAAGGCTAAGTGGAAGGAATTGGGACACCAGGATGCAGTGGCCCGATCTTTCATGTCTGTGATGACCGTTACACCGCAGATTGTCACGAAGGTAGTACGGGCACAGGCCAATGATTCGTTCTGTCAGGAGCAGATAGTTCGGTTACTAGCAGAGGGAGCCGAGTCCTATACCGTTAGCTCAGACGGGGGATTGCGCTTCAATGGGAGATTGGTAGTTCCGGAAGGGGAGGAATTGCGACACGATGTGATGGCAGAGTCGCATGGCTCACGGTTCGAGGTACATCCCGGAGGGGACAAAATGTACCAAGACATGAGACGCCAGTATTGGTGGAGCGGTATGAAGAGAGATATCGCTGAGTTTGTTTCGAAATGCGCCACTTGTCAGCTTGTAAAAGTGGATCATCAGAGACCAGCAGGATTGCTACAGCCATTGGAAGTCCCGGTGTGGATGTGGGAGAGCATATCCATGGACTTTATCACGGGGTTGCCTACGTCGCAGAGGGGTCACGACTCCGTTTGGGTAATTGTGGACAGGTTGTCCAAAGTCGCTCACTTTGTACCCGTAAGGACTGACTACACTACGGGACAGTATGCCCAGCTCTTCATTTCAGAGGTTGTGAGACTTCACGGTGTGCCTCTAAATATCGTGTTTGACAGAGACAAGATATTTGTTTCGAGGTTTTGGGAGAGTTTCTAGGAGGCCATGGGCACAGAATTGCGATTGAGTACGGCGTATCATCCGCAGACTGATGGGCAGACTGAGCGCACAAATCAGATGTTGGAAGACATGCTACGCATGTGCATTATTGACTTCGGGGGTGGATGGGAGCAGTACCTTCCACTGGTTGAGTTTGCTTACAACAACTCCTATCAGTTCACTATTGGCATGGCTCCGTTTGAGGCATTGTACGGTAGGCCTTGTCGTTCCCCAGCATGTTGGTTAGAGGTGGGGGACAACAAACTACTTGGGCCGGAAGTGATTCAGGATACTTCGGCAAGAATTGAGTTGATTCGGAGTCGCATTCGGTTAGCTCAAGACAGGCAGAAGAGTTATGCTGATGCGAAGAGATTTTTCAGAGAGTTCCAAGTGGGGGACCAGGTTTTGCTCAGAGTAACTCCTATGAAATGGATTATGCGTTTCGGGAAGAAGGGGAAGTTGTCACCATGGTATGTGGGGCCGTTTCCTATTATTGAGCGGATTGGACCAGTTGCGTATAGACTTGGGTTACCGGAGCATTTGCATCGGATTCACGATGTGTTTCATATTTCCTCGCTGAGGAAATACCTTAGAGATAATTTGGCTCATTCTCACATTGTTGTGGAGGACATCGATCTCCAGCCTGATAGCTCCTACGAGGAGCGGCCGATTGCTATTTTGGACCGAAGCGAGAGGAAACTGCGGTCAAAGATAGTTCCGTTAGTGCGTGTTCAGTGGAGACATCACAATGTCGAGGAGTCCACATGGGAGCGTGAGGATGAGATGCGCGAACGTTATCCAGAATTATTTTTAGCAGGTACTTTCTAGTTTCCAATTTCGGGACGAAATTCAGTTATTAAGGGGGAAGTATGTAATACCCCGTACTTTTGGCTATATTTATTTTTGGGATTAATTAATTAAATGTGAATTATTTGGAAATTAATCCGGGTTAAAAATACTAACGAGATGCGAGTTGGTATTTGATTATGTGCATATATGATTATAAATGAATTTTGAATTATGAATTTTTTGTAAGATTAATATATGGCAAATTGGGAATTTTGTTGAGACGCGTGTGACCGCCGCGTCATGGTATATTATGTTAATTATAAAAGTGATTTTTATTTCTATTATCCGTATGGTCGTTTTGAGTGCGCCAACGCGTCCGGAAGGGTCGAGATAGTCAGAAAACACTAGTCGGGCGTATAGTTTGGGTCCCGGGTATTTTTAGGCCGTACCGGCAATATAAAGGGTATTTTGGTAATTTCGTATTTTTAGGAATTAAAAATGACGAAAATTAGAGATGTAAATCTGATGTGGATTAAACCCACTAAACCCACTAACCTACCCATATTAACCTAGAAGGCTACGTAGGTTATTAGAGAGTTTTCTAAGTTCCCCAAATCAAACCCTAGCCACCTTAAGCCACCATTGGAGAAGAAGCTTGGAGAGAAGAAATTCTGCAGAAAAGCTCTATCAAACCATCATCCAAACTCAGAGACAACCAAGGCAAGTGACTTTATTCCATTTAATTTTAGAGAATGTCCTTTCCATGTTAGAAATTGAAGAATTTTATTTGTTTTTGAAAGTTGAATGAAAACCCATGTTAATTGGATTTAGAACTTGAATATTGAGGACAAATTGCATGTAGAATTACATAGAGATGATTATTCTGGTATTAATGTATGTTGGTTGTAACAAAAATGGATTTAATTCGGGGATTTGATGATGATAAAGATCTAGGGTTCATGTTCTTATAAAAATTGAGGAAAAGTATAGAATCTTGTGATTTAATGATGTATAGGGTGCAATAAAGACTTAAAAGATGTTAGTTTATGACCTTAGCATGTTTTAGGATGATTAGAGAACTTAAAACATTGTTGGGACGAACTTTGGAGAAGATTTGAGGAGTAGAAATGGATGAAAAACGTAACTAAGAAAATCTGGGACGAATCTGGTAGGTCGTTAGAAGCCCCTACCCAGGTCGTTCGAACGAACTCATTCGAACGAGCTTCTAACGAGTTGACCAGTCACTGCTAACCAGAAGGGATTTCATTCGATATCTCGTTCGAACGAGATATCGTTAGAAGGTACAGTTCATTCGAACGAACTAGAATCTCGTTCGAACAGTCTCGTTCGAACGAGACTTCTAACGAGTCGACAGAGGAATCTCGTTCGAACAGTCTCGTTCGAACGAGACTTCTAACGAGTTGACAGTTTGGTCCTTTTTGGACTGTTTTGATTTTTGGAGTCCCGTAAACTTGTTCGAGGGTAGAGTTAACATTCCTTTGATGATGTATTGATGGATTTGGGACTTTTGGGTTATTAAGAGGAGTAAACTATATACGCAAGTTATATTATATGGACGGTTTGGGTTGAGACGTGAGTGTCTACTACTACGAGAGTAAGTTATGGTGCGTATAATAATAAACCGGAATAGTATAAATTGTAATAATTATAAGTTAGTACGAGAATACGATATGTACTACGATTAAACAACGGGATTACTAAGACGTGTATTTACTTAGTATTGGTATATGATTTGTGTGTATGACATACCTACCATACTTGATATCACGGGAGGTTTACGTTCGCTTAGGGCCCTCTAATCCTTGTGTTGCCCGGATTTATACTGGTTACCTTGATGAACATAGGTCATAGAAAGACTTATTGGTATATTAATAAGTCCGCTGATCGTGGGAGCGTAGGTATGTGCGTGACCCATGTGATGTGACTGTGTTCGCCTCCATTATTTGTGATGTTGTTATCTGTGAACTATTCCTGAGAGATTCGGAATATGTAATCCTTATGTACGTGATGTACAGGGATGGATAGCAGAGTATGTCTGCACCACAGCTTAGTTCTCGGGGTGCTTGTATTGTATATTTATGTTGTGATTAATATACACTTAGTTAATGGGAACCTTCAGGTTATTGTTGTGAATATAATTACGATATTATTTCGAGAAACATAACGAGTTAAATGATAGTTATATCTATTGCATATTGAACATCTGAGTTCACGTTAAACCCCTACTCAATTACGAGTGTTATAATGTTAATAGAACCGAGTAATAAGGGCAGGACCTATGATAGTCTAGCTAGATATGTTGTCACTTAGCTAGTAGCTTGCATCACTCTAGATGGATACTTACGTTAGGAGTGCACAGTTAGACGAGAGGTGAGAATATCATGTGAGTGCACGTCCTAACATGTACGTTGCATTTAATGTTTTAAATGTTTTTAAAGCACTTGCAGGTTTTTAAAATATAACTCCACATTTGGGCTCTGACCCGTTTGCTTTTCAAATCTATTTTTCTTTGTAAAACCATTTTAGGTGCCCAGCCACAAGGACACCATGCATAGGATACTCATTCAGGTGACGAGATGTAGCTGTTTGTGGAAGCTACAAGGATTTGCTTGTAGACGCCTCTATTCACTTGGATTCCAGCTTCATTATCTATCAGTTGTAGGGCATGTTTCCCATTTCTTTTAGAGTTACATTTACATTACAGTTTTCAGACTTTGGCATGTACTGTTTTAGTTTTCGGTTTACTTATTTCAGTTGTGGGATTGTAGTGAGGAGTTTTCCTCCAGACTTTATTTACGTTATGTGATGGTTATTCTAATTACTTCATTATGGTGAATGGTGTTATTATTCTTTATTACACTTGTTGCATGTTAATTAGACTTTAATTAAAATTTGGCCCTTACTTTTTAAATACTAGGTGGTTAGTAATCATTAAAATGTTTTCGACAGTGATGCTATTAACTGGACCAACTTGGCATTTTGAATTAATTTAATAAAGGAGTAACTACCCGGTATTTAATTAGTCGGGGTGTCACATGAATCCCAAGTGTATTCTGAAATCATCTGTCAGATAATATCACTCCGTAATAAAATATTGTACTATGTAATGATTATGAACCTAAATATTTTTTTACATGAAAAATATCATTTTTTGATGCAAAATAATGATGTAGTATAATAATAAATTAAATCATATTTACACGTGGACAAGTAATATTATATTTTTTATGGGGAAATTATTCACGCGGTATTCAGAAATCTCTGAATTGCAAAAAACTTTTGAAAACTCGAAAAATTACAATGTTTTAAAAATATATTTGGAAATTAATCAAAAAATATTGGGAAACCTATAAAGTACTGGAAAAGATTTAATATATCTCTCATCACTAGAACTAGTATTTACTAAATCTTAACTAAATGATACTAATAACTAGCAGATAAACCAGTTAAGAGACATAATACAAAAAATATTAACATTAAGTGAAATAAAGAACAAGGAGAGAAAGAGGGAGACCCAAATTTACTTGGTTCGACCCTACTTGGTGTCTACCTCCACAACCGAACATTTATATATTACTTTACTGGGTATTCGCCATAAAAATACACTAGTTACCAGCTCTTAACATTTTTCTATAATTGGGAAGCATAATGGTGTGTAAAAGTCTCATACCTCACACGAGGTTCATGTTTTGCTATTTATGGGTCGCTAGGGGTAATTGTAGAAAGGGACACATGTCTCACCTTTATAGAGTATGAGAGATCATGTTTTACAAGTTATGTGAGAGAATAATCACAAGTTAGTTATTGGCACATGTGGAAGAATATATGCATATCTTCTCTTGTTGGACATGTATTTGGCTGCTGAAGTCACCCATTCACGAGGTGCACGCTTTCCTAGACAATTTTAACTAAAAGAGTTATTTAGGTCTATCAGCTATAGGTCGAGCTGACCTGAATGATTTTCCTCAGCTCCTCTTGTATGATTTGTACCCAGGTTGGTATACCCGTTTTGCCAGGTGTTGATATTTGGTTGGTCCACAATCCCCACAATATTTGGGGTACAAAAATAGCCCCCAAGACTTTACTTCCATCTAGGTTATGTATCATATTTCTTTGAGAGTCGTACCTTCTAGGGATATACTCAGCGATTTTAGTGATTAAAGTTTTTACTACGACCTGTCCTTGGCTCGAACTGGTCTCCAGCCGAGCACACTGCCTTATGCAATTTGAGAATGCTTGGATGGGAGTCTACCACGTGTCAGTCATCGGTTGGAGGGACAAGTCATTATTACTGTGCATGCTGTTTCGAAAGTGCGCAAGCAATTTTTAACCGTCAAATGTTTCCCAAGGCAGATTTCCCCCAAAGTAATCATTACTTGTGTAAGAGGAAGATTTATAATTCTCATTATGTTTTTAAGTTTAGCTTATCTCGTTGCACCCCACTTCACCATCATGCACATTTTCAAGACTTCAAGTGGGCCCGTCAAAGAAAGTTTAAACACTTTCCTTATAAGGTTAGAGATTCTAAATTCCTTCTTTGGGAGACTTCTTGCACAAGAATTATAGTCCGAAATTATACTAATATCTTCCAGGAATGACTTTCTTGAGTCTCTCTTGAGTTCTACCTTCTATTTTCTCCTCTCTCTCAAGTCTAGGTATTTTAGAATGGGGAAATGGCTGCCCCTATCATCCACCATCCCTAATTATCCCCCTAATACCGAAATTATGCTTATTATTAAGTGTAAAATGATTTGAACGCCCATATATGGGTCCTAATTAGTCTAAAAAGGCCTCAAAACCCGATTACCACCCCCAAGTACATAATTTTGATTATTTCGACCCATATCGGATCATCCGTGCACTCGGAATCACCATCGTGGTCACTTAACATCATTTTTCCATTACATTCTCAATGGACCCCACACGCGCACTTCGAATGAGATACCGCTAAAACCTGTCGCTTTTTACTCACTTATGACGTAATATCATTTGATATTTTTTTTACTTATCACACTAGTAAATATATTTTCACATAAATACTAATCATTTTCTCGCTAATTAATATTTATTAAATTCTTGTTATTCTTTATTTCATATGAATTACGTGCATGCGTGTAATTTAAAATCCTAAAAAATAAATACTTAAAAATACAAAGTGTTACATACTTTCCCTGTATAAAGGAATTTCATCCTCGAAATTCGAATATACCTGGCATAAAGAGCTCGGGATATTTCTCTCGCATATCATCCTCCTGCTCCCACAACTCATCGACATTATGGTGCCCCCACTGAACACGAACTAAGGGACCCCAACTTTGACCGCATCTTACGCTCACTACGATACAAAATAGTAGTCGATCTCTCCTCATATGCGATGTTGGGCTGCAAGTCAATATCCTCCAGTGGAATGTGCCAATATTCCCTCTCACTCCTCTAGTACTTTTCAATGATGACACATGAAACACATCGTGAATTCGTTGCAGGTGCTCTGGCAGGGTGAGCCCATATGTAATTGGACCTATCCTCTCAATGATTAGGAAAGGCCCCATATACCCCGATGATAGATTTACCTTTTCCCCAAATCTCATAACTCCTTTCATAGGAGACACCCACAACAATACTCGATCACCCGCATACAACTTTATATACCTCCTATCAGCATCTACGTAACTCTTCTACCTGTCCTGAGCTATCCGTATACGACTCGATCTTGGCAAAAGTGTCGTAGATCATCTAAGGTCCAAGAAGCTAACTGTCCCCCACCTCTAACCAATAAGCGAGTGAATGACAAGGTCGGCCATACGATGCCTGAAAAGGCGCCATGCCGATTGTCAACTGGAAAAATTATTATACGCAAACTCTACCAGTGGAAGGTAATGCTCCCAACCTCCCCTGAAATCCGGTATACACATCATGAGCATATCCTTTAGCATATAATTAACCCTCTCATTCTACCAATTAATCTGCGGATGGTAAGTCATACTCAACCGCAATTCATTCCCTATCGCCTCCTAAAAACTCTGTTAAAATAGAACACAAAGATCTTGTCCTGGTCAAACACAACATTAATCGGTACCCCATATATCCTCACTATTTTGGCTATAAAGAGTTGTGCGTACTGTCCCATGATATAATTCGTCTGAATTGGAAATAGGTGGGACACCTTAGTTAGACACTCCATATTGACCCCTTTGTGATGTCGGTTGCCCCGTAATTATGCCCATCGATATAGTCCCCCATTTCCAGGAAGGAATCTCCAATATATGTTATATCTTGGTTGGCCTATGATGGTATACCTTTACTAACTGAAAAGTGGCACAGTCCGAGACAAACTCGACAATGTCCAACTTTATTCCAGCCCACCAGTACTACCTGCGCATGCCCAGGTACATCTTATCCCCACTGAGATATACAGCAAATCACGACCCATGAGACTCTGTCATAACAATATTTCACAAGTCCCCATCCTCCGGAATTATAAGGCTCCCATTGAAGCGGAATAAGCTTCCCTCTGAACTGATCGAGTAAGACTCTGCCCCCTGTCAATAACTGATGTACCATGTCCTAAAAAAATGATTTGAGAACTATGCCTTCATAACTCGCATAACAATATCGGGTGTGATAGTTAACACTAACATATATGCCCTGGAAACTGCATCATCCTACCAAAGCTCTCTTCACTTCGCTTTTAAAACAATTTCAAACTCCCCCATATGCCGTTGGGTCAACACTTATACTACCACGTTAGCGTTCTCCGAGTGGTACTGAATGTTACACTGATAGTCCTCTGTGAACTTTAACCATCTACTCTGTCACATATTAAGATCCTTCTGAGTGAACAGATACTGAAGTGACTTATGATCCGTGAATAGACTAAATTTTTCCCTAGGAGATAGTGCCTCCAAATCCTTAAGGTAAAAACTACCACAGCTATCTCTAGATTGCGCGTGGGTTAGTTCCTCTCATGGGGATTAAGCTTATGAGAAGCATAATATATAGTTCGGTCCTCCTGCTATAGCACACCTCCAAGTACCTATAAGGATGCATCGATAAATACAAAGTACTCCACTCCTCCCCTAGGCAGTGCGAACACTGGTTCTGAAGTCAACTTGTATTTTAACTCATCAAAAGCTAACTGAAAATAATCATCCTAAATAAACAAAACCCCCTTGCAAGTTAGATTCATCAAGAACCTACAATCTTTGAGAAGCCCTTAATAAAATCGTGATAAGACCCTACAAATCCCAAGAAGCTATGGATCATTATCGGTGTCATGGGAATACCCCACTCCCTCACTGCTGCAACCTTACTCGATTTCGCTAAAATACCTCTGTCAGACGCAATATGACCCAAGAACTGCACCTCATGCAACCATAACCAACACTTATCAAACTTGGCATACAATTGATGGTCTCATAACGTCTGTAGAACCATGCACAAATGCTCTGTATGCTCGCTCTCAGTTTGAGAATAGACCAGACTATTATCTATAAATACAATCATGAACTGGTTCAAAAAGTCTCTGAACACCCTATTCATGAGATCCATGAATATTGTTGGAGCATTGGTTAGCCCAAACGGCATAACCCTAAACTCATATGACCCAAACCACATCAGGAATGAGGTCTTAGGGACATCCTTCTCCCTAACACATAACTGGTGATAACCCGATTTGAAGTCTATCTTTGATGAGTAAAATGCTCCTCTAAATTGGTCAAATAATTCATCGATTCGAGGCCACCGGTAATTATTCTGAATTATGACCTTATTCAACTCTCGATAATCGATACATGGTCTGAGCGAACCATCCTTTTTCTTCACAAATAACACTAGAGAACCACACAACGATGTACTTCGTCGAATCAATCCCTGCCCTAGGAGCTGCTGAATCTAATCCCTCAATTCCTAAATCTCTAATAGGTCCATGTGATATGATGCACGTGCAATTGTCTTAGTTCCAGGTGTTAAATCGATAACGAACTCAATCTTCCAACTCGGTAGAAAAGTCGATATCTCCTAAAACACATCTGAAAACTCTCTAACCATTGGGATCGATTCTAATGGTTTGACCAACTCCTGCTATGTCTCTTCCTATATATAATACATGTGCATGCTCGACCCTCCCTCGAGTAGACATATCACCACCAAAACATCTCCTTCCCTGGAATGGAAAATACGATGGTTCTGTTAAAACAATCCACCAATGGCCTATACCCTGCCAACCAGTACATACCCAGAATGACGTCATACCTAGTTATTTTAATACGAGTAAGTCGGGTGCTAAACACAATTTCCCCACATCTATATCCACTCCTCTACAATTGGAGGGAATGAGGACCCAAAGGTGAATCGACACACATAACAATACTATCGACTATATTCAATAAGTCGGCCGCGTGTGCAAATCTAGTAGCAATGAAAGAATATGATGCCCCCGTATCAAATAATACCTGACCCATATGACCATGGATAGAAAACGTACCCTCTACAGCTAGTGGGGATTGTAGAAATTGTGGAATCATCACATTATGGACATTGTAGACATGCCTATACTATAACTCTCCCTACTGTAATGGGACTGTCGGAGTTAGTGGTGCTATAGGTGGTAACTGTGCTTGCTTCCCCTACTGGGCACCTTGCTGTTGCTCCCTTACTCATTGTGGGAAGCTCTTTTCATATATCCTGACTCCCCAAAACTAAGGCAATGACTTGTAATATCCCCCTGGCCCTAGCCCTGGCCCTGCTAGCCATGTCGGGGATGCCCTGGTCACTGTCCCTGGTGGCCTCAGCCCTATTGGCCACCCTCATTATTCCCTTGGGCCTAAGGAACACGCTGCTACGCTTAGCCCCTGCCTAAACCCACTGTCACCTGATCTAAATCCCCTTGATCGAAATCTCTTAGCTAGATCCTCCTATTGGGTATCCTGCTCGTGCTTTCTAACAGACTTCTAGTACGGTGCCCTACTAGTTAGGGGTGTGCAGAATCCAAACCAAACTGATTAAACCGATTGATCTAATCCATTCCAATCCAATCAAACTACAAAACTGATCTTAATTGGATTGGATTTTGATTTTCAAAAACCGATTTAATTGGATCATTTTCGGTTCTTGGTTAAAAAATCGATTAAAAAACCGAACCGATCCAATTAAAATGAATGTGGTTAAAAAAATACCCAATACCCTACCCGATTTAATACCCCCTAATATATATACTGTTATTAAAAATATATACTGAAATAAAAAAAAATGGATTGAATTAGATTATAGGATCTAATTAAATCAGTTAAATGGAGTGGATTGGATCCAAATCCAATCCAACTATGAAAAAAAGGGACCCAAATCAGATACTCGAAACCTATTAAAAAAAATGATTGGATTGGATTAAATTTTAACTCAGTGTTGATTTGGATTGGATTGTAAAATTTAAAAACTGATTTTAATTGGATTGGATTCGATTTGATCCAAATAGGTCGGTTTCTAACTGATCCACACCCCTACTACTAGCATCATTACTTCCCGTATTTCCCGACTAGCTAAACTCTCATGCTCTCTTCACACTCTTCACATGGAAGCGGTGGTCCTGACGGTGAAGTAGTGCAGCATTGATGACCTCAGTATACGTTTTTAATGCCAGATTACCAACAAGTGTTATTGTATCCTCCAATTAATTCCATTCATAAATTTCAGCATCCTTTTCTCTTAAGTGTTCACCTCGTCAGGAACAAATTCTGGCAGATGGATGAACTTTTCCTCGTACTCGACCACCTTCTGACCCTCATGTGCTACATCAATGAACCTACTCCGCATCTCAATTTAATCGTGCATGGAAAGAATTTGCGATTGAACTGCACCCAAAACTCTATTATAGTCATCATGTCCCTCTCCTCAGACGTCGTGGTTGACTCCCACAACTGTAATGACATTCCCACTAACTTGAGCATAGCCAAAATTTATTTTCGAGTGTCGCTGCAATCTACCATGCGGAGATGTCATTGTATTGTAATACCCCGTATTTTAATGACTTTTAAAATGAGATAACTTAAAAGTAAATGAGTTAACTTAGTGTGGATTACTTGGAATTATTTATGTGAAAATAATTTGAATTAACCCCGATTGAATATTACTAGAATAAAGTAATATGTGATTGATATTAAATATTACTTAGTGATTGAAAGTAATATATGCTTACGAGTTTATAAAAATTATCGGGATTTATAAATACGATAATTACGATAATTAAGTCGGGACGCACGTGTGAGTCGTGTCGGGACTATAATTAAATTGAATGAAAAGTAAATTATTTTTATGCCATCCAAATGGTTGTTTCGAGTATGCCAAAGTGTCCGGAGGGGTTTAAATAGTCAAAAAAGTCTACCCGGGGTTTTGATTTGAGTCTTGGGTCAATTTGCAACCGAATAAACACCCCAAAATGGTATTTTGGTCATTTTACTTGGGAGATGAATAGTACTTACGAAATTTGGGTATTTTTATATAAGTTAAAAGATATGTTAGCCAAAGTTTTATTCCCCAAAAACTCTAAGAGACATCCATTGAGAAAGGGAAAGATTTGTCTAGGAGAGGATGGGTTGTTCTAGAAAATCAAGGGACAAAGGCACCTTGCACAACTATCGCCCTCATCGGAGAGTGATCGAAAAAGAGAGGAACACCATAGAATCATATATCCCAAAGGTTCAGACCTATGAAATGAAAGGCAAGTGTTTCAACTCTTTCAATCTATAGCATGTATGTTGTCCATGGTAGAGAGAAAAAGATTTTTTTTTAAGTTTTATAAATCAAAGATGAATTTTAATGATTTTGATTTAATCCTTGAAATGGAAGCCATGTTGGATTAATTCCTTGTTCATATTAGAATTAACCTCACGAAACTTGAGTTTATTTGATGAAGAAATTTGGGGTTTATACGTGTTCTTGAGTAGGAATAATAAAATGTAGATTTTCTAAATTAAAATGGGATTATCACGATTAATCAAATTTCCATGATGATTTTTTATATGATTTGATGTTATAAATCATGTACATGCTTGGGTATATCATTTGGGATGAATTATAAGGAGTTTGGGATCATTTGCTAGAGGTTTTCAGGATGAATTATGTTACAATCCGTAGGTAGAAATATGTAGAAAAAGGACAAAATTTGTGTGATAATATTAGGAGCATTTTAAGCGAAAATTGGTAGTGGGCACACTAGTTTTTGTATAAAATCACGTTCTGCACAACTTTTTAGTTTTAAGTTTTTTCAGAATCAAAGTAGAAAAGCCTCAAATTATAATTTTATATTTCTGGGCAGATTGTAACTTTATCGAGAAAAAGGATTATTGGGAATTAAAATATAATCCGAGATTGTTATAATGAGTATGGGTTTTGAACCAATATGTATGGGTTGAAGGTAGCTACTGGAATAATTAATTAAATCCTTTCGATTAATAAGACATGTTAGGAGTAATGGATAATGTGAATAAAGTGTGAACTATTAGTTTATGGGATAAACTAGAAATATACTACATGTGAGATTTGTATATGGGATGAGAGCATACCCATTTATTTATATATATACATAGGTGGAGTGAGTACCTATAATATTATTGAGGTTTAAAATACCATGATACGTAGGATATTCGAGATATAAATATACTACATATGAGACTTGTAATAAGGGATGTGCTTATGCCCTATTGTTGATATATATATATATATATATATATATATATATATATATATATATATATATATATATATATATATATATATATATATATATATATATATATATATATATATATGCATACGTTTAGTGTATACCTATATGACGATTTGTGTGTATGAGATACCTAGCCTACTTGCTATCATGGGAGGTCTTCGCGTCGGGACAATCATATCTTGATGAGACTTAGGGGGAATTTTTTACTTATACCTCATAACATAAAATCTAGGTACGGGCTATCTGTGAGAATGATAGTGTTGACGATCATATGGATGCGTAGGTATGTGCGTATCCCATAGGCTTGGAACTATTTTCGCCTCCAATATGTGTGTTTTGTATTTATGGTTCGAGTGAGAAACTGAACCAATAGTCCTTTATTTAGTACGTGAGGTACTGGGACATGATAGCAGAGTATGCATGCACCGCAGCTGAGTCTCGGGGTGCAATATTGTATATATATAATATAGTGAATGTATATATATATAATTGTGATATTATCTACTGTGTGAATTAAGTAGACATGTCTGTGTGATATTATCTACTTGTGATACTAGTGAAATCTGAAATAAATTAAGTTGGTGAACACTTAATTATATTAAATTAAAAAAGTGCTTATCCATGTTAAAGAGAAATTGGACATATATGTATTACTTATATTGAGAGAGAAATACGTGGGAATGATATTGGGCTATGTTTAGATGTTAGACTGAAAAGAACTAGTTAGCATGGGAATAGTAACTAGTATGGTTTGAAGGTACGTTAGGCGTGCACACTAGATTAAAGGTGAGAATATCAAGAGATAGTTATGTCTCGATTATTGGGAAGAGTTTCCAGAAGGCCATGAGTATGAGATGCGAATGTATACGGCTTAACACACCCACAAATGGACAAACATACTGAGAATTCTAGTTACATATTGGGGGATGTGCTGTATTTTCGATTATGGGAAGATTTAGTGACATATTTGGAGTTCGTGTACAGTAAGGCCTCTCAGATCATTTACGGTATGGCTCTATTTGAGGCGTTATATAGAAGATTTTGTCGTCCTTTTACTTATGGGCTAGAGGTGGAGGATAATGAGCTACTCGGGCCAGAGGGATTTAGGGTCCGTAAGCTAGAATTGAAATGATTTGGTGTTACATTTTTGCATGTTGGAAATAGGGAAATTGGCATCGAGATATGTGGACCTTTTCCTATTATTGTTAAGATTGGGCTGGTAGCTTACATGCTTGGGTTCCATATTCCTTTGTCGAGGCAGTATTGCGGAAATTTGTTGGCATTTATAGTATATATTGTGTGTAAAATATATACCGTACAAACAAGAATAAACTACTGATATGACATAGTAGTAAGACGAGTTAGTATATATCTAAAGACTTATTAATCTAATATAATGCAAATAGTAGGAGGATAGATAGTGATTATCAAAAACTAAAATTTAAGTAGTGAAACTTAAATGGTAAGGCTTGGAATATAACATTAGTGAGGTGTTCATTATTAGGGGTATTCGGTAATGTACTGTATGGGCGGTACGACTGAGGTTACATGAGATGTGAGATTAATACCCAGAGTTGTCCTTACCAGATATGCCCTAATTTCCAAATTTCAGGATGAAATTCCGTTATAAGGGGGAGTATGTAATACCCTGCATTTTAATGACTTTCAAAATGAGACAGATTAAAAGTAAATGGATTAAATCAATGGGGATTAATTGGAATTATTTATATGAAAATAATTGGAATTAATTCGGATTGAATATTACTAGAATAAAGTAATATGTGATTGATATTAAATATTACTTAGTGATTAAAAGTAATATATGATTATGACTTTATAAAAATTATCGGGATTTATAAATATGACAATTACGATAATTAAGTCGGTCCGAGCGTGTGAGTCGTGTCGGGACTATAATTGAATGAAATGAAAATTAAATTATTTTTATGACATCCGAATGGTCGTTTCGAGTGATCCAAAGGGTCCGGAGGGGCTTAAATAGTTAGAAAAGTCTCCCCGGAGTTTTGATTTGGGTCTCGGGTCAATTTGCAACCGAATACACCCCCCAAAATGGTATTTTGGTCATTTTATTTGGGAGATGAATAGTAATTACGAAATTTGGGTATTTTTATATAAGTTAATAGATATGTTGGCCAAAGATTTATTCACCAAAACTGAAGTGACATCCATTGAGGAAAGGGAAAGAATTCTCTAGGAGAGGAAGGGTTGTTCTAGGAAAATCAAGGGACAAAGGCACCTTGCACCACCACCGTCGCCACCGGAGAGCGATCGAAAAAGAGCGGAACACCATACCATCATCTTCCCCAAAGGTTCAGACCTACGAAATCAATGGCAAGTGTTTTAACTCTTGCAATCTATAGCATGTATATTGTCCATGCCAGAGAGTAATCAAAGATGAATTTTGATGATTTTGATTTAATCCTTAAAACGAAAACCATGTAGGATTAATCCCTTGTTGATATTAGAATTAACATCACGAAACTTGGGTTTATATGATGAAGAAATTTGGGGTTTATACGTGTTCTTGAGTATGAATGATAAAATGGAGATTTTTTGAATTAAAATGGGATTAGCATGATTAATCGAAATTCCATGATGATTTTTTATATGATTTGATGTTATAAATCATGTAAATACTTGGGTATATCATTTGGGATGAATTATAAGGAGTTTGTGATCATTTGGTAGAGTTTTTCAGGATGAATTATGATACAACACGTAGGTAGAAATATGTAGAAAAAGGACAAACATTGTATGATAATTTTAAGACTATTTTATGCGAAAAATAGTAGTGTGCTCTAGAGTTCTTGTATGAAATCACATTCTGCACAACTTTGTAACTTTATGTTTTTTCAGAACCAAAGCAGAAAAACCTCATATTGTAATTTTATATTTCTGAGCAGATTGTAACTTTATCGAGAAAAAAGATTATTGGGAATTAAAATATAATCTGGGCTTGTTATAATGAGTCTGGGTTTCGAATCAATAAGTATGGGTTGAAGGTAGCTACTGGAATAATTAATTGTGACACCTCGCCTAATTAAATACCGGGCGATCACTCCTTTATTAAATTAAAATCAAGGTGAACAGTTGGTTCATTCTTAGCATCACTGTCGAAAAATACTTTTTCAATTTAAACACCCTAAATAATTAAGCTAAGTGTCAAAACCATTTTAGAATTTACTTTCCAAATTTTATTTTATATAAACCATCATTTAAAACTTTGCGTAATACACAATTTAATAGTCACACCACAACTATCCTGGAACATACAATCCAAGTAATCAAACATTCAACTATTTGAATCCAACATTTAATACTTTAAATGAAAACATCCTGGCAATAATAAATCCCAAAGTGCAAGTACTGGAAATAAATGGATTATAATATCCAATAAAATAACTGAATAATGGAAAGGGCGACACGAGCCCAACTGAAATAAATAGTACTAAGAGTGGAATCAAATGAATGAGGTCGTCTAAGCAAGAGGCCTGCAACTCCCACCTAAGTTGCAGCACGTTCCTTCCAAAGGATCCTATGCAAGACGCCCCTGTGGCTGGGCACCTGTAATATATACATATATATACAAGAGAGAGAGGAGAAATAGAGACGGGTCAGAGCCCGATAGTGTAAATGATTTAAAATTTGTTAGCAAGTATTTAAAATGTTTACAGGCCAATGCAACAACATATTAGTGAGACACTCTCTTGAGAAATTCTCACCTCTCTTCTAATGTGCACACCTATCGCACTAACCTTCCCAACGGTTTAACTCATCTTATCTTAGGTTACTCGTAAGGTTTAAACTAAACAATTCAACTGCTTAAGAAGTAAATTTCATTTAGTGACAAAGCTCTCATTTTTGACTTTATTTATTAATAAAGTTTTCTAGAAATATAGTATACTTTCGAAACAGGTATTTCTCAATTGAAATCATTACTCATCTCTTACTTACCATAAACACAGTAGGAAATTCTAAATTTCAGAAATTCATATATATATATATATATATTAAATACTCGCATAATATATATATTCTATCAGCACCCCACATAAAAATTATGGTGCGGGCATACTCTGCTATCCAATCCCCGTATCACTCGTACTAAGGGAAATACAAGTTCGGAATCACTCTCGAACTGTATTAAACAAAACACAAACAATATTGAGGCGAAGCATAGTTTCCAAGTCTCTAAGAGGTCAATACATACCCTCACGTCTCTTAGGATCGTCTGACCATCGATTAGATAGCCTGTACCAAGGATATCTATCTTCTAGGGTACGAGTCAATATCCCCCATAAAGGCACATCGAGATAAGATTGTCCCAGCGCGGTAACCTCAGGGATAGCAAGTAGCGCGGACATGATTTCACACGTATATAGTATATGCATAAACACTGTCATATAAATATACTACTATTACCATATCTCTTTAGGTAACTTTCATCACCCATAATATAATATTTATCTTTATTACTCAATCTTTAGTTATCACGTATAACGGTTCGTCTCTTACTTTAATTCAGGGATTAATCCAACGTACTACGTAACACTCATGGACTCTATCCTCCCGAGTGTAGAATTCAGTAGGTACTCATCTATTTTCCAATGTAGCTATTTTACGCGTCTCTCCCTTTAATACACAACCCCATCATCCCTTATGTGTAAGCATCCCAAAAATGTAAATTTCTTCTTAGATTAAAGGTCTCATAGTTGTTAACAAGTCCTACTGGTCTCCTTTATCTTCCAAAGTATTTTAATAAGGATGCTGAAATATTTCTACTCATTTAATTTGAATTTAACTATTTTCAAAGGGGAAATGTGAGTCTGCCAGAAGGGGTCGATCGATCGAGGGCAGGGGCTCCATCGATCGATGCGTCAATCGATCGACACTCCTGGTTCGATCGATCGATCAAACAGGTATGCGAATTCTGCAGATTAACAGTTACGGGTTTCATAATCTAACCTCAATCAAATCCAGATTTTTCATACCCAGACTCCCTAAAATTCGTACTACAACCAGTATGAACCCATATTATACATCTTCAACGTAAAGCATGCAATTTTCCATCAATAACCATAGATTAATAGGTCAAAACTCATATAAATCTCAAGAACCCTAGAATTTCTTTAACATGGTTCTAATCAGTCTTTTTCCAGAAATTTCTACTCCTAATTCATCATAAATTCGTGGTTAAGCCTCTATATGTGAAGGGGTTTCCAGATTATCATTCAAATCATTACTACATGCGATTTTCCTATCTCCAACAATGGATTTTCTTCTACCAAACTCATCCTAATCACCCTAGACTAACATGAACAATGCATTAACGAAAATAAGCAAGATAAATACTTTCCTGGAGATTTCAAAGTTCTGATTTGATGACAAATTTGGTGTGGTTGCGTTCCCCGTCGCGCGATCTACACGTTGGTGGTGGTGGCGGTGCAACCGGATGAATTTTCGGTCTAGAATTTGCTTTGAAAGCTCTCTCCTTTCCCCTCCTATGGCCGTCACTTGTCTTTGGTTGTGTTAACCCTAGAAGGCAATCTTAGACATCTGATATAACCCTTGAAATTTCGTAGGTTTAATTACCCAAAATTACAAAATGTCCAAAATGCCCTCCCGGGGTACTAATTAAGCCTAAAAACTCCCCGAGACCCAAACTAAACTCCCGGGTACACTTTTCTAACTATCTCGACCCTTCCGGACACGTTAGCGCACTCAAAACGACCATACGGATAACTTAAAAATATTTCACTTTTATTAATCAACATTTATTCTCGACGTGACACAAGCGCGTCCCGACTTAAATTTTCATAATTGCCATTTTATTCACACGTGACAATTTTATAAAAATTAAATCTCATAAATTACTATACTCATCCAGTAATATTCAACAAATAACATATTCCAATAATTACTAACTCCCGTCACGCTAGTAAATATTTAAAACAACATTCCGGATTAAAATTAAATTAATGTATCTCAATTAAATTTAATAAATCCCTAAATTTAAAATCCATAAAAATACGGGGTATTACATACTTCGCCCTAATAACGAAATTTTGTCCAGAAATTCGGAAAATAAGGCATACCTAGTAGAACAATTCTTGATATCTTTCCATTACGCGAACTATCTAAAAGTAGGGCGTTTAAGCACTATAGCACAAGCCTCATAGTAAGCTTGATTAACATTCTTATTGGAGACACTTCACATGGTGCTCCTAACAGACAACATTCGCATAGGTCGCGCCTATACATTATAAGTTTCCATTATCTTACTATCATTGGGAGGCCACACCTCATTACATGGCAGCTACTCGGATTTATCTATATACAAAACTCCCCTTCTGAGAAAAACCATACAAACATCTGACCACTCTTGTTCGCCTAAAACATTCGTGAAATTCCACCATAGTCATCGGAGTATTCCCGACCGATCCAAAATTCTGAGTATCCACTCACCTCCAAAACCTTAATAAGAACCTCATACGCGATTAACAGGTACGAGTGACTTTTCAGAGCACTCCTGAAAATACCGTACAAAGATTCCAAAATTTCCTTCACGTGGTTCCACTAATTTCTAATCACCGTGCGCCTATTCCCTAGCTAGGGGTGATACATCCTTCTCGGAATGAAATCTTCCCTTCGCTGGTTCCTGAAATCCCATACCAAAGGTGGGATTCACAAATCTCATCCCGATTCAAAAATTATTACTGTGTTGTACCATGTACTGGCGCGATCCTTCCTTTCAAAGGAAGTATGGGGCATACTAGTTGATATTGTAAACCACCCCAAGGGAATACCAATCACTTCCTTCTCGGTGACTTAAATCACATGTTTGAATGAACCCTTGATTGTGTTTTGAGGATGGTAACCCATTTAAGGACTTTACCATCTTTACCGACCTCTTCCAATTTCAGGAATTGTCGATAACCACAAAAGTCTCTGGTTGATTCTCCTCTTCCGATAGAACCTTACCTATAGGCGGTGCATGTAGAGACTATTCACTACGTCCCGCTAAACATTGATCTTTCCCTGAAATATCACACGTTAAGTGACACGTAATACTCCCCTTCCTTCCTTGGTGAATGCCGAAAGTTTCGACCCATGCTCTTTCCTCCACGAAGCGCACGTCTGATTCTTTTACACCATACTAACATCATCACTCTTTGCATGCGCAAGTTCGCTCTCACACTTGACTAATAAAAACTCCGCTCTGAGTGTTCATCATAATAATTAAATTCTACTTTATTCAAGGAATACCCCTTCTTAAATGGCTTCCCACAGCCTTCCAATCAAATTAGGGCGTGCTATTCTAATTGCATACTTATGTATGAATTATCGCCCCTCATGTGACATTTAATCCACTCTATCACTTCCACTTCGTTATGCTAGTCCCACAAACATATATTCCACACCTCCATTCCCACGTCCCCCTCAATTCGGACGATTCGATTATCAGATAACCAAGATGCCCACATTTTTGCAACACCCCGACCGCTCTGGGAGAGCGAACGGCGTGCTACTCATCTGTAGAACTAACTAAATCCAACAAGATATAAGGAATAGGGCATTCAAATTTCATGACAACAAAAGGGGAACAACAAATTTCTAACTTCTTCAGATAAGTACAATAGTTTTCCCAAAATAGGTACAACAACCAAAATAAATCACAAACTCTCTCTTCATAAAAATAATTACAAGTCATCTCTTTCTTTATTCACCTTGTGTTCTGAACGCGATTACGACGTTTGGGTACTCTCAATCACCCTAGAAAACAAAATTTTTAAATCCTCCTTATCATCGTTCCACCCCTCAACTCGTGGTGATAACTTTCAATGTTTTCTTACCACAAAATCCGGCTCCAGTGGTTTTAAAACAAAATTCAACTTCCAATTTACATACATAATTACTTGATCCTATTTCGATTGGGGTACCGAACTCATGGAATAGTGACCAAACGTCTCCCTATTTCCAACCTTACGCTAAGTTTCATGCGTGGGATGTCTCGCAAAGCGAAATCCAAACAAGGAACCCTCCCGATACACTACTACCTAGCATTGTCGGATATCGAAATCCGTTAGGTCCTCCGTCCATAGCATATACCCCTTTATTCCGTCCCTTGACGGAAAAGTTACAATTCCTCCCGTAATTACACTTAACAAAGAATATTTCACCAATTGCACTATCGTTCAGTATTATTTGATGGTAATTGCATTCCATAAACCTCGAATACATACTATCGTAATTCTCGGAATTCCTCTCCCTAATAATAGGGGTATAACTCTTAACTCCCACATCTCTAAAGGATAGATATAACAATGCACTCTTCCTATTACCAAGTCCTGAGTGCTCAACATAATACTGGATTAAATCTTTTCTCTCAACGATAAACCCGACACACACTGAATCATAATGACAAAGTCTATACATACATCGGCATCGAATATCTCAAGCCCACTATCCCCTTCGAAGTCTCTAGGATAGATAATATAGGTGCGAATTAGACCTTCTTTCAGGTGAAACCTCGCCAGAACGAAAATAAAACATGCTGCACTAATATAATCACTCCAATAGCTTAACAATAAATGCCCACTATTGTATTAACCATTCTATAATGTTTTAACAAAGATAATATCATACTCGCGTATCGCATCACTACAACGAGTAACCAAAAAAAAAATTTACATAACACTGTTAATATACTCATTCATCCTCCGCTGATAGCACTAAATAAGAATTCCCCTAGGCTAGGGAAAAATATTCACATAAAAAATGACTTTTATAATTACACGCATTAAACTCGTCTCACATGCTAATCTAGCAATAGACAGAATATGGTGACTCGCTCGTGTCACATAAACACGCCGCATCCTCTGAGGATACAATTTATACTTCTACCTTGGCAATCGTCTTGACTGCACAAATGGTTTCCGGACGTAACACGTCTGCCCAAACCAAAACAAAATTATTTTAATCGTCGTCCTTTACTAGGAACCGTATTCATGTCCTTTTACTCACTTCGAAACATATTATCGCGAGCGATCTCACTCCCCACAAAAATACTTCAACATATAATCCACTTACTACCTGTCCTACTAACCAAGTTAGGATTGTCTTTCTGTCGGACTTTTAGTAAACTCGATTCCTGCTGGTTACCCTGGTTATTCCCTTAGCCTTTTAGGGCCTAAAGAACATGTCACTATCTATAATAGTCTTTACTAAATTTACCATCGCTTTGTAAGAATTCAACTATCCGAATCATTTAAATGGGTCCCCTGATGTGTATCCACATCCCTTTGTGGTCCTACACCACCACCGTTGTATTCAGTCTTATTCTCGACTAAATTCTTCGATTCCTTTAACTTCCCCCCACAAAGAAACGTTATCATCTATGTTGACGAAATATGACATTGTCAACCTCTGAATCGATTGTCCATCAGAATTTCCTCCTTGAGTGTTATCAACTATTATTACGTGTTGGTCTCCCACTTGGAGTCATTTCCTCCACTTGTATCTACGTCTCCCGATACAAAATTCGCTAATGGTTAAGATTCATATTCACCAATGGGCTTCTATCACGTCCTCCTGTGATGAGTTTAGGAAAAATTTCACTTCTAATCCTGAACATGTGATGAAGGAACATACGGCCAACACTGTGCCTAAGGTTCTCCTTTAGACATAGCATTCCACTTCTAAATTGGTGGTCAACTCCCATCATTATAACTTCATACCGAAAGCCAAGAAAATTTTCTCTAAATCTTCACTTTCAGTTAGCCACACTCCATCCTATATCTACACCTTTGGATACTTTACCTCCTTTGGTAAACACACACAATTCCCGCATTTCTAGAATTTCCACAGACAGTCCTCTACCCGTTTGTAACACGTTGGGTAAGTTTACTCTCTCACCTCATTCGATCATAGCAGCACTTGGAAATCATTGTTGCGCCTTAGTCGCCTTTCTAGTCATGGCTTCTCGTGCCCAAATGGAGGTGACCTCGACTACGGTTATCTTCCTCGAATATATTTTAACACCTCAGCTAAGCCCTGCCTCCTGATGTCCGCTTAACGGTCCTCTTCTGACATCCGTTATAGCATGAGATACATCTGTTATAGCAGGAGAACGGAATCTCATTAAATAAATAGACAATCCTAAACATAGGGCTCTATATCAAACAAAGCAACACTGAAATCATAATAAGCCGTACAGATCCTAAAGACACTAGAACCTGATGCTCTGATACCACCTGTGACACACCGCCTAATTAAATACCGGGCGATCACTCCTTTATTAAATTACAATCAAGGTGAACAGTTGGTTCATTCTTAGCATCACTGTCGAAAAATACTTTTTCCAATTTAAACACCCTAAATAATTAAGCTAAGTGTCAAAACCATTTTAGACTTTACTTTCCAAATTTTATTTTATATAAACCAATATTTAAAACTTTGCATAATACACAATTTAATAGTCACACCACAACTATCCTGGAACATACAATCCAAGTAATCAAACATTCAACTATTTGAATCCAACATTTAATACTTTAAATGAAAACATCCTGGCAATAATAAATCCCAAAGTGCAAGTACTGGAAATAAATGGATTATAATATCCAATAAAACAATTGAATAATGGAAAGGGCGACACGAGCCCAACTGAAATAAATAGTACTAAGAGTGGAATCAAATGAATGAGGTCATCTAAGCAAGAGGCCTCCAACTCCCACCTAAGCTGCAGCACGTTCCTTCCAAAGGATCCTATGCAAGATGCCCCCGTGGCTGGGCACCTTTAATATATACATATATATACAAGAGAGAGAGGAGAAATAGAGACGGGTCAGAGCCCGATAGTGTAAATGATTTAAAATTTGTTTAGTAAGTATTTAAAATGTTTACAGGCCAATGCAACAACATATTAGTGCGACACTCTCTTGAGAAATTCTCACCTCTCTTCTAATGTGCACACATATCGCACTAACCTTCCCAACGGTTTAACTCATCTTATCTTAGGTTAATCTTAAGGTTTAAACTAAACAATTCAACTGCTTAAGAAGTAAATTTCATTTAGTGACAAAGCTCTCATTTTTGACTTTATTTATTAATAAAGTTTTCCAGAAATATAGTATACTTTCGAAACAGGTATTTCTCAATTGAAATCATTACTCATCTCTTACCATAAACACAGTAGGAAATTCTAAATTTCAGAAATTCATATATATATATATATATATATATATATATATATATATATATATATATATATATATATATATATATATATTAAATACTCGCATAATATATATATTCTATCAGCACCCCACATAAAAATTATGGTGCGGGCATACTTTGCTATCCAATCCCCGTATCACTCGTACTAAGGGAAATATAAGTTCAGAATCACTCTCGAACAGTATTAAACAAAACACAAACAATATTGAGGCGAAGCATAGTTTCCAAGTCTCTAAGAGGTCAGTACATACCCTCACGTCTCTTAGGACCGTTTGACCATCGATCAGATAGCCTGTACCAAGGATATCTATCTTCTAGGGTACGAGTCAATATCCCCCATAAAGGCACATCGAGATAAGATTGTCCCAGCACGGTAATTTCAGGGATAGCAAGTAGAGCGGACATGATTTCACATGTATATAGTATATGCATAAACATTGTCTATATCAAACAAAGCAACACTGAAATCATAATAAGCCGTACAGATCCTAAAGACACTAGAACCTGATGCTCTGATACCACCTGTGACACACCGCCTAATTAAATACCGGGCGATCACTCCTTTATTAAATTACAATCAAGGTGAACAGTTGGTTCATTCTTAGCATCACTGTCGAAAAATACTTTTTCCAATTTAAACACCCTAAATAATTAAGCTAAGTGTCAAAACCATTTTAGACTTTACTTTCCAAATTTTATTTTATATAAACCAATATTTAAAACTTTGCATAATACACAATTTAATAGTCACACCACAACTATCCTGGAACATACAATCCAAGTAATCAAACATTCAACTATTTGAATCCAACATTTAATACTTTAAATGAAAACATCCTGGCAATAATAAATCCCAAAGTGCAAGTACTGGAAATAAATGGATTATAATATCCAATAAAACAATTGAATAATGGAAAGGGCGACATGAGCCCAACTGAAATAAATAGTACTAAGAGTGTAATCAAATGAATGAGGTCATCTAAGCAAGAGGCCTCCAACTCCCACCTAAGCTGCAGCACGTTCCTTCCAAAGGATCCTATGCAAGACGCCCCCGTGGCTGGGCACCTGTAATATATACATATATATACAAGAGAGAGAGGAGAAATAGAGACGGGTCAGAGCCCGATAGTGTAAATGATTAAAAATTTGTTTAGTAAGTATTTAAAATGTTTACAGGCCAATGCAACAACATATTAGTGCGACACTCTCTTGAGAAATTCTCACCTCTCTTCTAATGTGCACACCTATCGCACTAACCTTCCCAACGGTTTAACTCATCTTATCTTAGGTTAATCGTAAGGTTTAAACTAAACAATTCAACTGCTTAAGAAGTAAATTTCATTTAGTGACAAAGCTCTCATTTTTGACTTTATTTATTAATAAAGTTTTCCAGAAATATAGTATACTTTCGAAACAGGTATTTCTCAATTGAAATCATTACTCATCTCTTACCATAAACACAGTAGGAAATTCTAAATTTCAGAAATTCATATATATATATATATATATATATATATATATATATATATATATATATATATATATATATATATATATATATATATATATATTAAATACTCGCATAATATATATATTCTATCAGCACCCCACATAAAAATTATGGTGCGGGCATACTCTGCTATCCAATCCCCGTATCACTCGTACTAAGGGAAATATAAGTTCAGAATCACTCTCGAACATTATTAAACAAAACACAAACAATATTGAGGCGAAGCATAGTTTCCAAGTCTCTAAGAGGTCAGTACATACCCTCACGTCTCTTAGGACCGTTTGACCATCGATCAGATAGCCTGTACCAAGGATATCTATCTTCTAGGGTACGAGTCAATATCCCCCATAAAGGCACATCGAGATAAGATTGTCCCAGCGCGGTAACCTCAGGGATAGCAAGTAGAGCGGACATGATTTCACATGTATATAGTATATGCATAAACATTGTCATATAAATATACTACTACTACTATATCTCTTTAGGTAACTTTCATCACCCATAATATAATATTTATCTTTATTACTCAATCTTTAGTTATCACGTATAACGGTTCGTCTCTTACTTTAATTCAGGGATTAATCCAACTTACTACGTAACACTCATGGACTCTATCCTCCCAAGTGTAGAATTTAGTAGGTACTCATTTATTTTCCAATGTAGCTATTTTACGCGTCTCTCCCTCAGAACATAGAACCTAGGTACGAGCTATCTTTGAGAACTATTGTGTTGATGGTCATATGGGTGCATAGGTATGTGCATATCCCATAGGCTTGGAACTATGTTTGCCTCCAATATGTGTGTTTTGTATTTATGTTTCGAGTGAGAAACTGAACCAATAGTCCTTTAATTAGTACGTGAGGTACTAAGACATGATAGCAGAGTATGTATGCACCACAACTGAGTCTCGAGGTGTAGTATTGTATATATATAATAGAGTGAATGTATACATATACTTGTGATATTATATATTGTGTGGAATAAGTAGACACGAATGATAATGAAATCTGAAATGAATTGAGTTGGTGAACACTTAATTATATTACATTGAAAAAGTGCTTATCCATGTTAAAGAGAAACTGGATATATATGTATTACTTATATTGTGAGAGAAATATGTGGGAACAATATTGGGTTGTGTTTAGATGTTAGGCTGAAAAGAAATAGTTAGCATTAGAATAGTAATTAGTATGGTTTGAAGGTACATTAGGCATGCACACTAGATGAGAGGTGAGAATCTCAAGAGAGAGTTCGAGAATCTAACATGTACATAATATTTGCTTAATTGCTTAATTGCATTTGTCAATCACTTACTATTTTTAAAAATATTTTAGAATCAGGCTCTGACCCGTTTTCTTACATATTCTCGTCTCCCTTGTATCTTCTATATTAGGTGTCCAGTCACAGGAATGCCAGACATAGAGGATTGGATACTTGACCTACTATGGATGCTATGGAGTTGTTGACTTTGTTTAGACTTTTTCATTCTCTTGATTCATACATCCGTAGTAGCTAGTTCATGTAGGGCATGTCTCCTAAGTATTCTAGTTATTTCGATTCTATCTCAGACAGTGGTATTAATTATGTCAGTTTTGGTACATTCAATTTATTTGGATCGTTGTATTGAGATATTTAAACTGGAAAGTTTATTCCAGTTACATTTAATTCAGTTGTGATGTTACTCATCTATTATGCATTGTTGTGGAATGGATTATATGAAGTTGTTTATAATGGTAAAATGAGATTGTATTATTAAAATTTGAAAGTTTTTAACACCAGCTTAATTGATTATTAGGTGGTTAACAAAAAAAAAAGTTTTTCGATAGTGATGCTAAGAATGAACCAACTGTATACTCTGATTTAATTGGGTATAGGACTGATCACCTGGTATTTAATTGATCGGGGTGTTACATGTATATCTTTCTTTCACTGACTGACAGCTACTACGTCTGCACTGCCCTGGAACTCTGGTGGATGCCTTTTTGAAAGGCCTCCAAAATTCTCTCCCAAACTGATGGTCACGGGTGGGCCAGGATGACTGGTGCCACCGATTGCTGCGACTAAGTTTGAAGGAAATGTTGTGCCATGGCGATCATGGCAACATTAATCGCCTGAGAAACTATAGTGGCCACCTCTACGACCGTCATTGTCCCCTGTGGCACCTATGGCTCCTGCTGAGCTTTTCCCTCATTGGCTCTATTGGAGGCCTCAAATGGTCTTCCTCTATTTTGTGGCATTTGAAACCAGACCGAATTTTTATAAGTCCATAATTAAAATAATTCATAACAACAAAATAATATAAATACGTAAATGAATACAATAGTCCTAATAGTAAGTCTCTATATATGAGAGGATGCTACACTGGAATCATATTAGGCCGCAAAGATCCTAAAGACTACCATCAGTGACACCCTGTGTATTAAAATAATGGGTGGCCATCCCTCTACTAAAATAAAACAGGAATCTCAGACTGGCTCATTCTTAGCATCAGTATCGAAAAATCAAATTTATTATAAATAGTGTCTTAAGCCCGATTCCAATTTTAAAAACTCATCAACTTTTTTATTAAAACATCCATTCATTCAACAAACCATGCCAGTAATATAAATATCCATTCACCACGATAATAAACTGAATATGAATAAATGTAATAATCGAAGTGACCGAATAACACTCAGTAAAAGTCTTAACACAGTAATCTATCAGAACTGAAATGAAATAAATTATAAATAAAATAAACACTATCTGATAATGGGAAACATGACCAAATAAACAATTGATTTGAAATCATATCTAGAGATCAAAGATAGATACATCTAAGCAATCCCTGCAAGCATTCATAACTACTGCAGTACCGTCTGACCGAAAGAAATTATCAAGATAGGCGTCCCTATGGCGGGGCACCTAAAAGGTTTTGGAAAAGTATTTTAATGCGGGTCAGCACTTAAAAACCATTTGAAAGTGTATAAAATACAATAATAAATATTCAATGTAAGCGTTCATATTTAAACAGGTGTCACACTCCCATGAGATAATCCCCGCCCCTCATTTATAGCGCGCAACTAACACATGTATTTTAAACACCCTAGTTATGCTACCCTGCCTAACCAGTACAAACACTTATCTTAGTTCCATATCCAAACTTTTAGCCAAAATGTGTCACATGTATTTATTCTTTGCTTTAAATTCTTATCTAGCTGACACATACACTAAATCATTTTAATTCTTATCGTTAACCGATACACATAACTTCACCCCAGTTAGTAATTAAATATTCACACATTCATTTTATTGACCCGTATATATTTAACACGCATATATACATATCTCATCTCTCTCTCTCTCACACACACACACACACACACACACACACACACACACACATATATATATATATATATATATATATATATATATATATATATATATATATATATATATATATATATATATATATATATATATATATATCACTCGCTATATACGTATAACCACATTCCCAGAGCTTAACCTCGTGGATGCATTCTCTAGTATGCTATCAGGCTCAACGTACATCATGTACTGCTTCTGGGCCACCGGGTCCGAATCTCGCCGCCAAACCCAAATCGTAAATGCATAATCGGAGGCGGTCATAGTCTTATCATCCATGGGTCATAACCGTACCACATTACACCACTAGGCTCTAAACTCATATATAATGGTCGTGTGACAGACCTATGACCAGGGGAACCAATCCAACACCTGCTAGTCAACGCCATAGTGGACCGCCTACTACGCACAACCTCCGATGATAACATCCATAAAGTAGGTATGTTACATATATACCAATCACATATATATAATCATACATATATATACTGACTCTATACCCATATATATATACATAACCGGCTAAACGTGCATATGTTCGCCATAGCACTAGCCCATAATTTTCGAGTCTAACCCCCACTCCAGAATACATAAGTAGTTATTTATTTACAATTAATTCCCAATTATCATTATTATTCTCGACACTAAGCTATTCTACTCCAGACCATATCCTAATTCTATCCGAAATTCTGAACCGATTTTGTTAATTAATTTTTAGTGTTATTCACTCTAAACACCCGTATATCTATACCTCATAATTTATTCCAGACTAACCCAAGGTAAATAGTGTCCTAAATATTTTTCAGAAGTCCTAATCTCAGCTACGAATATCCTAAATTAACTCAGAACCCAATTGATTCACAAAAACACTAAGTACCCAACGTGGGATAAATAGGCGAATTGAACTGATTCGCCGCCTGGCTGAACCGGTTTGCCCTCTTGTTCTGGCCTGGGTGGGTCTGTTACGGGTTTGGCGAATTTTCCCAATCTCCAATACACTATAGGGTCATCAAACTTCATCCAAAACCAACATAACATTATGCCATCAAGTATAAACATAAAGAAACATATGTTTATGTCCCAAATCATCCGGTAACATATTATTCCATGGGATTCTCTATTAACAACAAGAAATCTGTCGTGCTCTTAATTAAATTCCAAGGTTCTGTAATGTCTCCTAATAACCCTTCAAGATTACATGTCCTCTATGAATCATTATTAGATTTTATTCCATATTACATCTTTTATATATAATTCAATCTCTGATTATATATATGGGACACAATTTAAATCATCGACTATAATATCATTCCTAAAATCCCATTTTTATCATGTGAATCCCACCCAAAAATCCATATTTTTCACCAACTCTAATATGAATTTAAGACATAGCATAAGTTATCAAATAAAGTTTAAAAACTTGACTTATGAGGTTAGAGATTCTGAATTCCTTCTTTGTGATCCATTTTGCACAAGAATTGTAGCCTGAAATTATCCCAACATCTCCCCGGAATGACTTTCTTGAGTCTCTCTTAAGTACTCCCTTCTATTTTCTCCTATCTCTCTTTCTCTCTCTCCAGTCTAGGTATTTTAAAATGGTTTAACGACTTCCCCTATCACCCACCATCCCAAATTATCCCCCTAATCCCGAAATTATGCTTAGGATTAAGTGTAAAATGACCCGAATGCCCCCATACGGGTCCTAATTAGTCTAAAACGCCTCCAATACCTGATTACCACCCGTGGGTACCTAATTTTGACTATCTCGACCCATACCGAATCATTCGTGCACTAAAAATCACCATCTTTGTCACTTAACATCAATTTATCATCTTATTCCCCACACGCCCCCGCACGCTCGTCCCGATTTGGGTACCATCAAAACCCGTCACTTTTTACTCACATATGACGTAATATCATTTGACAATTTTTTTACTTATAACATTAGTAAATATATTTTAACATAAATATTAATTCTTTTCTCGCCAATTAATATTTATCAAATTCTCATTATTTCTCATTTCATTTGAGTTACGTGCACATGTGTAATTTAAAATGCTAAAAAATAAATTCTTAAAAATATGGAGTGTTACACTATAGTCATTATGATATGATCATTTTGATATGTCTTCAGTTTGATATTCTTACAAATCTCTTATCCCAGTGAACTAGGCATTGAATATTGAAGAAATCTTGAAATGATAACAAGATGTGGAGGAAGAATTGTTGATTTTCATTAATTTTTTGAATATTGATTATAAGGAAAGCAAAAAGTTGTTTACATAATATTCTTCTCTCTAAACTTAATTTTTCTCATCTCTATTGATAATACTTCCTCAAATGTACAACATTTCACAGTTTTTTGAACTACTTGCCCATTAAGATCTCAATCTTGTAGGTGCCTGATCGCACTACTACAAAAAAAAATTTTGGGTCGTGCCAGTTAGGTCCCAACTTATTTCCCTTTCGATAAAAAATTCTTCAACACATAATCTTATATCTTTAAGGTACTCCACTTTATCCTTTAATTGAAAATAAAGTTGTCTGTTATTAGTAGGCTACCACTCAAACTGTTGTGTGCACCCTAAAATCCTCTACCGGATCAAGATTAAGTCTATGTGTTAAATGAGTCTTGAGCTAGTTGAATTTAAGTACTCTGTGGATGGGTAAATCAATCTCAGTTGGCACCACCGTCTCGGTGCCAAATGCCAACCTAAAGAAGGTTTCGTCGGCTTCCATCCTCGACATCAATGTGCAACTCATTAATCCGTTTCCCTTTGGCATCATCGATTCTTCTTTTAATTATATATAGCATGGTTATATTGGTGGTTTTTTTATGCCGATGGAACTAAGGATGGGCAAGTGCAGAATGCAGCTTCCAAGTCCCCGATCGAATGCAATAGTCCTCGAATTTATAATAACTAAATTGCATGCCGTGGTTGGTGATAAAGGTGTATGACAACCTATACCAGCATATGACATTCTTCCATATAAAATGGAAGACCTTATCATATGACATCTCAACTAGTGGCTCAGCTTCCACCCATTTAGTGAAGAAATCTACTGTAATAACAAGGTATTTGAATTTGCCTATTATCTTCGAAAATGGGCCAACCAGATCGATCTACCACGTGGTGTAAGGGACAAGAAGATGTATTCATATCAAGTGATATCTCCGGCATTCTATATATCACCGCATACTACTGACACATATCGCACTTTCTAGCATAATTGGTGGAGTATGCCATCATGGTTAGCTAATAATACCCCCAAGTGGCGACCTATTTTACCAATGACCTACCTGCTAAATGGGCTCCACATGCGCATTTATAGACTTTTCTGATTAGGTTGTGTACTTCAGTAGGATAAACACTACTTACATGAGACATAAAAAATCCTATTATGAATGTAATTCCTCTTTCAATCACATATCTCACCGCCTTATAGTGGATCCTCCGTTCCTCATTTAGGTCTTTTGGTATTGTGTCGGTCTCTAAGTATGCTTAGATGGTTCCATCTAAGATGGTCCCATGTTTAATTCCAATATGATCACGCTCTCTTATTTAATGTTACATTGGTATAACATCTCCACATGCATTGTTCTTCAGAGCTCAGCCCTTGTTACTAATGCCAAACAAGCAAGTGCATTTGCTCGAGAATTTTCAACTCTTGGTATTCTGATCATCTGTATAATTGAGAATCTTAGCATAAATGCTTTAGCTTTTCCATAGGCTCCTCTTTATACTTGTAGACTCTAAGGAACTGGTTCACAACTAATTGAGAGTCACTATGCATTGATAGCTCCTTGGTTCCCAGTGATAATGCCAATCGTAGTCTTACTACAAGGGCTTTGTATTCTTTTCATCATCGGAGGCCTCTAAATTAAACCTGAAGGCATACTCCACATCGGCCTCATCAGGTGTTATAGTGATTACCCCTGCTCCACTGCCATTGGCACATGATGAGACATCTATATACAAATTCCATATTAGAAGCTTTCTCAAATCTACCTTCGACTATACATCATTTCTCGAATAACCTTTTCATTTGCTCCAAGTTGCAAGATTTTTCTTCCTACGAAGCCGATGACTCTGGTCGCTCACTATTTCACTCAAGTGTATTTTCTACGTTTTGCTCGACTAGTTTCTCCTCAAAAATGAACTCGACTATAAATTGAATAGAACCTTCCCCTTAATTTTTGTTCTTGACTCATACAAAATGTCAAACTCTCCTAGTTATACGACATAAGCCATTAGCCTTCCAGATTTTCCAGGCTTGTGAATAGATTGTTATAGTGGTAGGTCTATATACATGATGATTGTATGATCTTAGAAATATGGTTTCATTTTTGAAAGACTTCAATCAAAGTTAGTTCCAACTTCTCTAGTTTAAGGTATCGGATATTAGCTCCATGGTACACCTTACTAGTATTATAAAGCCTTTTACATTCCATCCTCTTATCGTACCAGTGCCAAACTAATGTTGATTCAGACACTTCCAGGTAAAAATAAAGCTTCTGAGTAAGGATTAGCCTTTAAGTAAGGATTCTCATCAAGTATTGGCCATGATAATAATGGGGAAAATCCCACATTTTTCTTTAATTCTAGGAAGTCTTTATCACACTCCTCATTAAACTCAAAGGTCTTTCTGTGCAACTGGAAGAATGGAAGACACCGATCGATAGATCTAAAAATGAACCTATTTAGAGTAGCCGCTCATCATGTTAAGCTTTAGATCTCCTTTTTGTTCATGGAAGGCTTCATGTTGATCAAAGTCTGGATCTTATCAGGGTTGGACTATATGAACCTCTAATTTTTTTTATCAAAGAGGGATAGTAACCCCACAAATTTTATTAATTTTGAAATAATAAAGAAAAAGCCTCTCAAAAGCTTGAACAAACCCAAACTATTACTAATTTTAGAGGTTGGGCCCAATACTATAGAATGAAAAAATGATAAACTTGAGGATTTATATTAATCCCCATTACAATACATTTCCTTAAAAATAAACTTGGGGTTTTATCTTAACCCCATTACAATTTTTTAATCCTATATCTTATACGAGGAAAATGATGTTTGTCTATGTTGATGTGACCTTTAACCAAGTTAAGAAGGAAATTGTAAGAAAAATATATAGAGTCTTTGTTGCTTAAATCTCCCCTTGAAGCTAGTAAATCTGCTGTTGAGTTCTCTCCATACATGGTTAAGATGAATTTGATCTGATAAAAGCATAGATTTAACTTTCCAAGGGGATTTGGCTCTCTTAAATACAACATCAATTAGCATTTTTCAATCAGATTCTATGATGACTTGTTGAATGTTTATAAGGGAAATTAATTTCAGTCCTTCCATAAGGGCCATTGTCTCAGCATAAAACAAATTGTGAACTCCTATGTTCTATTCAAATCCTACTATAAAATGACCTTTTGAATATATTATTAGACCACCTATTCCAATTTGACCTAGATTCCCTTTTGAGGCACCATCAATGTTGAGTTTGAACACACCTATAGGAGGATTAGTCCATGAACAAGTAATGATCTGAACTTGTGTAGGAAATAGGTTATTATTAAGACATTCTAGTATTTTCTTCTCCTCTAAAGAACTTTTGTCAAAACATTTGGTGTTTTTAAAAATTGAGGAAGTAAGTTGGATCACTTGTTTTTATAATGTAACATGATTTGAATTTAATATTATTAAATAACAATTTATTTCTGGCTTTCCATAATTCCCGCATAATTATCATTGGGATCACTTGAAATAAGATTTTCTGATGATCCTTTTTATTTTGAACCATCCACCATGATTGTAGCATTAATCAGTAAGAGGAATAGTTAAGAATTAGACCAAGTAAAGATGAAAAATACTTCCAAACATTTTGCCAATCTTACAATCCAGCAGCACATGTTAGCTTGAATATTCATCTAAGTAATAGGTTCTACAGATTGATGATAACCTTGTACCTGCTCTTTGAATGTCTTTCTGAAATGACACTGAATTATTCAGTAATTTCCAAATACAATTGGAGATTTTCATGGGACATTCAGTAATCCAGTTGATCTTCCAACTCAGTGATAATGGTATTGCATTTCTACAAATGTTATAAGCAGAATTCATTGAAAATTCTCCTGTAGTTGTAAGAGTCCATATTTGATTGTCCATATCTATATGATTTTCAGTTATGTTGGAGACAATAGCCATCCTTTTAACAGTACTAGAACCATTTCTAATGTGCAAACCTTTATTGTATTTAGTTTCCATAAAAGATGCCCATAATGCTTTATCAAATAAATATCTTCAGTATAGTTTTATGCTAGCATCTGCTACAATATATTCTAACTTTCTATAGTTAAGATCCCCTTCTTCAAATGGGAAGCAAGTCTCTTTCCAATTTGTCCATTGAAATGTATTATCTTTATTAGAAGCACCCCAATAATACTTAGAGAAAAGAATGTTCAATCTTTCCAAAATAGCTTTAGGAGGATTTAGAAATGAGATTGTATAAATGGGGACAAAAAGAGGGACATGTCTAATAAGAGTTGCTCTACCAGCTTGGGAAATTAATTTAGAAGACCAAGTATTTAACTTATCTCTAATTTTAGAAATTAATTCTACAATTTGAATGAGTTTTGTCCTGCCTTTATTTATATTACATCCTAAATATTTCATAGAAATTGTTTATGTTTAAGACCAGAATATTTTGCTATAGCTCTCCTCCTTTTTAGACTAATTTTTTCATCAACATAGAAGGAACTTTTTGATAAATTTACAGTTGACCTGATGTATCCTCATATCTTTTAAGAAGATTAAAAACAGCTCATATACTTTTACATGATCCATTAGTGAAAATAATTATATCATCTGCATGTCCCAAATGTGAAACTAATTGACAGTTTTTTGGATGAGAGCAAGGAGTAGCTTTATTAGAATTAAACATTTTATCTATGTTTACGCTTAAACATTCAACAACTAATATAAAAAGACTAGGAGACAGCGTCTCCTTGTCTTAAACCTTTAGAAGATTGGCAAAACCCTTTACTTTGCCCATTAATATTTATAGAAAACCAATTGTCAGATATTATTCTCCAAACCATATCAATAAACATCTCATTGAACCCAAATTTCCTAAGAACTTGACATAGATATGGCCAATAGACTTTGTCATAAGCTTTTTTTTCCATGTCTAGTTTTAGGATAACATTATTCCATGAATTTTTTTTCCTATATCTTGAACCATTTCTTGAGCTAATAGTATGTTATCTTGAATACTTCTACCTTTAACAAATCCTCATTGATTAGGAGAAATGATTTCAGGAAGGATAACAGATAATCTATCACTTAGGATTTTGGATATAATTTTGGAAGAAAAGTTACACAAACTAATTGGTCTAAATTAAGCACATATACTTGGGTTAGATATCTTAGGGATTAGGGCTATATTAGTAGCTCTCCAACTTCTTAGAATATTATCTCCGGTAAAAAAAGGCATGTATTGCAGTAGTTAGATCAGATTTAATAGCATCCCAAAATCTAGTATAGAATTCTCCTCTATAACCATCAGGCCCTGGAGCACTCGTAGGATCCAATCCTTTGATAGATGTAAATATTTCATTTTCATTGGAAAACTCTGATAATTTTAAGTTCATTTCTTCAGTTATTACTTTGTCAATAACCTCAATGAATTCCTGATCTATGTTTTTGAATTAAACTTTCCATATATTCTCAAAATGAGAAATAAATTGATTATCAATATCTATAGGGTAATCCATCAATTTCCCATTATTATTTTTAATTTTATTAATGGAGAGCCTTCTATAATTTCCTTTAACTGAAGCATGAATTTTTTTATGTTAAAGTCCCCAAGTTATAGACAATTTTGATGGCTTTTTTTAGACCAGTAACTTTCTTCTCTTTGTAATGCTAGATTTAACTGAGCTCTAGCTTCACTTAATTTAGTTCTGGAAGCCTAATTAGGGTCAAATTCAAATTCACTTTCTTTAATATTCACTTTGTTTTCCAATTCATAGATATTTTGGAAAATATTTTTGAATTGTTCTTTGTTCCATTTTCCAGCTTATTCTTAAGAATTTTATGCTTAATTGCAAATAAAGCCATAGGAGGGGCAGTAATATGAGTAATCCATGCTTCGGTAATAATGTCTTTGACATTGGATTCAATGCACCACATAGATAGAAACTTAAAAGGTTTAGGTCATTGGTCTGCATTTCTATTAATGTTTAACAATAGAGGACTATGGTCTGAACATGTTTTATGAAGATGATTTATTTTAGAGTTAGGAAAAATTTCAAGCCAATGAATGTTTACAAGACCTCTATCTAGCCTACAGAATATAGTACCATTCACTCGATTATTTGTCCATGTGAATCTAGACCCTGAGTAACCTAAGTCTATTAGATCACAAGAAGCCATCATATCATTAAAATCTTGAATGGCATGAAAATCAATATGATTGCCTCCTATTTTTTCCTCTTCATTCCTAGCAACATTAAAATCTCCCAGGAAGCCAGTTCGATGCCATTGGGAATTTGGGGAAGTAGGATATAAGGCAATAATATATTCTAGATAAGACCATAATAGAGTTCTTTCAGAGGCAATGCATTTAGCATACACTAAACCTATGAAAACAGTATTGTTTAAGTTAGCAATGTAAATTTTGAAGCATATTAATTGGTCAGGATTATGAATTACATTTGTATGAAGATCATTTTGCCACAAAAACCAAATTTTATTTGAATTATTTGCTAAACTATTTGGGAATTGCCATTTTAATTGATATTTTTAACAGAATATTGGGTCACTTTTGGTTCTATCAAACCTATAGCAGGTAAATAATATATTCTTTTAAGTTTTTTTAATTCTTCTATTAGTTTCTTTATTAGCAACACCTCTAACATTCCAACAAATAAAGTTTAACACTTAGGAATTTTAGAAATAGTTAGAGATTTTTCCTTTATGACGGATCTAGTGATCCTATGCCTGCTTATTGAAACTTGTTGAAGAAATACCTGAATCTTACACTTGTGTGACTGTTGCAGACTTTGATGCTTGAACTTGTTTCCATATTTTATCGAACCAAGAAGCAAACATTTGAAGTTCTTCCAACATTAGAGTTGGGACCATATAGTCTTCATTGTCTAAATGACTATCTTTGTCACTAGCCAAATGCTTTTCTATGGGTGGGATATTTCACTCCTTAGGAGAAAGATTATACTGATTTATTATATGAGTTTCATCAGCAGAATAATCATGTGAAATTTTTCCCATATCTAAGTGATAGACATCGTGATATCTATCATGTTCTATGATTGGAATTCTTTCTAAAGGAGACATTGAGTTATCCTCCTCTAACTCTTTTCTGTTCTCAGTTAGCACCTCAAATTGATTAGTCAAGGTCATAGGAGATTTTTCTTGAACTGTAATTTCTTGGTTTCAAATTTTGACATTTTCTTGAAGATTCTTGGGCTATTTTTCTTGATTTCCTTGTTGAGATTTCTCTTGGGGAGAATTTCTAGTAGGCTTGTTTTATTTTGAATTGAGATTTGGATGTTTAAATAGACATTTTGAATTGGAATTCCCTTTTTTCTTCAGAATTCACAGTATGATGGGATGTTTTCGTATGAAATGTTCTACAAAAATCCACTATTTCCACTACCAATCCATATTCGATGAATTCTCTCACTAAGTATATTAATTTCCATACATGCTTGTGCAAGGATGGATCTGGAAATAGAAGTTGTAGAAGCATCCATTTTTAGGGCTATTCCTACCAGTTGCGCTATGGTGTATAATGAAGACTTTACATACGAATGTAGAGGCAAATTTGGTAAGTTTATCCACGCAGGCATTACTGGACTCTCTTCACCAGGTTTAAAATCCATAGACCATTTGAAAGTTCTCATAGGGAATTTACCTATGTACCAGAGATCACGCATCCATAATATAACATAGTCTTCTTCACAGTTGAGTCTTATCTGCACATGTTCTGAGTCAATAAGACCAATAGAATATGTTGCATTCAAAGATAGTGTTTGGAAGATTTTTCGGATACAATCCATTGGAGGTCTACCATGAGAAAATTTCACTATGACTGAGAATTTGAATGGTTCAATTAGTAATGAAATGTATTCTTAGGAGAATATGACTGTTGGTTCTCCCTTAAAAGTGGTTGGAGGTTTTAATTCCAGTTCATTATTTGGTTGATTCATCAGAATATTTGCAAACAATTTAGTCCAGACATTGGAAGGATCTGGTGGTTTTAGGGGGATTTTTGTAGCAACAGAAGGATTGATGTTAGCCATAGAAAGAAAATTCCCTATGGGAGAAGAAGACTTTTCCCTAAATTCTTGAAGAAAGTTCTCATCGGTTTTTTATGTCATCTGTTAGTAGATTTCTATGGACCTCTAATTGACTATAAAGATAAGGAAATTTACTCCTCTTACTCTAAAAATGAACTTTGCTAGATTCATAGTCGTCTGATACTTCTTCAGGTGGTTAAATGTTCGGTTGAGGTCACATATGTGATCGGCTTCCTTCTTGATCTTCGTCAGCATAACATCCACATAAACCTCTATAAACCTCTTGATCTTCTCTTTAAATACTTTGTTCACTAACGTTTGGTACATTGTTCTAACTTTTTGAGCCCAAAGGGTATAACGTTATAACAGTATGTACCTCGAATGGTGATGAATGAATTCTTCTCCCTATCTTCAGGTTTTATCCTTATTTGATTATACCCTGAACAGGCATCCGTAAGACTAAGCAACTCGTGACCACCGATGGCGTCAATCGACTGGTCAATTAGGAAAAAGGATAATGATTTTTACGTAAATCCCTGTTTAAGTCAGTTAAGTCGATGCACATGCTCTATTTATCATTATTCTTTCAAACCATAATGACATTGGATAAATAATATGGATTCTTAACATCCTCAATCAAGTTTTCCTTATTAATCTTATCAACCTCCTCTTGAATTTCCATGTTCTTCTCTTAAAAACATATAGCGTTTCTTTTTGACAAGATTTACATCTTTCATTATACTTAGCTCGTGGAAGATGGCAAATAGATCCATTCCGGATATGCATCTCCAAGAAAATATGCTCTTATACATCTCCAAGAAAACACACTCTTTCTATGCCTTAGGAAATATGCCAATTCTGTCTGAAGAGCTGGATATACCGATGAGATAATATGGGTTTTCCTATCTGAATGGTTATTGTCCAGTAGGACTGGCTCAATCTAATCGACAACTTCACCAGTGACTAGTTTATCTTCATCTCGAGGATTTAACGTCTCAATTTTATAAATGGTAGTCAATTTCTTATGTTCCTCATGTTCTTCATACATGTAATACCAGTGCCTCTTTTGTACTTTATTTCCTTTTACAACTCCAATACCATAGCTTGTAGAAAACTTCAAACATTGATGGAAAGTTAAAGGAACAACCTCAAGCTTATTCAAGCCAACCCTACCTAAGATAATATTATAGGCTGAGAGGGCATTTTTATCAAGGACAAAGAAACATGTCTTATCAGTTTGGCAGGTTGGCTATGTGACAATGACTACCTCCAGCTAGATTGTTCCCAAGGGGTATACTTTCTTCCTTGAAAAACTAAAAAGAGGCCTATGATATGCTTCCATATTTTCATCAGCCGACTATAACTTCTAGAATTAATCATAGAATAACACATTTGCAAAACTTCCATTATCCACCAAGATTCTAATTAATCTACTTTCGTAGATAATAATTATGATGACCGGAGGATCATCATGAAAATATAATACACCAGATATATCATCTTTAGAAAAAAAATAACAAGATGGTCCTTGTTTACCTTTTGAAGATGAGTTGTCACAGTATCGACCAGATTCACTTCCCTGACACGAGTATAAGCTTTTAGCTCATTGATGTAAGATTTCCTCTCTACTGTTCCATCTCCACCACCAGCATCACCTCAAGATATAAAGGGGGCATTTGAAAGAGATCATTCCAACTTCATGCATAAGTTCCTTGAGGTTTTTAGAATGATCTGGGTCAGTTCCAACACCAGAGTCCTCATCTCGATCACAATTATTGTTGCTTTCATCCTTGCAAGGAGACTTAGATCGTGTTCTGGGCTTTTGATCATCCTTTGGTTTATCCGTTCAGCTTAACTTATTGATTTACGTTTTCATCTTTCCTCATTTGATTAAGGCCTCAATCTCAATCTTCAATGGAATGAAATTATTACTACCATGGTAGAAATGCTAGTAAGTTTGGTGCCATCATTACACCTAAGGGAGAGCATTAACGAAGAGCTATTAAAGACCTTAACAGAGACCATGTAATATCCATTTGGATCTGTTACACCATTGGATTGGGGTATTTACATTACTCTTTAGCTTTATTATTGGAATAGTGGAATTCATATTAGAACACGGGTGTACAATCTTTATAGAAGTCAGTTGAAAAGGCATGCGAATAGGCCTATTAACGTAGCATATTTCCTCACATCATTCCCTCTTTCTAGGTCAAGGGAAAGATGAAAAAATCCTTTCAAGTCCAACCATAATGGGTGGGCTTCCTATAAATTCCTCTAACTCAATAAATGAAGAGAGGAGTATGAGGAAGTTATCTTTCTATATGAAGATTCAAACAAAAAGGAAAAGGGTGTTACTTCCATGATCTTTATAGAACTTGCAATACTTGTTATTATCCCTCATGTTTATGAATCCTTCAATTTTCTCGGCCACTTGAGGTACTTCTTCCTCGGATCTTGTCGAGGGTGTGGTGGACGTCCATAGTGAGCAGAGTGTACTCGTCTTATCACTTTGGATTATCATATTTCTTGTCCTTAGAATTTTACTTCTTGTTCGAGATCTTGCGAGGATTAGATTTAGCATCGCTAGACTTTTTTGTTGTTATTGATTCTTAAACATTCATAATTTTTTCTCCCTGGTAAGGAGCTCGGCCATTGTGCTCGGTAGTTCTTTAGCCCACATTGAGTATGTAATACCCCGTATTTTTATGGCTTTTAAAATTGGGGGTTTATTAAATTTAAATTGAGATATTAATTTAATATTAATCTGGAAATTTATATTTATATTTACTAACGTGATGTGAGTTAGTAATTATGGGAAAATTATTGAATAATACTAGACGAGTAAAGTAATATATGAGATTCATATTATTAAAAAAAAATTGTCACGAGTGAATTAAATGACATTTATGGAAATTTAAGTCGGGACGCGCCTGTGTCGTGTCAGGACTAAATTATTATTATATAAAGTGGATAAATTATAAGTTGCTCGTATAATCGTTTTGAGTGCGCCAATATCTCCGAAAGGGTCGAGATAGTCAAAATAATATACCCGGGGGTTTAGTTTGGGTCACGGGGCGTTTTTAGGCCTAATTAACATCCCGGGAGGGCGTTTTAGACATTTTACATTTTTGGGCATGAAAACCCACGAAATTTCTAAGTGTATATCAGATAATGGGAGTCATCTTCTAGGGTTAGAATAACCATAAACTAAAGACGGCCGTTGGAGAGGAAGAGGAGAAGCTTTCCAAGGGGTTCTAGGCCAAGAACTCCACCGTTTGCGCCGCCGTCACCGCCAAACGTTAGATCGCGCAACGAGGATCACAACCACACCAATATCGCCACAAATCCGAAACCCATAATTCTCAGACAAGTATGTATCTTGCTATATTTCAGTTAATGCTTCAATAATATTAGTCTAGGAATGATTAGGACTAGTTTTTGTGAAAGAAAAACCTATTTTGGAGACTTGAATTGCAGGATAAATGGGTAATAGATGTATTATGGAAATCAAACTCATATGTAGAGATTGAACCACGGAATTAGAGTAAATTATGAGTATGAAATCTGGTAAAAGAATGGGAAGAAACTAAACAAAGAAAAGATTAGGGTTCTTGATATTTTTATGGATTATGCTCCCTTTAATTCGTTATTCATGATGAAAATCCGCATGCCTGACGTAGAATATCACTTATTTGAGGATATAAAACTTGTAGTATGAATTGTTGGGAGTTTGGGAATCAAAAATATTGATTTGGTTGATTTTGGAAGATGAAACCCGTAACTAGATATTCTGCAGATTTGCCATACCTGCTTGATCGATCGATCGATCCAAGAGCATCGATCGATCAATGCCTCGATCGATCGACCCCTCCTGGAAAACTTTTATTTTTCTTTTTAAACAATTAATTTCAATTTAAGTGAGTAGTAATCTTTAGACATTTCTATTAAAACATTTTGGGATGTAAAGAAGGCAGTAGGACTTTATAAAATTTTAGAACCTTTAATGTAAAACAAGATTAACATTTCATGGGGTTGTTTTACACATAAGGGACAATGGGAGCATGCGTTAAAGATTGAGACTCGTAAGAGAGTTAGACCAGAAGATAAGTGAGTGTACGTCTACTGAAATTATACTTAGAATACATCGAGAAAGGAGAAGTGAGTATGAAATGCATTATAAATGAAAAATAATAATGACGAGTTGTTATGCGTAATAATCGATTAAAATGTGTTAATAATGAAAAATTATAATTATGGGTCGTGAACACACCTAATTTAGAATTGTGGATAATTATAAATATATACAACTGTATGGTTGTGCATATATTATATATATCGGTGTAAAAATCGTACCCGAGCTACTTGCTATCCCGGGGATTTTCGCATCGGGATAGTCTTATCTCGATTGTACCTTTATGGGGGATAACGACTTGTACCCTAGAAGATAGTGTCCTTGATTACAGGCTCTCTGAGTTATAGTCAGATTGTCCTAAGAGACGTGTGGGTATGTACTGACCTCTTAGGACTGGGAACTATGCTTCGCCTCTAATTGTTTGTGTTTTGTGTTAGTACAGTTCGAGAGTGATTCCGAACTTGTATTTCCCTTAGTTTGTGTGAAACGGGGACTTGATAGCAGAGTATGCCAGCACCTTAGATCTTATGTGAGGTGCCGTTAGTATATATATTATAAGTGTGACTAATATATATACGTATATTTATATGGGAACTTTCTACTATGCATATAAGTAGATAAGAAATGAATAAATGCTTCAACTTTATTATAAGTGTTCGGGAACTTTATAACGGTAATGAGTTATTTTAAATAACGTAAGGAATCTTGAAGAGGATGATTTCCCAAAGTAAATATCATAACTTCGCGTTTCACATGATAAATCATTATGGAGAATAAGATAGGGAAATTGATGGGATTTATTAGTACGGTAGGTGTGCACACTAGATGAGAGGTGAGAAATGTCAAGAGAGGGTCGCATACTAATATGATTGTTGCATTAGCCGATAAGCATTTTAAATACTTGCTAAACAAATTTTAAACTGTTTTACAATCGGGCTCTGACCCGTTTCTTATTTTCTCTTCTCTCTTGTATATATATATTACAGGTACCCATCCACAAGGGCGTCTTGCATAAGATCTTTTGGAAGGAACGCGTTGCAGCTTAGGTGGGAGTTGCAGGCCTCTTGCTTAGACGATCTCCTTCTGGATTCCACTTCTAGCTCTATTTTATCCAGTTGGGCATGTGTCGCCCTTTCCTATTATTCAGTTGTTTTTATCAGAGATTGTGATTCGTTTATTTCCAGTATTTACATTTTGTAATATTTATTGTCAGGATGTTTTTCCTTTTAGTTTTAAAGTTGGAATTAATTAGTTGGATGTTTAATTCTTTGGATTATATATTCCATTATAGATGTTGTGTGATTATTAAACTATGGATTATGTAAAGTTTTAAATGTTGGTTTTTAAATGAAATTTGGAAATTGATGTCTTAAAATGGTTTTGACACTTAGCTTAATTGTTTAGGGTGTTTAATTGGAAAAGTTATTTTGCGACAGTGATGCTAAGAATGAATCAATCGTTCACCTTGATTATAATTTAATAAAGGACTGATCACCCGGTATTAAATTAGGCGGGGTGTCACAGGTGGTATTAGAGAATCAGGTTCTAGTGTCCTTTAGGATCTGTACGACTTATTTCGTTTCCAGCTTAGCGTCTTTGATATAGAGCCCTAATATTAGGAATGTTGTATTCATATCTATACATTGGGAATTCGTGCTTCTGCGATTTGTTTATGAGAATGATGAACTCATCCAAATTATTTAAATTTTCAGATGGATCGTCAAGAAGAACTAGCTAATGCCGTTAGGGGAGTCCACGAGCAAGGTCGAGTCACACCTCAGGTGTCTCCAGAGAAAGTATCAACCGTTGAGTTAGCAGGTATTGTGGCACAGGCAGTTACCATTGCGGTCTTACAGTATCAAGAACGCAACACACAGCTTATGGGGGGCAAAAGATCTAGAGATTATAGTCAATCTGTCATGACTGGAAATAACAAGTGTGTGAAGACACAAAAATCGCAACAACAATCTCCTCAAGACCGTAAAATCCACGAAGGTAACAAATTGTGTAGGGAAACCCAAAAGCGTCAGGGCCAACAAAGCCGGGGGCCGAGTGAAGTCACGAAGAGGTTTTTCAAATGTGGAATGAACGGTCATGAACGTCGAACTTTTCCAGATCAGTCTGGAGAGGAGCTCCAACCCAACCAGCGAGAACTTTCAGGACTTTGCTATAAGTGTGTACAAATGGGTCACAAGTGGAGGGATTGTCCTCAACCAAATGTCATTTTTCATCAAGATACTCAACAAGTCCAAGGAGAAAGTGAAACTATACAACCGAACCAAAACCAACAGAGCCATAAAATGAAATAGTTTAGAGGTAGATGTTTTAATTGCGGCAGGATAGGTCACCGGAGGCAGGATTGCCCAGATAAGAGTAAGATACCCTAGAAGCAGGGGTAGGAACAACACGAATGTGTGTACGACGCCCAACATACTAAAACCCAGCAGCCATCATCGGCCATTGATGGTACGCTCTTTTCTTCTAGTACTATGAGGTAAATTTTATTTAATACGTGGGCGTCATACTGATTTATAGATACTCGCTTGGCAAGAATCTTAGGATTTTTAGACATTACTAAAGTTCGGTGTCATGCGTAGACTCATCATTGGGGAGAGGGCCATTTATTTTATGTATACGCTGTGGCATAGGTATATAGTTTGGAAGTTTGGTTTTACCTGCAGTCATACTAGTTTTAGTCATACGTGAGCACGACGTCAATATTTGGCATGGATTGGCTCGCTATGCACAAAGTCATGATAAATTGATTCGGTAGGAGTATTACCTTTGTCATTACGGGACAGGAGATGTTTGAGTGGCGATGCCTCACCTAGAAGGGGAATCTTCCACCTATTTTTATTATATAAAGGAGGATACCTCTAAGGAAATTGTGATTCTCCTGGATTCGATTCCAGTCGTTCGTGAGTTTTCGAATGCATTTCAAATGATAAGTGGATTAAGTATCGAGATATTTTATGGAGAGTGAAATCACACATGCTAAAATATTTTTCCGAAGCAAGTATAGGGGACAAGAGTATGGTGTCTAGTAAGGGACAACGATTAAAGTAGTTTTTTTTTGTTTAGATAGGCGTGTCACGTCCGGGGACCATCTGTGCAGCCAAAACGATTGGCAAAGTAAAAGTATGAGTTTTATCCTCGACGGATGAGGCGTGTTTTATGTGACCCGAGCGAGTCACTACTTCTTTGTTCGTTGCTATATTAGCATGTGAGACGAGTTTAATGCGTATAACTACAAACGGTATTATTATGTGAATATTTTCCTAGTGTAGCGGGATTTCCTTTAGTGCTATCCGCGGAGGATGAATGGGTGTATTGATAGTTTTATATACTTTATTGAGATTACTCATTTTAGTGATGTGGTATACGAGTATGATATTGTCTTGGGTACAACTTTATAGAAATGGTTAGTACGATAGTAGGTAATTATTGCAAGGCTATCGAAATGGTTGCATTAGTGCAAGATGTCGTGTTCTGGAGAGGCCTCACCTGCAAGAGGGCCAGACTTACACCTATATTATCTACTTTAGGGACTCGGAGGGGATACTGTGCTCAAAATATTCAATCCCGGTGTGTATAGAGACCTTGTTGTTATTATTTAGTATGTATTGGGTTTAGTGTGGAGCGAAAGTATTTAAGTCATTATGATGTTTAGAGCTCAAGACTTGGTGATAGGAAGAGCGCATTGATATATATATCCCTTAGAGATGTGAGAGTAAAGAGTAGGACCCATATGTTTGGGGGCAGGATTTCGAGATCCCCAAGTGTATGTATTCGAGGCTTATGGAGTGTAATTACAACCAATATTGAATGATTGTACAATTGGCAAAATGTTCGTTCTTAAGTATAATTACGGGAAGAGATGTAACTTTTCTGTCAAGAGATGGAATAAAGGGGTACATGCTATGGACGGAGGGCCTAACGGATTTCGATAACCAATAATGCTAGGTAGTAGTGTATCGGGGGGTTCCTTGTTTGGATTTCGCTTTGCGAGACATCCCACGCATGAAACTTAGTGTAAGGTTGGAAATAGGGAGACATTTGGTCACTATTTCATGAGTTCGGTAACCCGATTGAAATGGGATCAAGTAATTATATATGTAAGTTGGAAATTGAATTTTGATTTAAAGCCAGTGGAGCCGGATTGTGTGGTAAGAAAGAATTGAAAGTTTTGTTTTATCACCACAAGTTAAGGGGTGGAATGATGATGATGCGGATTTAAAATTTTGAATTCTAGGGTGATTGAGAGTACCCAAGTGTTGTAATCACGTTGCGAGCGCTAGGGAAAATAAATAATTGGGTATTAGGTGTGTAGCGTATGTGATGCTTACGCTAGTATGCACCGTTTATAGGGTGTGTGGGCATCCCAGTTATCTGATAATCGAATCGTCCGAGTTGAGGGGACGTGGGAATGGACGTGTGGAATATATATTTGTGGGACTAGCATTACGACGTGGAAGTAGTAGAGTGGATTAAGCGTCGCAAGAAGAACGATAAATCCATATATACGAGTACGAACAGAGTAGCACGTCGAATCTGGTTGAAAAGCTATGGAAAACCATTTGCAAAGGGGTATTCCTTGAGAAGGGTAGAATTTAATCATTATGGAGAACGCTCGGAGCGGAGTTGTAATTAGTCAAATGTGAAAGAAACTTGCACATACAAAGAGTGATGATGTTAATATGGTCTAAAAGGTACAGAAGTGAACTTCGTGGAGAAAAGTGCACGGGTCAGAACTTTTGGTGCACGCCAAGGAAAGAAGGGAGTATTAAGTGTCACCTGATGTGAGACATTTCTAGGAAAACACGATGTTTAGCAGGACATAGTGAGTAGTCTCTTCATGCACCAATCATAGATAGAGATCGGTTGAAATAAGTAGATAAACCATAGAATTGTGCGGCTATCGACAATTCCTATAATGGGAGAGGCCGGTAGAGTCGGTAAAATTTCTCGGATGGGTTACCATCTTCAAGACAAGATAAAGGGTTCATCCGAACTTGTGAAACAAATCGCCCAGGAAGGAAGTGATTGAGATTCCTTTGGAGTGATTTAAAATATTAACTAATGTGCCCCAGTCTTCCTTTGAAAGGAAGGGATCGCACCGGTACGTGGTCCTACACGATATTATTTTCTGAATCGAATGAGATTTTTGAATCCCACCTTCAATATGGAATTCAGGAAAACAACGGAGGTAACGTTTCGTTATGAGTGGGAGGTATCACCCATAGTCGAGGAGGAGGAGCACGGTGATTTACGATTAGTGGGGTCGCGCGAAGGTAATTTTGGAATCTTGGTGATCATTTCATTTCCACAACGGATATAACTAACACGTGAAGTATAGTATGGTAGAGTTCCGTGGAAGCACTCGTACCTGTTTTTCGTGAACGAGATGCTTATTAAAGTTTTGGTGTGTAAAAACCTTAACTATTCTCCCTCTACATATGTTTAGAGGTGAGCGGATAATCAGAATTTTGGATCGGTCGAGAATAATCCGATAACTACGGTGGAATTCCACGATTATTTTAGGCGAACAAGAGTGGTCAGATATTCGTATGGTTCCTCCCAGAACGAGAGTTTTGTGTTTAGATAAATCCGAGAAGTTATCATGTGGTGAGGTGCAGCCTCCCAATGATATTAAAATAATGGGAATTAATAGTGTATATGCGTGTCTTATGCGAATGTTGTCGGATAGGAGAACAATGTGAAGTATCTTTAATAAAGAGTGTTAAACCAGCTTGTTGTGAGGCGGGGGCTATAGTGATTGAGCGCCTTACTATGTGGATATGTTGCATACTGTTAAGGTAAATGTGTTTTACTAGGTGGGCCTTATTTTCTGAATTTCGGGATGAAATTCCGTTATTAGGAGGGAAGTATGTAATACCCCGTATTTTTATGGCTTTTAAAATTAGGGATTTATTAAATTTAAATTGAGATATTAATTTAATGTTAATCCGAAAATTTATTTTTATGTTTACTAACGTGATGTGAGTTAGTAATTATGGGAAAATTATTGAATATTACTAGACGAGTAAAGTAATATATGAGATTCATTTTATTAAAAAAAAATTGTCACGAGTAAATTAAATGGCATTTATGAAAATTTAAGTGGGGACGCGCCTGTGTCGTGTAAGGACTAAATTATTATTATATAAAGTGAATAAATTATAAGTTGCTCATATGATCATTTTGAGTGCACTAATGTGTCCGGAAGGGTCGAGATAGTCAAAATAATGTACCTGGGGGTTTAGTTTGGGTCACGGGGCGTTTTTAGGCCTAATTAACATCCCGGGAGGGAGTTTTAGACATTTTACATTTTTGGGCATGAAAACCCACGAAATTTCTAAGTGTATATCAGATAATAGGAGTCATCTTCTAGGGTTAGAATAACCATAAACTAAAGACGGCCATTGGAGAGGAAGAGGAGAAGCTTTCCAAGGGGTTCTAGGCCAAGAACTCCACCGTTTGCACCGTCGTCGCCGCCAAACGTTAGATCGCACAACGAGGATCACAACCACACCAATCTCTCCAAAAATGTGAACCAAGAATTCCAAGGCAAGTATCTATCTAGCTCTATTTCAGTTAATGCTTCAATAATATTAGCCTAGGAATGATTATGACTAGTTTTTGTGAAAGAAAAACCTATTTTGGAGACTTAAATTGCATGATATATGGGTAATAGATGTATTCTGGAAATCAAACTCACTTGTAGAGATTGAACCACAAAATTACAGTAAATTAGGAGTATGAAATCTGTTAAAAGAATGGAAAGAAACTAAACAAAGAAAAGATTAGGGTTTTTGATATTTTTATGGATTATGCTCCCTTTAATTCGTTATTCATGATGAAAATCCGCATGCCTGACGTAGAATATCACTTATTTGAGGATATAAAACTTGTAGTATGAATTTTTGGGAGTTTGGCAATAAAAAATATTGATTTGGTTTATTTTGGAAGAAGACACCCATAACTGGATATTCTGCAGATTTTCCATACTTGCTTGATCGATCGATCGACCCAAGAGCATCGATCGATCGATGCCTCGATCGATCGAACCCCTTCCATAGATCGATCGACCCCTCCTGGAAGACTTTTATTTTTCTTTTTAAATAATTAATTTCAATTTAATTGAGTAGTAATCTTTGGACATTTCTATTAAAACATTTTGGGATGTAAAGAAGGCAGTAGAACTTTATAAAATTTTGGAACCTTTAATGTAAAACGAGATTAACATTTCATGGGGGTGTTTTACACATAAGGGACAATGGGAACATTAGTTAAAGATTGAGACTCATAAGAGAGTTAGACTAGAAGATAAGTGAGTGTACGTCTACTGAAATTATACTTAGAATACATCGAGAAAGGAGAAGTGAGTATGAAATGCATTATAAATGAAAAATAAAAATGACTAGTTGTTATGCGTAATAATCGAGTAAAATGTGTTAATAACGGATAATTATAATTATGGGTCGTGAACACACCTAATTTAGAATTGTGGATAATTATATATATACAATTGTATGATTGTGCATATATTATATATATCTGTGTAAAAATTGTACCCGAGTTACTTACTATCACGGGGGTTTTCGCGCCGGGACAGTCTTATCTCAATTGGACTTTTATGGGGGATAACGACTTGTACTTGTAACACCCCGCCTAATTAAATATCGGGTGGCCAGTCCCATACCAAATTAAAACAGAATATACAGTTGGCTCATTTTTAGCATCACTGTCGAAAACATTTACAACTCACCCAATACCCAATTAAGCTGGTGTTAAAAACTTTCCAAATTTAAATTTCAACAAAACCATTTTTAGTTTAAGAATAATACAACACATTTTATTCTACAACACTGATAACCCAATAAATAACACAAAAGAATTTAAATGCAATTGGAATAAACATTCCCAAATAATATTAATCCATTACAGTAATCCCATCAATAACAACTGTATTAAAAAGACCCGAATACAATAGTATTTGACCTCGATAGAAAAGATAACTGAAATCCTTTGGGCGACATGCCCTAACTAAGAATACTGTGAATCAAATGAAGATAGGCGTCTAAGAAAAACTCCATAAATTCATAGCCTGTCAAAATATGCTAAGATTGGCGTCCCTGTTGCTGGACACCTGATATAGAGATACAATAGAAGAGAAAATATGCAAGGAAACGGGTCAGAGCCCGAATGTGTAGATAGTTTTTAAAACAGCAAGTATTTAACAAGTGCAATAAAGCATTTATTATGTACATGTTAGATCCAACTCTCACTTTCTATTCTCACCTCTCAACTAGAGTGCACACTTAACGTTTCCTATTAACCTCCTAGTTAATGGTTCCTCTTTTCTAGTCTCCATATTATAATTCCATTCCCATATCATAATCCCCGTATGGCCCATACCATACGTCACATTATTATTCATTTACATTTCTCCTTTATATGATTAGTTTCTCATTAACATGAATCATTACTCATTAATATGAATCGTTTCTCATTAACATGAGTTAAGCTTTTCAATTCTATAAGCATAAACATTCATTAACTTAATTCCATTATCTTTCTCTATTCACCGTTATCTACAATTATCACCGTAGATAGATTTAACCAAAATATATCCATTCAATCATTTAATCCATTATATATATATTCATATATAATACGGCACCCCGAGTCACAACTGCGGTGCAATGCATTACTCTGCTATCATGTCCCATCATCGCAGGTCGCCGAATAGGGGACTAAAGGTTCAGTAAGATTCCACGAACCACAAACAACAACAAACAAATTGGAGGAGAACATAGTTCTCGTATCCATGGGTCACGCACATACCTACGTACCCACAGTCAGCGGACTTATCAACTCCCCGATAAGTCTTTTCTAGACCTATGTTCTCGAGCGACAAATCAAAGATCCCATGGATTCATCAGGATATGACTGCCCTCACGCGCAAACCTCCCACCGATAGCAAGTAAGCTAGGTATGTCATACACATAAATCATCAATCAATCAAATAGGTATTATCATACCTATAATATAATATCAATAAGGTAATATCACTACCCTAAGATATTTCTCATACGTAGCATTATATACCTTTTAAATTCCACGTATTAAAATATCATATCTTTACTTCATAATTTAATTATCCTCGCATCCTATAACATCTCTCCACTCCCGACGTCATTAAGGTTCATGCGCGGAGCGTCTCGCAAGGCGAAATCCAAACAAGGAACCCCTCTAATACACTACTACTTAACTTTGTCGATCGAGGAGGTCCGACAACTTCAACTATGCGATCGGGATAACCTCATACCTTCTTTCAACCAAATGTGTTCTAAACTCCCATCTCTATCTAGGAGACACACCACTACGCTCTTGTATTACACTCCGTCCTTGTGAGATCAATATTGAGCTTAAACTCAGTCCTTGATGTTCAAATTGTAACCCTAAGGCTACCCTCACTCAATACACAATATTTAAATAGGTTTTTCCTGAACATATATTTAGTAAGAATTCACTAATATCCTACTGGTCCATAACATCATTTCTCCCAAATTACTATAAGTTTAGTTCTCCTTTTAATTAAGGTTAAAATCGATAGTTTCAAATCTCTTATAAACACATCTTCTTGCACTTTGGATTAAACCCTCTTGTAAACTTAAGGATACCCAGGTGTTATATTCAATCACCCCTACTGGTCCTATCTTTAATCCTCATACATCTCCATTTAGAATTTAACAAATGAATCTAGCAACCGAAATTCCATTCGATATAATTTTCAACATTTTAATCACTTGAATCCAAATCAAATTAATTCAAATCTTATCAAGGGTTTACTGATATTTTCTAAGTCCCATAATATCCAAATAATAATCACCAAAGATCCACAAAAGGTTTGGGATAAGAATCAACATTTAAAAAGAAACAACTTTACATATTCTGGGGAGGTTGATCGATCGAAGGCAGGGGTCGATCGATCGATCCCTCAGGTCACAGCCTGGTTTTCTGCATTTTCTGCAACTACGGGTTTAGCAACTTATGATCATTTAAACCTTCATCTAAACATCCAAAATGACTTATAATCTTTACTACATGATATATCAACATATATGAACGATTTCCAGTACTCTAAACATCCTAGAATCACCAAGGGATTGGATTAAAAAGCATGTTTATCTCCTTATTTCCAGAAATTTATCAACATATCATCTTCAAGAACACATCAATGGTTTTCATAATTTCTTCAACAGATTCATGACTATTTCGTGGATTATTATCAACCTAAAACATGAGTTTAATTCCTATATCATTTCAGTTTCCAGAAATCCATTTAATCACTCCATTATTTCTTCCAAACATGAATAATCTTCTCTTTTCATACTATTCTAACATGGACAATATACGAACTTAAATTACCATTATCAAACACTTGCCTTTACTGAAGGTCTGATCCTTTAGTCTAGTATATCTCAGTTGGTTGTCCCTTCTCCGGTCAAACTCCGGTGGTGGTTGGTGGTGGTGAACCTTGGTTCTTGTTCTTCTCCTTCCCAAGTAGGCTTTTCCCTTCCCAAGCACTCTTTCACTCTCTCTAGGAAGATGACTTCTCTATTTTGTGTAGAGGAGATGAATAACCCACATACACTTAATCTACCAATACTTATAATAGGCCAAAATCTGAAATCACTATTCATCCCCCTAGAAAAATGACCAAAATGCCCTTTCTGGTTGTCTATTCATTTCCAAATTACCTGAGACTCAAAATTAACATCCAAATAGACTTTTATGACTATTTCGAACCTTACGGATGCAACGACGCAGTCGAAATGACTATAAGGTCGATAGAAAATAAATTTCCTTTTTAATTTAATAAACTAGTCCCGACACGTCTCATACCGCGTCTGACTAAAAATATAAATTACCGAATTTATATCATACAGTCATATCAATGACATCACATTCAAATATTACCTAAATATCTTTAAGTAATATTCAGAATCATCCATTTTAATATCCATCGTCCGGATAAAACCCGAATGAATTAATTAATAATAAAATCCAATTAATCCATTAATTTAAAATATAAACCATTTTAAAAGTCATTTAAAATTACGGGGTATTACAGTACCCTAGAAGATAGTGTCCTTGATTACAGGCTATCTGAGTTATAGTCAGATGGTCCTAAGAGACGTGTGGGTATGTGCTGACCTCTTAGGACTGGGAACTATGCTTCACCTCCAATTGTTTGTGTTTTGTGTTAGTACAGTTCGAGAGTGATTCTGAACTAGTATTTTCCTTAGTTTGTGTGATACGAGGATTTGATAGCAGAGTATGCCAACACCTTAGATCTTATGTGAGGTACCGTTAGTATATATATTATATGTGTGACTAATATATATACGTATATTTATATGGGAACTTTCTACTGTGTGTATAAGTAGATAAGAAATGAATAAATGCTTGAACTTTATTATAAGTGTTCGGGAACTTTATAACGGTAATGAGTTGTTTTAAATAATGTAAGGAATCTTGAAGAGGATGATTTTTGAAATTAAATATCTTAACTTCGCGTTTCACATGATAAATGATTATGGAGAATAAGATAGGGAAATTGATGGGATTTATTAGTACGGTAGGTGTGCACACTTGATGAGAGGTGAGAAATCTCAAGAGAGGGTCGCATACTAATATGATTGTTGCATTAGCCGATAAGCATTTTAAATACTTGCTAAACAAATTTTAAACTGTTTTACAATCGGGCTCTGACCCATTTCCTATTTTCTCTTCTCTCTTGTATATATATATATATATATATATATATATATATATATATATTACAGGTACCCAGCCACAGAGGCGTCTTGCATAAGATCCTTTGGAAGGAACGTGTTGCAGCTTAGGTGGGAGTTGCAGGCCTCTTGCTTAGATGATCTCCTTATTGATTCCACTTCTATCTCTATTTATCCAGTTGGGCATGTGTCGCCCTTTCCTACTATTCAGTTGTTTTTATCAGAGATTGTGATTCGTTTATTTCCAGTATTTACATTTTGGAATGGTTATTGTCGGGATGTTTTTCCTTTAAGTTTTAAAGTTGGAATTAATTAGTTGGATGCTTAATTCTTTGGATTATATATTCCGGTATAGTTGTTGTGTGATTATTAAACTATGGATTATGTAAAGTTTTAAATGTTGGTTTTTAAATGAAATTTGGAAATTGATGTCTTAAAATGGTTTTGACACTTAGCTTAATTGTTTAGGGTGTTTAATTGGAAAAGTTATTTTGTGACAGTGATGCTAAGAATGAACCAACCGTTCACCTTGATTATAATTTAATAAAGGAATGATCACCTGGTATTTAATTAGGCGGGGTGTCACAGAGTACAACCATTTAGGTGGTAAAGCACTCAATATGGCTATGATCATGATATTGTCATCACAATACACTACCTAAATCCTCTCTATGTTAAAATGCGTGATGATCACCCATGTCGTTTCATCTGCCTATTGGCGGACACTCAATAAATGTGCTACCCTTTTTCTAGGATTTGTGCGGAAGTTAAAATTATTGACAAAGGGATCGTCCAACTTCTTGAAAGATTTAATTTCCCCCCCTAGGGAGGCTGTTGTACCAGATTTGGACAGAGCAACATATCTCATTAGGAATATAATAGATATCCAAAGTAGCTTGATACTGCTCCACACGTAATATTGGATCAGATTTCCTATCATATCTAGGAGTGATAACGGGCGGCTTAACCTTCGTGGGTCTCGAATAACCCACTAATTCAACTACAAATGGAGGTTCTTTTATATAACCCCTCAGTAAAGGATTCTTTGTCATGATGAGATAGCCTAACTAATCTTCCAAACATTGAATCAACCCCTTCTAGGTTTGTTGCTCCTGATTGGATTTAATTTCCACTGTCTTCTCTGCTCGTCCTTGACTTTCGAATGAGCTCTCTTCCTTAGAAGTCTTCTTAGCCTTAGCCGATCCTCGCACACTTTTTCGTAATCTGGATAAGCACTCGACCCTCCTGGTCTCAGTTCTCCTTGAGTCTTCTCTCCATTCCTTTAGCCTTCTAAGGTCCCCGTACAGGTGCATCCGTGGAGCTTTTAGGCCCAACCAATCAAATGTAGAACCTTTACTCAACCTCTCTAGAGCACTTTGATGCTACATGGACTTGGTTTGATCATCATCATCATCATATATTATTAATCTGACGGTGAATCTTGCTCCTAGCCTGTAATATCTATCATCTCACCCAAATCTTGCCTCTGCTACGTAAGCTCAAATCCAACCTTTAGGTGTTATTTGCATCCCTTTCGTAGTGTGCCTGCCTCATGTCCCTATAAGGGAATTGAGGTATCATATTGTGCCTCCTAGACGTGTTTTACCCCACCATTAGGGTAATCGGGTTCATCTTAGGCATGTTCTATCTGGCTAGAAAACTTTGCATCAATTGCCTCACGCGATAGGCCACTAGCCAAGCTCTTTATGATCCCTTCCAGGTCACCTATACCCACATGTATAGAGGGTGGAACCCACTCTCCAATTCGACCACCTTATGGATTTTCATCCATTTTCACACAAAAAATGTAGAAAAATATAGCATCATATCATAAAAATAGAGTATGGCAAATATGGTAACATAAATTGCAAGAAAAGTGAATCTAAAGATGATAACTACAAATCAAATATAGGATTCAACGAATTATAGAGAATTGAACAAAAAGTGCTAGTAAGTAGACTCTAACCCAATGAAACACAACTAAATTAGAGTGAAATTCACTATTTTATCATAAGTGCTTATCCACGAGTTTTTAAAATCAGAAATGGTGGAAAGCGACGATGGCTAGTCATTTCCCATTCACGGTGGCAATCTGTTATCGCCTAAAGCTGACAACTTATTTGTCTTAGCTTTGAGTATACTAATTATAAGAAAATAATAGATAATGAGATATATATCATTGAAATACTAATCTACAGAATATAGTAAAGATATGAGAGAAAGAGAAAAAGACCAGATGTATGTGGTTCGGCCCAAAGCAGTCCCTACTTCTACATGTCCAGGTTTTTATTATATTAATTATTGGGCAAAAACCATGAATTAATATAAGATGAAAGCTCTCGATTTTTCAATTAAATTGGCCAACATTTTAATAAGGAAAAATATCTCGAATCCCCTAAAAGTGTGGGGGTGTGTCATTTAAAGGTTATTGGAAGAGAGAGAAAAATGAGTGATAGGTGTCCTGCCTTAATATGCTGTGTACACATTTTACATTCAAGCATGAGAATAATAATAAATTTAGTTATCATGAGATAGGGGGAAATATTTTCATATCCACGACATATGCATGTGTTATTCATATTTTTTGTAACGGGGTTTGTTAATAGTGTTAACTTGCTATGGGATCACGAGGTTAACCTGCTGAGATTATTTATCCTGACCAAATTACCCAGGCCCACCAGTTATTAGCTGAGCCAATCATTTTTCTATAGGTGACAAGTTCAGGTGTCCTTATCTGATTGGTCTATGAGCCAAACCATATACATAGAATAAAAAGGATGTAATACCTCGTATTTTTATGGATTTTAAATTTAGGGATTTATTAAATTTATTTGAGATAGATTAATTTAATATTAATCAAAAAATCTGTTTTAAATATTTACTAGCATGACGAGAGTGAGTAATTATTGGAAAATTATGGATTTGTTAAATATTACTTATTGAGTAGAGTAATATGTAGAATTGAATTTATTAAAATTGTCACGAGGGAATAATATAACAATTATGGAAATTAAGTCAGGACGCGCCTGTGTCGTGTCGGGATTAAATTATTATTAGTAAAAGTGAATAAATTATAAGTCGCCCATATGACCTTTTCGAGTGTGCCGATGTGTCCGTAAGGGTCGAGATAGTTAAAATAATGTACTCGGGGGTTTAGATCGGGTCTCGGGGTGTTTCTAAGCCTAATTGGCATCCCGGGAGGGTATTATAGACATTTTACATTTTTGGGCAATTAAACCCACGAATTTCCTAAGGATATATCATCCTTTAGGAGTTGTCTTCTAGGGTTAACAAACACAAAACCCAAGAACGACCATTAGAGAAGGAGTTGGAGAGCTTTCCAATCAACTCAAGGCCAAAGACTCACCCGTTTACACCGCCACCACCACCAAAGCGTAGATCGCGCGACGAGGAACGCAACCTTACCTCTTTCGTCCACAAATCAGAAACTCAAATCCCAGGCAAGTATCTATTTTGCCTTTCTTTTAGTTATTGTTTCATCCATGTTAGATTAGGATTGTTATACACATGTTCCATAGAAGAATTTGAGGATTTAATCACATGTTTTGGTGGAAATAATTATCTTCTGGACATCCCAATCATACGTAGAGGATAAACCACGAATTGGTATGAGATTATAAATAAGAAATCTGGAAAAGAAATTAAAAGAATGGAAGTTTTATGAAAATTAGGGTTCTTGATAGTTAATAACAATTGGCCCTTTAATTCAATTCTGTTGAAGAAATTATACATGTCTTATGTAGAAATTCATGCATATATGTATATAGAACCAGTAGTAACCTTATTTGGTAGTTTGGGATTTTTAAACGGCATTTTGGAAAAGATTATTGGTTGAAACCCGTAGGTTGAAATTGCAGTTTATGGGAAAGAACTGCTTCAATCGATGGATCGAACCAAGAACATCGATCGATCGATGATCGATCGATCGAACCCATTCCCTCGATCGATCGACCCCTTCAGAAAATTGCATATTTTCCCCTCTTTTCTTTAATCTGACTCAATTACGTAGGAACCCTTGCTTATTATTTATAGAATATGAGGAGTCGTGAGGAAGACTAGTAGGGTCTAAATAAACCCCATTGAATGAAATTTAATATAGGATGAAATAGTGGGTTAACGGGGAATTTCGATACACATTAGAGATTGTGAGTAAATTTGTTAATGAATCGAGGGACTCGTGAAAGACTTAGGCCAGAAGGTTAAAGATGGTATAGCTACTGATATACTTAGCGAGATAGAATACTTCGAGAGATGAGAAGTAAGTATGAAATAAATTATATATGAGAATAAAAAGAGACGAATCCGTTATGTGAGATAATTGAGTAAATTGTGCTAAGAACGGATAATTTTCATTATGGGTCGTGGGCGCACCTAATTTAGAAATTGTAAATATTTATATATATGACTGTGTGACTGTGCATATATTATGTATTTGTGTAAAAGTCATACCCGGGCTACTTGCTATTACAGAGGTTTTCGCGTCGGGACAGTCTTATCTCGATTGAACCTTTATGGGGGATATTAACTCGTACCCTAGAAGATAGTATCCTCGATATAGGCAATCTGAAAATAATAGTCAGATGTTCTAAGAGACGTGAGGGTATGTGCTGACCTCTTAGGACCTGGAACTATGCTTTGCCTCCATTTGTTTGTGTATTGTGTTAATACAGCTCGAGAGTGATTCCGAACTAGTATTTCCTTTAGTTTGAGTGATACGAGGACTTGATAGCAGAATATGCCAGCACCATAGATTTTAAGTGGGGTGCCGTTAGTATATATATTATATGTATGACTAATATATATACTTATATTTATACGGGAACTTTCTACTGTAATTATAAGTAGATAAGTAATGAATAAATGCTCCAACTTTCTTATAACTGCTCAGGAACTTTATAACGGTATTGAGTTGTCCTAAATAATGTAAGAAATCTTGAAGAGAATGATTTTCCTAAAGTAAATATCATAACCTTTCTTTTCACATGAACCTTATGAAGAGTAAGTTAGAGAAACCTATGAGATTTATTAGTACGATAGGCGTGCACACTAGATGAGAGGTGAGAATTCTCAAGAGAGTATCGCACACTAACATGGTTGTTGCAGTAGCCAGTAAGCATTTTAAATACTTGCTAAACTATTTTTAAACTGTTTTACACTCGAGCTCTGACCCATTTCCTGTTATTTATTTTCTCTTATATATATATATATATATATATGTATGTATATTGTAGGTGCCCAGCCACAGGGGCATCATGCTTAGATTCCTTGGAACGGACGGGTTGCAGCTTATGTGGGAGTTTCATGCCATTGCTTGGACGACCTCGTTGTTGACTCTACTCTTATTTTAGTTCTGATTAGTTAGGTCATGTATCGCCCGTTTCCCTATTCAGTTGGATTTGTTAGAGATTTACGTTCATTTATATTTCCAGTATTCGGTACTCTTTGGAGTTTAATTATTGTCAGAATGGTTTCATTTGTAGTTTTAAATTGGTTTTGTTTATTTAGATGTTTTAAATTCTTGTGCGCTATTATGTGTGAATTCTTAAACTGTTAATTATTAAAAAAGTTTTTATATTTGGATTTAAATAGAATGGAAATAAGGTTTTAAATTGTTTTGACACTTAGCTTAATTATTTAGGGTGCTTAAATTGGAAATTTATTTTGCGACAGTGATGCTAAGAATGAACCAATCGTTCACCTTAATTTTTAATTTAATAAATGACTGATCACCCGGTATTTAATTAGGTGGGGTGTCATAGGTGGTATTAGAGCATTAGGTTCTAGTGTCCTTTAGGATCTGTATGGCTTATTTCGTATCCAGCTTAGCGTATTTGATTTAGAGCCCTATTATTAGGGATGTTGTATTCATCTCTATGCGTTCGAAATTCGTGCTTCTGCGATTTGTTTATGTGAATGATGAACTCATCCAGATTATTTAAATTTTCAGATGGATTGTCAGGAAGAAAAAGCTAATGACGTTGGGGGAGTCAATGAGCAAGGCCAACTCACACTTTAGGTGTCTCCAGAGAGAGTATCAACCGCCGAGTTAGTAGGTATTGTGGCACATGCAGTTACCACTGCGTTCTTATAGTATCAAGAACGCAACACACAGTTTATAGGGGCAAAAGATCTAGGGAGTATAGTCAATCTGTCATGACTAGAAACAACAAGTGTACGAAGACACGAAAATCACAACAACAAGCTCCTCAAGACCGTAAAATCCACGAAGGTAACAAATTATACAGGGAGACCCGAAAGTGTCAGGACCAACGAAATTGGGGTCAGAGTGAAGTCATAAAGAGGTGTTTCAAATGTGGAATGGATGGTCATGAACGTCGAACTTGTCCGAATCAGACTAGAGAGGAACTCCGACCCAACCAGCGAGAACTTTCAAGACTCTGCTATAAGTGTGTACAAACGGGTCATAAGTGGAGGGACTGTCCTCAACCCGATGTCGTTTTTCATCAAGATGCTCAACAAGGCCAAAAAAAAGTGGAACTGTACAACCGGACCAAAACCAACAAAGCCGTAAAATGAAACAGTTTAGAGGTAGATGCTTCAATTGCGATAGGATGGGTCACCGGAGGTAGGATTGCCCAGATAAGAGTAAGATACCCCAGCAGTAGGGGAAGAAACAACACGAATGTGTGTACGACGTCCGACATGCTAAAATTCAGCAGCCATCATCGGCCATTGATGGTACGTTCCTTCCTTCTAATACTATGGGACACATTTTATTAAATGTCGGGGTGTCACACTATTTCATAGATACTCACTTTGCACAGACCTTAGGATTTTTAGACATTATTGAGAGTACAGTGTCATGTGTAGACTCATCATTGGGAAAGGGTCTTTAATTTTCTTTATACGCCGGGGTGTAGGTATATGGTTTAGTAGTTTGATTTTTACCTACAGTCATACTAGCTTTAGTCATATCTGAGCACTCCATTATTGGCATGGATTGGCTCGCTGCATACAGAGCCATGATAAATTATTTCGGTAGGAGTATTATCTTTGCCATTGCGGGGCAGGAGATGTTTTGGTGGCGATGCCTCACCCAGAGGAAGGATCTTCCACCCATTTGTATTACATAGAGGAGGATACCTCTAAGGAGATTGTGATTCTCCTGGATTTGATTCCAATCGTTCGTGAGTTTCCAAATGTATTTCAGAAGATAATTGAGTTATGTGTTCAGGTATTTTGTGGAGAGTAAAACCACATGAGCTAAAATTTTCTGAAGCGAGAATAAGGGCAAGGGAATTATGCTTATAAGGGAAATGGTTAATAAAATTTTCAATTTGGTTAAGACATATGCGTTATGTCCGAAACACCATTAAGTAGCCAAGACGATTGGCAAGGTAGAAGTATGAGTTTTATCCTTGGAGGATGAGGTGTATTTTATATAACACGATCGAGTCACTATATTTTGTTCATTGCTAGATTAGCATGTGAGACGAGTTTAGTGCGTATAACTATAAACGTTATTATTATGTTAATATTTTCCTTAGTGTCTCGAGATTATCCTTAGTGTTATCCGCAGAGGATGAATGGGTGTATTAATAGTGTTATATACTTTATTGTGATTACTCGTTTTAGTGATGTGATATACAAGTATGATATTATCTTGGTTACAACTTTATAGTAATGGTTAGTACGATAGTAAGCAGTTATTGCAAGGCTATCGGAGTGGTTGCCTTAGTGCAACATGTTTTGTTCTGGCGAGGCCTCAACTGTAAGAGGGCCGGACTCGCACTTATATTATCTATTTTAGAGATTTCGAAAGGGATAGTGGTCTCGAGATATTCGATCCCGGTGTGTGTAGGGACTTTGTTGTTATGATTCAGTATGTATTGGGTTTATTGTTGAGCGAAAAGATTTAACTCATTATTATGTTTAGAGCTCAGGACTTGATGTTAAGAAAAGCGCATTGATATATCTATCCTTTAGAGATCTGAGAGTTAAGAGTTGTACCCATATGTTTGGGGACAGACTTTCGAGAACCCCGACTATATGTATTCGAGGTTTATGGAATGTGATTACCACCAATACTGAACGATAATGCAATTGGCGAAACATTCTTTGTTTAAGTAAAATTTCAGGAGGAAAAGTATCTTTCAAGAAACGGATTAAAGGGGTACATGTTATGGACGGAGGGCCTAACGAATTTTGATAACCGACAATGCTAGGTAGTAGTGTATCGGGGGGAGGTTCCTTGTTTGGATTTCTCTTTGTGAGACATCCCACGCATGAAACTAAGCATAAGGTTGGAAGTAGGAAGATGTTGGGCATTAGTCTATGATTTTGGTACCTCGGCCTTAGTAGGAACAAGTAATTATATTTGTAAGTTGGAAGTTGAATTATGATTTAAGGCCAGAGGAGCTGGTGGTGTGCTAAGAAGGCATTGAAAGTTTTGTCTTATCACCACGAGTTAAGGGGTGGAACGATGATAAGGAGGATTAAAAATTTCGATTTCTAGGGTGATTGAAAGTACCAAAGTGTTGTAATCATGTTGTGAGCACAAGGAAAATAAATAATTGGGTGTTATGTGTGAAGCATATGTGATGCTTACGCTAGTATGCACGATTTATAGGGTGAGTGGGCATCCTGGTTAGCTGATGTCAAAATCGTCCGAGTTGAAGGGACGTGGAAATAGAAGTGTGGAATAAATGTTTGTGGGATTAACATAACGAAGTGGAAGTGGTAGAGTGGACTGGGCGTCGTGTGAAAGACGATAAATCCATATATTTGTGTTCAGAGTAGCACAACGAATCCGGTTGGAAGGTTGTGGGAAGCCATTTAAAAAGGGGTATCCCTTGAGAAGGGTATAATTCAATTATTATGGAGGACACTCAAAGCGGAGTTGTAATTAGTCAAATGTTGAGAGCAGCTGACGCGTACAAAGAGTGAAGATGCTAGTATGGTATAAAAGGTCCGTAAGTGCACATCGTGGAGAAAAGTACATGGGTCGGAACTTTAAGTATACGCAAAGGAAAGAAGGGGAGTATTAAGTGTCACTTAATGTGAGACATTACAAGTAGAAGTAGATGTCGAGCGGGACATAGTGAGTAGTCTTTGCGGGCACTACTCATAAATAGAAATCGGTTGGAACAAGAGGAACAAACTAGAGAATTTTGTGGCTATCGACAATTCCTATAATGGAAGAGGCCAATAAAGTCGGTAAAGTTTCTTGGATGAGTTGACAACCTCAAGGTAGGATCAAGAGTTCCTTCGAATGTGTGGAACAATATGACCAAGTAGGAAGTGATTGACATTCCTTTGGGGTGATTTACAATATTAGCTAGTGTGCCCCAGTCTTCCTTTGAAAGGAAGGATCGCACTGGTACATGGTCCTACACGGTATTTTTCTGACATAGATTGATATTTTTGAATCCCACCTTCAATATGGAATTCCAGAAAGCAGTGGGGACAACGTTTAGTTTTGATCAAGGTTATATCACCCATAACCCGGGGGGTAGGAGAGCGGTGATTTACCATTAGTGGAGTAGTGTGAAAGTAACTTTGGATTCATTGTGATAGTTTCTCTTCCACAACGGTTATAGCTAGCGAGTGGAGTATAGTAAGTAATTGGAGGAGGATATTACCTAACGATAGGGTTCCGTGGGAGCACTCGTACCTATTTATTGTGAACAAGATGCTTATTGAGGTTTTGGTGGGGAAAAACCCTAACTTTCTCACTCTGAATATTAAGAGATGGATAGATAATCATAATTTTGGATTGGTTGAGTAAGATTCTGATGATTATGGTAGAATTCCACTACTGTTTTAGGCGAAGAAGAGTGGTCAAATATTCGTATGGTTTCTCCAAGAATAGGAGTTTTGTGTTTAGATATATTCGAGTAGTTGTCATGTAGTGAGGTGCGACCTCCCAATGATATTGAAATAATGGGAATTAACAATGTGAAGTGTCTTTAATGAAAGTGTTAAACAAGTTTGCTGTGAAACGGGGGCTATGATGATTGAGCTCCTTACTATCTAGATAGTTTGCGTACTGATAAGGTATCCAAATTTTTTTTACCAGATAGGCCTTATTTTCGGAATTTTGCAACGAAATTCCGTTATTAGGGGGGGAGTATGTAATACCCCGTATTTTTATGGCTTTTAAATTTAGGGATTTATTAAATTTAATTGAGATAGATTAATTTAATATTAATCCGGAAATCTGTTTTAAATATTTACTAGCGTGACGAGAGTTAGTAATTATCGGAACATTATTGATTAGTTAAATATTACTTATTGAGTAGAGTAATATGTATAATTGAATTTATTAAAATTGTCACGAGGGAATAATATGACAATTATGGAAATTAAGTCAGGACGCGCCTGTGTCGTGTTGGGATTAAATTATTATTAGTAAAAGTGAATAAATTATAAGTTGCCCATATGGCCTTTTCGAATGCGCCGATGTGTCCGGAAGGGTCGAGATAGTCAAAATAATGTACCCGGGGTTTTAGTTCGGGTCTCAGGGCATTTTAAGCCTAATTGGCATCCCGAGAGGGTATTATAGACATTTTACATTTTTGGGCAATTAAATCCATGAATTTCCTAAGGATATATCAGCCTTTAGGAGTTGTCTTCTAGGGTTAACAAACACAAAACCCAAGAACGACCATTAGAGAAGGAGTTGGAGAGCTTTCCAAGCAACTCAAAACCAAAGACTCACCTGTTTGCACCGCCACCACCACCAAAGCGTAGATTGCGCGACGAGGAACGCAATCATACCTCTTTCGTCCACAAATAAGAAACTCAAATCCCAAGCAAGTATCTATCTTGCTTTTGTTTTAGTTATTGTTTCATCCATGTTAGATTAGGATTGTTATACACATGTTCCATCGAATAATTTAAGGAATTTGAGGATTTAATCACGTATTTTAGTGGAAATAATTATCTTATGGACATCCCAATCATACGTAGAGGATAACCCACGAATTGGTATGAGATTAGAAGTAAGAAATCTAGAAAAGAAATTAAAAGAATGGAAGTTTTATGAAAATTAGGGTTCTTGATAGTTAATACAAATTGGACCTTTAATTCAATTCTGTTGAAGAAATTATACATGTCTTACGTAGAAATTCATGCATATATGTATATAGAACCAGTAGTAATCATATTTGGGAGTTTGGGAATTTTAAATAACGTTTTGGAAAAGATTATTGGTTGAAACCCGTTGGTTGAAATTGCAGTTTCTGGGCAAGAACTGCTTCAATCGATCGATCGACCCAAGAACATCGTTCGATCGACCCCATTCCCTCGATAGATCGACCCCTTCTGAAAACAGCATATTTTCCCGCTTTTCTTTAATCCGGCTTAATTACGTAGGAACCCTTGCATATTATTTATAGAATCTGAGGAGTCGTGAGGAAGACCAGTAGGGTCTAAATAAACCCCGTTGAATGAAATTTAATATGGGACAAAATAATGGGTTAACGGGGAATTTCGGTACACATTAGAGATTGTGAATAAATTCGTTAATGAATGGAGGGACTCATGAAAGGCTTAGGCCGGAAGGTTAAAGATAGTATACCTGCTGAAATTATACTTACTGAGATAGAATACTTCGAGAGATGAGAAGTAAGTATGAAATAAATTATATATGAGAATAAAAAGAGACAAATCCGTTATGAGAGATAATTGAGTAAATTGTGCTAAGAACAGATAATTTTAATTATGGGTCGTGGGCGCACCTAATTTAGAAAATGTGAATATTTATATATATGACAGTGTGACTGTTTATATATTATGTATTTGTGTAAAAATCATACCCGGGCTACTTGCTATCATGGAGGTTTTCGAGCTGGGATAGTCTTATCTCGATTGGACCTTTATGGGGGATATTGACTCGTAACCTAGAAGATAGTATCCTCGATACAGGCTATCTGAAAATGATAGTCAGATGTTCTAACAGACATGAGGATATGTGCTGACCTCTTAGGACTTGGAACTATGCTTCGCCACCATTTGTTTGTGTATTATGTTAATACAGCTCGAGAGTGATTCCGAACTAGTATTTCCATTAGTTTGAGTGATACAGAGACTTGGTAGCAGAGTATGCTAGCACCATAGATTTTAAGTGGGGGTGCCGTTAGTATATATATTATATGTGTGACTAATATATATACATATATCTATATGGGAACTTTTTACTATGCTTATAAGTAGATAAGTAATGAATAAAAGTTTCAACTTTCTTATAAGTGCTCGGGAACTTTATAACGGTAATGAGTTGTCCTAAATAACGTAAGAAATCTTGAAGAGAATGATTTTCCTAAAGTAAATATCATAACCTTACTTTTCACATGATAAAACCTTATGGAGAATAAGTTATAGAAACCTATGAGATTTATTAGTACGATAGGCGTGCACACTAGATGAGAGGTAAGAATTCTCAAGAGAGTGTCGCACACTAACATGGTTGTTGCAGTAGCCGGTAAGCATTTTAAATACTTGCTAAACTATTTTTAAACTGTTTTACACTCGGGCTTTGACCCGTTTCCTGTTATTTCTTTTCTCTTGTATATATATATATGTGTGTGTGTGTACATTGCAGGTGCCCAGCCACAGGGGCTTCATGCTTAGATTCCTTGGAACGGACGTGCTGCAGTTTATGTGGGAGTTACAGGCCATTGCTTAGACGACCTCGTTATAGACTCTACTCTTATTTTAGTTCTGATTAGTTAGGGAATGTATCGTCCGTTTTCCTATTCAGTTATATTTGTCAGAGATTTACATTCATTTATATTTCTAGTATTCTGTACTCTTTGGGATTTAATTTTTGTCAGAATGGTTTCATTTATAGTTTTAAATTGGTTTGGTTTATTTAGATGTTTTAAATTCTTGTGTGCTATTAACCCTCCTTAGTATGTGTGAATTATTAAATTGTTAATTATTAAAAAGGTTTTCATATCTAGATTTAAATAGAATGGAAATAAGGTTTTAAATTGTTTTGACACTTAGCTTAATTATTTAGGGTGCTTAAATTGGAAATTTATTTTGCGACAGTGATGCTAAGAATGAACCAATCGTTCACCTTGATTTTTAATTTAATAAAGGACTGATCACCCTGTATTTAATTAGGCAGAGTGTCACAAATGATAAATGACTTACAAACTTGAATCTCTCCTAGATTCAATAACGCCCAACCTCCAAAAGTCACTTTTCCACATTCAAATCGGAAGAGAAAGAAAAAATCACTCTCTAATCACTCGCCATGTCATAGGTGTCAGGTTCCGTCGATAATGTTGCGTTTGCACCAAATCTTCAAATCTTCTTTAAAGTTGAAGAAAATTTTATGTTCCAAAGGAACAAGTGAAAAATGACTAATGTAGTTCTTCCTATCATGTGAGTATCCTAAATATTAAGGGAAGTTTTAAAAGTATTTGGCTCAATAAAATAATCTCACAAAGTATTTTTGAGATATAGAGATATTTAATGTTTCTCAAGGTTAAATTTCACAAAAATTTTTTGTTAAAGTCTTGAGGGAAGTAATCAAACTTAAAACAACTTTAAACTAGAATGATACAAAAGGGTTTCTCAAGAATAGAAAGGAGGTGTTTGCTCTTAATAAAATATGATTTCTTTAGATTTACAAAAAAAAAAAACCTTTCTTGAAAAGATCTTAACCATATTTTATGATGAAGAAGAAGATGGATTGAATAGTTCTTCAAAAATTTTGGCACAAAATGTCAAACCCTTTAATTCATTCGCAACCTCACAAAATAGGTTTCTTCTTGAACCCAACAAAATATATGGTAGTGAAAGAGAACCTAATGTTTTACATTTTAATCTTTTGGAAATATGAACTTTTTGCCCCCAAGTTTAGCTATTACTGGAGGTTCGCTGTAGCTAGGATATTCTTCATTAGAGAAAATTTGCTACGATAACCTAGGTCGCGGAAGAAGCCAAAGACTTTGGACATGGACCAAATCATCAATGAGAAACCTTCGTTGACTGAGGAAGATTTTCGATGCGGCAAGGCAGGTCGTGACTTGCCCAACGATTTTGGACGAGTATTTGCCATCCAAGAATTTTGAAAATATTTTGGCAAACACTCTAAGTATGTCTGTCCATAACTAAGAACACTCGAACTTAAAATACACTCATAAGAATTCAATTTTGTTAAATATAGTTAACCTATAAGTGTAACAACCCGTCCTTTTGGAGACAATTAAATTCCATAATTAAGTATAATTCGGAATTTGGAGAATTTCTCGAAATAGTAATTTTTGGGATTTTCAAGGATTTAATAATTTTCGAAGGGTGTTATAAATTATTTTGGGGCTATATAGGTCGAAGTAATTTAATTATATGTCGCCGTGGAGTATAGCGACAAAAGATGTAAGATTTTGAGTAGAAGACCGCATTTAATTATTTTGGGTTAGAATAGTTATTTGTGGTCAAGTACCTCGGATGGAAATTTCGACTGCACCATGAGTCTCGGAATGTCCGAGATAGTCGGAAAAAAGTGTCCGATTGTCGAAATTGATTTCCGGGTAATTTTGGAGTTAAATATGCTCGTAATTGAGTAAACGAGTCGTTTTGGGGGTAATAAGGGATTTAACCATTTTCTCCTTATAAAAGGAGGGAGAGGGGGAGAAAAGAGAAGAGAAAGAAGAAAGAAGAGAGGTAAGAGAGAGAGAGAGGGAAGAAAAGAGGAAAAAGGGGAAGATTCCGGCCAGCCTTCGCGGGATTCGGCTCGAGGACGTCGGATTTTATCCACGAGGAAAGTGTTTACTTGCTTTATTTCCCTTTTTGCATAAATATCTCATACCGTAGTTTGGTATAATCAAACCCTAAAGATTTTGGGTTGGGATTTCGTGGATAAAGCGGGTTTTTGGGATTTAAAACGAATAAACCTCTAAAAGTGGTAAATTGGAGAAACTTAGGTTTTAACTGAAATTAATTGGTGATTCCGGGTTCTAGGATGTTTAGAACCCTTAATATATGTGTAATTGTAGTTGGTTGAGGTTGTAGGACGTTGAGTGAGGCGACAAAAGCTTGGGAGAAGCTTTAATGGCCGAAACCTTCTCGAAGAAGGTGATGAATAGTAACTCGTAAGCTTGTGGGGTTATTTTGACTAGGAAGAGAATTGATTTAGCTTTCAGTCAAAACACGAAAGTTGTAGATCTTTTCAATACGGTCGCGTGAGCATCAACCGCGTATTTTTTTGATTTTTCTACGATTTGATATGATTTTTACAAGATGACAGCTCCGGGTTGAAATCATCAACTCGGAAATCAAATCGGGAATTGGAAAAATTACGGCTAGAATTAATTGCGTAGATGTTTAGGATAATTTTTGGGGTAGTTTAGAAACCCCGATAATGAAATTGGTTTGTTGGATGGAGGATTTGGAGAATTTAGTTTTGAGGACCTGGTGTGATCGGTCGACCGCGCCCCTAAGACCGGTCGACCGCGTCAAGGAGAAAGGGCCTACTGCTTTGTTGCGTAGGCTTATTTACAACCCGCGGTCGACCGGGGGCCCAGGATCGGTCGACCGGTGCCCTGTTTTCAGCCCAAGATTTTGGAGATTATGATTATTTCTCCTTTTTGAGTTTAAAGTTTAAGGGGCTTCCAAATTAAAGTATTATAGAGGGTTATGTCCTAAGGGACTTGTGGATTTGGGATTATATATATATATGTGTATATTCACTTAGAGTGAATTATTATAATTAGAGATATCCAATAAATCCTTAAGAGTTGATTAAGGTAATTAGTAGTAATCAAAGTAAGGAAATAATTTGGGTTTACTATCATGCTTATATGAATGCATGATTATGATTCTTTGAAAGAATCTTTGGGATTAATGGTCATCGTTAGATGTAGTTGGAAAATATGGCCATTTATATATATTCGAGGATGAATATACGGTATAGGTATATACTATGTGATTACAACATATATGATATGATGTAAATGATTTTGAAAATAAAATATGAATGTTTTCAAAATGGAAAGATAAATGATTTTCTGAATTAATAAAATAAGGATACACACCTCTTTAAATCGCTATCATAAGGGAAGTTGCGTGCGTATGGTGAAGCCCCCTGGCTAATGAATGCAGGGTGGATATAGTCCTATAGGCCATATGAGCGTTTGTGGTATTTTTTTCTGCGCTGGTTAGGAGATTCCGGGTGTAGTCTTGACTATCCCGCAGGCATATGGCCGCTTCCCGACGTCTTGCGATGTAGGATCCTAGGTTGTCTTGATGATAGGCCCTGGAAGATGATAGCCATTTAGGGGCGCGCACAGTGGGGAAACCCGGACGGGCGGTCTTAGAACGCGTTTTATGTTAAAGAAATTTATGATAATAAATTGGCTTTAATTTACATTTTCTGGATGGAAGAAGGGAAATGGGATAAAAGGTTTTCGCTTCGGTAACACTCCCGGATGGAAGAAGGGATGTGGAAGCATATGATATGATCAAAGAATTTTTATGATAATGAAAATGGCTTTGAATACATTTCCTGAATATAAAAAGGGAAATGGGATATTTTGAAACGGAAAAGCATTTTTATGATAATAAAATTGGCTTTTAAAAAGGTATATGATTTATTAAAGCAATTCATGATAATGAATTGGCTTTTAAATACATTTCCTGGATATGAGAAGGGAAATGGAAGGTTTTGAGTTAAAAAAGATAAGTATTGATAAATACTTTGTAAATCTATTCTCATTCCGGGAGATAGATCCGGATGTATATGGTAAAATATATGTATATGTATAAATCGAGTGCCGAGGGTCTAATGGATCCCGACGATCGACCGTGCCTCATAGTAGTGTATCGGAGGGGTTCCTTGTTTGGCTTTCGCTTTGAGAGACACCCCACGCACGAATATGGCACTGTGTTGAGACTGGGGAGAAGTTTAATCCTTAGTGCTCTAATATTAGTATTTCTTGTGGTATACATATTTATTTTTATATATATTCTGTACTGAGGGACTGGCGGACCTCGACGATCGACCTTGCCGCATAGTAGTGTATCGGGGGGGTTCCTTGTTTGGATTTCGCTTTGCGAGATACCCCACGCACGAACATGGCATAGCGTTGAGACTAGGGTGAAGTTTATCCCTTAGTACTTTTTCTTGGACTATCTAGGGTAGATAGTGGTTGAGTGATAGACTAGTTTAGCAGAGTAGCTTGACTAGGATGTTTAGATGTTTAGAGGGATGCGCTAGGAGTGCACTGTTAGAGGAGATGTGAGGGGTATCTCATGGGAGTGCGATACCAAACTTAAATATGAGATAAAACATTTTTCTAAAAATAAGGCATTTATGCACTTGCTAAATATTTTCAAAACTCGGGCTCTGACCCGTTTATCTGCTTTTCCTTTCTTTCTATATTATATATATATAGATGTCTAGACACAGGGACGCCTGGATGACACTTCTTTCGAGTCAGACGTCAGCTGCAGCAGCTGTGGATGCTTGTAGGTTTTTGATAGCCGCTTCCATTCTTGTAATCTAGATAGGAGGTATTGTATAAACATTCGGGCCAATGGTCCAACTGCATTTATTTATCCTTTTAGAACATCATTCGATATGGTTGTATATTTCGACCGAGTGTTCGGTTATTTTATTTCATTTCAGTTTTATTTCCGCAAAACTGTGTGGATGTTTTATTTACAGTTGGTGAAAAGAGTAGTAAAGTTAAAATTTTGACACCGGCCTAATAGGTTATTAGTAATTAAATGGATTTTCGACAGTGATGCTAAGAATGATCCATATGAGACTCCTGTTTTAATTTAATATTGGAGTGATCGCCCGGTATCCCATTAGGCGGGGTGTCACAATAAGAAAAGTATATTTCATAGTGTATTTGTTCAAATGTCGAAAACAAATCACACACAAGTTTTAACACATTTTAAAATTTATGAAATTTTTATTTAAGCTACGTTAAGACAAGGGTGGTGAAATTAAGTCATTCGAAGTCATTTAACTTTTTCCTAAAGTGGCAATCTCATTGGTCATGGCATGCCCTGGCTTTTCAGATGAAGACAAAGAAGTCTGTTCTTGTAGTCTTAAACATGAAGCTTTGCAAGACAACATATAATTTGACTTTGGAACGAGATAAGACAATCTAAACCTATGGAAATTTTGAGAGTACTTGTGCTCTTTGAATATCTCTTTTGTCTATTATGTGATAAAACATATAAACAAAAGATTGTAAATAAATGAATAAAATATATTAACCGTGACACGACTCGTCTAGACAAAGGCATACAAGGATAGAGGCAACACAACCATTTGTAACTTTATAACCCGTTTTCCAGTCAAGACACTAATAAAGACATCAAGATACCAATTCATAAATATTGATAAGATAACAAGAATAATAAGATGAATACAAGATATAATCTGTGTAAGCATGGGTCGTCCAGTTACTAAGGATCATATACCATGTTTATCTAATATCTCAATAAGATGTAACACATAAATTTTATTCCACAAGTTGTTTATTACTACTTCATTTCAATATAGACGAAGTCATAACATCACAATGGTACTAGTCTTGATTATCCTATCTCTCCCTTAGGGAATTTTCTCTTCTTAAATTAAGTCTCTCTCCTAAGAAAATTATTTTTAAGAAAATATTTCCCATAGGAGGGAGTCTTATAGTCAACATCCTTTCATATGAAGCACTACACCAAATTAGGCAAATGGTCATTGTGGGTACCCGAAATTAGAATGATGGGCCTGGAAGAGTAGCCCAATTGTGGCGGCCCAAAGTCCAGACCCTCCATCTCTTAACTGATTATGATCCAGTCTCCTCCCACATTCCCATTAAGAGAGGTTCTATGGAGAGATGGAAAACGTGAGGGAGTCCAACACCCCCACTTACTAAAATGAACATGTATATATTAACCCTAGGTCCGGGGGAAAGGACAAGTTGTATTCTCTGTAATCACACCCCGAGATACATAGAAATAATACTGATTGCACCACCGTGGACGTAGGCATATCTTTGTTGAACCACGTACATCCTTTGTTGTGTGATTGTCATTTTACTTTCCATATTCTTGCTTGGTGATTGATTTTCTCTTATCTATTTGTGTTACATAATAATTATCACCACAATTGGCGCTGTTTGTGGGAAGCATTTATCTTCCCTGAGAAAGCCCACACCCAAAAAGGAGTTTAAAATGTCTGGTCACAGTAGCAATGCTCCCCAGGTAGGGGATATTCAAGAACCACTTGTTCCTCGCTGGATTAGATCTGAAGTTCAACGTTCATATCAGAGGGCTCGCTTAGAAAGGCCAGCCTTAGAAGAAATCCAAGGATCAGCGAGGTCCACGCAGATATCCAGACTGATTGATGCATATGAGGCAAGGCTCCACGAGCAGATGGAGTCTTCTCGCAGAAACGAGGCTGAGAATGCTAGCCTAAAAAGAAGATTAGAGAGACTGGAGAGAGAGCTTCATCATGATACCAGGAGACGTCTGTACCGCACTCCTAGCCCTCAGGCGAGCAAGTCTCGCAGCCGAGGAAGGAGCCCCAGGCGAGGATCCCAAAAGGTTGAGGGAGATGAATCAAACGATGACCTACGCGAGCAGCTGCAAAAAGCTCTTCATTACTAGAGCCCTCCTCGCAGCAACGAGAACATACGAAATCTGGTCCGAAGGGAAATGGACCAGCATCCTGCCCATCACGGTACCAGATCGACCCGAGAACTCGCTAGGCGAGCTCTCAAAACCTAGATGAAATCACCTTTCTCGAGGGAAATTGAAGAAGAAGAAGAAGCCCCTAAGAAGTTTGCCATTCCAAGGTTCAAAATTTATGACGGTAAGATTGATCCCATTGATCACGTCAGGCAGTACTGACAGGTTATGACCCTCTGAAACCATCGGGATGCACTAATGTGCTGAATTTTCCCTTCGAGCCTACATGACGTGGCGCAGAAATGGTTCGAAAGGCTCCCCCACCGGTCCATCAGGAGTTTCAAATCCCTGGCCGAGCTCTTTATGGACTGATTCATTACTAGTATCTCCCATCCCAAAAGGATGGATGCTTTGTTGATAATGAAGAAAACGCCTCAAGAGACCCTCCGAGACTACGCGAAGAGGTACTGTGAGTTATTCAACGAAGTCGAGGACTGCTCAGAGAAAGTGTGTAAGGACACAAATTTCTAATTGAGTTCATATATAGTTTTGGCTCAATTCCGGACAAAAATATTTATTCATAGGATAGTATTTAATTGTAATATTCTCAAGCCTATGAAGTGTTTATTGAAGACGTAGCGGCAAAGAGTATAAAGCTTCATCAAATATGCTGGTTTGCGTGCCTCGTTTCTACGTCATCAACCATAGTTCCATGCTCCCAAGGTATGAATGCAATATTATATATATAGGAGCTTGGAACAAGTTTATTGGGTGTTAGGTTTTATAAAAACTGCATTTTGTTTTAAGAAAGAATTAATTAAAACTTTAAATAAATGTTCATAAATTTTTTTGGGCTTAAACAATAATATTCAAACTTTCTGGTTTTTCATTCGATATAGTCGTTCGAACGAGATTGTCGTTCGAACGAAAATGTCGTTCGAACGAACCTGCCAACGAGTTCCCATATTAGGCCACTGGAATGTCGTTCGATATGTCGTTCGAACGAACCTTATGTTCGAACGAGATATCCAACGAGATTCTAACGAGTTCAATCTGGAATGTCGCTATAAGTCTCGTTCGAACGAGATTTCGTTCGAACGAAATGTCGTTCGAACGAGATGCCAGGCGGGAACAGTTATTGGCAGTTTTGCACCCACTTCCCCACTTGGTTTTTAACCAACTTTTTCAGACTTTAATATGTGTGGGAAGAACATTTTCCAATCTAACTTTTCCTAACTTTTCCATTCCATTTTCAACTCTTAGAGAGAGTTTGAGAGAAAATTGTTTTAAGGAAAATGTTCATGTTTTGAGTCAAACTTTTAGAGAAAAATATCCATCACTCTAGTGTTTACACCCAAATAAGTCTATTCCAAGTTCTCATATACATATCAACTGCTTGGAGTTTGGCACCGGTTTTCTCTACCGAATTCAAGAAGAGAAGTTTCGGGTTTTGCTTCTACCTCCCACGAAGAAATAATAAGTGTTTCTCATGTTGATTTACCCACACGGAGAAAGGCTCCATGTTTGGGTGAATATAAAGTCCTATCGGTGGATTCCGAGACCGCGGTGGTGTTCCAAGGTTATCTGCTAGGAAGAAGTGTCTACAAGAAGAAGCGTCGAGTCTTGAGAGGGATCGAGTCGTGCGTTGTAAGTCTATCTGTCTTGTAATTGTAATTCCGTATCTAGTGGATTTGTGGCTAGGGCCGTCCGAGGTTGTTTCCCGTCTTGGGTTTTTCCTCGTACATCGCGGCGTAATGTGATTGGTTTATTTTATCTTGCTTAAATAATTTAGAACGCATGTTTAGGAGAAATCAAGATAAAATTTGGTTTAAATTATCACACTCATTTAATTTAGTGCTAAATTAAATATTGGGTAAAGTTTATTTAATTCAAGTCATTTGCTAAAATTTGGTTTCGCCTAATTTGCTAATATTGATAAATATGACTTAGGTAAATTTTAGGACTTGAATTAATTAATTAGGTTAAGTGAATATATTAATTGATTAATTTTACTTCACTTGGTGTAATTTTAAGTTTTTTAAGAAATTAAAATTTGTTGTTTTAAAGTTGAACCATCATTCAACGCTTCCGCATCGAGTTTACATACAAAGGAAATCATACAACACTTACAAATTGTTATCAGAGCTTTGATTCAGAAAAGCTCGCGCCTTCAAATTGGTATCAGAGCCGGAGCGCTAAGTTATCGCGTTAAAGATCCATTTTTCGGCTTGTTGTATTTCCTTTCCTTTTTAGGTGGTTCATTTTTTTATCACTCTCATATTTTTTTTCTTCTCAATGGGACGTCTTAATGAAAATCTGTCCAATTTTAATGAAAATAAAATTTTTGATTTTCGAGAGGAATTAAATGGGCTTAACAAATGTAACGAAAATTTAAAGGAATTAAATTTGAGATTTGTAAAAAGAATTAAATTTCTTGAAAATGAAAATTCTTGTTTTAAAGCTCACATTGAGTCTTTGCAAATCTCCTTATCTCAAAAAGATATTTTTCATGAAAAGATCATGGACGTACATTCAAATTTTGATATTTTAGAAAAGTCCAAGAAAGAGAGTGAAAATCGTGAAAAGACTCTTAGGGACAAGTTTGCTCATATTGAGGGAGAGCGTGTTAACCTTCTAGGAATTATTGAAAATTTAAAGAAGGAGTCCCATAATTTTGAGGAGTCTAATTTATTAGTTGAGTCCAAAATTTTAAAAATAAAAAATGATTTTCAAGACTCTAGTAGTAGTTCTAATGGTTCTAGCACATCATGCTCAAATTCTTCCATTGCTAAAGCTAAAACCATTGTTTGTTTTAAAGGGTCAACTTTGTCCAAGGTCTTTAAAAAGGGTCACACTTCAGGTAACATTCCTCGTGTTTACACATGCTTACATTGTGGTAGGAAAGGTCACCTTAGGTCATTTTGTTTTGACCTTAAAAGAAGTCCAAGGAAATCTTTATCTAGCATTTCATTATTTCCTAATCCCCATCATGTTAAATATAAATCTATATGAGTTAGGAATTCATTATTAAATGCGCTAGATACAAGATTTGTTGATTCTCATTTACTATCACATGAAACCTCCCTTGCTAAATTTAAAGGTTGAATGTGTTAGTGTTTTATGCATACTCTAGCTTTTTGTGCTTCATATTATATTTCATTGCTAGATGTATGCATGTTTAGTCATTTTCTAGTCATTGCCTTATTTCATATCACATGCTAGAAATTATGACTTGTTTATCTTTTTGTATTATATTTTGTGTTTGAATTAATTGAAAAATATAAAAAGATTTTTGTTTATCATTTGTGTTTTATTTATTTCATTTAAGCTTAATGAAAAATACAAATGATTTTTGTTTATTCTTTTGAGTATATATCTTTATTTTTGGTTAAAAATGTCAAAAACTCAAAAAGATTTTATTGTGTGTATTTTAGTTTGACACACTTTATGTGGTATATATTTGTGTTTGAATCCCATCTTTTACGCTCCCACGTGGCTAGAACTTTTGGTTTAGATTTTTAATCCTTAAAATGTTCTTTACCATGTTTTATATGGAGCAGTTGGATTTTGTATTGTTTAAATGGATTCTATTTTTATACGCCTCTTTTCACACATGCATGAGCTCTTTTGAAATCTTAATGTCACATGTTATATTTGAGATTTTTGAGGTGTTCTCCTACCAATCTAGTCATCTACATATCTATGACCTAGGAGGACTAGTGCATGTCAAAATCCGTTGCACGTGAGCTTTGTGAGATAAAAAATTATATATCTAAATGTGCACGGGGAAGGGCTCCGAAAGGATGAATTAAATCATTTGCGATAGTAAGCCACCGTTTATTGGATCTAAAAGAAATACGTGATCCAAAGGCCTAAAAACAGAATCTTTGGCATTAAAAAGAAAACAAAAGCCAAGGCCTATGTTTGTTTGATATATTCATTCAAAAGCAAAAGAATATATATGCTTATTGAGGGAGAATTGGATGGTATATCAACGGTTTGCACAATGTCCATTTATCCTAGTTGTCTTTAATGTCATGACTCTATTTGGTTTGTAGAATCATCATCATGCTAGGCTTGTATGCATTGTGTATGTTTGTTCATTGAGTTTAATCTTCATATTGTCACATGAGGTTATATTTAAATGTGATAAAGTTTGCAATCAAATGAGAACTCCGTGAATGTTTATTAAGTGCTTGGGTCTAAATTTAATTGTTACTAGTTCACACCCCAACACTTCCGTTTCCATATGACACATTTTTCCCATACGAGTGTGCAAACTTATTGTATTTTTGTGTCATGTGTGTGTTTATATCTATATATATATATGCAAGTACTCTATTGGTATATGTCTAGTATATATATATATATATATATATATATATGATATTTGTTTGTCTTTGCCTTGCTTTTATTGCCCATATGCTTTCATGTCTTATCACTTTGAGCTTCAACATGCTGTTTATTAGTTCTTTATCCTTTTCCTATTCCTGAACAAAAAGGGGGAGAAAAATGATAGGGGGAGAAATGGTATCTAATCCTATTATTATCATATCTTAGTTTGGGGGAGATTTATCTTAGGGGGGAGACGTCTTTCTAAGTAGGTCTTGTGTTTGTTAAAGGGGAGAATTACTTTTGGGGGGGTATTTATTTCAATTGCCTTAAATACTTTGATATTCCCTATGCATTTGATGAGTTTTCTTAAGTGTGCAGGATTTCTTCTAAAGCGGCATTGTTTAATGGCAAAGTGTTTGATCCTTGGGTTGAGTCAAGTTTGGGTGGGTTATGTTTTGAGTCTAGTGAGCTTGACGGCCCTTTAGGATTTTTGTTTGGTTTTTGTCCCGGAATAGCCCAAGGGGGAGATTTGTAAGGACACAAATTTCCAATTGAGTCCATATATAGTTTTGGCTCAATTCCGGACAAAAACATTTATTCATAGGATAGTATTTAATTGTAATATTCTCAAGCCTATGAAGTGTTTGTTGAAGACGTAGCGGCAAAGAGTATAAAGCTTCATCAAATATGTCGGTTTGCGTGCCTCGTTTCTACGTCATCAACCATAGTTCCATGCTCCCAAGGTATGAATGCAATATTATATATATAGGAGCTTGGAACAAGTTTATTGGGTGTTAGGTTTTATAAAAACTGCGTTTTGTTTTAAGAAAGAATTAATTAAAACTTTAAATAAATGTTTATAAAGTTTTCTGGGCTTAAACAAGAATATTCAAACTTTCTGGTTTTTCGTTCGATATAGTCGTTCGAACGAGATTGTCGTTCGAACGAAAATGTTGTTCGAACGAACCTGCCAACAAGTTCCCATATTATGCCACTGGAATGTCGTTCGATATGTCGTTCGAACGAACCTTATGTTCGAACGAGATATCCAACGAGATTCTAACGAGTTCAATCTGGAACGTCGTTATAAGTCTCGTTCGAACGAGATTTCGTTCGAACGAAATGTCGTTCGAACGAGATGCCAGGCGGGAACAACTATTGGCAGTTTTGCACCCACTTCCCCACTTGGTTTTTAACCAACTTTTTCAGACTTTAATATGTGTGGGAAGAACATTTTCCAATCTAACTTTTCCTAACTTTTCCATTCCATTTTCATCTCTTAGAGAGAGTTTGAGAGCAAATTTTTTTAAGGAAAATGTTCATGTTTTGAGTGAAATTTTTAGAGAAAAATATCCATCACTCTAGTGTTTACACCCAAATAAGTTTATTCCAAGTTCTCATATACATATCAACTACTTGGAGTTTGGCACCGGTTTTCTCTACCGAATTCAAGAAGAGAAGTTTCGGGTTTTGCTTCTACCTCCCACGAAGAAAGAATAAGTGTTTCTCATGTTAATTTACCCACACGGAGAAAGGCTCCATGTTTGGGTGACGGTGACCATATAAAGTCCTATCGGTGGATTCCGAGACCGCGGTGGTGTTCCAAGGTTATCCTCTAGGAAGAGGTGTCTACAAGAAGAAGCGTCGAGGCTTGAGAGGGATCGAGTCGTGCATTGTAAGTCTATTTGTCTTGTAATTGCAATTCTGTATCTAGTGGATTTGAGTCTAGGGTCGTCCGAGGTTGTTTCCCGTCTTGGGTTTTTCCTCGTACATCGCGGCGTAGTGTGATTGGTTTATTTTATCTTGCTTAAATAATTTAGAACGCATGTTTAGGAGAAATCAAGATAAAATTTGGTTTAAATTATCACACTCATTTAATTTGGTGCTAAATTAAATATTGGGCAAAGTTTATTTAATTCAAGCCATTTGCTAAAATTTGGTTTCGCCTAATTTGCTAATATTGATAAATATGACTTAGGCAAATTCTAGGACTTGAATTAATTAATTAGTTTAAGTGAATATATTAATTGATTAATTTTACTTCACTTGGTGTAATTTTAATTTTTTTAAGAAATTAAAATTTGTTGTTTTAAAGTTGAACCATCATTCAACGCTTCCGCATCGAGTTTACATACAAACGAAATCATACAACACTTACAAATTGGTATCAGAGCTTTGATTCAGAAAATCTCGCGCCTTCAAAGTGGTAGTGGCCTCTTTCAAAATTGCGCTACCCAGCTCTTCCCTTCTATACCAGTCCCTGACGAAGAAGGAGGCTACAACTATTGACGACCTAATGGCTCGCATCGATAAGTATGCCAAGGTGGAAGATGTCACCCGCCTCAGCACAGGGGAGAACGGTTGAGCTAAACTCACTACCAAGGGCAGTGACAAAACTGAGAACCAGAAGAAAGGGGGAAAAGTGGGGGAAAAAATGGCTCCAAAAACGGAGGCAACAATGACGTGTCAAAAGCATTTCAGGCAGTCAAGACCGTCTTTAAAGAACCAATTTATAAAATTCTCACAAAAATCAAAGATGAGCCATTCATCAAGTGGCCCAGGAAGATGGGAGGAGATCCCTCGAAGAGGAACAATGCACTGAGATGCGCCTTTCACAAAGAGGGGGGACATAAGACAGAGCATTGCAAGGCCCTTAAGTCCCACCTCAAAGAGCTAGCCCAATCCGAGCATTTGAACGAGTTCATGGAAAAGAAGGCAGAGAAAGCGACTGCCAATAGAGAGGCGAGACCTGACAACGTGCTCGAAGATGATGATGGACATGAGTTCGCAGTAATTCATGGGGCATATGATGCCAAGAAGATCCAAGGAAACTCAGCTCGAATGGAGATGAAGAAGCTTACAACGGTGATGCAAGCCTTTCAGATCGATCCAGTAAAGTCACAGTCAGGAAAGCGTCGACGAGCAGATGATGTTAACTATAATAGGCATATTATTTTCACAGATGAAGATCTGGTAGGAGTAAGAACCCCACATCACGATGCTTTGATCATCACCCTCAGGATAGCTAACTTTGACGTCGACAAGTTGCTCGTCGATCAAGGAAGCTCGTCCGAGGTAATGTATCTTGACCTATTCAGAAAATTGAAGTTAAGCGTCGCCGACCTAAAGGAAGCTATTATCCCTTTAGTTGACTTCGCAGGAAAAATAACTATGCCCATGGGAAAGATTGTACTGCCAGTACGCGCGGGAAACGTCTCCAAGATGATTGAGTTTTTGGTGGTTGACATCGACTCGCCATACCAAGCCATCCTTGGCAGGGGATGGCTCCATGCGATGAAAGCAGTCTCCTCGACCTACCATCAGAAACTCAAGTATGTAACCGAGCGAGGAGTAATGGAGATCCACGATGACCAAGCAATGGCAAGGAGGTGCTTCATAGTGGCCATCCGACCAAGGCCAGAGAAGAAGGCCGATCAGCCCAGCGAGAAAGTTGAAGAACAAGAAGGTCTGACACCTTCTAAATAGCAATTAAAGTATGGAAGACCTGGAGTAGAGGAGACCAAGTTCCTCCCCTCTGAATGGGTCATCGAAGACTTGGTAGAGGTTACTGTTGGAGATAGTGACAGTGACAGAGTTTTCTTAATTGCAGCCTCTCTCACTGACCGGGAACAGAAGGAATTGACAGCTCTGCTGAGACACAATATAGATGTTTTCGCGTGGGAACCATATGAGATACCTGGAATTGATCCTAGTATGGTTTATCATCAGCTGCACGTCAATCCCACCTTCAAACCAATCATGTAGAAGGCACGGCGAACAGCACCCGAGAAGGCAAAAGCCGTGGAAAGAGAAGTAGAAAAATTACAGGATGCAGGATCCATACGAGAGGTGAAATTACCCAAATGGTTATCCAACCCAGTAGTAGTTCTAAAAAACAAGGGGAAGTGGAGAGTTTGTATCGATTTCACTGATCTCAATTGAGCATCCCCTAAGGACAGTTTCCCCCTCCCAAAAATTGATCAACTGATAGACGCCACTGCAGCTCACGAGCGAATGAGTTTTCTGGATGCATACTCACGGTATCATCTGATCCCTTTATATGCCCCGGACCAAGACAAAACATCATTCATCACCACAGTTAGATTATACTGCTACAAGGTCATGCCATTTGGGCTAAAAAATGCAGGAGCAACTTACCAGCGGCTGGTCACCAAGATGTTCAAGTACCAGATGGGAGACACCATGGAGGTATACATCGATGACATGATCGTTAAAAGCAAGAAGAAAGAAGACCACCTCTCAGACCTGTCAAACACATTCGAAATCCTCAGGAAATATCGAATGAAACTTAACACGAGCAAGTTTTCTTTCGGTGTCCAGTAAGGAAAATTTCTTGGGTACTTGGTCAGTAAGAGGGGCATAGAGGCTAACCCAGACCAGATCGATGTAATTAGTAGGGTACAACCTCCTCGAACAATCTGGGACGTACAAAAGCACACTAGTATGCTCGTTGCTTTAAATCACTTTATCTCTAAATCCTCTGAGAAATGCAAGCCTTTCTTCTAGCTTTTAAAGGGGAACAAAACGATAGAGTGGAACCCAGATTGCTCGCAGGCATTGGTCGAGCTCAAAGCTTACCTAAGCTCTCCACCACTGCTCGTCATACCACAACAAATAGATTCTTTGTACCTGTACCTCTCTGTTTCCAACCACACTGTCAGTTTTGCATTAATGTGCGAAGTTGCAGGAATCCAGCACCCCGTTTACTATGCGAGCAAAACCCTACTTGAGGCCGAGCAGAGGTACCTACCGCTGGAGAAGCTCGCCTTTGCACTAGTAGTGGCTTCGAGGAAGCTGAAGCACTATTTCGAATCCCACACTATAATCGTCCTTACATCACAACCCCTTAAAGCAATCCTGAGGAAGGCAGATTTGTCGGGTGGACTGTCTAAATGGTCAGTCGAGCTCGAAAGATTTGATATTCAATTTTAACCAAGGAACGCAATCAAGGGGTAGGTCCTTGCTGATTTCATAGCCGAATTCACAGGCGAGCAGCCTTGTAACCAACCACAGCCAGCCAAATAAAAAGGGAGCCACACGACGGAGGGAATCTGGAAATTATTTGTTGATGGAGCCTCCAATTCAAAGGGGGCAGGCATAGGCATCTTTCTTATCACTTCAGAAAATACGATCTTCGAGCAGGGAATTAGGCTTGGATTTGAAGCCTCCAATAATAAAGCAGAATACGAGGCCTTGATAGCCGGCCTCCAAAAAGCACACGCTTTTGGAGCAAAGCAATTACAGGTGTTTGGCGACTCATAGTTAGTCTCCAATCAGATCAGCGGGGACTACAATGTAAAAGATGAAAGGATGGCAGCCTACCTAGACTTGTCAAAGAGGCTATTGGCTGACTTTGAGGAAGTTAATGTCTAGCAGTTCCCCAGGGGACAGAACAACCATGTTGACGCCCTAGCAGCCCTAAGCTCAACAATCGATTCTGACTTAAAAAGAATAATCCCCATCAATTTCCTCGCTCATCCGAGCATTAACCGTAATGACGAGTTACCAAGCATGGAGCAGGTGCTCCATATTGAGTCAGCACCCAGCTGGATGGACCGACTAAGGGATTATTTAAAGGATGGCACGCTTCTAGATGATAAGAAGACTGCTCACCAGATAAGAGTCAAAGCTGCTCGCTTTCACTTATCTCCTGAGATCAAGCTGTACAAAAGATCATTTTTCGATCCCTACCTTCAATATGTTCACCTAAAGGATGTCGAGCAAGTTCTACATGAGCTTTATGAAGGAATCCGTGGAAGCCACATTGGAGGAAGATCTCTGGCTTTCCGAGCAATGAAGGAGGGTTATTGGTGGCCATATATACAAATGGACTCTGCGGCGTATGTCTGCAAGTGCCTGAAATGCCAGCTTCACGCTCCTATGGTCCACCCACCTGCTAGCGACCTAAAATCATTGTCCAGCCCATGGCCATTCGCCTAATGGGGGATGGACATCGTAGGACCACTTCCTACCGCCACCGACAATTGTAAGTATCTGTAGGTCTCGACTGACTACTTCACCAAATGGATCGAGGCAGAACCCCTAGCGAACATCCGAGATGCAGATATGATAAGGTTCATATGGAGAAATATAATCACCCGTTTTGTCATCCCCTGAATCATCATCACCAATAATGGAACGCAGTTCGAAAGCGGCTCTTTTCAGAGTTTCTATAACGAATATGGAATCAAACACCATTTCATCTCGGTGGACTATCCTCAAAGCAATGGCCAAGCCGAGGCTTCCAATAAGACAGTGATCGACGTATTAAGGAAATGATTGGACCAAGCCAAAGGCACATGGGTAAATGAATTACCACACATTCTATGGGCCTACATAACCACTCCACGACGAGCAATGGGAGAAACCCCATTTTCGCTGACATATGGAATGGAAGCAGTTATCCCACTAGAAGTAGGCTTGCCAACAATGAGGTCTAACCTTGTCGACCAAGGCCATAATGATGCAGCATTGCCTGCTGAGATTGACCTAGCCGACGAGCGCCGAGAGCTAGCCCTAGTAAAACTAGCGAGCTATCAGCAACAGCTCGCGAAGCACTATAACAAGAGGGTCAACCCGAGGACATTCCGAGTTGGGGACTATGCCCTAAGGAAAGTCCTGGGCAGCGCAATAAAACAATCAGACGGAAAGCTATGGCCAAACTGGGAAGGACCCTTCAAGATAACAAGAGATAATCTGCAAGGCGCCTATCAATTACAAACGTTGGAAGGTAGAGGTATACCCCGACCATGGAATGCAGCCAATCTCAAGAAATTCTATTTTTAGATTCTTCTTTTGCATTGTACTTATGAGACTCAAACTTATTAATCAAAGTTATTTAGCGGTTGCATTCTACGAAGTATCAGTTAACTAGTAGGATTCAGACTCTACGACTCACACACCCTTTCCAAGTGAAAGACACACTGATCATTACACCATAGCAGGGATATGCCCCTCCCCAGGTTTTCGTTATGAAACATGAAAGACCTCTTAGCATTGCCCCTGGCAAATATATGAAGCCCTACAGGAGATCCTTAGGCAATATGTCCAAATTAAAACTGGTCACCAAACCATCTTTGGTTAAATAAAATCCTGATCGGATAGAACATCCAACACCAGGTGTGTCCTCGCCAATTGCCACACTTAGGCCTAAGGGAGTGTGAAGACACGACCTAAAAGGTAAAATGGTGCACAATGGTATCTCGATAGTATACTGGACTGGAAGGACACTTGCGTGACAATACAAATTTAGAGATCATAAAGGAGGAAGAATATGGAGAATATAATACACTTGTTTAGTCGGCTAAATTAGCCCAAAACATAAATTTTATTAATCCACTATAGTTACGACAAGTACAATACATGTTTAGTCGGCGAGCTCGCCCAAAATATTGACATAACATTACTTCAATACTAAATACACAGAGTAACTATTGGTAAAATCTTAGTGGGGGTGAGGCCTCTGAACGAGATAATTAGCCACTTGAGCTCTTCGTCCATCATCGGGAGCAGGAGCTAACTGTTCCTCGACTTCATTTGCATCCAACTCCAATAATTCCCGAGGGATGGCGTCGATGGGAATCCATTGATCATCTCTCTGGAAGGGGTTAGGCATCAGGGTGGAAGGAGAAATCTCATGGCGGTACCAGAGCATTGAGTTCCTCAGGACTTGCAGCTCCCTCAAGGCACTCAGCCACCCCCTGATAAAGGAGAGCTCTTAAAACTCTGATAGCCTCGTTAGAGCATCTGACTAACCCTGGTCATAGCCGTCAGCCCACACTCACCGAGGTCCATTTTTAAACCCTGGTCATACCATCGAGCACCTTGTTCCGGCATTTATTCTCGGGCATATAATGATAATTCTAATGCTATCTATTCTTCTACAATTGAACCTCTAACATATAATGTATTTTTAACATATTCTTTGAATGTTATCATCAATTGCTTGAAAGGATACATCCATTCATACCTTAATTGCATGGATAAGCAGGAGGATAATGATTCTCCAAGACATAAGTCGCCTCGACTAAAGTGGATTTCACAACCTTAATGTGCTTTTTAACACTTTTTCACACAATAAGGTGAATCAGAAACTCATATGCATAATTGCCCTCCTAAACTTTATGCTCAGAAAAGAAATGCTTAAGAGATAAAGGGATTAATTGAATGATGACGTGCTAGTTGTGAGACTTGCACTATTTTAGGTCATTTGTTTGGTAGCTTACAACCCTATGCAAATTACTAAAATAACCTATTGGAGTCTTCTTCGTGCACATCACATCAATTACATGCCTTACACGACACTCTTTCCAATACGACAAATCAAATAAGATTGATCGTTTGGACCATGCTTTTATTTTACTAGGATCTTGTGAATCCTCCCCAGATTTATGATTTGAGCCTATAAATAGAGAGTGTTTGCCTATAAACTTATTTCTCGAAGTCATAACCTTTGATTTCTCCTCGATTTGATAACCTAAAAGTCGAACAGGTTCCACCCTACGCTCTTAACCGACAAGTAAAAAGTTAGACTTACCATTCCTAAAAGGGTGACTACTCTATAGAAATATATGATGACCGGTATAATTCATCTTGCCACTTTGGTGTAGCCAAGTGGATTCATTTTCCTCCCTACATATGGAACCGTAGAAGGTCCATAACAACCATAATAACCACGAACATTCCATTGCTTTAAGTGTGAAATATTCACCCTAGTGAGTGTCAAATTATCGCATGCCTTCATCCCATAACTCTTTAGGTTCTTCGACTAATGGGGCTAAGAAAATATCAATATCGTCACTGGGAGACTTTGACCCGGGTATCAATGACAAAAATGATGTGAACTTTTTTTCGTGCATAATGTTGGAGGGAGATTTAAAGGCACTATGAGAAGTTTTTAATAACTCTTATTAGTGATTAAATTACCTAAAGGGTTAAACCCATCGATTAATAATGCAAAATGTACATTGGGTGGTTTTTTTACAAATTCAGGGTGTAGTGGGTTTGAAAGCTTCCATATGAGTGAATGAACCAAATGGCGCATGAGATTCCTACCCACCTCATCTCGAGTGTGTCATGTCATGGCCTTTGATATCCACGGTATAGTGAAAAATCTTTCTAACCATTTCCTAAGGGAAAAATACTTTAATACCTTTATGAAACTTGCGAGCATTTGTGAAATTTTACAGGTTTGTCTTTTCCATTCTCACAAACCATATATCTTGGATCCTTGCATACAATACATTCATCCTTTGGTTAATGTCCATTATAGTACAATATGCAATCATATTTTCATGCATGAATCGATATTTACTTCAAACTCAAACTTTTCAAGATTTTTTTCATGTTCAGATAATTCCTCGGTAACGTGTTCTCTTTCGTGAGAAAACCTTTAGCCCACTTAAGAATTTTTGTTACGCTATTTCCCCTGACAAAGCAAATTGAATTTTTAAATTATGCAAATCGATCATTGCGTATAATATCGAGTGATATTCTTCGCAATTTTTATACAAAGGTGTATTCGCATCGACTTTCAATCGTATGCATTCTCAATCTTTTGGTAATTCAACATCAACTTGTTCATTGAATTGGTCACAATGCACATTATCCGTATTAATGGGCTAGTGGTTTTGTTGGTGGTGGACTCCATGAGCATCATCAATTATGTCGGTCAAAGAACGATATCTGGTGAACCGTTCACCACTTCCATCTGGTGGAGGTTCCGTCATGTGGTCGGGTACCGGTAATTCTTTCGGAACATATGGTACATTATATTACCCATGAAATATATATATCTTATTGTCTTGCGACATACCCCACATTAGTAAATGCAATTTGACGTCTTCCAAAGAATTGCATTTTTCGTTCATACAACGATTGCACGAACACAAAATCTTATCAGTGTTAAGGTTTCTATCTACATATTTAATAAATTCCAAAATGACCTTTACATGATTATCAGATACTCCACGTCTCTCTCTCATCCACTATATATATTATGGAAAATCCATTAAGTAGTCTTCAAAATTTAAGTCACCTACATAAGTAGATTGAAATAAAGGCCATTTTGGATATAAGAACTCTTACTCTATAATTCAATCAAAATCATCCGACTCGATTAATCAATAAATATGTATTAAAACCAAACAAATTAAAATGCCATTAAACCAAAAACATCTCCTATGTAATTAGAATATAACAATTTGGTTCCAAAAGAAAACATTGTTCAATGCCTAATCTTGACAGATAAATGAACTGGACAGGCAATAAAACAACTATGATAATATTTTAATAGAGCCCCTTCCCCGTAGTCAATGTGCACATGCTCATATATGTAACCCCTATATATTTTATCAACCACTATTCGAGTCTCACCCACCGCCAAAGGCTGATTATTTATAGGTATTCCGACATTCATGGTAATGAGAGTGAACATGACAATGACCTTGTAATTGTACACATATCTTATATAATACTACTCACTATAGTCATCGTGTATGGAAGACGATGATCCACAAAATGTTGGAGGATGAGTCGCTTGGGAGGGGAATGTTCCAGGAGGAGGCATGTGGGAGGGGAAAACATTAGGCGTTGGATATGGGAATGTTTTAGGAGACATCTGGTAAAGTAAACCATGTTGTTGAATAAAACATTAGGCCAACACCTTGATTTCGTTCGTTAGGATTGCCATGTTGTTGCTAGCATTGCCCAATTCCCTTTGAATCTCTGACACCTCTACTTTTGTATCATGCTCATGATTTTAAAAATCCTTTAGATTAAATTAAGGACTTTGATGATGCTAGAATTAACACCACCAGGTAAGGTATTTCCAAGCTCAATATAAGAATAACAATGGCAGCACAGTAATATAAAGAGAAGAGAATGAGATGAGGATAAGTGGAATCAACACCGGAATATAAGTGGTTCAGCCAATTTGGACTACATCCACTGTGAGTGTGTGTGAGTAATATCATTGAATGAAGGCACTAATGGCCATGGATACAACCTCTCAAGCTTTCTCTCTCTACTGTGTATCTAGACAAAGCTTCAGTTAGGGTTTAATATCTGGGATCCTTTTGCAAGGTAGGGGATGATCCCTATATATAGTATCTAGGGGGTGTAATGTACCCCCCATGCATGCAATGAGCATGTGTGTGGTAACCTCACCAATGTGGGAGTGCCATCTGTCACTGTCACATGTAATGAATGATGATGAAATATCCTCCCCACGTGTGGAGAATAATCTTTTTACAACTGATTTGTGCCCAGGTGTCCTTATCCAAATGTCAACAGATGTTCGGCCGCCATATTGGTGGATGACCTCAGCCTGAAAGAGGTCGAGCTGTAAAGGCTTGATGTTCGTTCAATCCGAGATGTGTCATAAGGAGTCTCGGCCTGATCTCAGCCAAGACATTATGCTGGGGTCGGCCCCAGCCGAGGTTGGACTAATGCCATGCTGACGATTACTAAGGCTTCTTGTGACCTCGGCCCAAGCCGAGGTTGGACTGGTTCCATATTGAAGGTTACTAAGGCTCCCTGTCACCTCGACCTACCCTCGGCCGAGGTTGCCATACCCAGGTATATGAGAATGTTGTTGATGCCTGCGATGCGAGTAATGTCCATTGGAAATGTAGGTGGTAGTGTCGGCCTCGGCCGACCCTGGTCTGGCTGAGGGATGCTATCGTGGGCCCATGGCTCATCTAGGGTCGATCAATGTCTCGGCCATCATCTCGGCCGAGGTTGGTGTCTCTAAGACGAGGTTACACTTGGGGCATATCAATCACCCTCAGCCCTTAGTCATATGCGAGAACAAGTGGCTAGGGGATTAATACACCTCCGAGGCCTGTACGTCCCAAGCTAATACATGCATGACACCTGTCCACGCTAGAACGTACTTACTTGGTTGGCATGTGCTATCAGCCGTCCTTTGGGGTTCCCAAGGCAATGATGGGCCTTGGGAAGCGTGCCCATGTATTTAAGGGTTTGAACCCTTTTTTTTCTCTTTATTCTTCACTTCATTCCTGCGCACAAACTGTTCTTGCGATTTCTCTCTCTCCAAAGTTTCTCCAATCAGCGCTCTTCTGCAGAGTTTTCTTGCGAGTTTTCTTCGCTTTCCCTCATCGTTCCATTTCCAGGTATTTTCTCCCTTTCATTTCCTCTGTTTCTCATATTTGGTTTGCATTTTCCGGTGAGTTTTTAAGTTTTTCGGCGAGCACCATTATCTCAGGCGAATTGTGTTTGCTTTAGACTTCCAAGTTTGATCTTTAAACTCCTTTCTTTTACAAGTCAATCCTGTTTGTAGTTTTAGGAGTTATTCCTAAGTTTAGGGTCATCCTCTGATGCTCAGACCTTTATACCAACTTCTTGAGGATTTCCCTTCTCTTAGAGAGAAGACCCTAGAAAATATTAGGCAAATAGAGAGAGCTCAGGAGGAAGCTCGTAGGTTACAAGAGTTTACTATTGGACCTATCTTTCCCCCACCTCTCAAGGTGGTATATCCTGATCCCCCTGAGAACTTCTATCAGACAGAGGTCTCTGCCAACCCATTATCGATGTCTGAGTCTGAGTCTTCTACCTCAGACCCCATGTCTGTGGACTCTTTTCAGGAAGCAATGGATTTCACACCTCGGCCTGGTCAGGTCCCTGATCAGGCTGAGGTATCCAGCCGAGCTTCATCCCATGATGGCTCAAGCACCTCAGCCTCTTCTTCAGAGGTTGAAGTTGTTGAGCCGAGTGTGGCTGTTCCACCCATTCTTGATGCCATCCCTCTGTCGGCTTCCACAGAGGCAAAGTTCGCTCAGAGCTTCGCTAATAACCCATCTACATCTGCTCCGGCCGACGTTGAGCTTGATGATGATGAAGATGCTAAAAGTGAAGTCAATGTCTCTAAGCCGGCCGAGTTCGAGAGCATGGTAACTGAAGTGGATCTTCTATGCTTCAGATATTTGTACTCCATCAGTCCTTCCATCAAGTTAAGGAGACCTCTGAGGGAAGAGAGGGCCTATCACGGCCGAGATGGAGAAATATGCTTGTACGAGCAGATGTTTAAGTTAGGGTTTCACCTACCCATTCATCCCATCATCAAATCCATTCTCTCTTACATCAACTTGGCCCCCTCACAGCTATCTCCCAATGCCTGGAGAGTCATCATAGGGGCCATTATTCTATGGAGGGCAGTCCACCACTCTGACCTCCCAATTCAGGTCTTCGTTGGTTGTTATGTCCCAACCTCGGCCAAAAACCATCCGATCTACTATCATTTTGTGGCTCGGAGGCCTGAGAAGAAAATGCTCTAGGTGACTCAGACCTCAAATCATAATTGGAAGCCCCGTTATTTTTTTGCCTCAGGACCATGGGAATTTGGCCCATGTGTCCCCTCTTCCACACTTGAGCCGAGGATACCCCTCAAATGGGGCAAGGTCACCATGTCTGCGAGGGCCGATCCTAGTCTAAGTCTTCAGAATATGCAGAAGGTGAAGGCCCTGCAAGACCAAGGGGTACATGGTCTGTTTGTCAAGTTCGAACACTTGCTGACCCCCAGTATCTTTCGGGGACGAGCCTGGGTGGAAGTCCCCTTGTTGACTTTGGTAAGAAATAAGAATTTTTATTTCAAGTTTAACCTATGAACTCATTCATATCTGATTCCTGACCTATATCTTTTAACTTTTGCAGAGCGACCACAAGACATCCCGGACGAACTGTGGGAGATGGCTGCTCCGAGCTTGGCGAGGCTTGCCAAAAAGGCTGGTCTGAACGCTCCTCCCCCAGCTCCCTCAACATCCAAATCTCAGGCTTCCAAGAAGAGGGACCCAGAAGCCCATGCCTCTGAGGATCAGAGGCCGACCTTGAGGCAAAAGAAGGCCTCAGATGCTGCAATTCCAATCTCTTCAGCCGACATCCTGACGGCTCGTCTGGATCAGCTGGAGTTAACTCATAGTGTGGTCGGCAACAGTAGGAAGGCCATGGATGCACTCGCCTCTGTAATGATCGAGGCCGACAAGCGTTTCTACAGAGCTATGGACACCTCCCTACTGGTTGAGTTCGGCCTTCACAGAGCCGTCCAGGTATGATTTGTTCCTTTGTGAAAATTTTATAAGTACAACATCTGACTTTTCTCCCGCTTAACCTCTTCATTAAATGTGCAGGGAGTGACTGCCATGTATCAACTTTCGAACTGGGCTATGAGGAAATTGCCCCTTATCCATAAGGGCCAAGAGGCCGAGAAGGTTGAGAGTGCCCTGAATGCCGAGGTCGACCGTCTGAAGTCAGAGCTGCAGAACTCTGAAAATAAGGTGAAGGGGTTGGAAAAAGACATCTCTCTTCTCGTCAAAGATCACGCTAAAGCTCTGAAGGCCAAAGATGACGTGCTGCAGCAGAAGGTCAGCTCGGCTGTGAAGGCTGCCCTTGAAGATGCCTCGGCCAAAATAATTTCTACTACAAAGGCTCAGACGAGTTCATGGGTTTTGGCTTTGAATATCTTGAAAGAGGTATCAAGGCCACTACCAAATGGGCCGAAGTCAGAGAGAAGGAGGTCGGCACTCTAAAGGCCTCTGACTTTGTGGGTCTCGGCTTTGCTGACCCTCAATTTGCTCAGGCGCTTCAAGAGGTGGAGGACGAGGCTGCTGCTCCAGCCGAGACTGCAACTCTGGAAGGGACCGAGCTCGGAGGGACAGACCATGATGATGACGTGGCCGAGGTTACTAATGCTGATCAAGCCAACACAGCCGAGACTGTTAATGTCCCCCCCCCCCCCCCTCAAACCTTTAGTCTTTTTAGCTTGTGACTCGTAGCTTGTAGCTTGTAACTTGTAAATTTGTATTCAAGGAAAATTTTGTTACTTCTTGGTATTTCAACCTCTGAATGCTATATGATCTCCTCGCTTTACTGAATGTCCATCTCTTCTATTATTTTGTTGCAGTGTTCTTGTTTATACTCAGTCAATAATTCCGGATTGTAATTAGGCTCTGAGGTCATCTAACTAAGGTGTCTAAGGCCATCACCTAAGACGTTAGCCCCATAATAATTTTCACCAAATTAATGATGTTAAGAGTCTGAGGTCATCTAACTAAGGTGTCTGGGCTCAGACCTCTTCACCACCGAGTGATGTTATGAAGGTCTGAGGTCATCACCTAAGATGTTATCCTCATAATTCACCAAATTAATGATGTTAAGGGTCTGAGGTCATCTGCTAAGGTGTCTGAGCTCAGACCTCTTCACCACCGAGTAATATTATGAAGGTTTGAGGTCATCACCTAAGATGTTATCCTCATAATTAGGGCAGTGTTTCGGCCGGATCGGATCGAAAAATGCCTATTCGGAAAAAATTCTGATTTTTTCGGAAATAAAATAACTATTCCAATTTTCGATCCGATTTTTTCGGAAAATTAAAAAAAATTCCGAATTCGGAAAAATCGGAAAATCGGCAAAAATCGGAAAAAATCGGAAATTCACAAAGTATATTAAAAATCCAGAAATTTCGAAAATTCCAAAATTTCAAAAAAATAAATTATGGATTTTCGATTACTCGAAATTCTCATTTTAAAGAAACAATGAAAATAGCTTAACCCAACATGTAAACACATGAGGATTTGGCTCATTTTTCATTTGTGTAGAAGTTAGGAGGATACTCTCCTTTTATAGAGCATATTTTGGAGCCCTCTCCCTCTCCCAACCGATGTGGGATATGGGAAATTTTCAAAAAATCGGAAAAGAAATCGAAAAAATCGAAAATCGGAAAATAATTCTGAAAAAATTGGAAATAATTCGGAAAAAAATCGAAAAAATCGGATCGGCATAGTTTCGGAAAAATCGGATCGGAAAAATCGGAAAATCGAAAATTCAGAACTATTTCCGATTTCCGATCCGATTTTTTTCGGAAAAATCGGAAATCGGAAATCGGCAAACTAAAATTTCATTCCAAATTCGGAAAAAATCGGATCGGAAATCGGAAAAATCAAAAAGTTTGGAAAAAAAACACAGCCCTACTCATAATTCACCAAATTAATGATGTTAAGGGTCTGAGGTCATCTGCTAAGGTGTTTGAGCTCAAACCTCTTCACCACCGAGTGATGTTATGAAGGTCTGAGGTCATCACCTAAGATGTTATCCTCATAATTCACCAAATTAATGATGTTAAGGGTCTGAGGTCATCTACTAAGGTGTCTGAGCACAGACCTCTTCACCACCGAGTGATGTTATGAAGGTCTGAGGTCATCACCTAAGATGTTATCCTCATAATTCACCAAATTAATGATGTTAAGGGTCTGAGGTCATCTGCTAAGGTGTCTGAGCTCAGATCTCTTCACCACCGAGTGATGTTATGAAGGTCTGAGGTCATCACCTAAGATGTTATCCTCATAATTCACCAAATTAATGATGTTAAGGGTCTGAGGTCATCTGCTAAGGTGTCTGAGCTCAGACCTCTTCACCACCGAGTGATGTTATGAAGGTCTGAGGTCATCACCTAAGATGTTATCCTCATAATTCACCAAATTAATGATGTTAAGGGTCTGAGGTCATCTGCTAAGGTGTGTGAGCTCAGACCTCTTCACCACCGAGTGATGTTATGAAGGTCTGAGGTCATCACCTAAGATGTTATCCTCATAATTCACCAAATTAATGATGTTAAGGGTTTGAGGTCATCTGCTAAGGTGTGTGAGCTCAGACCTCTTCACCACCGAGTGATGTTATGAAGGTCTGAGTCCATCACCTAAGACGTTAGCCCCATAATAATTTTCACCAAATTAATGATGTTAAGGGTCTGAGGTCATCTGCTAAGGTGTCTGAGCTCAGACCTCTTCACCACCGAGTGATGTTATGAAGGTCTGAGGTCATCACCTAAGATGTTATCCCCATAATATATCTCTGATCTAAAAATGAAGCAAGGGCTGTCGTGGAAACTGATCTTTATTAATAACCTCTTCTCAATAAGATGGTACATTTACATAAAATTCTATGCAACATCATATGAAATATCTCTTTAGGTGGTCAGCGTTCCACGGGTTAGTGAAAGGTTCTCCTTCTAGGTTTTCTAGCCTGTAAGTGCCAGGCACAACCTCTTCCGTTACTTTGTAGGGGCCATGCCAGTTTGGGTGTAGCTTATTTTCTTTCTGTAGGGTCTTCTTTAGAACTAGGTTTCCCACTGCAATAGGTCTTGACTTCACCCTCAGGTTGTAGAATTTCGCTGCCCTCAGCTGGTAGGCTGCTTTTCTGACCTCTGCGTCTTCCCTTCTCTCTTCGATAAGATTCAGGTCTAGCCTCCTCTTTTCCCCATTGCTGTCAGGGTGGTAGGTCTGAATCCGATGAGTTGGTAGTCCTACTTCCGTTGGTATGACGGCCTCTGAGCCATGTGCCAGCATGAATGGGGTTTCTCCTATTGGTGTCCTTACCGTGGTTCTGTAGGCCCATAACACAGCTTAGACCTCTTCTGTCCATCTCCCCTTCGCATCTTCTAACCTCTTCTTGATTCCGTCCGAGATAGTTCTGTTAGTGACCTCGGTATGGCCATTTTCCTGAGGTCGGCCAGGAGATGAGAAGAACTGTTTAATCCCCACTCTTAGGCAATACTTTTCTAAGGAGGAGTTCTTGAACTGGGTCCCATTATCTGAGATGAGAGTGTTTGGGAGGCCATATCTGCATATGATGTTCTTCCAAATGAACTGGAAGGTCTTCTGCTCTGTAATTGTTATCATCGGTTCTGCCTCCACCCACTTTGAAAAGTAGTCAATGGCAACTATCAAGAATCTATAGTTATTGACAGCTCTTGGCAAAGGTCCTACTAAGTCAATTCCCCACACCGCAAATGGCCATGGAGAAGAGATTGACGTCATAGGCCGATGGGGTTGATGAGGGATAGTGGTGAACCTTTGATATTTATCGCACCTCTTCACATAGTCTGCAACGTCCTTAGACAAGGTAGGCCACCAGTATCCCTGAGTGATGATCCTCTTGGCTAAGGGCCTTCCCCCTATGTGGCTAGAGCAAAAACCCTCATGAACCTCCTGTAAGACCTGGGGTACTTCCATGGGATGCACACATCTGAGGAGAGGTAGTAGAAATCCCTTTTTGTACAAGACGTCTCCTACTATTGAGAACTTGGCAGCCCTGTATCTCAACTTTCTCCTTTCCATCTTGGACTCAGGTAGATCTCCGTCTCTTAGGTATCTGACGAGTGGGTCGATCCATGAGTCTCCTTGGCTCACATTATGACAAGGGATACATACCTCGTCCTCCTCGATGCTTGCTTTTCCTAGGACCTCGATTGGAATGGTCCTTCCCAAATCTGTCTTCAATATCGAGGCCAGTCTTGCCAATGCATTAGCGTGATTATTGCTCAGTCGAGGCACTCTCTTCAGCTTTGCTTCTTTAAAATACTTTAACAACCCTCTTACCTTCTTTAAGTACTTGTCCATCCTTTCGTCTTTGGCCTCGTATACCCCCAACACTTGGTTGACAACCAATTTTGAGTCTCTATGGAGTAGGAGTCGCTTTACTCGAAGAGTTGTTGCCAATAAGAGACCTGCTATCATGGCCTCATACTCTGACTCGTTGTTTGAGGCTTGGAAGTTGAATCTCAAGGCGTATTCAATGTTGGCGCCATCTGGAGCCGAAAGTATTAGCCCCGTGCCGCTTCTACTATCACAGGAAGAGCCATCAACGAAGATGCTCCATACGTCTGCATCAGATGAGAAGACCCCTTCTCTCATAACCCCCTTCTTGAAGAGGTATCGATCCTCTTCGTTCTCTTCTACTCTGCTACGGGTTTTGCCTGGGACGACCTCTTCTCGGCCTCGGAAGACGTTTGGTGCAGTCTCTTCTGAATATCGTAAGACACTACGGTTCATCTCTTTGCCGTCATCTAAGCCTTTGTCTGTCTCGGCCTCTTCCAAACTTCTATCGGCCTCTTCCCAGGTGAACTCTGCGACAAAATCTGCGAGTGCCTGCCCTTGATGGCTGTCCTAGGCTGGTAGGTAAGATCATACTCTCCCACTTCGATGGCCCAGGTCATCAATCTTCCGAACTTCTCAAGTTTGTGAAGAACCTGTCTTAGTGGGGAGTCAGTGAGGACTACCATGGAGTGAGCTTGGAAGTAGGGATTCATCTTCCTTGAGGCATGTATAAGGGCATAAGCCAACTTCTCCATTCGGGGATAATTTTGTTCAGACCCTTGAAGAGCCTTACTATTGAAGTACACAGGCCTCTGGACCCCATCCTCTTCCCGTATTATGGCCGCGCTAATGGCTGATTCAGAGACTGCCAAATACACAAACAACCTTTCCCCCGTGATGGGCCGAGACAGCAATAAGGGAGACCCCAGGTAGGACTTGAGTTGGTTGAAGGCTTTTTCACACTCTTCGTCCCACTGGAATGCCTTTCTTAGAACTTTAAAGAATGGAAGACACTTGTCTGTTGCCCTAGAAACAAACCTGTTAAGGGCAGCCACTCTTCCCGTGAGTCTCTGGACATCCTTGATACTCCTAGGAGTCTTCATGTCGAGTAATGCCTTGATTTTCTCAGGGTTTGCTTCAATCCCTCTCTGATTAACGATGAACCCCGGGAACGTCCCGGCTCCTACTCCGAAGACACATTTTGCTGGGTTGAGCTTCATTCTGTACGAGTCCATAACATCGAAAGTCTTCTCAAGGTCCGCCACGTGAGCACAGGCTTTCAAGCTCTTCGTTAGCATATCGTCCACATACACCTCCATGGTCTTACCTATTTGCTCCTCGAACATCTTATTGACAAGACATTGATACGTTGCCCCCACATTCTTCAGACCAAAGGGCATCACCTTGTAGATGTACGTCCCTTTCTCAGTAATGACGACTGTCTTCTCAGAGTCTTCATCATCCATGAAGATTTGGTTGTAGCCTGAATAAGCGTCCATGAAGCTCATGAGCTCGTGCCCTGCCATCGCGTCCACCATATGGTCTATCCTAGGAAAGGGATAGCTGTCTTTCGGGCAAGACCTATTCAGGTCAGTGAAATCTACACACATTCGCCACTTCCCATTGGCCTTAGGCACGATGACTGCATTTGAGAGCCACTCCGGGTAGGTAACCTCTCTTATGAACTCAGCCTCTTCCAACTTTTTTACCTCTTCCCGGATGACATCATACTTCTCCCTGGAGTACACTCTTCGTCTCTGCTTGATCGGCCTGGCATCTCTGTCTATGTTGAGCTTGTGGCTCATGACCTCAGGATCGATACCAGGCATATCTGCGTGACTCCATGCGAAGACACTCTGTCTCCTTCTGAGATAGTTTACCAGCTCTTCCTTGATCCCTGGCTCTAGGGCCTTACTGACCTGGACGGTTTTTTCCGACTCGTCCTCATTAAGGACGATGGATTCTACCTCTTCCGCGGCCTCGCCTTTCTTTAATTTTGTTTCATCTCTTGGGTCAAGAGTGTCAATGCTGTAAGTAGCGGTTGCTCTCTTATGGGCCTCTCTCTCTTCGACCGAGTTAAAGTAACACTCCCGCGCCGTGGTCTAGTCCCCTTACACTTCCCCTACTCCATAAGGAGTCGTGAATTTTAGCATCTGATGGACCGTCGACGGTACGGCTTCAAACTCTTTGAGGGCCACCCTTCCTACGATGAGGTTGTAGGCCGAGAAAACATTTTCGTCCATGACGAAAAAGTTTATCTTCTTAGTCAGCCTCTTAGGCCACTCATCCCCCATCCGTACATCCATTTCATACATGCCTAAGGGGTGTACCTTTTCACCACTGAAGCCTATCAATGGGTGATGGTAGGGCACCAACCTTGCCCTGCTAAGACCCAGGCTCTTGAAACAAGACCAGAACATCACGTCCGCTGAGCTTCCCCCGTCTATGAGGATCCTCCCTACCTCGCGCCCATGAACCCTGGTTATTATGACCAAAGGGTCATCATGGGGGGCTAAGATACCCTTGAAGTCGAGTCTGGAAAACCACACTACGAGGGTGTCCATGCCCACCTTCTTCCTCTTCTGCACGGCATCGGAAGACGTCAGATTCACAACCTTAGGCTTGGCCACTGACCTGGCCTCTGCTACATGAGCCTTCCTATCGGCTACCTCAGAGCCACCTCCTGTAAATCCCCCACATATGGTTCTAACACCAAAGGAGATCATACCGACCCTCTTCACCGGGGTGTTGTCATCCTTTAGCGGAAGATCCGGGTCATCTTCATCATCTCCCTCTGAATCATCGTGCCATCTGGCCGGGACATCGCCACGGCATCTATCATTTCTTCTTTTCTTAGGGTCTTCTCTTCCACCCTTTGGAGCCTTGCCATCCACATACTTCCTCAGCTTTCCAGATTTCAGCATCTTCTCTCATCCTTTAAAGCGAAGCATTTATCGGTGACATGGCCGTGATCCTGATGGAACTCACACCATAGGTTTTTGTTCCTCTTATGTGGTGGGGCCTTCAGTTTCTCCGGCCACCTCAGAGTCCGGTCAGTCTTAATCTCATTAAGGATGTGTTCACAGCTCACAGTCAGAGGAGTATAATGAGCAAACTTGTCATCACCTGACCTCTTCTTCCCCTCTTTCTTGCTTTGGGACCTCCCAGTGCCACCGCGGTTCTCCTCCTCATATTTGGCGGCCATTGCCTCTTACGCATTCATCACTTTCCCTGCGGTCGCTAGCAGCTCCGCCATAGACCTAGGGGGCTCTTCCGCCAGTTTCCACAATAGCTTCCCCTTCTGGAGACCTCCTATAAGGGCGGTCATGGCTATGCTCTCTTCATAATCCTCCACCTCTAATTTCTCTTTGTTGAACCTTGCTATGTAGTCTCTTAGGATCTCACCCTTGGACTGTTTGACATACAGCAGGTGGGTAGTCTTCTTTTGAGGTCTTACCCCAAAGAAGAAGTTGTGGATGAACCTCTCAGCCAGGCCTTTGAAGTTCTCAATTGAGTTCTTTGGAAGGGAGGTGAACCAGCTGTGCGCTGCCCCAGTCAAGGTCCCCGAGAAGGCCCTACACTTTATCTCATCGGGTATCGAGTAAATATCTGCCACCGACTGGTACATCTCGATATGGTGCACAGGGTTAGTGCTGCCATCATATTTGGGAGTCACTGTAGGAGGCTTGAACTTAGTTGGGGTTGGGAACCCCACTATTCTAGCCACAAACGGGGAGCCCTCTGAGTAACCCCTTTGTAATGGGTCCCTGCTTTTTATGAGGTCCCCTATCTTCTCCTCAAGGCGTTGGATTGAATCATTCCAGGGTCTTCTGTCATCAACTTGGCCGAGGTTATCCCCTGCCACTTCCCTGCGATGGACAGAGGGTTCCCCAGCCACGACACGCTGACTATTGACCTCTTCCTGTTCCCTGGCTCTTCTTTCATCGGGTCGGCCTTGGTCTGGCCGACCCTGCCTACCCCCTCTCTGAGAGCCTGCTGCGCTCCTCGACCTTTATAGCCTCTGTCTTAGGTCATTCACCGGGCCCAGCCTCTCGAAGGCCGACCCTCTGCTCAACCTATCAAAGGCCGACCCTCTTTGTTGGGCCTCTTCTCTTCTTCGGCCAACACATCCTTGACTCTGCCTAAGAGGTCGTATAGTGTTATTTGACACCTCATACAGCTCCCAGCAGTCTTCTGGGGCTTCTTCATCTTCTAGGTCATCATACCTGTCCTCTGGGCAAGGGTTTTCTTGCCTCCCCAGGCGCAAGCGCCTAGGGTCAGCAACGTCCCTCCTCCGCTGGGGTGTAGGCTGGTCCTTCATCGGCGCCTGGGGTGGTCCCCTGGCGTCAGGATGAGGCTGAAGTGTCGTCGGAGTGATCATGTCCAGTGAGACTCCAGGTGGCCTCATCATCATGGTTTGACTGAGTTGGGCATATAATTAATGAGAAAAACATCACTTTCAAAGGCAAAGTGCCAATTTTTTTTTATTAACGAAGGCATGTGCCATGAGTGTGAGTCCTGTTTCAACAATGTGACAATGACACCATTCTACAAAACCAACTTGGTCATGAGTATTTGGGCATGAGTAACGACGGTGAATTCCGCATGATTTGAAAAAGGTGTCGAGTTTGCGAAATTCACCACCCCAATCAGTTTGTATATTTTTTATTTTAGTGTTACATTGCTGCTCAACTAATTTTTGAAATTGAATAAAAAAGGAAGACACATTAGATTTACGCATTAGAGGATAAAACCAAATAAAATTGAAAAATGATCAATAAAGATAAGAAAATATTTGTGTCAATTACTTGACATAGTTGGATCAGGGCCCCATACACCATGAAAATTAAATGCAAAATAGAAGGAGAAGACTTGACACGACTGGGCAAATGTTCCCTAGACGATTTGCCCATTTGGCATGAGACACAAACATTATGTTGAGAATTTATTGAAGGACTTGAGAGTGAGGATGACCCAGGTTTTGATGCCAACATGTTGAGGAAGCTTTGGCGGTATGGAACGCATATAGAGATTACAGTGGTGATGCAGTGGAGAGGGTGTAAAGACCATTGTTACTCGGACCATGGAAGAGTGGAGTCTTTGCTGTGATCCTTAACAACACAAAAGGAAGGATGGAATTCAAAGAAACCATCATCATCTTGAGTGAATTTTTGGACAGATAGAAGAGATTGAGATTTGTTAGGAACATGTAAAATATTATTGAGTGTAAGTGTTAATTAAGAAGTAGGAATAAACGAAGTTCCAATATGAGAAATTGGGAGTCCCTTACCATTTCCAATGTGTAGTGATTCCGAGCCATTATATGCATAAGGATGTTGCAGAGTGGAGAGATCCGGGGTGACATGATGAGAGGCGCTAGTGTCGGGTAGCCAATTCGGAAGATAAGGTGGAGTTATGGGTAGGAGGGCAGGTGGTGAGGAGTTTGTGTGGGTGAAATGAGTAGTGGGTGGTGTTTGGTAAGATATTGTGAAGCGGTGGGGGTAGGATTTAGCGTTGTGGTAGAAACTAGTGGAAATTTGTCAACGTAGATGGTAAGAGGAGTGGTGGGAGATAGAATGTCCACGACCATGGGAGGAGTGAGCGGTGTGGTAATCGTGGTAAGAGGAGGCAGGGTAGGGTGGGGCGGGGTTATGGGATGGGGTATACCCACTTGTGGTGTGATGAGAAGTCGGGTTACTAGTTGGGGTGAGTTGGAGGGTGGAGAGGTGGTCATCATGAATGAACTCATGACTAAGGAGGAGGGAGTGTAGTTCAGAGAATGTCACCGAGGTGGGACGGGTGGTGAGGGTGGTAACTAGGTCCTTGAATTTGGGATGAAGGCCCTTAAAATATGGATCTTAAATTCTTCTCGTGACAGAGTACGATCTTATGCATTGAGTTCGTCTAAGAGGGCCTTGGCTTTATGGAGAAATGTGGTAGCTGAGGCATCACCTTATTGTAGGCGATGTAGGTGAAGGTGGAGATTAAGAATTCGGGTTTCAGATGCTGAGGCAAGAGCCTCGGCAAGAGTCGACCGAATTTCCCTAGAAGTGCGTAAGCCGATAATGAGGGAGATCGTGTCATTAGTCATGGATGACACAAGAATGCTAATGATGAGTTTATCTTATTGTTTCCACAAGGTGGTAGCAGGTTCATCAGTTGGGCAAGGATAACTACCGTTAACAAATCGGAGAAGGTTTTGGCCACTCAAAAAAAATTCCATTTGGGTGATCCAATGGAGATAATTAATGTCACATAATTTGATGGTGACATTATGAGAAGAGAGGCTGATATTGGTGGTGGGGAGAGGAGAAGTAATATCACTTGTAGAGGATTGAGACATTGAGGCAGAGAGGGTTGAGTAGATAAAAAAATGAATGATGGAGAGTTTCTTTAGATAGAAAGAGTTGTAGAGCAGTGGCTCTGATACCATAATAACAGTGATGCAATATGTGGATAAAAGAGAACAACAAGTTTCTATTTTTTTATTGATATTTTGTTGATCAGTTTTAATCTTTTTTTTGTTAGCATACTATGAGGTGTCCGGCCAGCTTACGCGCACCTCGTCTAATCCCCATTCGCGGTTCATGGCTTCCACTGGCCAATCATTATTTTGACAGTGCTAGGAATAGAATTGGGGACCAAACCCAATCCACCCCCAAGACTGTCCCAGTAGCAACCTTATACCACTGGGCCAATAGGCTTGGTTAGTTGAAAAGTTTTAATATGTTGCACTAGACATCATATTTTATACAATACTTTTACAACTACTAAATGGCTATACGTGTATAAGTGCTTAACTTCCACTACATCACTACATTTTAACTTACACGTACATCAACTACTATGCAGTTACATAATTGAGTCTCCTGCTATGAATCCCATGACCATGGATGGTAACTGTTAGCATGAACCATGTGGCCGAGTGTGAGCAGGTGTTAATAATATTAACTTCAAGCCATTGTTTAATAGGGCATCAAATATGAGTTCCCATTATAGTAAATATATTGTATGACAAAACAAAATAGAGATTTCATATTGGAACTTCTACATATATCAACACATTATTAATAATGGCAATAGTTTCTTTACTTTTTATCAAATTATATTTAAGTCTAACATACCCCAAATAGAACTGTAAAGCGAAGCAAGATGCTCGAGATCTTCTCGTGTTCGTTCAAAAAAAATATCGTTTGAGATTGGATTATAAAATAAATTTTCCAAGCTTGAACAAAATATTAAGCTCATTCGGATCCGATTCATCTCCATCACTAATATCCATAATAAAAAAGTGTAATATAACTATGTTACTCGATATCGGGTTATATTCTTTTGCCTAGAAGCTCGTTGAAGATCGGATCGTAAGATAAATGAACTAAGCGTGAACATACACTTCAGGTCGTTTACATTTACAAACAAAGCTTGAGCAATCATAAGCTCGCCTCATTTTCTCCCATGCCTAACAAATAATTAAAACTGGAACTTTTACATAAAACAAGATATGATTGATGGTCAAAATACAAAAAAAAAAAATTCAATTGATTAGCATATATGAAAACCAGACAAATATTTCAAATCATATTATAATTCCATTGAGAAGAGAGACAAACTTTAGTAGTGAACTTGAATACTAGGAATCCACATATAACAATATTTATTTTACTGATTAGACAATTAATTAAAAGTTATAACGATAATTGCATATCATTATCTACAAACAAACAATTGTATGATGTCTAAACTCAATAACATAGTTCCAAGGTGGATAAAATATCATCTTCCTTCAGGAATTTAAGTTCCTCTTGGTACCCATGTCCTTCTATGGTCCTAATTGTTTCTTGGTACATTATGAAATACTTTTGGGATAAATTAATGGCAAAAATGTTTGAAATGAACCAAGCACAAAATGGACAGTAAAAATCATTAGAAGAGTAGTTGGGATGATATTTGACACACCCCGGTGCTGACCATCATTAACAAAGCAACTTAAAATTTTCATATTATGAACTAATACATTTTAGTTTGCATGAGGGTATTGGATAATAAGTGGAAAGAAAGACAGTGATATATGAATACAAGAAGTTGAGTTTTCCAAAGGAGAAAGTTGGTGAAGTAGAGTTTGATGGAGATGAAGTGGTGTGAGTGTGGTGAGGGAGGTGATTTTGTGTGAATGAGAGCTAGCTGAGAGGATGGAGAGGTGGGTAGGTGGCATTGGGTTGTGTCGTGTAGGTTTCGTACCTGGTCTAATCAGGTTCGTGTCAAAATTACCTCTACCCAATCCCTACCCATTAAGCGTTCGTGTGTACCGTTTCGTGTCTCATCGGGTTCGTGTCGTGTACTTAAACTAAATTGCAAAACCCAAACCCGATTCGTTAATTTGTCATGTTATCGGGTCGTGTGACAATTCCCCCCCCCCCCCCCAGTGGGTATGCTAGATTGAGAATCCATGAAAAAAATGTTCAGGCTGTGATATCAACTTAAATCACTACCAATGAACTCAAACAAACATCTCATGTGAAATGTTCTCTCATATAAGCTTTATATATAACATTGATATTGTTACACTGGATAAGACTGTTTGTAACAGGATGTTAGGAGACTTAAATTTGAATATATACAAGATATGATATGCCTCTAACAAAATGGCAATTAACTTTAAGGGTTTAACAAGGATAATTTATAGTCCCCCATATTATTAGCAAATTAGAATAAATTATAGTCATAAAAAAATTTCATCAAAGCATAACCAGATTTAGTAGTCAAAATCACAACCAAGTTCTCTCAATTGGCCAATTGGAGGAAATAAATAGAAATTACACAAAATAAGAGAAACTTATAATAATCATATCTTCATCATCCGAAAGTGAGAAGAAACAAATGCGCCAATAAAACAGTTTGCAAATTACTTGATTTGTATACGTTGTTAGGACTTATGGAATCCTACAAAAAATAAATCTAAATTCTAAAGTCAGAATATTATATAAAGAATCTAATTTAGAATTAAAACCAACATTAGGAAAATTGTAAAAATACAAATCATGTCATTCGAAATTATTATCGAAGCCTGCCCAAATGTGCGTAAATAAAAAAGTAACCTTTTTGACATATTTACAAACATGTTATTTTCAAATCAAGAACTTTCACAAAACATGTGAGGCCAATAGAGGTTAAACCGTCCACAGTTTACGCATTTTTTGCAATTAAGATTAAACCCCAAATCAAGTGATATGATACCCAAAAAATAAAATAAATCACATTGATGATTGATCAATCATGGAATACTTGTTACCACACAAATGAGTGTCCAAATGTCATATAAAAAAATGACATAATACATGTGTGTTCAACCTTTGACCAACATGAACCCCTATCCAATATCTGAAAGATCTGTACAACTATCAAATAATATACTTATGAGACGACAAAGTTTATATACAAGTGTTTGAATACAATAGATTAACCAATAGAAAATTATATAACAACTCATGTTAAATGATGCATATTCTTATGAACAAGTCTTAATATTGTATTGTATAAATTTGTCAAGGCCTAAAGTGTTAACTCTTTAAAGATACCTCAAGAAACACTTTTGCAATCAGGCTCTAAGGTTATTTTTGTAGTCAATAAAAAAAAATCCCCCCCCCCCCAAAAAAATGACCACGGGCCTATATAGTTATGGAAAACAAGATACAAATTCTAAATTTTTTCCACAAAAACGGAAAACTAGAAAATCGAAAAACTATTTTATCATGTTTTCTATAAGTTTTCAAAACATTAATTTAACTTTATAAATGAAAAATAGACACTCAATGTTTTTATAAATTATGTTTTGACACCCAAAAATTTAAGGAACTATATTTTTAGCCCTAAAATTTAAGAAAAACTAACATCTTAGACAGTTTCTGTAAATTATGATGTTGCCTCTCAAAATTTTTTAATTTACATTTTGGCCCCTAAATTTTTTGTAAACTATACTTGTCCTTAAAATTTTCTATAACCTACATTTTAAAAAGGATAGTTTATTTTTAACAAATGAATATATTTCCTTAGTTTTTGAATTTTTCTATTGAAATAGAAAATTAGAAATGTGTAAACATAAATTTCTTATAGATTTAATTTATTTATATTTGGCTTAATTCCGGATAAAATAAATTGAGTCTAGACTAGTTATTAATTCAAGATCATTCAAAGTCTACAAAGATTCAAGATTGAAGAAGTTGCAATTCAAAGTCATGAAGAACAAATCAACTCAAGTTGCAATTTCACAATTTGTTTGCCCAGGTATGAATAATCAAAGGAATATGTGATTTAGAATGTTGCTTAAATATTGGATGAATTATATGTTTTTAATGTTTGGGTATTAAAAATTAAAGTTTTGGAAACGCATTTAATTATATCTGAGCTAAATTATTTTTAATTCGAGGATAATCATGAAATAAAAGAAAAGGGTTTACTGTCGTTTAAACGACATGTAAACTCGTTCGAACGATAGCACTAGTCGTTCAAATGACAACGTTTGTCGCTCGAAAGAGATTGCCTCGATTTGTGTGTTTAATTTATCTTGGACTCTGGTTTGCTCAGATATAAAAATACTTTGCGTAGACGTTTTCAATAGAGATGAACAGTTTTAAGAATTCCCATTCTGTTTAGTTTCATCCAAAGTTTATTCAAGATCCAATTTGCATAAAAACAAAGGTTTGTGATCTTAAACACATACACTTGAAGAAAATTGTTGACTGAGGTCATTGGGAGTGCTTGAGGGTATTCCTTCCTGAAGATAGGACTGCAATTTTTTAGGTTCGCTGGGTGTGGATCTTTGCTGAAAATAGAACTGCATGTTCTTGAGGAGTAGTTGTGGTTGTTCCTTTGCTGATGACACCGACCGACACCTGCGGGTATTCGTGTGTCAAAAATTTATTTCATTGTAATCCGTTATAAATTGCGATTTACTAATTATAGTGAAATAAAAGATTTTTTCCTTCGGGGATTTTTTTCCCTGAATTTGTTTCTTTTATCGCATGTTTTATTTGTTCAATGGGTTAAATTGATTAGATGCATGTTTAGGGTTTAAGAAGACAAAATTGGAAATAATTGATTAAATCGATTTTACCAAAAGCATTTCTTAAAGGGCCTCTTCAAATTTGTATCAGAGCTTATTACACTATTTTTATTGTGTTTGTGATCCCTTGTCTTTAGGTATGGCTTTTGATAATTTTGTTGATTTTAGAACTCACGTGTTTGAAACTTCTAATTTGAAATATCGCATGAAGTCTTCTCTTAAAATTTTTGTTAAAAAGCAGAATTGTGAGAAGTGTCTTTGCTGCGAATGGTTTGGCCATAAGTTTGATGAGTCCCCCACTAAACATAGGGAGAATTTTAATAAACCATTAAATCATGTTTCTACCCTTAGTGAGAGTGACTCTGAAGAAGAATTTTTTTATGCTACTATATTTTTGGATGATTCTTCCGTAGTCACAGGTTGTGATACCCTAGAAAGTGAGGATAGGAGAAACTTGCAAACTTCCTTTAATGAGTTGTATGAAGAAATCTTAAAAGCAAATAAGGAAAATTTGAAGTTAGAAGCGCAATTGAAAGAACGTGCCATTGAAAATAATAATTTTAATACTTTAATTGAGGAACTTAGGGCGCGTGAGAAGAAAATTCAAGAGAAGCTAGAATATGTCGACGGTGAGAGAGACAGTCTTCGAGGGTTAATAGAGGCTTTGAAAAAGGATTACTAGAGTTTGAGGATTCTAGGCATTTACTTGAGTCAAGGAAAAGTGAACTTGAGAAGAAATCGAGAGATTCGAGTAAGGTTAAATTTGATTTGGAATCTAGGTCCGAGAACTTAGATAAAATTTTAGGAATCGTCCAAATCAAGGATAATAAGAGTGGGTATTGGCTTCGATAGACATATTTTACCATTCCCAAAGCTAATACCAGGCTATCTAAAGAGCCATCAAGGAATGTTAGATTTAATCGTTCCGTAGCAAACACTCCCCGCTGTATCTACACTTGCACTCATTGTGGTTGGAGAGGTCATCTTAGGCATTTTCGCTACGATTTTTAGCATGTTCCTAGAAATTCAAAGAACTCGACCATTCCCATCTCAAAATCCCCCACTCGTTGTTTCACACCCACTTGGGTTAGAAAATCAGATTTAGAGGCGTTAGGGATTAGACTTGGTGATACGCGTGTCATTTCACGTGGATCTCCACATGTAATTTCCTTCGGTTGAGCTTGTTCGACGGTTTGAATATTTAAAAAAAATACAAAATGATTTTTGGTTTTTGAATATTTTTGAAAAATAAAAAAAGATATTATTTTTGAGTCAAATTTTTGAAAAACACAAAAATATTTTTGGTTTTTGAGTCTTGGATTTTCATATTTAATATGTCTTGTTGGTGCGCTTAGACCCGCATCACTTCATTATCCATGTGGCTAGGGCATTTGGTCATATTTATTGATTCGTTGAATGATCTTAACCATAATCATAATGGAGTTGTCTCGAAATTGATGTGCATTTGGATTCATCTTTGTATATATGCCATTCTTGCACACATGCATCAGCGTTTATGACTGTTTGACATCACATGCATATTTGAGTTTGGTGAGACGTTCTTATCTCAATTTTGTCATCAATGCGTAAGTAGTCTTAGGAGGAGGTGGGCATGTAAGAAATGTTAACCGTAAGGAACTAAATTTAAAAATATGTGAGTGCTTACGGGAAAGGGCTGCGAGAGTGTAAAATTGACTCATCGTGATAGCCACCGTATAAAAAGAGCCTAAAAAATTAAAACGGCAATAAAAAGATATTTATGCCAAAAATTGGTCCATGTAGTTTAGATCACCTCAAAAGAAAAATCAGTGTGTATTATTTATGAGGGTGCTCGGATGGAAAACAAAAATGGGTTTGCACCACGAATCCTAGGGATGAAACATTGCATCATGACGATATTATTTATAGAATCGTCAAAATTCTAGATTTCTGTGTATGATGATCGTTTTGTTTATGAAGCTCATTTATTAAATGTCACACATGGCTATATTATTTCTTGTTGAAATATTTCTATCATCTAGAGTATCTTGAACGTTTTGATGTATTAAGATTATGATTCATTTGTCGTAGTGCACGCCCATTCACTCCATGTCCACGTTTGAGCACATTAATTACATGTTGGCATGAATTTCACAAAATTTTAATTTTGACAATTTTATAAGTTTTTTCAGAACAATCCGTTTTGGTAAAATCTGGGTTTGCTTTTGACAACTCATTCGAACCATATGACATCTCGTTCGAACCATTTGACATGTCACGAGAAGGGTCATTCAAACGGCACAGCTTCTCGTTCGAACGACACGTGTTTCGTTCGAACGACACTATTACAGATTTAAAAAGTCGTGTTGTTAGTTTGGTTCATTTGTTCCCAAAGATTGAAACCCTTGTCGTTGCACTTCGTCTTCCAGCTTCACCCGAATCAGTTTTTGACCCAAAACTCACGATTTGAACTCGATTTTCGACCCACATCACTTGCTTTGCACCAATTTTCTCCTCAAAATCCAATATTTTGCTATTTCGTGGCTTGAGCTCACAATTTGAAGTATGTTATTGAGCTTACTTTGTTTTGTGGTTTGCTTTTGGTTTGAAAAGATTGGGTGTTTGCTGTTTGGATTTTAATGATTGGTTTTAAAATAAAAAATGGCTGAACTCTACATTTTGCTGGTCGTTTCAAGTTTTTTTCTACTGATTTCTCCACTCGGTGTGTGGGTTCTTATTTTTTTAAGATTAAAATCAACATAAACAGTTGGTATTAAAAAATGATTTTTTTATTAAATTTCTTTGACACCCCTTTATTTTTGTGAGATAGTTTTTTTTTTGAAATGGCGTGTTCAGAATTTATTTCAAAAAAACTTATATTTTTTTTAATACCAAAGGTTGGTCCTTTTGGTGACATTGACTGTTTATACTTACTCTAATTGGTATTGTTGTGTGTTAGGCTGTCGTTTATTAATTTACCCCGGTGGTTCGGATGGATTTGTATGTAGATAGGTTTTAGGCGTTAGTTGTGTCTGTCTACCCTATCCTTCTACACTCATGCTATTTAGTTTCTAGTCATGCCTCCTAGACGCAGGGGTACTTTTTCTCGTAGGCAAATTGAGCCTTCCCCCACATTGCGGGCTCATAGGGCTAGGAGTAATAGACCACCATACTCTCCTTTACATTGGTACACCACTTTAGACTATGATCATTACTGCCATTGGGCTTACATATTTGTGTTGTAGTTCGGGAGAAAGTGCTTTATGTTGATCAATTTTCTGAGCTATCTATCCCTACATGGATTTCTGGCAAAGGACGGGATAGATTATTTGATGTCCATGGCATAGTTTACCCTAACATAGTTAGGGAGTTTTATTATATGGCACTACTCACTCCTGGTGGTTTTCAGACATCTGTTAGGGGTGTCCAGATACTTGTCACTTCCGATCTTATAGATGAGACTCTACATTTACCCCATGTCCCGGATGCAATTTTTCCTAGGAGTCCCGAGGATTGTCCTACTAGAGATGAGATTATTAGTTTTTGCTGTTAGGAGGTTCTGCCTACTGGATCTACTTTGTTTCACCGACAGTTAATCATAGATTTTTGCATCCTAAATCGATTTGTACCCTCCCCTATCTATCCTCGAGTCAATCATACTCAGATTGTCTTCAATGTAGTATATTTCATGTATGTCGTAGGTCAGGGGTGGGACATTGATCTATCATCGCTTTTGTTTCGGGTTATTTCCTCGGTTACCATTATAGGTAGTACTCCTGTACGCCCTTCTCTTCCTTATGGACTCCTTGTATCCCGCATTTCCACCTTGGCTAGAGTTCCTATTTTAGAGGATGATGTCTGCCTTTATACTCCGTCCTTCATTGACCGCAATACTTTGACTCGATCTGAGAGTCATTTAACTTCTGAGGTGAGAGAGACCCCATACTACTGACACATAATGTTTTGGAGAACCATCTACTCCTACTGAGCCTTCCATACCCTCTCGTTCGCGTCTTTCTAGATCTAGACGACCTACTATGGAGGAGTTTGATACATTACAGGCATAGGTGACTTCACGGTCTCAGATACATGATTCTATGATAGCTTATTCTGATGTTGATGCTGAGGCTGAGGCTAGGTCTCAGAGTGACTCACATGTGACTGCATTTTTTTATGAGATGAGACGGCAGGAGATAGGCCGAGGAGCAGGTTCGACAGGATTGGGCAACATAGCTACCACATATGATGATGATGATGATGATGATGATGATGATGATCATGATGATGATGATGATGATGATGATGATGATGATGACGATGCTGTTGATGAGGATACCTATTGATATTTATGATTTGAGACATTGTATTTGAGTCACTTGATGTATTTTGATATTTATCCTGATATGAGTACTCATGGACTTCTGATGCTACACTTTTTGTTACTGGATGTATATATTTCATTCTATAGTTCTGATATTACTATTTTTGATATTTATTTATTGCCATCTTTCTCATATCCACTGTCACAGTTTATCATTTACGTCCATTTTTATATGCTAGTTTTATCTGTCCCGTGCTTTGTCTATTCCATGAAAAAAGTGGGAGAGATATGTGATGTAGGGGGAGTTTCTATTTATTATGCTTAATTAAAAATTATATATTATTCTGTTTCTCTATTTTTCTTAATTAACAATTATATATTATTTTGTTTCTCTATACTTCACTTGGGTATATTTGTTTATGTCTCATGTGTGTAGGAACTTGTTTAGAGATTCAAATATACATTGCTACATCACATTCCGAGATTTAGATTCAGAGACAGTTTTAGACAGATGCAACTTTATATTTTATTCATGTCCTGTACTTTTATATTTGGGTTTCTGGGATAGGACATTTGAATACAACTAGTTGTCGAATTTTAGTTTTATCCCTGAATAGCCAAAGGGGGAGATTTGTAAGCACAAATTTCTTATAGATTTAATTTGTTTATATTTGGCTTAATTCCGGACAAAATAAATTGAGTCTAGACTAGTTATTAATTCAAGATCATTCAAAGTCTACAAAGATTCAAGATTGAAGAAGTTGCAATTGAAAGCGGGGAAGAACAAATCATTTCAAGTTGCGATTTCACAAGTATGAATAATCAAAGGAATATGTGATTTAGAATGTTGTTTAAATATTGGATGAATTAAATGTTTTTAATGTTTGGTAATTAAAAATTAAAGTTTTGGAAACGCATTTAATTATATCTGAGCTAAATTGCTTTTAATTCGAGGATAATCATGAAATAAAAGAAAAGGGTTTACTGTCGTTCAAATGACATGTAAACTCGTTCAAACGACAGCTCTAGTCGTTCAAACGACAACGTTTGTCGCTCGAACGAGATTGTCTCGATTTGTGTTTTTTATTTATCCTGGACTTTGGTTTGCTCATATATTAAAATACTCTGCGTAGACGTTTTCAATAGAGATGAACAATTCTAAGAATTCTTATCCTGTTTAGTTTCATCCAAAGTTTATTCAAGATCCAATTTGCATAAAACCAAAGGTTTGTGATCTTGAACACATACACTTGAAAAAATTTGCTGACTGAGGTCATTGGGAGTGCTTGAGGGTATTCCTTGCTGAAGATAGGACTGTAGTCTTTGAGGTTCGCTGGGTGTGGATCTTTGCTGAAAACAGAACTGCGTGTTCTTGAGGAGTAGTTGTGGTTGTTCCTTTGCTGACGATACCGACCAACACCTGCGGGTACTCGTGTGTCAAAAATCTATTTCATTGTAATCCGTTGTAAGTTGCGATTTACTGATTATAGTGAAATAAAAGGTTTTTCCGTTAGGGGATTTTTCCTGAATTTATTTTTTTGCCGCATGTTCTATATGTTCAATGGGTTAAATTGATTAGATGCATGTTTAGGGTTTAAGAAGACAAAATTGGAAATACTTGATTAAATCAGTTTTACCTAAAGCATTTGTTAAACGACCTTTTCAAAATGAAATCTAGAAATCAAAAACTGAAAACAGTTTTTTACAACTAAATCGGGAGAGGTCCCTCAGTGACACAAAAAAGTGGCAACAAATATTACCTACACCCACCCACCCACTAGCCCTATATATTTTCAAAATTTTGCTGACTATTAATAAAAAACATTTTGTAGATATATACTATATACAAAACAATTTGTAAATACATGTAGGGGTTGTTTAAGCTTAATTTATTTGTATGAAACATGGGGTAAGTCCAGTGTGTGTCCACCTCTTCGTAGTGCATTGGGTACCACTTTTTTTTGTTTTCAAGAAACATGAGTGAGAGTGGTAGGACTTCAGAAATTTGTTGTTAATTTGTTGGTGATCCCCTTGGATGTGGTCAAATTGGAAAGTCACATCAATATTGTTCAAGGCTTTGAAATTTCTCTTTTAACATGTATCCAATCCGTATGTAAAAAGAATTTTAGTATATGTTATGTGCAGTTTATAGCAGACTGAATTTTTGCCCCAGCCAAGCCTCAATTCATCCTATTTTCAATACTCATGCTAATGACAATGTATATTAATATGAGCCAATTCAATTAAATAATTGTTGAGTGTGTTCATAGGGTCAGGAACACCAACGAGAATACAATTGTTCAAATTGTTAGACATGATTGAAATGAAACATTTCATGTAGATGGTGATAGTTGTGATGTACTTTTGAACAATTGAAACAAGTAACTGATGTATCATAATAGTAACTATGCTGATCTTTAGCTGCTATGTTCGTAAATAGTCTATTTTACTTTCAAGTTTTTAAGTCTGCCCCTCAGTTTTTACTTTCTAGTTTGCAGTTTGATCAGAGTTCATTTGGTGTAATTAGGTTTGCAACTCTAAAATCTCATGTAAAATACTGTTATTTTAATGTAGATTTTGTTTTGTGAAAAAAAAACTATCATTTCAGTACATTTCTACATCCACTTTTTACGAAATCGAATGCTTAAAGATTCTGGTTTTTACTTATTATTATGTTTTTTTGAGTTAATTACTTATTTCAATTCAACGCCTAAACTATGAAATTATTTTCGAATAAATTACCACAGTGAGCACTAGACGAAATGCGAAAGGAAGGGTTGAACTTAAAACAACTTGATTAAAAGTTCTTGGGCAGAAAAAATAGCCCTGCAATTAAAGATTCTGCGAATAATCATTCTCTGCCAATATATTCGTTAGTTGAGAAAATGAACTAAAAGGTTCCGTCAAACACAAGAACAATCGAACATATGTTAAAAAATTATCCTTAAGGAGAACATAGTAAGATAGATTAACTTCAACCCATTATTCTATAGGGAATCAAGTATGAGTTCAGATTACCTACGGCAACCCCGCTAGTAAATAGTACATAAAATTTTACGAATGGACATACATGATTTATAATGGTAGTAGTTCCTTTAAATACGATCATATTAAATTCAATGTACGACAAAATGTAATAGAGATTTCATATTGGAACTTCTACATATAGCCACACATGATTGATGCTCAATATAAAAATTATTTTCTTTCATTTGATTCGCATATATAAAACTCAATGTATGACAAAAGCAAACAAATATTTCAGTTTAGATTATAAGGCCATTGAGAGGAGAAAAAAACTCTGGAAGTAAAGTTGAATACTAGGAATCCAAATAATATAATATTTATTAGCATATCAGGGTATACTCCCTTGGACAAAAGACTCGAAAAAATTTCTTCGGCGATTTTGAATTTCCCTGATTTGCACATGGCATCAATAATGGTGGTGTAAGTCCTACTATCAAGAGACAAACCATAATCTTCAATCATTTTATACAATGTTAGTGCCTCGTCAAAAGGTTTGTTTTCACATAGACTACTTAACAAAGGGGAATATGAAATCAAATCCATAATTTTACCATGATTTAACATCTCATCAAGAAGTACACGTGCATACAATGATCTCCCGTAAGACATAAGTAATAAATTATGTTGTTGTATGTAACATTACAAGGAATAAACCATTTGTGAGACATCTCCTCAAACAAACTTATTGCCTCATATACGAGAATTTTCTTACAATAGCCATAAATCAATATAATATAACTAGAACCATCTGGGTCGCAACCCCAACTGACCATCGCATCAAATATTTTCCTCGCGTAATTAAATTCGCTAAGAAAAACAAACCCATTAAACAATGCATTGAATGTTAAAATATTAGTCTTCTCACATCTTCGGATCATCAAACCAAAGAATGCTAAGATAGCTTTTTTAACCATCTTTTCCTTTAATAATTTGTCAAATACCAAGGAAACGGGTACATTATCTTGATATGTTTTACTATCAACCATTTCATTCAACAATACTATACCATCATGCCATTGACCTAAAGTGCACACTCCATGAATTAACGAGGTGTAAGTGACAACATTTGGTTCAACACCTTCCCTTTTCATGTTAGAAAAGATGTTCCAAGCCTCATTTAATTGTTTGTCCTTGCAAAGACTATCAATAAATGTACTGTGCTCCATCCTTCTCAGTAACATAATATCAACGTCAGTATATCCAAACTTGCAAAGCCTTTTTATTGTTGTATTATTTTTATGTGAATGAAACAAAGCCTCAGCGTAATGACCGAGAGAACAAAACAACATACCATTCTTCAAAGTCTTCATGTTATTTTCTCTAGAAACAAAATGAGAAGATAAGAACAAAGAATAATTTTTTGGCTTGAAACAAAGGGTCCACCTCATAACAAACAAGGTGGTTTAGGGTTAGTTTAGAGTTCCATTTGTAACTTAAGCCCGAAGTCCACCCATTAGGCCCGTTTTTCATGGGTCGAGCTTTATTTGAGCTTGAAGGGAGTTGATCCTAAACCAAAATTTTAAGCTATAATGAATTTCAGATCGAGCTTGAGTCAAATCTTTCCAAACTCGAATTAGACCCGAAGTTTGAATTTATAAATAAATAATATAAAATTTTATAAAATATAACATATTTATGTTAAAATATTTCAATTAAGTTTCACAGTTTTATTTCATTTACCATTTTTTTAAAAGGTTCATTTGTCATAATCCATTCGATTACGAGTGGTTTTAATTTTGTGATTTTATTGTTAATATCATTATCGAAATTTGATTTATTAATTGTTGAAGTCACAGTAGGCCTTTATTAGTGATCAAATAATTTTATACTATATGTATGAAATTTAATAGGCATTTGTATGTTTTCACTTTTATTTTCCTTTTTTAAATTTAATAAATTTTATAATTGTATATTTTATTTTTTGAAATATTAATTAGATTTTAGTGTTTACATTTTCTCAATGATGGAAATACAAGAAAAAAATAATTCAAACTTTTTTGTGAAAACAAATGAAATCGGGTCTACCCGAAATCGGGCCCGAAGTCCGTAATATATATGAGCTGAGTTCGGGATTAGGTGGGAAAAATTTGTCCAAGACAACCTCGGGTTTAAGCATGGGCAAGATAGTTCGAACCGATCCTGGGAAGCTCGAAGCTCGGGTCACCCAACCCAATTTACAACTTTGGTCATGAGTTTAGGGTTTTTCTTTTTTTTTTCGATTTTTTGAATTTCACTCCCTTACCCGTCCTTTTCTTTTTTCGATTGTTATATATAAGATGGCGTGTTTTCTTCCTTTTTTAGGCATATAGTAAATATTATTGTCTGTGTACTATAGGCATAGTATACGTTTATTGTCATAAAAATATCCTAGATATAAAACTATTTTATTTTTCGGTGAACACGATAAATTTTACTATACGTGTAATATTAACACAGTAAATGCTTATTGTCTGTGAAAATGTCTCACATATAAGACTGTTTTATTTTTCGATGAGCACAGTAAATTTTACTGTCTGCATATTTCTTTAAAATATTATGGGCTCAACGGATCTTGTTTGATATCTATCGGTAAGGATATTTCTAAAATAGTAATTTTGTGAAAAATGGATTTATAAATCAAAAGTTATGATCATTTAAAGATTATAAATAGGAAGAAAAAAAATTCAACCACTTATGTAACTTCCCCAAAAAATTATGGATGGTTGATTTTAAAAGGGTAAAGTTAAGAAAAAAATCTCAAAAAATTAGGTAATGGACCTATTTGATGGTTGAAAAGTCAATAGGACTTGTTTATGAAAAATCTCTTTAAATAGGACCTATATGAAGCCCCAAACTTTTAGATAACAAAAAAACTAATTTAAACCTTTTTCAATAATCTAAACATGAATCTCTTGTAATTGTTTTGGAAATACTTATAATATGTATGTGAAATCTTATAATGTATACACAAAATTTTATAATTTACACTTGTTAAGTTTGTGTATATCCTAACTTATAAGGAATACATTTAAGGAATAAGGGACCTTAGCATCCCAAAGTTATATAAGTGACCTAGAGCCAAAAAAAATATTCCCCAGGGACTATAATGAAAAGCTCCATTATTTTTGCATCTACCAATATGTCCATTTTACACTTTGACACTCAGGTGTGTTTGATTGACATGGAAATGTTTTGACTCATGTTATGCCTTTGTAGTACCTCAATTGCAAATACTTTATATAAAAACAACACTCATTCGCATAACATGTTATTCATCTCGAACCTCAATTTTAGTTGAAAATATTTCTTATCCACCGACCAATAAATTGATTTCCATGGAAAATAAAAAAATTAAGACCATAAACCTATATCTAATTCCATTGATTTTCCACTCATACAAAGAAACTAGTATCCACGCATTTTTCATATTTGCGATCAAGCGCACCGTAAATGATTTTAATATTTTCAATTTGACACAATCTTGGAAAAAAACACTCCTAGCTAAGTATTATTTGTTTAAATCCAAAACTACCCTTACGGTTAAAAAAAGTAACAATATATATTTAACCCCAATAATCTAGTCAAATTATTTATATGAATCGATATAAAACAATAAGGATAATAGTAATACATAACTATTAGTATGTATAATAAAAAAAGTTATATTATGAAAAAAAGGGTCGCAAAAGGTTATAAATAGTGTAAAAATGAGTCGCAAATAGTTAAAATGGTATCCAAAGTGATATTACGTAAACTTGGTACCCAAAGTGATATCCACATAACTATTGGGGTCAAATACCAAATGAACCAATTATTTATTAATAAACCTAGTTAATAAGTTTAGAATAAATACTATTTCATGGATAGGATCACTAAGCTTATATGAAAAATTGAAACACATTATGATATTGATTTCCTAAAATTACACGCCTAGTATTTAATATGTTAACGCTAGGGCGGTTGGAAATTAGTTCTTCCATTATTTTCCTACAATAATATTTTAAATTTTAAGAAATAAAAATTGCAATGTTTTCTCATACACTAGTATTTAGTCACGCGTGATGTGAGCAATGTTTCAAACTAGCAAATCCTCTAACTCATGTTAGAGGTTAGGGAAGAGGATCCCAACGTGGATCAATGACACCATCATCCTAGTTAAGTCTCTCGTCTCATTACTAAATATAAAGAGCATCTGCACAAGGATGAAAACATGTTCGATGTCGTGAATAGCAGAGAGGATTTTGCATGAGCTTAGGAGATAAAAACGTAAGTTTCAGGACTCCAAGAATTTAAATGAACAAGTCCGCAAAAAATATTATTAGTTAACGACAAAGGTGAGGAGACGACCCTCCCCATGAATGTGAGAAAGTACCTCCAGTTCTATCTATGAAACAAAGAAAAAGTTTAGGTCACCGAAAACGGAGACGGTTCGAGCAAGAGAGGATATTTATGGTTTTATAGAGTTGGATTTAGATAAGCGAACAATGCATGTCATAGCTCGTATAACTAGAGATTTGTCTAGGAGGCACTTAATCAATTAGACGCGATCCTAGTTCTTTTAATAACCAGAGGTATTTAATACTCCCAAAAAGTTTTCGCCTCTCAAGTTCAAGAGATTTGATGGAAAAATAAATCCAGTCAACTATGTTTGTTAAGAGCACCAAATTATAGCTTTGTGGAACAATAATGAGACATTCATGTGTCGTATGTTCCCTCATAGCTTAAAAATGTGGCCCAGATTCGATTTAAAAGGAATCATGTAGATTTCGTTGTGAGTGTGTATATACTCATTTATTTAGTGATCTTAGTTTTGTTAACACAAACACCAATTGAGACATATTCCTAATTTATCCAAAAATCAGCATGTAGAAGATTTCAAGACCATACTTCATTAAATTCATATAATCCATCATCTCATGCTTGTAACCATTAAGAAGTACCACTTTTTGAATGAAGGTAAACAACATAGTACACCTTACTTAAATTAGATAACGAAAATGAGAATTTTGTAATGGGGAATTTGTTGACTTTGTACTAGTGCTTTTAGAAGATTTCCAATATACATATACCATATAGTTTTATAATTAAAAATTATATTAAAAATGTGAATATTGTGTATTTATAATATTTGGTTTTGGTTTTAATTTTCTAATCGTGTGTTTGACCACTTTGCTCATGCGAATGTTGACTCACTGCTCGAGAACAAATTTACTAAGAAACCCACGGACACTCGTTGCTCACTATATTTTTTTAAGCAATTAGTTCTCGTGAGAACCTTTGAAAGATCTAAAAATGAATTTTGTTAACGAAACCTATTAGATGTCTTTTACTACGCGAATCCTAGTTCTTACTTTCAAAGTTGAATTTTCTTTGTGCAAAGACTAATCACTAAATCTTTGAGCCTTTATTATTTTTTTATGACCACTAATAAACTATTCCAAAATAAATTGTTTACATGCAAACACTTGCTCAAGAAATTTCCATCGACAGTAACCTATGCCTATGTTTTGAGATCTTGTGCATTATTTTCCTTATAATTTGTGAATACTCATTTGCAACCATATCTTTGTTATGCATATTCTAGTGAATTCTAGTGTCGTATAGACTTGCCTAGTTATCTATGATACATCTGCTTGAAAATTCGATGGCCTATATTGTTGAGTGATGACATCATTAGATAAATATGTTACAATTTGAGAGCTTGATATTTTAAGAGAGAAACATTTTGATAAAAAATAGAATACAAGAGAGATTTTATTTGAAGACTTTGTGTATTCATCATATATATTCTTTTTCACTTGGAGTTTAAAGTTATTTAAAGTTTCGAGTTCACCTCGAAATTATATTAATTTATTTTTAGATTTTGTTCTTGAGATACTTTAACTCATTGGACATTGGAAATCACACTTTATGAGTTTTCTCTAGCATCCAAACACTTTTATCACTTCCATTAATTATTAGGAAATCTCACATGCTAAGAATTTATATTACACCACAGTGGCTTCTCACGTCCTAAAAGCCCTGATAATGAAGGTTCCCTTGAGAAAGTCAATAGTAGAGACCTTATCCACGTTAGAACCGACATATGGGCGGTTACGAGCGAATGTGGGCGGTTCGAAAATGGTTCAGGTAAAATTTGGATGGTTTGAAAATGGATCAGCATGTGTGTTAGGTCAGATTCGATTCGAGCTAGACCGGGTAGGTTCTGAGTTAAACTTTCACTTACTCAACCCATTTATTCTCCTCGGCGGGTTTGATAAACCCATAAGCTAAAATATGTTTGGAACAAAACCAAAATTTCTAAACCCAAAAGCTATAAAACCTCCCACGTCTTACATAAAAACCATTATTCACCCCAATCCCCCTTTTCTCCTTCGGCTCCCCCCTTTTAATCCGAATTTTACTCGTGACTAACCCTCCTCAAATTGAGTCAATGGGATACAAAACCCATTTTAACCCGCGGTATAAATTAATGGACCTTGTCATAGTAGTTTTGGGGTGAAAGTGGTCAATGTCATCTTCTCTAACCTATTTTGTCATCCCTAATCCACGTACACATGTCTACCTTAATCAACCCCTTTGTGTGCCTTATACAGTAAGAAGGGGGATGACACCCTAATAGGGACATATTAAAAATATTGATGAGTCACCCTCTCGCCCAAGCAAAAACTAGCCCCATATGGCTCCTTCAACAATAATCTCCTCCCCAAAAAATCCCGCACTAGAACAACCGCCCCCGAAACATGACGGGTTAAACCTACATTCTCTACGGTCATCCCATTCAGAAGAAAACATAAAAATAAGTCATCATAAAAATATAGGTACTATTAATAAAAAGGGAATGATGCAAGTGAAATATAATAAATTACTTACATTCTCTACGGTCATCCCATTAAGAAGAATCCTGGCCATCACTAACAATATGTGATATGACCAATATGGTCCCTTGATGCGGAGACCACTAATAAAAGACTGCTGCCATAAAATAGTGAGGCCGCAACATTATGTTCAAATGGCTTCTTCTTTACTGGCCGATGCCTTGTCGTAGACAGGTCATGGCAACCACATGACTGGTTTGCCCAGCAGGCCACAACATCTTTAGATCAGCTATTTCCTGGGTACAAAAAGTCGGAACCCTTATTCCTAGTTGCTACCTATGAACAAATAGGCCAGAGTCCCTATTCATAGATGATGTTTGGGACCAAACATGCCGCAACCCCTACTTATAGCTGCCGCCTCATCAAAGGGATTACTCTTCAGACTTATTCACATGTCATGTGCTCTGGGCACGTGATACAACTTGCATACCCCCTATAAATATAGGTCCACACCTCAGGATAGAGGATCTTGTTCCAATTCTGGATCGGAGACAATTAATCTTGGCGAAGCCCTGCTAAACTCTCTACACAACCATAATACAGCTGGGGGGTTACTCACCTACCTCATAATAATCTCCCTGACTTGCCCGAAACCGCTGCAAACATTTATTCTCCTCTCTTGACTCTATTGTACGCCTATTATGGCTATGTAATCTTATAATACAACGTGTATATAATGAGAGTGGGGAAACAAACTAGATGTAGGCTCATTTTAATTACCGAACCACTTTATATCTTGTGTTTTGTCACTTTATTTTCTTTGTATCAATTCTATACTTAATTTGTGGATATGAGAATGACATGTGTTCAATTTATCGTATCAATCATATGGATGACCCCTCCCTTAGGTTACCCCACACATATCGCCTAAAGAGATGGAAAACATCATTCATAGGGTGAACAACCTAATAAGGCTCGGAATAGGTATCCACATAAGAAAAAAATCACACTTACATAAGACATAAAGACAGGAGGCAACGTGAATAAATAGATAGAATAATAATTAACTAAAATAACTAAACGGTACAAAATTAAAATATGTACCTCCCATAAATATACAAAACGCATAAACCTACCAATACATTATCTCAAGAAACGGAACACGGACCGATACATCTCTACTAGCTCCATTTGCCCCCAGGCACACCCTGAAATTCAGGGGAAATCCATCAAAATGGTAACCACCATAAGTTGATCCCATCGGAAGCACTCAACACCAAAAGCTTCCTATTAGCAAGAAACAATAAACTCTGAGCATAACTTATCTTCGCCACTATATCAAGCCTCGGATCCTGCACCACTTCCTCTAAATAGGCAGACAAAATAATGGCATCAATACACTCCACTCGAAGATGGGGAACCTCTATTCGTAGCACCGCCTTTAGCCCCATGGTAATGAAAGTTAGATCCCAATCATTCAGTAGAGGCACTCCACAAATGGGAGTCCCATAATAGCAAACAAGTTCAAGGGAATGTAATATTCATATTATCAAATGTCTGGTAGCCACCACAGTTGCCCGACTAGAATGCCAATGAATATTAAATGTAAAGATGATGGTAGTAGTAACTCGTGATGCTTATAATTGTAAAGATATTAATGGGGTATATGGAGTTTATTTCTTCAAGAAAGGTTATTCCTTACAGGGAATCAATTTTGAGTGATTGAATGAACATCGTAGATCACATACATTATTATAGTATGTGAAAATAACTTATGCACAAATATCGTGTACAATATAATGAAATAACATTATACCCAATAAAGTAATCTACAAGCATCATATAATTGATGTTTCACGGTTACTACTGAAGAAAACTCACAGTTATGCACTCAATTTATTATCATGTAATCGATGTGCGTGTTGTTAAATCAAAGCATTAATGAAGTGAGCAATTTATCTCATTATCTTATCATATTATTGTATCCCATTTTGTTTCTATAAAAATCTCATATTTAATTTGGTTAAACAAATTAAGTTCGTTTACATGTTGCTCACTCAGACTAATAATGATAGAGATAATATGTATCTTTTATGATTTGAAACGAGTTTTTCATCTTAGTAGAGTTTGCAAGTAATATTTACTGTGTTATAAAAAAGTATTTACTTTTGATGCAAGGATTTCATACAAAACAAATTAAAAATGCTAATAAGATTCCTTTTTTTTTAGGTTCAAGTCTTGGGGGGGGGGGGGGGGGTTCAAAAACCCTCAATTTTTAATTTTATTCGAAAGTGTTTTCCTACATTTGATCATGAGGGATATGTTCTAAAGAATCTTTTGATGTATATTTTGCAAAGGTTATGGTATTACTTTTGATATTTTGAATAAAACAAAGTTTGGACATATTTCTTTTAAAGATTGTTTTGATCCTGCATCATAAGCATATCATTATTGATGAAACCTTTTAATCTTGTACCAAATTAAATCTAGACTCCCTTGAATAATTTTCGTGGACAAGATTTTTGTTATATCTCTTATAAATCTTGATAGTCGAGTTGTGCTCTTAAGGTATTATGATGTTTAATATCAAGATGAGCTATGTATCCCAAGTGGGAGATTATGAGAAACTTCCCTTAAAGTGGACCTATATAGATCATATAATTGTCACTGACACATACTTATTGCATTAAAGAAGATCGAAAATGTCATTTTAATTATGAATGGTGAAATTAGTGGGAGTAACAAATCATGAAATATGGTTATAAAGGAAGGGAGGGTACACTACACCAAAACTAGCGATTGGTCACGGCCAAAATCCCTGACCAAGACTGTGAGTTGCGAACTTGGGTCGTGATCATTTTGGGTATGACCAATTTCGTGGGTTGCGGCCCAAGTCTGTGACCAAAAAAGGTCACGGCCCGCATGGGGTCACGGCAGATGGTCGCGGACTTGGGCTGTGACCCATGCCGTGATAGGTCACGACCCTCGTCCGTGACCCACAACCGTGACAAATTGGTCGTGGCCCAAGTCCGCGATCCACCACCGTTACAAAAAAAATGAAAAAAAATGGACGCGGCCCAAGTCCGTGACCCACAACCATGACAAATTGGTCGCGAACTTTTCCCGCGACTCACAACTGTGACAAAAAAAAAGGAAAACAATGGTCGCGGACCAAGTCTGTGACCCCCACCCGTGACCAAAAATGGTCGCGGCCAAACTTTGTGACCGACACCGCGACACAAAAAAAAGGAAAAAAATGGTCGCGGACTTTGGCCGCGACCATTTTTTGTCACAATTGGGGGTTATGGACTTTGGCCGCGACCATTTTTATGCACGATGGAAAAAATAAAAATGGTCATGGATAAAGTCCATGACCATATTTAACTATAATTTTTTAAAAAATGTATTTTTTGGTCCAATCCTAAAATTGGGGGTCCTATAAGTGCACTGTCGGTTGCTACGTGTAACGTTGAACGCGTACGAGGTGTTACAAATGTTCAAAATCAGTCAGGGTAGATCTAGATTCAAATATCCTATTTTCAAGGGGGGAACCAAACCTGTTAAACTGTCTAAAGTTAAACAACAAAGAAGTAAGGAGAAGAATGACCCCAGACCAAATACTAGACTTCTTAGGTCTGGTACTAAAACTTCCTCTTTTCTTATATCCTAATGATGAATGCAATCATTTGGAATATTAGAGGGCTTTCTAAAAAATGAGCAGTGAAGAGAATTAAGAGGTTTATCAGAATTTATCAGCCTTCAATTATTGTAATCTTGGAGCCAAAGCTTGAGGTTCAAAAGCTGGAATCATTTAGACTAAAGTTGGGATTTCATTCTGCATATGCTAATTCTAATAGTAAGATATGGTGTTTTGGTAGAGAAGATTTAAAATGCCAAGTTGTTTCTGAAATGGAACAAGGTATTATTGTTTCCTTCAACATTAATAACACTGATATTACAGCTTCTTTTATCTATGATAAGAATACTAAGGTGGAGAGAAGAGATCTTTGGGAATATCTAAATATGAATTTCACAATAGCTCATTAGTTTATGGGGGGATTTTAATGTGGCTTCTAATAATATGAAGAAAGCAGGTGGTAATGATATAGATGGAGGGGAAACTATGGAGTTTTTGGAAGCTATGGAAATGAATGAGATGTCTCACCTTGGTTTTATAGGATCTAAATTCAATTGGTTCAATAAAAGGGAGGGTATGGATCGTATTTGGTGTAGACTTGATAAAATTTTTGCTAATCCGAATGATCTTCAATTAGGTGGGATGGAAGTTCATCACCTAAATAGACTCATGACTGATCATTGTCCCCTCCTGCTGTCAATTAAGAATTTCCTTGAGGTGAAACATAAATCATTCAAATTTCAAAATTTCTGGCTTGTGTCTCCAGAAATTCATTCAATTATTTCCCAAACCTGGAATTCAGTTAATCATTCCAATCCCCTAATCTCTATAGGATTAAAATTCAAACTTCTTAGATCCACCCTTTCTTCTTGGAGTAAACTGAAATTTGGTGATATTTTCAGAGAAGCTAGAATGGCAGAGGATAATCTTTTGGCTAAAGAGATGGCATATGATATAGATCCTTCAGAGCTTAATAGAGAGAACCTTTCTCTAGCTTAGGCTTGCAGTACTCAAAATCTCCTCATTGAAGATTTATTTTTGAGACAAAAAGCTCAAGATAAATACATTAGAGAAGGGGATAGAAACACTAGATTCTTTCATAATTCAGTAAAAGACCGAAGAAGATAGCTAGTTTTTTGCAGAAATCAAAGATTCAGAGGGATCAATTCATATAAATGAGAGGTCTATCCAGGAAGTTGTTGTCCATTATTTTGAAGATCAATTCAAGAAAGAAGAAGGTCCCCTTATTTCCCTGCATGATTCTTTCTTGGAGGTAATCCCTAAACTGGTGTCCAATGAATCAAACATCAATCTGTGTGCAGTACCTGACAAGAATGAAAATTTTAAAGTAGTTAAACAGCTTAATCAAAATAGCTTCCCTGGAACAGATGGCTTCCATGGAGTATTCTTTGTGATGTTTTGGGATATTACAGAGGTTGAAGTGAAAATGAAGCTTACTGGATGGAAATCTACATGCCTTTCTACAGGAGGTAAAACTGTGCTCTTAAAATCTGTGCTAGTATTTATGCATATATATCTAATATCGGCTATGTCCCCTCCTAAAGTTGTCATAGAAGGTTGCAAAATCTAATAGAAAAGTTTTTTTGGAGTTCAAATTATGGGGAGAATAGGCATCGATGGTGTAAATGGAAGGACATTAAAAGGCCTACAAATGGAGGTGGTCTAGGAGTCAGGAACTTCCTTATATATATAGAGAAGGAAACCAGGTGGTGGACTTTTTAATGAAAATGGGAAGTAAAGAAGGGATCAACAATTTTTCACCCTCTAATGCCTTGTTATCAAGCTTAAGTCCGCGTATTTTTAAATTATCATCGTATTCTCAAACCGAGAGTCCCATGATTACGCGGTCACTTCCTACGTGTTATATTAGTCCCATGAGAGGTGTTGGTGCCTCTCACGGGACCGTACGGGGGTTGTTTCATGTTTTCCCCCTCTTACGCCTTATTTTTAAGCTTAAGTCCTCATATTTTCAAATAATCATCGTATTCTCAAACTGGGAGTCCCGTGATTGCACGGTCAGTTCCTACGAGTTACATTGGTCCCATGAGAAGTGTTAATGCCTCTTACGGGACCGTACGGGGGCTGTTTTGAGTTTTCAACCTCTAACGCCTTGTTTTCAAGCTTAAGTCCTCATATTTTCAAATTATCGTCGTATTCTCAAACCGGGAGTCCCGTGATTGCGCGGTCAGTTCCTACATATTATATTGGTCCCAAGAGAGGTGTTGGTGCCTCTCACGGGACCGTACGAGGGATGTTTCGAGTTTTACTCTCTAATGCCTTGTTCTCTAACTTAAGTCCTCATATTTTTAAATTATCATCATATTCTCAAATCGGGAGTCCCGTTATCACGCGATCAATTCCTACGTGTTACATTGGTCCCGTGAGAGGTGTTGGTTCCTCTCATGGGACCGTACGGGGGTATTTCGTGTTTCCCCCCTCTAACGCCTTATTTTTAAGCTTAAGTCCTCATATTTTCAAATTATCATCGTATTCTCAAATCGGGAGTCCCGTTATCGCGTGATCGGTTCCTACGTGTTACATTGGTCCCGTGAGAGATGTTGGTTCCTCTCATGGGGTCGTACTTGGGTTATTTCGTGTTTTCCCCCTCTAACGAATTATCACCGTATTCTCAAACTGGGAATCCCGTGATTGCGCGGTCAGTTCCTACGTGTTACATTGGTCCCATGAGAGGTGTTGGTGTCTCTCACGGGACCGTATGGGGCTGTTTCGAGTTTTACCCTCTAACGCCTTATTTTCTAGCTTAAGTCCTCATATTTTCAAATTATCATCGTATTCTCAAACCGGGATTTCTGTTATCGCGCGGTCAGTTCCTACGTGTTACATTTGTCCCGTGAGAAGTGTTGGTTCTCTCACCGGACCGTACGGGGCCTGTTTTGAGTTTTTACCCTCTGACGCCTTGTTTTTAAGCTTAAGTCCTCATAATTATCCCGTATTCCTTCTAATTATCCCATACTCCTTCTAACATACTATCCCACAACAATCCAACAACCAATAATTATCCAACAACCAAACCAAACCAAACTAATAATTATCCCGTACTCCTTCTATCATCTAAAAGATTTAATAGATAATGTATATCAATTATATAACTAATTTTGTTAAAGTAAAGAGTACCTGGTGTGTAATGAAGAACTTGTACGTAATGAAGAACCAAAATCTAATTGGTTAGATGTGCAATACGTAAACAATGTGTTATGAAGAACGGGTATGTAAAATTAAAGAAAGTACCTCACAAAACCACTGAAAAATTAGATCTGCTGCCCATAATATGTCGTAGATTTACATATAAGGCAGATTTATTCCCCCATTTTAACACCGTAATTCAAACAAAGTGAGCAACCTGCTGCCTATAATATGTAAAGAAAAGTACACAAAGGCAAAGGAGAATAAAAATATATAATATCAACCCGATGCCTATAATATCAATATAGTTGTGATTATTACACCGCCATTTTAAGGTTTTAAAATACATATTCAATCAAGTTGATCACAATAAATCTCAAACTAAAACAAAACTGTATGAAATCAAAAGAATTATGGCATACATGTCAAGTTGAAATATGAATGAACAAAATCAAGTTGTATTTGTTCCATGTCAAGTTGTAGCCTCCTAATATCTTGACGTAAACGTCAAAAAATGCACATTAATCGCAAGATATGTGATATACTTTTTCATAGGCAAATCAAGAGCACACCCAACAAATTTAATAACATGTACATTTATCGACGCTAGTATCAATTCAATAAATTCAACATAGTATCCAACAACCAAGCCAACAATATCTCACTACAGTGCAAAAAATCACGACATGCATATAAGCCCCAATATAATATGATGGCACGCATATAATCCCCAATAAAATCACGACAAGGTGGATGTAAATATTTGTACTCATTAAAAATCCATTTAATTATGTGTTGTCAAAAAAAAATACACACACATACAATCTAGGGTTTATTGGAATAATCTATACATACACACACATACAATCTAGGGTTTATTGACATAATCTATACATACACACACATACAATTTAGGGTTTACTAAACCTTAATATTTTTTTTCACATAAATCTATACACACACATACAATCTATACATACACACACATACCATATAGGGTTTATTGACAAAAAAATAATTTATTTGTTCATAGTTACACACATAAACATACATATACACATAAATCTATGCATACCTAACATAAATCAATACATACACACACAAACAAACATAAATCTACACATAAACACATAGTAATTAGGGCTTTGAATAAAAATCATGAAATCCAAATGAAATGAAAATGAATCTATACATACCAGGGGTTAATCACAATGAAATCCAACTGAAATCGCTTAGCCCTTAGAAATCACACCAAATCGCACGAATTCCCTCAGCCCTTAGACACAGCCCTTAAAAATTGCAAATGACTAACCAATATTTTTTTTAATTCATCAAGCGCATGCCTAATAAATGAAAATGAGGGTATTGCTGGCTTGCACTTGGTCACGGCCTAGAGTCATGACCCCCCATTCGTGACCCTTTTGCCATTAACCCTACTGCCTGCATGAGGTTTGGTCACGGCCAATAGCCATGACCCACACCATGAAATGAGGGTGTTGCTGTCTTGCACCTGGTCACGGCCTAGAGCCGTGACCCACCATGCGCGCCCCTCTTCACATCAACCCTACTGCCTGAATGAGGTTTGGTCACGGCCCATAGCCGCTACCCACACTAAGAAATGGTCACGACCCTCAACCGTGACCCCATTTGTGTATGTTTTGTTCTTTGTCATGCCTTTGGTCACGGCCCAAGTCCGTGACCCATCCGCGACCAGTTTGGAGGGATTTTGGCGCGAATTTGGCGCCAAGATGGTCACGCCCGGGTCACGGCCCAAGTCTGTGACCCACAGTGGTCACGGATTTGGTCCATGACCACTTCCATAGCATCCATGATTTAGTGTGGTAATAAATATGGTCACACCAAAAAAATGAGTTGGTCACGGCCCAAGTCCGCGACCAGCTAGTCGCGGACTTGGGCCGTAACCAACTGGGCGTGACCATTCACAGGATTTGGTGTAGTGGTACTTATCCCATTACCGATAACTTTCTTGAACACTTGTTATTTTTTAGATCAACCACTAAATTATAGTATTGTTACCGTGAGACATATGTAGACAAAATCATAAGAATTAGTATTAAGAAGATCCTAAAAGATCTACTATCCTAAATGATTATGTAGTGCATCTGCATGAACATGAATTTGGCGTATGGATAAATAATGACCTGGTTTTATTTTCACAATTCATAAGAAGTGAAACTAATGGACTGCAACTAAGTTTAGAATCTCGTTGAATTACATAATTGATGCACTAAAGTCGGGTATGAGGGGGTCATTAAGACCAAACTCGACATTAACGGTAGTTAAATGAGATGAAGCTAAATTATAGTAAAATATTTTACCATTAATGAAGAAAGGTTATAAATGAACCTTCTTAATTATATGTAAGGACATGGAATTGTTATGACATTAGTAGCTCATTATGATTGAGAGTTACATGAAGTGGGTGTGAAAATTACTTTTTGGAGTCTTATTAACCATACATATTTGTTTAGGAGATCATTTTATAAACATAAGTTTCCCACATGACGTATTTTAAGAAATAATATCATTATTTTTTTTAATCGTTGTATATTTGTATACACCTTAAGATCAGTGGGAATAAGTTTATATATTTTCTCTGTATACAAGCACAGATTTAGAAAGTAGAGAATCAAAATAATTTTATAGGTTTCAAAGTTGTGTATGAAGTAATGAGATACTTAATGGACTTTGTGCTCACATTTATGATGTATGTGTTCATTTAAATATGAAAAATTATTATGACTCGGATTTACTAGTTGTACGGATGGTATGAAGTTCACTCTTGCTTAGGTATGTTTATTTTGGTTTATCAACCAATATAATGAAGGAGTGCAACACAAACCATCCATTAACTATTGTGAAAGCTAAGTTTGTAGCATGCTTGATGCTACAACTTATGTATTTTGGCAGCGTGACTTAATTTCGGGACTTGAAGTCGTCGACACTATTATCAAACCGCTGAAATATTATGATAATGTCTCTGCAATCTTCTTTATGAAGAAATTTTAGGTATTCCTAAAGTAACTAAACACGTTGAATGAAATACCTATCAGTGAAAGAAGAAATTCAGAAACAAAGAGTGTCAATTGATCGCATTAGTACGAGTGATAACATAACAGATCCTCTTACGAAAGGATTTTCTCCAAAGACCTTATGGAACGTGTCAAAGAGACGGGTCTCGATTAGTAAAATTATGATTGTTATTTGGCTTAGTTATTTGACACTATTACTTAAATTCAATAAAAGTGTTTCTGATTTCAATTATTTCTGTCTTTTGTGAATGCATGCATATGATTATGAATTATTGTTGACAGAAATACTCCTTATTCGAAAGGACATAATGAGGCCATTATAATACCCAATATTAAAGGCTTAGTTGAATGAAACATTGGTGTTGTGGTACATGGAAGGAACCATGCTCTTGAATAGCATGGAACCGCCGTGACTCACATCCGTGAATTGTTTGATTTAAGAAAACTATATTTATCAGTTATTGTGCACCTTATGGTACCTAATTTAATTAGGAGGATCATTAAGACCAAGTGGGAGACTGTTGGAAATTAATATTAAGTGTCGAAGTTCATTATTTAATTTTAATTATATTAAATTCTGAATTTATGAATTTCCCAATTATGTGGTCTTGATAAATATCATATAATTAATTAGAAACGTAATAAATACGAATATTAGAATATTGGGTCAATCTTATTCGTTAGTCACATGATGGTTAGTGGCATTGATGGAGACTTGAAATAGAGTCCCACTTTGACTAGGATTTCACCCCTCTTCCCCTTATAAATAGAGGATCCCTATACCATCTGAGGTTATCTCATAACATATTATTTTGAGGTGGGAGAGAAATTTTGAGATTCCATTTGAGTGCAATTTTTCCAAAAGGGAGATTGATGGAGCAATTAATCTAGATGATTAAAAGATATTTCTATAACAAGATTGATTAATGAATTGAATCAATGTAAGTCTTATTTTATATTATTTAGACGTATTTTATGAAAACATGAAGATCTAAGATCCTTTTATTAAGAGAAATTATATGCTAAAGGTTAATCATATTAACGTGTTCATGATTAATATTAAGGTGTTCTTAAGAATGATTTTACAAGAAATAGACCAAGGGAGAGTGAAATAAGGGGAAAGAAAGAATCCAACGAGAATTTCGACAGTCTTCGGCGAGGATTTCGGCATTCAGACGAGGATTCCGGTGGGTGGGGTGGGGTGAGATGGAGGTGGGGTTATATGTTTATTTTTAGACTGAGTTTTAAATGAGTACGACTAGGAGTATAAGTATAATTACATATTTAACTAAAACAAATGAAATTACCTATTTTATGTACTCCTAACTCTAAAGGGACTACACAAATAAATGTTATTGTACCACAAGGACTATATTTATAAACCTAAAAATTACTCACTTAAAAATTCAAATATAGAAACGAACATGACTCTTACCTTAATTCTCTATTATAATTTTAGGTATTACGAGATACATCACAAAGATATAACTTTGGTACAAAACAAACTCATTTGTCAAGAATATGTTAGGCTCGCATGAATCAACCATAAAATGAATAGACTTCAAAATTCGTATCATATTCTATCTCAAACTCCAAAAATGGAAAACAGCATCTTTTATAACCAAAAATAAAAGCAATCAAAATCTAATTTCTTAACAAGGATTACAATCGGATGAATAAAAAAGCTCAAGCTCAAACCTTCCCCTACAAAGGGGACAAGTAGAGTTTTTAGAAAGCCATGCATTGGTGCATTTTAAATGAAACCCATGATTACAAATGGGTACCAGGCGTACCGGTTGATCTGCCTCAATCTCGTCCAAACAAACCGCACATTCATTTCCCAAAACCAAGTCTTTACCGGTGAGTTTTGGGAGTTTGTAGAGATCTTCATTTGAGAGTCCCTTAGTGAGGGAATGTTCTACTGGTGAAGGAATATCTGACTGGCTATCACCGATATTGGTGCAGTACCATATCAAGCAGATGTAGAAGAGAAACACTGCTCTGAACATGGCGCAGGGTAGAAACAGAGAGACACACAGAGACAGTAGCATATTTTATGATAGTGTGTGTGTTTTATGTTTGAGGGAGAATGTATAGGGTGGCTGAGGAGAGCGTGTAGTGTACACCATGGCGTACGTGGGGGGTATTTATATAGAGAAGGGTGACGAGTGGGTGTTTGGCTAGGTGGGCGGATCGTATTTTGATTTTGGGGAAGTTTTTCTTTTTTCCAATAAAAATATTGGGGAAGTTGAAAGGAATTTAGGGAGTTTTTGGAGAACTTAAGAAAATTGCTGCAAGCACAATTATGACTTAATAATTATGGAATTAGCCACATGTCATTCTCAAAACCATTTAGGCTTCTATTTTATATATAGGGCATGGCTAATGGCACTCCACCAATTCTAATGGCACTCCAAATATTGTTAAAATACAAAGCTATCCTCACCCTAATATCAAACAAATCTCAAACATTCTCAATAATGTGTTTAATTAAATAATTACAAAATTGTTTTACTATAAAATTAAAAAAATAGGTTTTTATTAAATAAAATGGGATATATTTTTAAAAAACAAATTATAAAACATTTTTTTAAATCATTATTTTTTTTAAATGGACATATTTAAAAAAAGCTATTGGATATAACTTATTTAAAAAAAATCGTTATTTTAAAAAATAATAGTTATATTTACTAATGAGTGTTGTATGGTCAACAATTAACGAGGGTTACAATTCTTTCTCAATTTATATTTTTAGAAATTATTTTTTTAATAACTATTTTGTGATAAGATTTTTTTGGTTAAAAAATAGTTTTTATATATCTTAGATTTTTTAATAACTGTTTTTTATATATAGTTTTCTGACAGTTAGATTTTTTATATATGTTTTAATAACTGTTTTTTATATAAAAAAATGGGTCATTCGATGAAAACTCCCTTGATATTTTTTCAATTAACATTTAGTCCAAACATTTTTTTTGTTCCAAAAGTTCCTTCATAATATAAAAACGCTCACAAACACTATTTTTCTCATATCCTAAATGCAAAATATACTTATCTTATAGGAACTAAACACAATTGTCCCCTTTCTAACTTTAAAACGATTTCTTTATTTCTTAAAACAGATAAAAAAAGGTAAACCCGTTTTTTAGTTATTTTCTATATAAAAACTATACGTAATTTAATAAAAGACAATTATTTTTGTTATATTTATTGAAAAAATAAATTTTTGTTTATAAACTGGTGAAATCATTTTTGTTTATAAACTCGTGAAACCAATTTTGTTTGATTTATAAACTGTACATAATTAATTTTGTATCGATTGGTTAGTTTTGCTGGCGCGGACCCACATCCATTAAATGATGTAGGCCCGCGCCAGCGACACTAACCAATCATTAATCTATGATATATAAAAATTATTTTTTAACAAAAAAAAAATCTGACTACAAAATAGTTATTAAAAAAATAATTTCTAAAAATATAGTTTGAAAAAGAATTGTAACCCTACTTAATTGTTAAACATACAACACTCGTTAATAAATACAGATGTCATATTTAAAAAACTGAAAATACTTTTTTTAAATAAGTTATATCCAACTGTTTTTTCAAAATATGTCCATTTAAAAAAAATAATGATTAAATTTTTTTTTTACAATTTGTTTTTTAAAAAATGTCCAATTTTATTTAATAAAAAATGTCTATTTTTTTAACTTTATAATAAAATAATTTTTGTAATTATTTAATTTTGATCAAGCAAACTTAATCACGCTTTTAGTACGACACATTTAGCAATTTATACAAAGCACATGACTTAAAAATTTGGGGATGTATTGTAAACGTATAATTTCATTTTTATGTAAACTCAATATGCGGAAGCGTAACACGTTGATGGTTCAACTTTGAAACAACAAATTTTACTTTCTTAAACAAATTAAAATTACACCAAGTGAAGTAAAATTAAGCAATTAATATATTCGCTTAAACCACTTAATTAATCCAAGTCCTAGAATTTGCCTAAGTCATATTTATCAATATTAACAAATTAGGCGAAACCAAATTTTAGCAAATGACTTGAATTAAGTAACCATTACCCAATATTTAATATAAGTCCCAAATTTAAATTGAGTGTGATAATTTAAACCGAATTTTATTTTGAATTATTCTAAGCATGCGTTCTAAATTATCTATGCAAGATAAAATAAATCAATCACACTACGCCGCGATGTACGATGAAAAACCCAAGACGGGAAACAACCTCGGACGGCCCTAGCCACAAATCCACTAGATACGGAATTACAATTACAAGACAGATAGACTTACAACGCACGACTCGATCCCTCTCAAGCCCCGACGCTTCTTCTTGTAGACACCTCTTCCTAGCGAATAACCTCGGAACACCACCGCGGTCTCGAAATCCACCGATAGGACATTATATGGTCACCGTCACCCGATCAAGGAGCTTTTCACCAAGTGGGTAGAATCGCAACAAAACGTCTTCTTCTTTGATGGATGTAGAAGAAAACCAAAACTTCTCATTGAAACGGAAGAGATAAACCGGTGCCAAACTCCAAGCAATTGATATGTATGTAAGAACTTGGAATAAACTTCTTTGGGTGTAAACACTAGAGTGATGGATATTTTTCTCTAAAAAAACTCACTTAAAACTTGATCTTTTTTTCTCTTTTTAATTTTGCTCTCAAAACACTTTCTAAGAGTTTGTATGATCTGAAAAAGATACCCTTGAAAAATGGTTTCCCGCACTAGATAAAGTCTGAAAAAGTTGGTTAAAAACTTAGTGGGAAAGTGGGTGCAAAACTGCCAAAAAACTGCCAATAACTGTTCCTGTCTGGCATCTCGTTCGAACGATATTTCGTTCGAACGAAATCTCGTTCGAACGAGACTTCTAACGACGTTCCAGATTGAACTCGTTAGAATCTCGTTGGATATCTCGTTCGAACAGAAAGTTCGTTCGAATGACATATCGAACGACATGTCAGTGGCCTAATATGGGAACTCGTTGGCAGGTTCGTTCGAACGACATTTTCGTTCGAACGACAATCTCGTTCGAACGACTCTATCGAACGAAAAACCAGAAAGTTTGAATATTCTTGTTTAAGCCCAGAAAACTTTATAAACATTTATTTAAAGTTTTAATTAATTCTTTCTTAAAACAAAACGCAGTTTTTATAAAACCTAACACCCATTAAACTTGTTCCAAGATCCTATATATATAATATTGCATTCATACCTTGGGAGCATGGAACTATGATTGATGACGTAGAAACGAGGCACGCAAACTGGCATATTTGATGAAGCTTTATACTGTTTTCCGCTACGTCTTCAACAAACACTTCATAGGCTTGAGAATATTACAATTAAATACTATCCTATGAATAAATGTTTTTGTCCGGAATTGAGCCAAAACTATATATGGACTCAATTGGAAATTTGTGTCCTTACAAATCTCCCCCTTTGTCTATTCCGGGATAAAAACCAAACAAAAATCCTAAAGGGCCGTCAAGCTCACTAGACTCAAAACATAACCCACCCAAACTTGACTCAACCCAAGGATCAAACGCTTTGCCATTGAAAGATGCCGCTTTAGAAGAATTCATGCACACTTAAGCAAACTCATCAAATGCATAGGGAATATCAAAGTATTAAATGCACTTTTAATTAATTAATCCCCCTAAATTAATTCTCCCATTTATCAAACACATGACCTACTTAGAAAGACGTCTCCCCCTAAGATAAATCTCCCCCAAACTAAGATACGATAATAATAGGATTAGATACCATTTCTCCCCCTATCATTTCTCCCCCTTTTTGTTCAGGAATAGGCAAAGGATATAGAACTAATAAACAGCATGTTGAAGCTTATAGTGATAAGACATGAAAGTATATGGGCAATAAAGGCAAGGCAAAGACAAACAAATATCATATATATATAAACTAGAAATATACCATTGAAGCACTTGCATATATATATAGATATAAACACACACATGGCATAAAAATACAATAAGTTTGCACACTCGTATGGAAAAAATGTGTCATATGGAAACGAAAGTGTAGGGGTGTGAACTAGTAACAATTAAAGTTAGACCCAAACACTTAATAAACGTTCACGGAGTTCTCATTTGATTGCAAACTTCATCACAGTTAAATATAACCTCATGTGACAATATAGATTGAACTCAATGAACAAACGTACACAATGCATACAAGCCTAGCATGATGATGATTCTACAAACCAAATAGAGTCATGGCATTAAAGACAACTAGGATAAACGGACATTGTGCAACCCGTTGATATACCATCCAATTCTCCCTCAATAAGCATATATATTCTTTTGCTTTTGAATGAATATATCAAACAAACATAGGCCTTGGCAATTGTTTTCTTTTTAATGCCAAATATTCTGTTTTTAGGCCTTTGGATCACGTATTTCTTTTAGATCCAATAAACGGTGGCTTACTATCGCAAAGGATTTAATTCATCCTTTCGGAGCCCTTCCCCGTGCACATATAGATATATAATTTTTTTATCTCACAAAGCTCACGAGCAACGGATTTTGACATGCACTAGTCCTCCTAGGTCATAGATATGTAGATGACTAAATTGGTAGGAGAACACCTCAAAAAGCTCAAATATAACATGTGACATTAAGATTTCAAAAGAGCTCGTGCATGTGTGTAAAGAGGCATATAGAAATAGAATCCATTTAAACAACACAAAATCCAACTACTCCATAAAATATGGAAAAGAACATTTTAAGGATTGACAATCTAAACCAAAAGTTCTAGCCACGTGGGAGCGTAAAATATGGGATTCAAACACAAGTATATGCCACTTAAAGTGTGTCAAACCAAAATACACAAAAAAAATCTTTTTGAGTTTTGAAATTTTTAGCCAAAAATAACAATATATACTCAAAAGACAAACAAAAATCATTTGTATTTTTCATTAAGCTTAAATGAAATAAATAAAACACAAATGATAAACAAAAATCTTTTTATATTTTTCAATTAATTCAAACACAAAATATAATACAAAAAGATAAACGAGAATCATAATTCTAGCATGTGATAATCATGGAGCATAGACTAGAAAATGATTAAACAAGAATACATTTAGCATGTGAATATAGCATGAAGTACAAACACTAAAGTATGCTTAAGACTAACACATTCATCCTTTAGATTTAGCAAGGGAGGAAGCATGTGAAAGTAAATGAGAATAAAAAAACCCTATTTTGCAAGGCAACCAAGTCGGATTTCCTAACCCAAATTAATGAATAATGACTATCTTGGGGTGTTGGAACGTTAACTACCGTGGTTACTTTGCTATGGGATTTTCTAGGAATTCGTTTAAGATCAAAACAAAATTTCCTAAGATGACCTTTTCGACCACAATGTGTACAAGCAAAAACATGTCAAAAAGATTTACCTAAGGAATGATCTTTAAATGCATTCCTAGTAGATTCTCCTAAAACATTGGTCTTGGCTTTATGAGTAGATTCATTACAAGTATTGAAGCCTAAACCACAAGTGTCATTTTTAATTTGGACCGTTCCTAACATTTTATCTAGTTTTTCCGAACGACACTCCAAATCAAATTTGACATTACTAGAATCTTTTAATTTATTTTCCAATTCTAAAATGTTAGATTCTAGTAAAACATTTCGCTCTTCAAAAGCAAGAAGCTCCTTTTTCAAGGAATCCATTAAACCTCTAAGGCTATCTCTCTCGCCTTCTACATATTCAAGCTTCTCTCGAAGAGTCCTCTCACGTGTCCTAAGGTCTTCTATTAAAGCATTATCATCAACGACCTTGACACTCTCTCTTAAACTAGCTTCTAACTTCAAATTAGCTCTTTTCAATTTAATAGATTCTTTATAAAGTTCTTGAAAAGCATTTTGAATTTCACTCACATTAACCTCTTCTTCATTTTCACTCTCTCTTTCTTCTCCACTCTCACTATCATAAAAAACAAGAGAATCATACACTATGACCTTGGAAGTGTCATGTGTTAAAGTTTCATCAATCGATGAGTTCTCACTATCACTCACATGACTAGCCATAAAAGCCACAAAATTTTTCTTAGTGGGGGAATCGGGCTTCTCTTCCTTATCACTATCACTAAGGGTCGCATTATATGAAATGGGTCACTTACCCTCTTTCCTTAGTTTAGTGGGGCACTCATAAGCCCTATGGCCATAACCTTCACAACCAAAACACTTATTAGACTCGTCCCTATCTAATTGTTCATTACTAGGTTTAGGGATCTTCTCGGATTTAGGAATCTTCTCGGCTTTATAAATCTTTTCGCCTTTGTCATGCTTAGAAGATTCGAATTTCTTAAAGTCATTTTTAAATTTATCTTTGTTAATTTTAAGAAATTTTCTAAATTTACGAGCAAATAAAGCCATGTCTTCCGAGTCACTATCACTCTCGCTCTCTACTACTTGTTTGACCTCTTTTAGGGCTTTTAAAGCAACGCCCTTTTCGATTTTCTTTTCAGTTTTAGAGGGAAATATATCTAGTTCACAGGTTTGTAAATCACCTACAAGCTCTTCTAATTTCGTAGAGGCTAAAGTGGGTAAAGAATTTAAAACGGTCACCTTTGGAATAAATCTATCGGGTAGGGACCTTAAAATTTTCTTTACAACACGGTCGTCAGGTATTTTCTCTTCCAAGTTAAAAGATGAATTAACAATATCAGAAAGTCTAGCATAAAATTCATCAAAAGTTTCTTTTTCATTCATTTTGATAGTTTCAAATTGAGTGGTGAGGTTTTGGAGTTTTGAAGCTTTAACGACACTAGTTCCATCATGAGTTAATTGTAAAATATCCCAAGCTTCTTTAGCGGTTTCACACGTCATAATACATCGGAATTCATCCCGTGTGACAGCGCTAAATAAGGCATTTAAACCACGGGAATTGAAATTAGCAAGTTTAAACTCATTTTCAGTCCATCAATCGGCGGGTTTGATAACACGTTCATTTTCAACAAAATAAGTTGGTGGGGACCACCCGTTAACAACAGACATCCGAACTCTCTCGTCGATAGATTTTAGTGTCGATCTTATACGCGCTTTCCAATATGCGTAGTTTGAACCATCAAAAATAGGAAATTTTGAAAATGGGGAAAAATCAATTTTAGCCAAAAATTATTTAAAAGATCGTTAACGAAATAATTTATCGCTTTGGCTCTGATACCAATTTGAAAATCCCCGTAATTTTGATAATTTAATTTTAATCAATCAAAATCAAACTTAATTTCCTTGTAAATGAAAACTCGATGCGGAAGCGTTGAAGGATGGTGATGGTTCAACTTTAAGACGACACATCTTAATTTCTTAAACAAATTAAAATAACACCAAGTGAAGTAAAATTAATCAATTAATATATTCACTTAAACCACTTAATTAATCCAAGTCCTAGAATTTGCCTAAGTCATATTTATCAATAGTAGCAAATTAGGCGAAACCAAATTTTAGCAAACGACTTGAATTAAATAAACTTTACCCAATATTTAATTTAAGTCCAAATTAAATTGAGTGTGATCATTTAAACCGAATTTTATCTTGAATTATTCTAAGCATGCGTTCTAAATTATATATGCAAGATAAAATAAATCAATCACACTACGCCGCGATGTATGAGGAAAAACCCAAGACGGGAAACAATCTCGGACGGCCCTAGCCACAAATCCACTAGATACGGAATTACAATTACAAGACAGATAGACTTACAACGCACGACTCGATCCCTCTCAAGCCCCGACGTTTCTTCTTGTAGACACCTATTCCTAGTGAATAACCTCGGAACACCACCGCGGTCTCGGAATCCACCGATAGGACATTATATGTTCACCGTCACCCGAGCAAGGAGCTTTTCTCCAAGTGGGTAGAATCGCAACAAAACGTCTTCTTCTTTGATGGATGTAGAAGCAAACCAAAACTTCTCTTTGAAACGGAAGAGATAAACCGGTGCCAAACTCCAAGCAATTGATATGTATGTAAGAACTTGGAATAAACTTCTTTGGGTGTAAACACTAGAGTGATGGATATTTTTCTCTAAAAAAACTCACTCAAAACTTGATCTTTTTTTCTCTTTTTAATTTTTCTCTCAAAACACTTTCTAAGAGTTTGTATGATCTGAAAAAGATACCCTTGAAAAATGGTTTCCCGCACTAGATAAAGTCTGAAAAAGTTGGTTAAAAACTTAGTGGGAAAGTGGGTGCAAAACTGCCAAAAAACTGCCAATAACTGTTCCCGCCTGGCATCTCGTTCTCGTTCGAACGATATTTCATTCGAACGAAATCTCGTTCGAACGAGACTTCTAACGACGTTCCAGATTGAACTCGTTAGAATCTCGTTGGATATCTCGTTCGAACAAAAAGTTCGTTCGAACGACATATCGAACGACATGTCAGTGGCCTAATATGGGAACTCGTTGGCAGGTTCGTTCGAACGACAATCTCGTTCGAACGACTCTATCGAACGAAAAACCAGAAAGTTTGAATATTCTTGTTAAAGCCCAGAAAACTTTATAAACATTTATTTAAAGTTTTAATTAATTCTTTCTTAAAACAAAACGTAGTTTTTATAAAACCTAACACCCATTAAACTTGTTCCAAGCTCCTATATATATAATATTGCATTCATACCTTGGGAGCATGGAACTATGATTGATGACGTAGAAACGAGGCACGCAAACTGGCATATTTGATGAAGCTTTATACTCTTTGCCGCTACGTCTTCAACAAACACTTCATAGGCTTGAGAATATTACAAGTAAATACTATCCTATGAATAAATGTTTTTGTCCGGAATTGAGCCAAAACTATATATGGACTCAATTGGAAATTTGTGTCCTTACATGTATACCATTCATTGTGTCATATGTCTTGGATATTGATTGAGGTTTTTCATATATATATATATATATATGTGTGTGTGTGTGTGTTGTGTGTGTGTGTGTGTTGTGTGTGTGTGTGGAAATCTCATGGTACAACTAACTATCATTTATCTAACTTAACAATCAATGAAGATGAGTCTAACTTTTATCATCTCAAGACTCGGATAGGAAAAAAAATGTAAGAATAATATAAATGAAGACTCTAAAATATAAATTAAATCCAACTAAGAAATTTACTTAGTATGTCAACTTAAATACATACTCACCTCTGTATCATGGCTAGTTAAAGACCTCCTTCAAACAGTTGATATGCACAATCTTCCTCCTAAACACACATTAACTCAAACTAAAAAGTTTGTTGCACAACTAGTTATAAAGACTTATGAAGAGAATTAGTCCTTTAAATATGAAATATTGGAAATCTAACTCATGTATTTCATATACAAAACTGAAATCGTCATTCATTTATGAAATCAAAATTGTGTGCTCAAATCTGATTGTATAATCATCATTTAGATATGAATTTTTTTTTGGAACAGTAGAAGTATCATATAAATCATATCTCAAAATTACAAAGCAACAGCTTTGTCAAAGGAGCATACAGTCGCAGATGGCATGGAAACGGCCTAAGTTGTGGTAGTGTAGTTGGATGGGTCATTGGTCCCAGTGGTTTCAATATAAGTTAGAGAAAGAAAAGAGATACGAGGAGCATGATCTACAAGTTATTTGAATAGGGACACTAATACCCATTGCGAAAGAGGAGAGATAAGCTAATTTGGGGGGAATAAACAATCGCACGGTAATAATAACCTTTTATATTTCGGAGTAGAAAGGCGACGCATCCTCTCTTTGATTTGATCGGGCATTCCACTTGTGCCAAGGCATGAAGGAAGGGGGGATCAGGATCTGTCGTTGCTATTTTATTTTAGAAGAGGAATCCTTTTCTTAAGTTTTCATTCTATGGCAACAATAGGACGATTCATGCATCTGAACTTGTATATCTCCTCAATTGATAAACATTATATATATAGTTATAAGTAGAGAGAGGGACGTGGGCAGGGCCGTCTCAAGCAAAATTGGGGCCCTAGGCTAGAAATTAATATGGGGCCCTTTTTATTGTAAAAATTACTATATTATATTAAATATATGTTACAAATAAAAAGTAAATCTAGCCACTAAAATATAATTTCTTCTAATTATTTCACATAAACAAACAAATATTATTATAGAATAATAGAACCTCATCACGACAATGTATATTCAATCTGATTATCCGAACAACAAACTTCTCCAATTGAAAAAAATTCACTTTCAACCTGTCAACATTTAAAAACATATTAATAGAATAATCATTTAAGTTTAAACAATTTCATAAAATAAAAAAGAGCAAAAAAGTAAAAAAAATATATATAACAATATTAACAATATAATATAAATAACATATAGTATATTATTACATATATATATATATATATATATATAAAAAAAAAAACTTGTATGAGAGAAGTTCAATAGTGCCACCAGATTTTTTTTGAATGAGCAATTTTTTTTTCTTTGTATGAGCAAAATAGAATGAGAAAGAGGAGAGAGAGAGAGAGAGAGAGATGAACCGTTAGTGGAGAGAGAGAGGAGAGAGATAGAGAAGAAATGAAGGGATTGTTAGTTTAGAAGAAATGAATCGTGTTCTTTTAATGGATTTAGTTATTTATTGAGTTATTAATAGCCTTGAAAATAGGAAGAGTTTTTCCTTTTTTCAATGAATGTATTTATTTATATAAAATATAATAAATAGCTATTAAAATTAGGGGCCCTTAAATATGGTGAGGCCCTAGGCAGTCTCCTCACCTGCCTAAGGTTTGAGCCGGCACAGGACGTGGGCTGTAGTGGAAAGCCAAAAGGTGGAAACTAAATGGGCAGGGAAGATGAATGGTGTATACTTATCTCGAAAAATAAACGGCATAAACGAAATGGGTACTAAATAGGAATTTATTTCTATTAATACCTCTAATACTATCGTATTAGAGGTATATAATAGATACATATTTAACTAAAACAAATGAAATTACCTATTTTATGTACTTCCAACTCTAAAGAGACTATACAAATAAATGTTATTGTACCACAAGGACTATATTTATAAACCTAAAAATTAGTGTCCTAAACATTCAAATATAAAAACAAATATGACTCTTACCTTAATTCTTTATTATAATTTTAGGTAGTACGAGATACATCACAAAGATATCAAATAAACTCATTTGTCAAGAATATCTTAGGCTCGCATGAATCAACCATAAAATGAATAAACTTCAAATTCGTATCATATTCTATCTCAAACTCCCAAAACGGAAAACAACAGCTTTTACAACCAAAAATAAAAAAAACAAAATTTAATTTCTTAACAAGGATTAGAATCAGATGGATAAAAAAGCTCAGGCTCAAGTCTTCCCCTACAAAGGGGACAAGTAGAGTTTTCAGAAAGCCATGCATCAGCGCATTTTAAGTGAAACCCATGATTACAAATGGGTACCATGCGTACCGGTTGGTCTGCCTCCATCTCGTCCAAACAAACCGCACATTCATTTCCCAAAACCAAGTCTTTACCGGTGAGTTTTGGGAGTTTTTGGAGATCTTCATTTGAGAGTCCTTTAGTGGGGATACCTGACTGGCTATCACGCGTATTGGTATTAGTGGGGGATGGATTTACGGGTGCAGGGATATCTGACTGGCTATCACTGCTATTGGTGGGGTAGCAGGTATTGGCGTAGCATATCAAGCAGACGTAGAAGAGAGACACTGCGATAAACGTGGCGCAGGATAGTAACAGAGCGACACACCAAGACGGAAGCATATTTTATGCTACTGTGTGTGTTTTGTGTCTGAGGGAGAATGTATAGGGTGGTTGAGGAGAGCGTGTAGTGCACACCATGGTGTACATGGGGGGATTTATATAGAGAAGGCTGACGAGTGGGTGTTTGGGCGGATCGTATTTTGATTTTGGGGAAGTTTTTATGTATAAATGACTCTTCTTCTCCCCTGTTTTTTAAAACTTGCCCGGCAAGGTTAAATGAATATTATTCGTTGCACAAGACTCTTGGCATCCGCCGTCCCTTAAGATTTCGTCCGCCCAAATCTCAGTCACCCTACACAATGTGGCAATGGAAAATGAGTATTATTCATTGCAAGACTCCTAGCATCCCCTGTCCCTTCAAATTTCGTCCACCCAAATCTCACCCTACACAATGACTCCATACATTTATATATGGAGATTTCAACATTCACAGGCTGCTATCATCTCCAGGTATTATAAATCTTTATCATAGTTTATTCCGTTTTAATTTAGTTCATCAGATGTGTCATATACTTTTTCATTTATTTAGTTTTAAGAAAAAAATAACGGTTGTAATTTCTACAGTTTATTGGTTAGTAGCGGAGCTGTTCTTATCAATCAATATTCATCCAAAGCAAGGTACTTACCACTCTCCTCTAAATCATGAAAAAATGTGTAATTTGATTTTGCATATTAGTTGTTTGATGTTTTTACTCTTTGATTCTTATAGCCCTCTTCATAAATAAGATAATAATGTTATGTTATATTGTGTATCTCTATAATTCCTTACAAAAGCCTCATTTTTTTTAGATTCAATACGATTAACAGAAATCCAAGTTATTCAGTTTTTTTTTTCGCTGTAATTATTAATATACATCTAAAACTAAATGGAACTGCATAAAAAAGTAAACAAGTATTAACTGTGTAAATGATCTACCGTCACCTGATAGTATTTGCCCGTTAACCATTCACCACTATTTGTCCCTTAACCAATCTCTTCATTATTCGTCCCCATCGTCGTCGTCATTTTTAATTCTCCGTGGCCATCGTCGTTCAGGTAACAATTTGTTTACTTTCTGTAGCATTAATGAAAAAATATCTTAATATTTATTTGATTTTACATTGAGGTATACATCCCAAAAATTGTGTCTTTTTGATCGTTCCATTAGGTTGAGGTGATGATGAGTCAATGTATATTTACACGTTTCATTTTAGCTGACCAAATTGAACATTAACTCTGTTCTGAACCATTTCTAAATGGGGAAAAATAAATTAGTAAGGTGATCAATGGTTAAACAAATTGTTATATCTAAAATTTTAACATTCACTACTATTTAAATACAACTGAAATAATCCCAACTTGATGTACTCTTAATGATATATATGAAAAAATCTATGTATCTATCCACTTATTTGTGACCAATCATCATTAACGGTTAGATTAGTAATTGTGATCAAAGATTAACTTTTGAAACCAATATTAACCATAGTAGTTGAACCATCAGATCAACCAATATCAAACATGAATGCAACTATTTCACAGACTATGAATGCAACTGTTAAACCAGTACAAACCATGTACTCTGTGATGGATAAATTCTGATTTATTATTTACGTGCCATCATTGACTTTGGTGATTGGTATTTGGCTTTTACATTTTGGATCTTTTTGATGACCAATTGAACTGCTATAGACGAGGGTTGTCTACATAAATTGCTCTATTGCCTAGATAAATTGCTTTCTTTGGTTGTGCTGATACTGTAATATATAAAAATATAATACATTACATTCCAATACTGAAAAAACTCGGTCTGATACAAACAAATTCTGATTTATTTTTTACGTTCCATTTTTGGATTGGCTTTGGTGATTGGTACTTGGCTTTTACATTTTGGATCTTTTTGATGATGAATTAAACTGGTATAGAAGAGGTCTGTCTACATAAATTGCTAGCACTGACCAAGTCTAAACAGCACTGAACGGAATATAAACTCCATCTGCCATGTGTTCCAAGAAATGAGGAGAGTTTTAATACTTCTGTTGCAAATAATTATCCAGCTTCGAAGACACACGTGTATTTAAATATCAAATTTTAGGGTCAAATACATTCTTCATCTGGATAATCCACTCCTTTCCTACACCGAAATCTCATATATTTGTACAAGTGCATTTCATTAACCAAACACATAACTCGAATCTCTTCCTTATTTCCATCTCAAACTTCATTTCTATGCTGCCATATGATACCACGACAATAGCTTAAGGTATAAGTGTCGTCGTTAGGCTAGGATTGGGTAATTAACTGGATTATTCTAATTAATAACTCTAGTTTCCTCTAATTTGAAATTTATGAATCCTCTTCTAACAAATTTATAGGCCTAATTTGTTAGGGTTATGACCATAATCTTACAATATTTGGTCCTTTAAAACCAAGACTAAGTACGTTGAGATGCTATACTTATTTTTTTGGGTTTTGTTCGAGGATAATTATTTCCTAATTTTGTGTAAACTATATTATGTAATTCTCTCTATATATATGATCATTACAGTGAATAACCTTGATTCTACCCTTGTATAAATCACTTTTATTTTAACTACTTTCAAATTCCAAAATATCAAACGTAGTTTCCCTTTTTTCATAAAGAAGCTTGGAAAATGACAAGAAACGAAGTGAAATGTTTTTGAAGTCAAACGCACTGTACGCTCGGAAAGATGTGACTGATGTTGATAATCCGTCACCTCGAGCATCACGTTTCTCAAAATGACTTCGTGATAGAGAATACGAAGACTTTGTTGAATACTCAAAGAGCAAAGTGAAAAAGCCTAGATTTGAGAAGTTAAATGATATATACAAATGCATTGCAAATGTGCCTGCACTCAAGACAATTAACAACGATGGGAAAATCGTGCCCATGAACTCCGGCGATATGCTTAAGGAAGATCTTTGTTCGTCATTGCCGCTTATTGTACTTGATGAAAGCTATGAAGGAAATTCAAGCAACTCCTATGTTGACTATGTCATTATTGATTGAGCTTGATGTTCCATCGTGTCTTTTGAATCTCCAATACTGTGATGTTTTCGTTCATTTTGAATATGTAATAATCACATTTCAATAAAATACTATGTTGACTATGTCGTTATTGATTAAACTTGATATTTCATCGTGTCATATCATTTACCCAAACTTTGGTGTCTTCCTTCATTCGTAATATCTAATAAGTACAGTTGCAACTGGTTAACATTCAATAAAAATTTGAATTTCTCCTTATCGCTTTACATCTTCACATGTTCATTTATGGTATTGCTATTTCTTCATCCTCAGTCATATGATCTATTGACCAACAAATCTTTATGGTCATCTATTTTCATATATAAAAGTTGTATTTCATATTCGATAAATAGTACGAAAAGCAAACACATTTTTGAATAAGTAATTATTATCTTTCTCTAATTCTATATTTATTTATGTGGATACATAGTTGACTCTGATCACACAAATATGAAGTACATTTCGTCACGTTTTGTCATTCGAAATGACGGTACTGTTATCCATACTAAGGATATGAGCAGTTCATGTCAGCAAGAGAGGAATATTTCAAACTATTGTGGTTATACATTGATAAATGTTCAAGATTGTCTTCATAGTTTCAAACCGATGGACACTGCTTCCAACTATTATGGCTATACAATTGGAAGTGTAACTATTGTCTTGGCAACTTGAGTCGTGAAAATTCTTCTCTCAAATACTGTGGCTACATCGTAGGAAGCATTTACCATACTCTTAACGCTCTAAGCGAAAAAGAACGTATGCCAAAAACTTCATCGATGATAAGTAAGCAACTTTGAACTTTTTCGTAAAATACTACACTTTTTGAAAGGAAACATTTTTTCATCATATTTATACATATCGACCATTAACATATTATTGAATATATAGGAACTTACTGGCTACCAATGGATTTCGGGATTCCTACACACACATGCCCATATTGTAACTCTATTCTTTGGTATGAAGAAAGGAACGACAAGATTAAGAAACCTTGAGTTCCCATATTCAGCATATGATGCCAGGTTGGTCGAGTTAGACTACCCATGTTGCGCCAACCGCCTGAGCTTTTGAATAACCTTTTGACATCAAATGGTCGAGTTAGGTTTTCAAATTTCAAAGGCAATATAAGAGCATACAATTCAATTTTTTCCTTCACATCTACTGGTGCAATCGTAGACAACCGTATAAACAATGGTTCTACTCCGTACGTTTGTCGTATATGTGGACAAAATCATCACAAGATCGGTTCACTATTGCCCGTAACGGGAAAACCTCCAAAGTTTGTACAACTTTACATCTATGACACTGAAAGTGAGGTGAGCAATCGAATGAGATCCTTGGGTGGGGATAACAATTCATCTAGACTTGATTCAACCGTTGTGTCTGATTTGTTGTTGATGATTGACAGAAACAACAAACTTGCTAAAGTCTTCAGGATGGCTCGAGATCGTTTTAATGAATCCGATGTCTATACCGTATGAATAAGAATTCTCAGACAAAGACACTCTGACCCAGCAATTTACAATTTACCCAGTGCAACAGAGATTGCAGCATTAAGTATTGGGGATTTTACTGAAGATAGTTCGAGCAGAGATGTCATCGTTGAGCATATGTCCCTTGGTTTGCAACGAATAAGTGAAATACACCCCTCTTTTATGGCAATGCAATACCCGCTTCTTTTCCCATGCGGAGAATATGGATTCCAACTGGGCATAAAGTATCGAAATATCCCAGGAAACAGACCAACCAAAAGAGAATGTGTGACTATGAGAGAGTACTATGCTTACAGGCTACAACAACGTAGAAACAAAGGCCAAACTCTGTTGTTAGGCGGTCAATTATTCCAACAGTACGTAGTAGATGCTTACACATGCATAGAAGAGGAAAGACTACGTTGGGTCCGGTTTAACCAAACAAAATTATGGGCTGAACTTTATAAAGGAATAAAAGATGCGGTATTGCAAGGAGATTGTACACCATTAGCTATTGGAAAGCGTATTGTTCTCCCATCAAGCTTCACAGGAGGTCTTAGATATATGGCCCAAAACTTTCAAGACGCAATGGCGATTTATAGATGGTTTGGCAACCCTGACTTATTCTTGACATTCACCGTAAATCCGAATTGGTCAAAAATTACAAATTTCTTATCTTTAACTGGACAAATCCTTACTGAAAGACTCGATATTGTGTCAAGAGTCTTTAAAATAAAGCTTGATGCGTTATTAAATGACCTTACAAAGAAAAATCACTTCGGTCGTGTACTTGCGGGTACGTCTACTTCTTCTCATAAAAATTCTATATAACATATATAATATAAAGTAATAACACATTTCCTATAAATCTATACATTATAAATCTATACATTAAATACTGATACCTCAACTACTTTCAACCATTGCAGCGATATACACGATTGAATTCCAGAAAAGAGGTATACCACATGCACATATCCTTCTTTTCTTGCATGCAAATGCTAAGCAACTGACAACATCGGACATTGACAAAATAATATCAGCAGAAATACCCGATTGTAAATCAGACCCCGTTGGATATGCCACTGTATCTCAATTCATGATCGATGGTCCATACGGACATGCTAATCCAAAGTCGCCATGCATGATAAATGGATTTTGCTCCAAGCATTTCCCAAAACAATACTGCAACCGAACAACTTTTGATGATAACGGTTTCCCTGTTTATAGGCGTCGAAATAATGGAAGACATGTTACAAAAATGGGCTTAAAGGTTGACAACAGATTTGTGGTACCACACAATCTCTATTTGGTTGTCAAATATCAAGCTCATATAAATGTCGAATGGTGCAACAAGTCAAGGTCAATTAAATATTTGTTCAAATATATCAACAAAGGACCTGACAGAGCAAGAGTTGTACTTGAGCATGCTGGAGCGAGAACATCTGCTAATGGTGAAGACCAGACATCAACAGTCGATGAGATTAAAAACTTCCTCGATTGCCGATACTTATTTGCATGTGAAGCGTGTTGGAGAATATATGAGTTTGATATACAATATCGAAGCATTGGGATTGAAAGACTTACATTCCATCTTCCCGAAGAACAAATCGTGACTTTTAAGGATTCAGATCATCTCGATACTGTGATTGATAGAATTGACATAGAGAAGACCATGTTTACTGAATGGGTGGTTACAAACAGCAAGTATGAAGATGCAAGAAAACTGACATATGTGGAATTTCCAAAAGAATGGACATGGAAATCTTTAGAGAAACAATGGACACGAAGAAAGTCAGGCACATGCCTTGGTCGTATTGCATATGCACATCCAGCATCTGGAGAAAGATTTTACTTAAGATTATTGTTGAACGTTGTCCAAGGAGCAAGGAGTTACGAAGAGGTGAGGACTTTTGACGGTGTTGTATACCCAACATACAAAGTTGCATGTTACGCTAGGAGCCTACTTGGAGATGACAAAGAATGGCATGACGCAATTTTGTAGGCTTCTCAATGGTCAACTGGCCATTAACTATGAGAATTATTCGCAGTAATTCTAATGTTTTGTAAAGTTAGCGATCCCGGAAAACTATGGGAAGCACATTGGGATTCGTTATCAGAGGACATACTGTATCAGCAAAATAAGTTGTTAAACTTTGATAGTCTGGTCTTGAGTGAAGATCAAATTCGTAATTATGCCCTACATAAACTAGATGAGATTCTAAAGAAAATGGTAAGTCATTATCTTATTTTCCCCCAATGCCAAAGCCCGACCCATCTCTAATACGTGATCGGGGGAATTGTTTGTTAAGAGAGGAGTTATGTTACGACAAAAAGGAGATGGAGGATGAACACGCCAATCTATTCAGCGGTCTTAACGTTGAACAACTCAACGTATATAATGCTGTGATGTAATCTGTATATGAAGAGAACGGAGGACTTTACTTTGTTCAAGGAGCTGTGGGAACAGGGAAAACTTACTTATACAAAACCATCCTTGCACGTTTGCGGTCTGAAGGAAAAATTACCTTAGCAGTTGCTTCGTCGGGCATTGCCTCTTTGTTACTTCTCGGAGGCCGTACTGCACATTCAAGATTCGCAATTCCCATTGAAATTAATGTGGATTCAACTTGCAATATTCACCAAGGAACCCAACTGGCGGATTTGATAAAAAGGGCAAGTTTGATAATATGGGATAAAGCACCCATGAATCATCGTCACGCTTTCGAAGCTCTTGATAAAACTCTTAGAGATATTTTGCGTTCAGAAATTGAAGATTCTTTCGAGAAACCATTCGGGGGTTTAACCGTGCTTCTAGGTGGGGATTTTAGACAAACTTTGCCCGTTGTGTGCAAAGGAAGCAGAGAAGACATAGTTAAAGCATCTATCAATAAGTCCTACCTTTGGGACTCATGCTGTGTTTTAAGCCTCACACAAAACATGCGCATACATGACTCTACAGCATTCACCGAATGGGTATTGTCTATGGGTGATGGGAAAATACCAATGGAGTCTTTCGATGAAGACGAGGAACCATGTTGGATTAAAATTCTCGATGATTTCCTTATTGAACAAACTGATGACCACATCCCACGAATCGTCTCTAGTATATACCCAAATTTCCTTAAGAATTATCAAGATCCAACATATTTTAGGGGAAGAGCAGTATTGACACCAACTGATCAAACAGTTGATTAAGTCAACGATTACATGTTTCGATTAATACCAGGGGAAATAAAGACGTACCTTTGTTCAGATTCCGTATCCAAGATGTCAGGAAACGTTCAAGACCAAGATTTAATGTTCCTTACACAATTCCTCAACACCTTGAAGTTCAATGGAGTTCCAAACCACGAGTTAGAATTGAAAGTCGGTTCACCAATTATGCTTCTTAGAAACATCAATCAATTAGCTGGACTTTGCAATGGAACTAGGCTAATAATAACGCAAGTGGCTCCTTTGGTCATTGAAGCAAAAATAATTACAGGATCCCACATAGGAAACAAGGTTTTCATACTAAGGATGATAATGTTCGCAACTGATTCAAATTGGCATTTTATTATGTAAAGAAGACAATTCCCAGTTAGAATTTCATTCGCAATGACTATCAACAAGAGTTAAGGACAAACACTGCATCAAGTGTGCATATACCTTCCTAAACCAGTGTTTAGTCACGGCCAACTCTACGTGGCTGTTTTAAGAGTAAATAGTAGTTCGGGTTTGAAGTTCTTCATTAACAATGAAAATAAAGAACATTACAACTACACGAAAAACATTGTGGATAAAGAAGTGCTATCCCAGTTGAAAAATGGTAAATAATTACAAATACGGTTTATGATATAATGTAATATATATATTATTTCGTGAAAATTCATACATTAAAATGCATTTATACATGGAAATCATATATATAAATAAATTTAAAACAAATGCATATAGTTAATGGCCTTTGAAACATGCCACAAAATTTGCGATCTCCGCAAAAGAAGAGATGACTGGACATTAATAGTACGTCTCCCAAGGATATGGAAACCGAAGAACTTTAAGCGAGAAAACGAAACTATTTCACTTGACATGTTGCTTCTTTACGAGAATGTACGTTCATCTTATCCCTATCTTAAAAATTTCTTATATTTCAATTGACATTCATCTTATGAATCATATATTCTGTCTCACACAGGGTCATGCTATTCACGCATTAATTCGACCGTACATGCTGGATAAATACGAGAGCAAACTCATTGAAGGAAAAGTATATTATATAACGAACATCAGGGTGCTTGAAAACAAAATTAACTACAGAACGGTTCCACACGAATACATGCTGCAATTCTTACCATCAACTATTGTCAAAGAAGCACCCACAGACACCGAGATACAAATGCATCTCTTCAACTTAGTCGAGTTCAGCGCCTTAAGATCTCGAGTTCAAAACGACACAGATTTGACAGGTGATGCTTTATCATAGATTATATAAATTATATATAACTATTACAATTATATTCCTAATTCAAAGTTATACATTAGATGTTATTGGGATAGTTGTTTCCATGTCACCAACATCTACTCAAACGTCGTATGAAAGAGTGACGAAGAAAAGATTCTTAGAGCTGGACAATCCGAGGTATTAAGTACTCCTATTTAAATCACATATTACATAATCTTTTTAATTTAATACTAATTTTATAATTCAGCATTACTAACTAACAACTTAATGTAGAGGAGAAAGAATAGGTGTTACTCTCTGGGGAGATAACACTAATGATATTACAGAGGAAGACTATCGTAACTGCTCAACCTCAGTTATAGTAATTGCAACGCCATGTACTGTGAAGCTCTTCAACGGTAAATTTCATACATTTTTATAGTCTTCATTAGGTAATCTTTAAAATAAACTTTATACATAGATGACGATTGTGAAAAAATAATTCCAAATTTATGTTTTATAGGCCGTCATTCACTTTCCGCAACAAGTGCTACCAAAGTTTACATTAATCCTCCCATCCAAGAAGTAAATGAATTCAACACGATGTATGTACTCGACAATCCCAGTTTTATTCAATTAATGTTTCTATGATAGAAATTAATCTATAAAACATATATTATAAGGTTAACTGGCGAGCCACGTACTATCATCTACACCGGCCAAAATCAGTCAAACTCAATAAGTGGGAGCCAAATAGCAACAGAGGTCTTCAACATCGCTGATATATTGGAATTACGTGCACAATCAAGAGAAGAGGTGAAACATACACTTTTATATGAAGAAACATATATTCATAACTAATGCATAATTCTTACTAATTGCTTTTTTAATAACATATGAAATGGATTTGCTGCAAAGTAACGATAACAGAGATCGAAACTGAATGTGGATGGTACTACAATTCGTTCAATCTCTACAGCAAAAAGGTTCAATGGGTAGGAAATCAAAATTGGTGTCAAACATGCAACATTGATGTTAAATATCCCAAACCAAGGTCCATTTATCATCAAATTTATAAGTTGATAAATATTATGCCTTAAATATAATTACCTCAACCATATAGAACTTTAATAATTTACACTTCTAATTACAAATGTTATACAATTACAACAAGTGACCATTTTTTTATTCGATATAGGTACAAAATACAAGTACGTGTCAAGGATAGTTCAGCGTACACATCATTTGTCCTCTTTGACAAAGTTGCGGAGTCCATGCTACTAACTCCAATTGAAACGGTTCTCAAACCCGAAACCATCGTAAGATTATTTACGATAATGAATTGTTAGAGAAAAATTTAATATATGGGCTTATATATAAAATAAATATGAATTATAGGCTATCAAATAAAAATAGGTCAATTAAAGTGATTAATTTAAGTTTTGGGGCCTTACTAATGTATTATTAAAGTGTGGGTTTATTGTGCAGAGACAAGCGTAATTTCTATTTTTATGATGGGTTAAAATAGAAATATAGGAAATTGAAAAGACATGATTGTGTTATAAATAAGGGTCATGGTTCCCAGATCACACAACACCAATCTTATGATTCCCATTGTCAGAGAGAAATTTAGAGAGGAAATAAAAGGGTTGATCTGGGAGAGCATAAGACCTCAGACTCAGATATTTTAACTTTCTGTCATGGATTCAGGTACGCTTCCACAAAATGAATATTTATATTCCTTGATAATTCAATATGAATGTTCCTGTTTGTGATAGATTTCACAAAATAGAAATTAATCCATCATGTGGTATCAAAGCTATTTCATGTTGAATTGTTGAGAATATATTAGAAAGGTATTGATATTAATTTTCGGTTGCAAATATTTTTGCAAAAAGGTATAATATTTCAAAAAAAATTTGGATTCAGAAATATTCTCGTTTCATTACGATTCCAACGATATAAAATTCATGAAATTTGGACTAGCGGTTGATTTTATATGATTTTTAAAAAAATTCGGTATAAAGGTTGATTTGATGGTAGTGGTAGGTTAAAGGTTCGACTCTTGGTGTTTCATATTTAAGCCTCTTAAATGATGAAAATTCTGAAGGATCTCAAGAGGTTTTGAACCCATGACCTTTCAAGTCTGGAGCCAAAGGAGTTTTGAACTCATGACCTTTCAAGTTGAATATTACTTGTAATACCACACAGATTTACATTCAAATTTTGGTGTATTTATATATATATATATATTTCGAGATAAATTAATTTAAACAATATGTCACCAAAGTGACCTCTTTTGTTCAAAAAAATTAATTTTATTTCGAAATATAAAAAGAATTACGTGCATGTAATTTATGTGAATATTAATCGGCCCAAAGGAAGATTATTTTTTAACAAAATTACATGTGCCACATTAATAATAAGCACGTGATAATTATTTAGTTTTACATATGAATAATAAATCGGCCCAAAGGAAGAATTATTATTCAATATGTTCTTATTATCAGTGTTTGATTATTACGGCAAGATATCACTTACAAGTTAATATTTTTTTCAATGATCAAATATTAATAGTGTCCGATATCTTAAAATGAGATTTGTCCTTTATTTGAATTTATTTTTGATTTAAGACTTATATGAGCTAGTTTTATTTGTTTATTGTTCTCTGATTCAGCTATTCCCATGCTTAATGGCACAAACTTTAAGTCTTGGCAAGAGAACCTTCATATAGTTCTCGGTGTCATGGATTTGGACCTTGCATTAAGGGTTCCTTCTCCTGCACCTCTTCCGGATAAAAGTTCCTCTGATGACAAAAAGGACTTTGAAAGGTGGGAGAAGTCAAATCGCATGTGTTTGATGATCATAAAGAAGGACATTCCAGAAGAATTCAGGGGCACAATATCGATAAAGACAGCCAAAGAGTTCCTTGAAGAAATTAAGAACAGATTTGCCAAAAATGAAAAGACTGAAACAAGTACACTTTTAGCAAGTCTTATCTCAATGAAATATAAAGGTAATGGGAACATTAGGGAGTACATTATGGAAATGTCTCATCTTGCTTCAAAGTTAAGAGCACTTAAGCTTGATCTCTCTAATGATTTGCTTGTGCATTTGGTTCTGATATCTCTTCCCACACAATTCAGTCAATTTAAGGTGAGCTACAACTGCCAAAAGGAGACTTGGTCTCTTAATGAGCTCATCTCACATTGTGTGCAAGAAGAGGAAAGACTGAAGCAAGATAAGACAGAAAGTGCTCATTTGGCTAGTACTTCCAAGGACAAGGGGAAGAAAAGAAAGAAGGATAAAGAAACTACAGTGGTTCCATATCCAAAGAAACAACATAAAGAAAAAATTGTTGATGGTTGTTTCTTGTGTAGAGCTGCGGGACATAGGAAGAAGCAATGTACCAACTATCATGCTTGGCGTGTCAAGAAAGGTACACTTCTTAACCTAGTTTGTTCTGAGGTTAATTTGACTTCGGTACCTAAACACACTTGGTGGATAGATTTTGGTGCAACCACTCACATCAGTGTGTCTATGAAGGGTTGCCTGAGTTGCCGAAAGCCAAATGATGGTGAAAGATACATTTTTGTGGGCGATGGCAAGAAAGTTGAAGTTGAATCAATTGGGATATTTAGGTTATTATTGAAGTCTAGTACTTATTTGAATTTGAATGAGACATTTATCATACCGTCATTTAGACGAAATTTGGTTTCTATTTCTGTATTGGACAAATTTGGTTATACTTGTTCCTTTGGAAATAATAAATTTAGTCTTCTTCATAATTCAAATTTGGTTGGTACTTGTTCTTTATTTTATGTAGATAACCTTTATATGCTTGATACTATTGCTTCATATCATGAAACCTTGCAATTAAGTACTCGAGGTATTAAAAGAAAATTAACCAATGAGAATTCTGCATCATTATGGCATAAGAGATTAGGTCACATCTCCCAAAGGAGAAAGACTTGTGTCAGATGGAATTCTAGATTCCCTTAATTTTTCAGATTTTAAAATTTGCAAAAATTGCATAAAGGGAAAACAGAGAAACATAAGGAGATCTGGTGCTAATAGGGCTACAGACGTCTTAGAACTGATACATACAGATATTTTTGGGCCATTCCCTCCGATTTCATGGAACGGTCAACAATATTTTATCACATCCATAGACGATTTTTCACGTTATGGCTACCTTTATCTCATCCATGAAAAGTCCCAATCTCTGGACGTGTTCAAGTCATTCAAGGCTGAAGTTGAAAATCAACTCAACAAAAGGATTAAAAGCGTCTGATCGTGGTGGTGAATACTACGGTAGGTATGACGGTTCAGGTGAACAACGCCCAGGACCATTTGCTAAATTCCTAGAGGAGTGCGGTATCGTCCCGCAGTACACCATGCCAGGTTCTCCAAGCATGAATGGTGTTGCTAAAAGGCGAAACAAAACGCTTAAAGACATGGTAAGGAGTATGATCAGTTGCTCTAACTTACCAGATTTACTCTGGGGTGAAGCATTAAAGACTGCAGTGTATATCCTTAACAGAGTACAAACTAAAGCAACTGTTAAAACTCCTTGGGCAGGCAAAAAACCTAGTCTGAAGCACCTTCATATTTGGGGATGTCTAGCTGAAGCGAGGCCTTATAGGCCACATGAAAAGAAATTGGATTCCAGAATATTTAGTTGCTATTTTGTTGGATACTCTGAAAGAATCTCCCATTCTAGAAGAACAAACTCTACCACCTCTAGAACCTATGCCATTAAGGAGATCCACTAGAGAAAGAAGAAGTGATGTGCCAGATGATTACATTGTATTTCTCCAAGAACATAAGTTTGACATTGGTGCGATGGAAGATGATCCGATCACCTTTCGTCAAGCCATGGAAAGTTCTAAATCTCAAGAGTGGATTGATGCCATGAATGAGGAGATAAAGTCCAGGAAGGACAATGACGTTTGGGATCTTGTCCCATTACCTGAAGGTAAAAAAAACCCATTGGTTGCAAATGGATATTTAAAACCAAGAGGGATTCGAAAGGTGATGTGGAGAGATACAAAACCCATCTTGTCGCTAAAGGCTTTACACAGGAAAAAGGCATCGATTATAAAGAGAGTTTCTCTCCGGTTTCATCGAAAGACTCTTTTAGGATTATAATGGCACTTGTGGCGCACTTTGACCTTGAGCTTCATCAGATGGATGTTAAGATTGTGTTTCTCAATGGTGACATTGATGAAACAATATATATGGTGCAACCAGAAAATTTTGTGTCGGGAGATGCAAAGAAAACAGTTTGCAAATTAAAGAAATCCATTTATGGGCTTAAGCAAGCTTCTCGTCAATGGTATTACAAGTTTCATCAAGTTGTCATATCGTTTGGTTTTGAGATGAATCTGGTTGATGATTGTATATACCACAAGTTCAGTGGGAGTAAGCATATTTACTTGGTTTTATATGTTGATGACATTTTGCTTGCCACCAACGATATAGGTATGTTGCACGAAACCAAGAGATTTCTTTCAAAGAAATTTGAGATGAAAGATCTTAGTAACGCTTCTTTTGTGTTGGGTATACAAATACACCGAGATCGCTCTCGGAGTACACTTAGTTTATCACAAAAGAGCTATATCGAGAAAGTTCTTAAAAGATTTGGCATGCATGATTGTAAACCAGGTTACACCCCTGTAGCTAAAGGAGATAAATTTAGTCTCAGTCAATGTCCCAAGAATGATTTTGAGATTCGGGAGATTCAAAAGATTCCTTATGCGTCAACAGTAGGAGGTCTTATGTATGCTCAAGTATGTACGCGTTCGGATATTGCGTACATTGTTGGCATGTTGGGAAGATACTTAAGTAATCCTGGAAAGGATCATTGGATAGCAGCCAAGCGAGACATGAGGTACTTACAGAGAATAAAAGACTACATGCTCACCTATCGGAAGTCAGAACAGCTAGAAATCATCGAATATTCTGACTCCGATTTTGCTGGATGCCAAGATAGCATGAAATCTACTTCAGGTTATATCTACTTACTTGCTGGAGGTGCTGTATCATGGAAGAGTGTTAAGCAGTCTATTATAGCTTCTTCCACCATGGCAGCTGAGTTTGTAACTTGTTATAAGACGTCCAATCAAGGAATATGGTTGCGAAATTTTGTCACGGGGCTGCTTATTGTGGATGGCATTGAAAGACCACTTAAGTTATTTTGTGACAATAAATCAGCAGTACTGTATTCCAACAACAAAAGGAGTTCTACGAAGTCAAAGTTTATTGACATTAAGTTCCTAGTTGTAAAAGAAAGAGTTCAGAATGGACTTATATCTATAGAGCACATTGGAACAAACTCCATGATTGCGGATCCGCTGACTAAGGGATTACCACCCAAGGTCTTTCATGAGCACACTGCTCATATGGGTGTAATTTCTTTTCAGGATATGTCAGTTTAGTGGGAGTTTGTATTTTATATGCTTTCATAGACATATTTGATTTAATGGTTATTTACTGCAGTAAAGTATTAAGTTTATATTCACTCTGACTTTATATGGTTTAATCTCACTAAGGTTTAAGGAGGACCAGTTGGAAATAGGCATGTTAAGATCGCATTGCATGAAATTTCCATGCTACACATCCACACTTGATATTTGTCATTAGTTGCATTGATATATGTGATCATTGATGGGTCTACTTACTAAATATGTAATAAAGATCGCTTTGATTCTATATTGGTGTAATTAATGGACAAGATTGTTAAGATACATAAAGTTTTGATAGCTAAAACTCATGAGCTCATAAAGTATAATTCAAATTTATAAAGTTACATATATATATATATATATATATATATATATATATATATATATATATATAGCCGAAGTGGGAGATTGTTAGAGAAAAATTTAATAAATGGGCTTATATATAAAATAAATATGAATTATAGGCTATCAAATAAAAGTAGGCCAATTAAAGTGATTAATTTAAGTTTTGGGGCCTTACTAATGTATTATTAAAGTGTGAGTTTTATTGTGTAGAAACAAGCGTAATTTCTATTTTTATGATGGGTTAAAATAGAATTATACGAAATATGAAAAGACACGATTGTGTTATAAATAGGGGTCATGGTCCCCAGATCACACAACACCAATATTCTGATTCTCATTGTCAGAGAGAAATTTAGAGAGGAAATAAAAGGGTTGATCTGGAAGAGCATAAGACCTCAAACTCAGATATTTTAACTTTCTATCATGGATTCTGGTACGCTTCCGCAAAATCAAGATTTATATTTCTTGATAATTCAATATGAATGTTACTGTTTGTGATAGATTTCACAAAATAGAAATTAATCCATCATGAATAACATATACATGAAATTTAAATTTTATATACAAATAACATTATCAATTCATAATATTATACAATACAGTCAAACCAAAGGAGCATACCGAGCCAACTTACAAACTTGATTGGCACTACACACATCTTTCAACTCAAGCTCACTTCCCACAACTTGGTCCTTAGATGGCAGAACTACACCGTTATAAAAATTGTTATGGACAACTTTCTGGAAACACAGTTTCAAAAAAATGCTCCTTCAAAGGTGACACACAAAGAATAAACCTCATCTATCAATATTCGTTAGTTTGGCATCAATCTACTAACTGTTTTAACTAACGTTGTTCATCTTCCAGCATAACACTGGAACTTCTGACTCGGAAGCGCCGATTACTTCAACACCAGCATTGACGATTGGGTATGTACACTATATATACAAGGCTAAAGCATCGACACCCCTGCATTATTCTTTTTTGGCGATGAACCATTATGCTATTCTTATTGCAAAAACCTGCAACAGTACACTTCAACTCTTTATAAAAACCACTTATATGCCACTAACAACTATTGATAAGAATTTTCCATAAGGGCTCATTACACCTTAATGCACACTTAACGCATCATACATATCCTCATAAGCATACCAATGTATGATATGGTAACCTTTAAAAATTTATAACAGTTGGTTCAAGTGCATATTATTTATCACTTTTGATAACTTGCACTCAGCTACTATATATACAAGGCTAAACCATCGAACCCCCTGCATTATTATGTTTTGGCAATGAGCCATTAAGTTATTTTTTTGGCAAAAACATCCCCCTTTACAATGCACCTCGTTATAAAAACCCCTTATTCTTATTATCATTAGTGGTGACGTTTAATACACGACGCTCAGCTGCTGTAGACGAATGAGCAACATTGTTTTCTTAATGGTACACCCGGTTGATATGCTTATTGCTAAGAAATATTTCTATGAGAATCATCCTAAGTTACCTCACCGCACTAAGTCCAGTCTATGGGCCTTTAGCCCAAGGATAGAGACAGGGCTAATGCTTCGGTCATACTAGATGACGAGGTTTACCGAACTACCTTTATCGTAACTCAGAGAGAGAAGGCCGCTGAATCAGAATCCGAATACGACTTTAAGATAGATGTAACTAACTTTCCTTCCTTGCTCTTAATTCCTATTACGAAATACATCTTCTTCTATTATGTTGTAAACATAATCACATTTTCATAATTTACTGAATTTTGTTTACAACTATTACTCTTCATCAATTCATGATCGTTTCTGGCATGCATTTCTTCATGTCCAGGACTACACACCTCACTTTCTCAATAATTTGAGCAACGTCAATTCACATAGGGCATGTCTTTGCCTGCTTAGCCTACGATTTAGTCATAATAGTTGAAACATATTATTATTCATTGAATACATTGTTTTCATTTACATACATCAATTATTTGAGATTAAAACTTCTTCAATTCTTGATCATTTTTTGCCACCGTTGGATCGGGACAAAGTCTGCGGCCTACCACTTTCTGAACATAGGGTCTGACATCGCTTCATTACACAATGAAATTCTCATAACAGTTGTAACTTAACATTCATAATTTCAGAGTACACACCACCATCATCTACCATGTGTTCTTTATTAATAACCCTTCCTCTCCTAAACCAACTTACTCTACCACTTAAGATACTTGACATATCCTTATAATTTATATTGTTTTATTTGCCAATCGTAATACTTTTATTTTGTTTTGAATTTAGGAATTTGGGGTTTTCTCAACCATGGCTTTCTTTTAGAGTTTTCTGGTTATAATTCACATCTTTAATTTTTTTTTACTAAGGAGGTAATGGATCTTCATCACCTGGTCGCTTTAGATTATTAGAGAAAATCAACTGTGTAAGCAATGACCAATAGTTTCTAAGATATGACTTTCAAAACTCCCATCTTTATAGAATTATTCATGATTAACTCCATGAATTCCAAGCTCCGAACTCAATAAGGAACTTGAAGACCTGTTCTGAATGGGAACCCAACATTTGCTGGCGGTCCCACCTACACAAGATGCGAGAGACTGATAATATGATTGAACATCATGTCCTTCTGTACAAGGAGGTACGGCATCCTTCTTGCTAGATGTATAGCATTGAGCATCCACAATTTTCTTCTAGATGAAAGTTTCTTCTTGCTGAGCTAAAAGACTCCAAAGTTTATGAGAGAACTCTTCAATTGGCGTCGATGCACTTCCCTTTTTCGTACTCAGTGAACTTCCATGTGTCCTGCTTGCGGGTGAGGTTAGAACAAAGTAACCTCCAAGCATATCGCGAAAACAAGTCTCAAACATCCATTGTTACTTTAGCTACCTAAAAACTCTGAAATAACTGTACACTGCCACTTTATGATTACGTTTAGCAGTGTTCTTTCACAACAAGTCAAAATTTCCTTCATTACGCTACGGTTGGATCAAAACAGTTGGAACTTCACCTTAGTCAATGCATATATTGTGGTCAGACATCGAACCTTAATCAATTCGTCATGACTTTAGGACTCCGTTTGTTCGGGCAGACTACTGCACACAAATAATTTCTAATTTATTTTAGCAGTTTACTTTTGCATAGGTTCTGAATTTGCTTACTTAGGCTACAAAATGCTCATAACTAGGAGAAATAAACCTTACACATTGCATACATTGTGGAAATTTACATACACCGCTGATTTGATAACGAAAATGACAGAATTATTGCATTTGTTCGGACTTATCAAGGACGGGACATTCAGATGTTCTGCTATTAATCATCATCTCAATTGATAAATTTAACTCATATCTATAAAATGATATTCGAAAGCATATTTACTAATCAAATACATGTTTGTGATTTCTTTATCATGTGTATATGTTTCAACCTTTTTGGATTCGGTTTGGTCATGTCAACGAATGCACATAAACAGTTTATAATTACTTTGATCAGTTTAATTTCTCATAGGATAGGACTTTTCTTGCTTAGTCTTTGAACGGCTAATAACAAGGGGAAATAAACCTTACTCATTGAATACATTGGGGAAATTTACATACATCAATGATTTGATATCAAAACTTATCCAAACATAAAAAATTACATTCTCCATTGTTTCACTACTCATTCTCAATACATTATTCAATCTAAAACAGTTGAGTCCTTACTACCCTATAAAGCCATTGATATTATCATTTACTATTGCCATTACTTTGCCTATTCTTTAATACAAAATTCAATTATATGCCTACAACCCTGTTCTGATTCTTCTATTATAAATCCTTTGACATTCTCAATTGATTTTTCATTATTCTAATTATTTTTTATCTGTGCTGTTGATTTTCTTTGGTAATCTTATCGCTTCGATTCTTTAAATTTAGTTCAAATTGATAGATAACATTTCTTTGCAAACAAATAGAATACAAACTCCATTTAGGTGTTTCACATCTTGCTCAATTGAAATCATCTTAGGACTATGGAATTTGAAGTACCTGTTACCATATCATACATTGGTATGTTTATGAGGATATGTATGATGTTCATAATATCTACTTAGAATATGACACATTATATAAACTCATATAGTGAACGTATTCTTTTTGCCATGGTGTATAACGTTGAGGTTTGCTTGGTTAGAATGGACCGGATACTTGAATATAACTTCTTCTGTTTATATTTATTTATTAGTTTTATATTATAACGCCAGAATTGTGAACGACACAATCACAGAATTGTGAACGACTGTTGTCATCTTTCTTTCATACTGAGCACATATCTATAAATCAATGTCTATAAATCATTCATTCAACAATCATGATCTTAAATATCTGTTTAACAAACGGTTATCAGGAAATTCCCATGTCGCAGCCCAACGCAGGAACAGTAAAGGTACAACTATGCTTCTTTTATGCTACAAAATGATCAGATCAGTTGGAAATCAGAGTGAATGCAGAAATCGTACACAATTCACCCAATGTCACTTGATGGATATACGAAATATTAATACCTCCTCTGATTCGACGTTGATTCCTTCATCGCGAATACCTCCTCCTTTGGAACGTACGTCATTATTTGAACAGGGAATTGCTGATGATTAAGAACGGTTCTTTTTTTAAAACGATGGATTACATCATTCTTCTGTTTTAGGGAACAAATTCGCCTTAACATCAACTTTGTGGGCCGCATTTCTTTAAATTCTTGATAATTCAAATTAATCATTATTTAACACAATCATATTTCTTGATTGTTCATTGTTTTTCACCTAAATCAATTATTCGTCTGTACAAAATCGGATTCAAGTTTAAAACATCAATATACTAACTTTTTTCATCAAATTTGTTCATGTTTTAGCATTGCACCGACACTTCTGATTCGGAATCGCAGATTATGTTCAATACCAACTCTAATTCTCAGGATCGTACATCATACACAAAATCCTTACCTCATAAATATCTATTAAACATATTGTTAACGGACTTCTTACATATTTCAGCAAATCATGGGAACTACTGAATCGGAAGCGCAACAATTGGTCAATGAAATTTCACCCGCACAGGTACATACAATATACAAACACTTTTTAATATTTAGACATCTTTAATATATACATATCGTAAGTCTAATTCTCATTTTAGCAAAATACAACAAAAAAGTACAAATTTTATTTATCAATATTCATATATAGATAAACGTTGGGCTTACAATTGTTTGGATATTTCATTTCTTACAGTTTGGGGTTATTCATGTAATATAAAAAATTTATATTAATTTGATTCAACTACGTTTCAATTGCTCGCAATAATATGACTTAAACTTATTCATTGCATATATTTGCAACAATAACATATGACCTTTGCTTGAGATTTACTAAAAACATATTCAAATCGACGATGTAATGCAGGACGCTAACGTACCGAATCAGAAAAATGTTGCTCCAAATAGCGATGACGACAGCCACAAAAGATCTTCAAAGAGAATCAAATCTTCAAAGTATAATTACAAAAGTTAAATTACATTAAATTATAGTCATGATTACAATATATTACATTCTAAATATACTACAACTATTTAACAAGTATTTCGTTAATTTGCAGGGGCAAAGGAATACAAATCAAAGACTGAGGGAGTCACAACCTTAGGAATTGATGAATATATTATCTATTTGCAATCTTCATGACGTTTACTTATTCGTGTAACGCTCAATACCGGAACAATTTTGCTCTTTTAAATCATATTGACGTGGTCATTTTTATTTACTGCTTAATACATTTCATCATTTATAGAAAACGACCGTTATGAGTTCGACTTATTTCAATATATTGAATTTTATCTTTCCATTGCACATTTAATTACCTATTATGCTACGTCATCCGTCATTTCAATTTATTAATTACATTATCTAAGAAAATACATATATTTTTTTGTTTTACACACGTACACCCGCGCATCGCGCAGGTTACATGCTATTATTTATACCTCTAATACGATACTACTAGAGGTTATAATATCATTTAATGCACTTTTAACTCACACTACTTTAAACACTTTCATTTAACGTCATTAATCACCTCATATCTTCAACTCTTCGTTCCTGCAAATCGGACTCTTCTGCTTCGAGAAAGACCTTTGATACTTCCATATATAAAATGACTCCAATGTTTGCATTTTCCTCATAGTTATGCTCATACTATAACATTATTTTACATTAGTTAAAAAACATACACTCGCACATACTTTTGTTATATGTGTGTTGTGCATGCGTTTGTTTATTCGTCTCTATTATTATTTCTTTATTTTGGCTTGTTTTGTCATTGCTATCTGAAATGGTTTCGTTTTATTGATCTGTGAAATCCTACAATGCCCCAATCAAAACCCCCACCCATCATCAACACTCATTTCATACTCCAAACCTAAATCACCACTAACTTAAATCAGCCGCGCATCTAAGAAATGAGTCGTCTTGGTTGAAAATGTATCCTTCCGTGTTATTTTTACTGATTCAACTATTTTTACTGTATATATATATATATATATATATATATATATATATATATATATATATATATATATATATATATATATATATATTTTACATTTACTGTTATTTAAAAGTAAAAAACAGTAAAAATGACATATAAAACAGTAAAAATGTTATTTATAAAAATGACACATCTAAAAACAGTAAAAACGTTGTTTATAAACATATATTATTTTTTACATTTATTGTCATTTAAAAGTAAAAAACAGTAAAAACGTTATATATATATATATATTATTATGAAATTATTTTTTATGAATATATATAAAAACTCTTAAAAAACAGTTAAAAAACAGCAAAAACAATTTTTTTAATATATATATATATATATAAACAGTTTTCTTAAATGTTTTTACAAATATATATAAAAATAGTTATTTTTTAAATGTTATTAATAAATATATATACAGACTGTTTTTAATACAAACAATAGGTAAAATAACAGTTAAAAAGTTTTATAAATATATATAAAAACCTTTTTTTACAAATATATATAAAAACTTTTAAAAACAATAAAACGATTATTTTTTTAAAATATATATGAAAATAGTTTGTTTTTAGTGTTTTTATAAATATATGCAAAATTAATTATTTTTTAAATGTTTCTTAGATATATATAAAGCCTGTTTTGAACTGTTTTTAATAAAAAAAAAAGGCAAAATAACAGCTAAAAAGTTTATATATATATATATATATATATATATATAGGAGAAGGCTCACCTACATCATATTCTATACATCATCCATACATCACACCTAATTGTAGCCACTTAAAAACCATTTTTTCCAAATTTTTTATTTTTCTCTTTAAATTAACCTTCCAATAAACCCATGTTAAAAAAATTATGTCAAAATACATTTTGTAGCAATTTTTAAAAAATCCACAAAAAACTGCTCAAAATACCTGTCTGCACTAGTAGTTTTTTGTGAATTTTTTAAAAATCGCTACAAAATGTATTTTGACCTAATTTTTTGAATATGGGTTGAATAGAAGGTTAATTTCAAGGGAAAAATAAAAATTTTGGAAAAAAAGTTTCTTAGGGCCTAGAACTAGATGTGATGTTATACATCATGATGTAGGTGAGCCTTCCTCTCTATATATATGCCTATGTCCAGTTTGTACGGTGTCATATATCATTTAGCACCGTTATAATTTTGTGTAATTAACTCAACAAAAATTGTACCCTATCATATAGTATTCAAATTATCTTATATATGCCTATCTAGATTTCTTTCCAATTTTGTGTAATAAACTCAACAAAGTTTTTTCATAATTATTTAGAGTCGACTACATGAATCTTAAAGGGTTTTAGCAAGTGACGTGAAGTTGCCTTTTACATATAATATTTTTACACCATTCATGACTTTTAATTAGTTTTAATCTGTTTGACTATTTTTGAATGTTAAATACATAGTAAAAATGGATTAGTTTGAGATTGTCAATCATAGAATTTCTTTAACAATTTGTAAGTTATAATTTGGACACAATTGTCACCCCTAATTTTGTATATTTGTCCCTACTCATAACAAAAAATATAAACTATAATATATTTACAAATTCTATAAACTATTATCAATTTATATTCTTAGGATTGCTTTAAAAAAATCTTAAGTATTTTTTCTATAAAACGTCCGCGCATCGCCGGGTTACATGCTAGTATATATACAAAGAGAGTACACTGAAAAGTTGAAAGGAATTGGGCAGTTGGACGTGCGATTAATTGGGAAGTTGAAACGAATTTGGGGAGTTTTTGGAGAAAGGTATAGCTATTCACTCCAAAAAATCTTGTAACACTCTACTTTTTTTTTCAAATAAAAGTTAAAGACTCTTATACCATTATGATTAATTCTTTCCATTTTTCTCACTCACAAAAAGATATAAACCTTTTTTTTATCCCAAAAATTATATACATAATTTTAAAAAATGAACTATAAAAAAACAAGGAGTGTAAAAAATATTATATAATTTTAAAAATGAACTATAAAAAAATCAAAAACCTCTTTTTTACCATGAAATCATTTTTTTTAAAACAAACAAGAACACGACTCAATTAAAAAGAGACACGACACGTGACAAAAAAATTCTCCACCTAAAACGAGCAGCACCCAAATAAAAACGATACGACGCAAAATCTTTTTTTTTTTTACCGAACACGAAAACGATCAACTAAAAATGTTGTCCGACATGAAATCTAATTTTTATTTGGCTAACACAAATGCAACACAAATAATAGTGACACGAAACAATACAACATGCCACAAACTTAAAAAAAAAATAAGATACGAACACGACCTAGTTAAAACGCGGCATTCCATAAAATATTACTTTTTTCACCTAACACAAACATGACTCAAATTAAAATATAAAAAACACTAAAAAAAACCTTAATAATTGGATTATGTTAAAAAGGCACCATAAATAGAAAAATGGAATAAATGGTTCTTGAATTTTAAAACAAAAAAAAATGTTAATATTTTTTTTATCTAACACGAACACAGTCTAATTAAAATACAACAGGATAAGACATGGATTCTCATTTGTTTACCTAACACCACCCAAATAAATGTGACAATATATTAAATCTTAATTTTTTAATCTAACATGAACATGATCTAATTTTTGTTTATCAAACAGTTTTTTATCAAGAAAAAAAACATTTTTTTTAATAAAATTGTATTTTATTAAAACTGTTTGTAATAAAAATTGTTTTTATTAAAAAATTTTTTATTAAAAATGCAAAACAGTTTAAAAGGGCTTAAACTGTTTAAAAAAAATACAGTTTTAAAACTGTTTTGCATTTTCAATAAAAACAATTTAAAACTGCAAATAGTTTAAAAAAAATACAATTTAAAACTATTTTTAAAAAAAAATCAATTTTAAAATTGTTTTACACTTTTAATAAAAATAGTTTAAAACTCTAATCATCTTAAAAAAAATACAATTTTAAAACTGTTTTACATTTTTAATAAAAATATTTTTAAAAATGTTTAATAAAATACAATTTTAAGACTATTTTATGCTTTTAATAAAACATTTTTCGTAATAAAATGTTGTTTTTTAATTAAAACTGCTTTTTATTGAAATTGTATTTTATTAAAATCGTTTTGTTTTTTAATAAAAGACTATTTTTTATATATTAAAACTGTTTTATAATTATTTAAAAAGATATTTGAGGGACTACATTGGCTTTTTAAACAGTTATGAAAAGTTAAAAAACATATTTTATAAAAAAAATATTTTTTTTATTAAAATACAAATTTTTAGTTTTTTTTCAAATACATTTGTTTTAATTGGAGACAAAAAAGTAGAAATTTAAATTTTGTAAATTTAAGGGTATAATTGACATTTGGTTAGAAAATGGAGTGTTAAAAGAATTCTTTGGAGTGCCAATAGCTACTCCTTTTGGAGAACTCAAACAAATTGTTGCAAACACAATTATGACTTAATAATTATGAAATTAGCCACATGTCATTCTCAAAACCATTTAGGCTTCTATTTTATATATATACATAGATTCGTGTTTTATTTTGGCCTTTAGCTTATAGCATAATTTCATTTTGGCCAATGCATTCGGTAATTATATAATTTAAAAATATTAAGTAAATAATATTTTATAATTATAAAAAAGTGACAAGTTTGTCGACAAAATTCCCTCTTATTTATCATTTCGATTGTGGCAGTATTAAGGGACCACTACGCTCCAGCAGGAATGCCATGCAAATCTAGGATATGAGTTGTTTTTTTATATATATTTATAAGTAAATGAATCATAAAAATTAAAAATCGTCTTCGTTCGGTCATTACGTGAAGGCGAATGACAATTAACCCTGCAGTAGTTCGAATGTTGTAGGAGGGTTACTACCGCAATAATCGGACTATCGCCATAACTAATCCATTGGAGTTGGAACTGAATTTTGGTTAAGAAAAGTAGTATTGGGGTTGTGGGGACCTAAATTAATTAGGCCTAATTTAAGACTGGTCGATTAAGCCTAATAGAGCGAGAGGCACGCCCCACCTAACTTCTCAAAGCCAACACAAGTATTTGTCACGTGGATAAATGTAAATACTTATCACATTCATATTGATAAGCTCAAGTTAGTTACTTATAACACTACACAAAGTCCTGTGAATGGTCACGGCCCAAATCCGCGACCAGCTGATCGTAGACTTGGGCCGTGACCATCTCAATTTTTAGCGTGACCATATTCATACCACACTGAGTCATGGACGCTCTGAAAGTGGTCGCAGATCAAATCCCTGACGACTGTGGGTCACGGACTTGGGTCGTGACCAAGGCGTGACCATCTTGGCGCCAAATTTGTGCCAAATTTCCCTCCAAGCTTGGTCGCGGATGGGTCACGGACTTGGACCGTGACCATAGGCATGAAGAAGCATAAAACATACACATATCGGGTCACGGATAGGGGTCATGGCCATTTATTGGTGTGGGTCACGACTATGGGTCGTGATCATCCGTCAATTGAAATCTTTTGCTGGTCACACATGAGGGTCAAGGTTGTAGGTCATGACCATTCGTGAATTAGGTATCAGCTCTAAGGAGGTTATGGGTTATGATGGTGGGTCACGGCTTTAGGCCGTGACCATGTCATTCATAAAAAAATAGGTGCTTGATTTTTATTTTCATTTGCCCATTTTCATTTTCATTTGTTCGTTTCTCTCTCTCTCATCAAAGACGAAGCTACAATCGACCATAGTTTCTCTCTCTCGTCAAACACTGATGGTTTCTCTATCTCTGAAATGCAGTCTCCCGGTATCATCACCGTTGGTGCCATTACCCGCACAGACCTAAACCCCCTTCAAAACCCTAAGGCATTGTATGGCGAATGAGATATAAAATCTTATTTTCACATTCCCGCTCTTTTATATCCATTTCTTTTTCGCATCCGCAGGGAGAAAAAATGGTGTCCCTAAAACTACAGAAGAGGCCGCCGCCAGCATCCTCAAGTGCGGCAAAGGAAAAGTTTGGCTCAATCCAAATGAATGCAACGAAATCTCCATGGACAATTCTTGTACGTCACTTTCAATCTCCATTATTACAATTTATTTTTCTAGCTCATACTTTGTTCTCTTTGTTCAAATCATATTGTCCTTCTTCACTTTGTTCACTCATTAATATTGTATTTACTTGTGCAATTTCAATTTTTCTGATCACTTTTATTTGTGTCGACAGTGCTTTTTTGGCAATGGGATGACTATCGAGGTAAATTCTTTTTTCTAAAAAATATATTTTTTATTAATTTGTTGTGTTTTGCTCATAACATAAAAATTTATATTGTTGGGTCTCTTCATTCCCATTACCGATTAAGTATATTGTCAAATTATCTACATATTTAGTTTTTGATTAAATGCTTATGGTAGTTCCACATATTTAGTTTTTGATTCATATTTAGGTTTCTACATATTTAGGTTTTGATTCATATTTTTACATATTTAAGTTTTGATTCATATCTAGGCTTTTATTTGTATTTGGGTTTCAATTGAGTTAGTGGATTTACGAATTTCAAATATGATTTTTTGAGTTAAAGTGGGAAGGGTGGGTTGCGATTCCAATTGGGTTTTGCGGGCTGGGGTGGGTTATGACTCAGGGGGTTAAGTTGGGGCAGGTAGTAATTCCAATGGGTATTTTTTTTGGGGGGGGGGGGGTGAAACGACGGGTTAACGGGAGTGAGGGTGGTGATTGAGTATTGGAGAATTTTACTTTTTTAGGGCATTTGGTTCTCTCTCAAGCCAATATTTGTGAATTTATTTTATTTCAGGATTAATTCAAGATTTTGGAGGATGGTTTTTCAAGATCCATAAGGTAATCCGAGTTTGAATATTAGATTTTACGTGCATCTCATTCATAACCTTAAGGTGAGGTTTTTAATTTTTTTTCTTTCAAATTATCATTTTTTGTTTCAAATTTGAGATTTCTCATATTAACATTTTTATCCCTGCTTTTATGGTTATCTTATGTGAGTAACATGGTGGCTAAAGGTGGAGGCAATATGATACACTTCGTGCTTTGAGTTGTTCTTGTTTATTATTGTTATGGATTAGTTATTTGCAGTATGTTGGTATTGTCACGTAGTGTGGAAAACAAAGGTTCGTAAAATAAATTGAAGGTGGTCAACAATTTTAATGCTTAACATACTGAAATTAATTAGTTTTCATCCCAATTTTTTATGTTTTCACTCTAATTTCAGTATGTTAAGTTGAAGTTAAATGGTTTGCATCCCAACTTTTGGTACTGTGTTGTTTGCTGGTGATAATTAACATGATTTCATTTTAATATATGAAAACGTTTATTGGCTTTCTCTTTAGTATAAATGTTGATTGTAATATGTATTGGTGCTATTGGTAACCCAACTTGACCATGTAATGTTGAAGGAATAGTATATTTATCTCATTGCATCAGTATCGTCCTTATTTTCATTATTTTTGTTTGTTTTCAGTCCTTATTTGGTTGTTTGCTCTATTTATATTTTTGTTTTTGTTTTTGTTTTTGTTTTTGTTTGGGGTTTTCAACTTTTCAAGCTAGGTCCCATCCAATTACTTTACATATCTGAATGTTCTGAAGCTAGCAAAGAGGTCTGCTTTTTATTTTTTATTTTTCAAAAAACTGAGGTACGAAATTTTGCTATAATATCAATTTGGTTTATTTTGTTTGTGGTCTCATATTTTCTTTTGTTTTGTTTTTTTGGGTTTGGAATCTTTTAAGTACTTGATTCTTGCGAAGGTTTGAGCTACTACGATAGCATCTGCTATGGGGCTACTATGAGGTGCTACTGGGATGCTATGGGGATACTATGGGGCCTCTACGGAGATGATATGTGTAATGTTCCTTGTTTTGGCATTCCGACCAAGTCGGCTCTTTTTTTAAGGTGGAGACATTTACTTATTACCTTTTCACCCTTGTTAATTTTTATATGACACTTGCTTTTAGTTGTTGTTTTGGATTCTTGAATTGTTGTTGAATGGTGGATTTTAACATTTAGATGGCCATTGTGTTTTTTGGACCTAGGAATTTCTAATATATCATGCTATTATTTGAATTATTGTTTGGGATTCTTGAATTGTTGTTGACTGGTGGATTTGAACATTTAGATGGCCATTGAGTTGATTGTCCCTAGGAATTTCTAACATTTAGGGTTGTGATTAAATCGAATATGAAAAAGACATAAATAAAACATATTATAAATTTCAAAATCTTACTATTAAAAAATGAATAATGTGAAATGAAACATAACTCTGAATAAATCACCACTATAAAAATTACTCTTGAATAAATGACACGTACTTACCATGGTCACGTGAGAGGTACCAACACGTCGCACTGGATCGATGTAACCTCTAGGAACTGATCGCATGGTCACGTGACTCCCAGTTTGAGAATACAATGATAATTTGAAAATATCTAGACTTAGGTTTAAAAACATGAGGTTAGAGGTGGATACCTCGAAACAACCCCTAAATGGCCCCATGAGATCCACCGACACCTCGTTCGGGGACTAATGTAACTCTTAGGAACTGACTGCGTGGTCATGTAACTCCCAGTTTGAGAATATGACGATAATTTGAAAATATTTAGACTTAGGTTTAAAAACATGACGTTAGAGGTAGAAATATTGAAACAACCCCTAACGGCCTTGTGAGAGGCATTAACACCTTACACGGGACCAATGTAACTCGTAAGAACTAATTGCACGATCAAGGGACCCCCGGGTTGAGAAAATAACAATAATTTGTAAATATATAGACTTCGGCTTAAAAACATGGTGTCGAGGGGGAAACCTCGAAACAATCCCCAAACAGCCTTGTAAGAGGCAGCAACACCTTACACGGAACCAATATAACTCGTTGGAATTGACCGCGTGATCATGGGTCTCCCGATTTGAGAATAAGACGATAATCTAAAAATATCTACACTTAGTCTTAAAAACATGCGTTAGAAGGGAAACCCCGAAATAGCCCCCAAACGGCCCCGTGAGAGGCACCAACACCTCGCATGGGATCAATGTAACTCGTAAGAACTAATCGCATGGTAACCGGACTCCCAGTTTGAGAATATCACGATAATTTGAAAATATCTAGACTTAGGCTTGAAAACTTAGCGTTAGAGGGCGAACCCCAAAATAACCTTCAACCGGCCCCGTGAGAGGCACTAACACCTCGTACGAGATCAGTGTAACTCGTAGGGATTGCCCGTGTGGTTATGAGTCTTCCAGTTTGAGAATACAATGATAATTTGAAAATATTTAGACTTAGGGTCAAAAACGTGGCGTTAGAGGGCCACACCCTAAAACACCCCCTGAACGGCCCCGTGAGAGGCACCAACACCTTGCATGGTACCAATGTAACTCATAGGGACTGCCCGCACGATCATGAGACTCCTAGTATGAGAATACAATGATAATTTAGAAATATCTAGACTTAGCCTTAAAAACACGATGTTAGAGGGGGTAAACCTTAAAGTGCCCCCGAACGCTCCCGTGAGAGGCACCAATATCTCGCACGGGACTAGTGGCGAATCCAAGATTATAGGTGAAGTGGGGCGAAAGTGTCGAGTGGTACCGGGTGTTCGGGGGCAGGATCCCTCGAGGCAATTGTTTTGGATTATTTCGAGTTTTATACGAACTATAGCTTTATAATGCCCAAACAACTACTCTCAATAATTATTAACAATACCTAATTAATTTAAACAAATAAATAATGCTTAATAAATATTCAAAATACCTAAATTTTAGTAGTGATAACAACTGAATTTTGCTTAATATGAAGTACAAAAATGAGTTAACTCACCTAGCACCATTAAGGCTCAATCCAAGCACACCTGATGAAAGAAAAACAGCTTAATGAAGACCCCATCTTCAAAACCTACCCAAAACTTTGGAGATGATCAATTACTCTAACCCTAATTTTTTTTTCAAATCTCAAATGGGGTAGCCGCCCCACTTGGGCCTATAGTGGATCCTCCACTACATGGGACCAATGTAACCCATAGGAACTGACCACGTGATCTAAGGACTTCAAATTTGAGAATATGATGATAATTTGAAAATATCTAAACTTAAGTTTAAAAATATGGCATTAGAGGGTGACACGTTGAAATAGCCCCCGAACAGCGTCGTGAGAGGCACCAACACCTTGCACGGGACCAATGTAACTCGTAAGGACTGACCGCATGATCATAAGACTCTCGATTTGAGAATACGACGATAATTTGAAAATATCTAGACTTAGGCTTAAAAATAAGGCGTTAGAGTACGACACCCCGAAATAGCCCCTGAACGGCCCCATAAGAGGGACCAACACCTCGTACCGGACCAATGTAACTCGTCGGGGCTGACTGCGTGATCACAAGACTCTCTATTTTAGAATACGAAGATAATTAGAAATATCTAGACTTAGGATTAAAAACAAGGCATTAGAGGGTAATACCCCGAAACAACCCCCGAACGGCCCCGTGAGAGGCACCAGCACATCACACGAGACCAATGTAACTCGTAAGAACTAACCTCGCGATTAAGAGACACACATTTTGAGAATTCAATCATAATTTAAAAATATCTAAAAATAAGGTGTTAGAGGGCGACACCCCGAAACAACCCCCAAAGGGACCCGTGAGTGGTACTAACACCTCGCACGGGACCAATGTAACTCGTAGGGATGGATTGCATGATCATGGGGCTCCTGGTTTGAGAATACGATGATAATTTGAAAATATCTAGAATTAGGCTTAAAAACAAGGCGTTAGAGGGTGACACCTCAAAACAACCTCCGAACGGCCCGGTAAGAGGCACCAACGCCTCTTATGGGACTAATGTAACTTGTAGGGACTGACCGTGTAATCACGAGACTCCCCATTTGAGAATATGATGATAAATTTAAAATATCTAGACTTAGGTTTAAAAACAACACGTTATACGACGATATCTCGAAACAGCCCCCTAACGGCCCCGTGAGAGGCACTAACACCTCACACCGAACTAATATAACTCGTCGGGACAGATCGCGTGATCACGGGACTCCCAGTTTGAGAGTACGACGATAATTAGAAAATATCTAGACTTGAGCTTAAAAATAAGGCGTTATAGGGGGATACCATGAAACAGCCCCCGAACGGCCCCGTGAGAGGCACTTATACCTCTCACGAGACCAATGTAACTCGGAGAGACTAATCATGCAATCAGTGGACTATCGGTTTGAGAATATGATGATATCTTGAAAATATCAAGACTTACACTTAAAACCATGGCATTAGAGGGCGATACCACAAAAAAAACCCCGAACGGCCTCGTGAAAGGCACCAACATCTCGCACTGGACCAATATAACTCATAGGATCTGTCCGTGCGATCACGAGAATCCTGGTTTGAGAATATGATGATAATCTAAAAAAATCTAGACTTAGGCTTAAAAACCAAGCGTTAGAGGGAGACACCCCTAAATAGCCCCCGAATAGTCCCATGAGAGGCACGGACACCTCACACGGGGCTAATGTAACTCTTAAAAACTGATCATGTGATCACGGAACTCTCGGTTTGAGAATACGACATTAATTTGAAAATATCTAGACTTAGGCTTAAAAATAAGGCGCTAGAGGGCGACACCCCGAACAACCTCGTGAGAGACACCAACACCTTGCACGTTGCCAAATATAACTCATATGGGCTGACCGCTCGATCACGAGACTCATGGTTTGAGAATTTGACGATAATTTGAAAATATCTAGAATTAGGCCTAAAAACAAAGTGTTAGAGGGTGACACCCCGAAACAACCCTCAAACGGACCCGTAAGAGGCATCAACACCTCACACGGGACCAATGTAACTTGTAGGGATTGATCGCACGATCATAGGACTCCCAGTATGACAATATGATGATAATTTGAAAATATCTAAACTTAGGCTTAAGAATAAGACGTTAGAGGGTGACACTCTGCAATTGCCCCCGAACGATCCCGTAAGAGGCACCAACACCTTGTACGGGACCAATGTAACTCGTAGGGACTGACCGCACGATCATGGGACTGCCGATTTGAGAATTCGATGATATTTCAAAAATATCTTGACTTAGGCTTAGAAACAAGGCGTTAGAGGGCGACACTTCGAAATAGCCCCCCGGACGGCCCCGTAAGAGGCACCAACACCTCACGTGGGACCAATGTAAAACATAGGGACTGATCATGTGATAACTAAACTCTCAATTTTAGAATACGATGATAATTCAAAAATATCTAGACTTAAGCTTAAAAATAAAGTGTCAGAAAGCGACACCCCAATACAACCCTCGAATGGCCCCATGAAAGGCATCAAATCCTCGCACGGGACCAATGTAAGTTGTGGGGAGTTACCGCGTGATCAAGAGACTCCTGGATGAGATTTTGATGATAATTAGAAAGTATTTAGACTCAGGCTTCAAAATAAGGCGTTAGAGGGCAAAATCCCGAAACAGCCCCCCAAACGGCCCCGTGAGAGGCACCAATACCCCGCACGGGACTAATGTAACCTGTAGGAACTCCCAATTTAATATTACTATGACAATTTAAAAATATCTAAACTTAGGTTTAAAAACATGTGGTTAAAGGGTGAAACCTTGAAACAGCCACCGAACGGCCCCGTGAGAGGCACTAACACCTCGGGTGGGACTAATGTAACTCATAGGGATTGACCCATTGATCACGGGACTCTTGGTTTGATAATACAATAACAAATAAACAAATATCTAAACTTAGGCTTAAAAATAAGGTGCTAGAGGGTGAAATCCCAAAACAGCCTCGAACGGCCCCGTGAGAGGCACCAATACCTCGCACGGGACCAATGTAACTCGTAGGGACTTACGACGTGATCACGAAATTCCAAGTTTGAGAATATGATGATATTTTAAAATATCTAGACTTAGACTTAAAAACAAGCGTTAGAGTGCGATACCCCGAAACAACCCTCAAATGGCCCGTGAGAGGCAACAACACCTCGCACGGGACCAATGTAACTCGTAGGTAGTGACCGCGTGATAATGGGACTCCTGGTTTGAGAATTCAATGATAATTTGAAAATATATAAACGTAGGTTTAAAAACGAGGAGTTAGAGGGCGACACTCTGAAACATCCCCCGAACGACCCCGTGAGAGGTACTAACACCTCGTACGGGACCAATGTAACTTGTAGGGACTGATCGCATGATCAAGGGACTCCTAGTTTGAGAATATGAATATAATTCAAAAATATATCAACTTAGGCTTAAAAATAAGGCATTAAATGGCGATACTCCGAAACAGCCCCCAAACGGCCCCGTTAGAGGCACCAACACCTCGCACGGGACCAATGTAACTCGTAAGGACTGACCATGTAGTCATGGGACTCCCGATTTGAGAATACGACTATAATTTAAAAATATATAGACTTAGACTTAAAAACATGGCGCTAGAGGGCGACACCCCGAAATAGCCCCCAAACGGCCCCATGAGAGGCACTGATACCTCGCACGGGACCTATGTAATTTGTAGGAACTGATCGCGTGGTCCCCTAACTCCCGATTTGAGAATACAATGATAATTTGAAAATATCTACACTTTGACTTAAAAACATGGTGTTAGAGGGGAAAACCCTAAAACATCCCCCAAATGTCCTCGTGAGAGGCACCGACTCCTCGTACAGGACCCATGTAACTCGTAGGAACTGATCGTGTGGTCCCGTAACTCCTGGTTTGAGAATACGATGATAATTTGAAAATTTCTACACTTAGGCATGAAAAGATGACGTTAGAGGTAGAAACCCTGAAATAACCCCCAAACGACCTCGTGACAGGCACAACACCTCGTATGGGACCAATGTAACTCGTAAGAACTGATATGATGATAATTATAACTCGTATATGCAATTTTTCAGCTTGAATACGATTTTTTTAAAACTACTTGGTTACTGATATCATTTCTTTTTTGTATCCTATTTTTTACAGGATAACATTGTGCCATTTGCTTTTAGGCATGTGGAACACGTGAAGAAGTCAATGGTTTACAACATGAAGATTGTTTGTATAATGTTGTTGACATTCATGATTATATTTTTTATGTGTTACGGTCGTGCAGGCTTTTTTATTTTTATTGTTTAATTTTATGGTCATGCAGGATTTTATAATTTGATTGTTAAATTTTATGTCCATGAGGGATTTATAATAAGCAGGTTTTATATTAACAGGGTTTGGAAGGTCCAGAAAATAGAAGAAACTTTGCCCAATTTTATTGGTCTGTGAATTAATAAGACGTGTAATATTTTTGAGTTTGTATGTATATTAGTTTATTAATAACGCTTTCGATTAGCAATTTCTGAATTTTTTTGTTGTTTTGCCTATAATAAATATTTGTAACACCTCATGCGCATCCAACGTAACACATAGCAACCGGTCACACAGTCACGAGACCCCCAATTTCAGGATTGGACCCAAAAAAACAATTTTTTTATTATAGTTAAATATTGTCATGGACTTTGTCCATGATCATTTTTATTTTTTTTTATCGCGCATCCAAATGGTCGCGATCAAAGTACATGCCCCCAACCGTGACGAAAAATGGTCACGACCAAAGTTCGTGACCCGCACCGCGATGAAAAAAATTGGTGGCGGCCAAAGTCCGTCACCCATACCACGACGAAAAAAATTGAAAAAAATGGTCGTGGTATGTGTACGGACTTTGGTCGCAACTATTTTTTTTCATCGTGGTGTGGGTCACGGCCCAAGTTCGCAACTATCTGCCATGACCCCTGATTGGTCACGAACTGGGGCTGCGACCCACGAAGTTGGTCACCCCCGAAATGGTCATGTCCCAAGTTCGCGACCCACTGTCTTGGTAAGGGATTTTGGCCATGACCATTCGCCAGTTTTGCTATAGTGTAATCTCGGATGAGATATTCGGGAGTCACCACCCGAGCCAATAAAAATCTGGCCATTACGGTCTTACACCATTATAAATAGTGCCCACACCCCAAGGTCAAGGTGGATGTAATTTAACTTTGAGAAAACCTAATAAAATACAATGACATCTCTGTGGTTGTAGACAATTTGTCGAACCACATATATTCATGTGTTGTGTGATTGGCATCTTATTTTCCTTCTTTTATTGATTTCTATAATCCTTTTTATTGAGACCAATTTGTACTCACAATTGGCGGCGTCTGTGGGAACGATTTTCTTTTCCACGAAAGCAATTTTCCCAAAAAATAGCTACGATGTCTCACCAACTAAATAGTACACCTCAACTCAAAGACGTGGAAGATGATTTGGCTCCAATGAGGATTAGGCCTGAGGTTCTCCATGATGGGAAACTATTGTTTCGACCAGAACAACAACCTTTGGAGTAAAATTATAGGCATCCTAGGTCTGTTCAAATCTCAAACTTGGTTGACGCCTACAAAGAAATTCTTCAGCAACATGAGGAGGTAGCTCCCCTCTAAGTTAAAGATAATTCTCGTCTTAAACGGTGATCGGAAAAGATGGAAAAAGAACTCCGCCATAACTAAAAGCACTGCCTTAGGTCCTAGCACCCAGGCGATCAAAGCTCATAGTAGAGGAAGGAGCACTAGGCATGGCCAAGTGCGTTCATAGCATGGAAGTTATTAGGCCAGGCACCACAGGGATGACGAGCTCCACAGAGATAACATATGGGGTTAAATTCTAAGGGAAATGGACCAACACCTCGCTCATACGGGGCCATGTCAACTAAAGAGCTAACGAGGAGAGCCCTCATCACCCATATGAATTCTCCATTCTTAAGAAACATCGAAGAGGAGGAACCCCTAAGAAGTTTATAACCCAAGGTTCAAGGTTTATGTGGAAATACTGATCCTATTCACCATGTTCGACAGTACATGCAGGGTATGACTTAGTGGAGTCATAACGACGCACGGATGTGTTGAATTTTTCCTTCCATCTTAGGCGATGTTGCCTAGAAATTGTTTAAGAAGATCCCTCATGGGTCCATCAAGAGTTTAAAGATGCTCGCTAAATCCTTCACTACTCGTTTTATCACCAGTAGCTCCCACCCCAAAATAATGGACTCTCTGTTCATAATGAAGAAGAAGCCATAGGAGTCCCTACGTGAATATGCCAAATGCTACTGGGAAGTCTTCAATGAGGTAGTAGATTGCTTGGAGAAAGTTGCTGTAGCATCCTTTAAAATATGTCTACCCCCATGGAAATATTGTATCAATCCTTTACCAAGAAGGAAGCTGAAATCACTAATGATCTCATGTCACGCATTGAGAAATATGCCAAAGAGGAGTATATGGTCCACACTGGTTAAGCTGACACTGGTCGCACCGAGGCAAACAAAGGGGGCGAAAAGGAGAATATCCCCCAAAAGAGGAACAAAAAGAGAAATGGTGCCAAGAATGGAGGTCGAACTGATTCCTCTAAAGCTTTTCAAGTCGTTAACACAGTTTTCAAAGAACCAATCTATAAAATCTAGGAAAAAATCAAAGATCAGCAATTCGTCAGATGGATAAAGAAGATAGGTGGTGATCCGACCAAGAGTAACAACGCACTTCAATGTGCATCCCACAAATAAGGCGTCCACAAAACTAAAAATTGTAAGGTGCTCAAAGCTCATCTAGAGGAGTTAGCTTAGCTGGGCATCTGAATGAGTTCATTAAGAAGAACTTTGACCTAGTTGCAGTGAATGGCGACCAGAAACCAGGCAACATCCTTGATGACGACATGGGCATGAGTTAGCCGTCGTACATGGAGCATTCGATCTTAAGAAGATCCAAGGGAATGTTATTCGGATGGAACTCAAGAAAGTTATAACTGTGATGGAAGCTTTCTATATTGATCCCACTAAAAGTTAGATTGACAAGTGCCGGTGTGATGAGTGCAGTAATTTGTATATTTTACACCCAAATTTATACATTGTTAGTCCCATTTTATTTTATTTAATAAATTCTGAGGATCATTTTATTATAAACGAAAAAGATGCAAGAATAATTGAATTTTAATTCAAAACGGCAATTCTAAGTAAAAAATGGGTGCTTCAATAATTTTATAATATGCTTGTGCTAATTTGTGAAAAAAGTTGTCTAGTGAAATTTTTGCAGATAATGACGGAATTTCGTGCAAATTGATGCTCAACTCGAATAAGGCGTGAAAAATCTGATTTTTACGGTCGTTCGAAAAAAGTTATTTTTACATTTGTGAAGTCGTAAAAAAAGTCGAGAATTTTATTCTCCGATTTGGACGAAATTTGGCATGCGTGTTCAGCAAGAAAAAAAGAAGACTTTTCGAATGGGGGGAAATTGAAGAGGTGGAAGTTGAAGAGTTCCACCAAAACCCTAATGCCTCACCCTATGCCTAAAAAAAAACCTTTGGCTCATTATTTGGTGTGTAGAATTTAAGAGAGAGTCACTTTAGAACAATTGTTGGTCGTTTTATTTTGAGAGTATATTTTTATTGAGGGCCAAGAATTATTTTGTGAGAGAAGTTTTGTCAACATAAATTATAAGACAGATCATTTGTAAGTTGTTTTATTAATGAAAATTCATATTCATTCTTGCAACTTTATGATATCTTCAATTATGCTAGCATCATTTCTTTGCTAGAACTAGGTGAAAAATTTATCATGTTTGATTACTAGTATGCGTGATTCACATTCGTCTTTGTTCCCGATGTGTGCTAAAGGTCTTAAATATTCGGTATTCATTTAAAACGACACGAGAGTGTGTTTTAAACCTTCGGCTTTGTTTGAGAAAGAAATCATATTTTTATTTTTAAGTGCGAGTACTTTTTGATGGATTATGCTTGCACTCGATTGTTTTGATAATCCATGCTTAAAGACTATACTTTGAAATCTAAAAGTGAATTTTTAAGTTAATAGGTATTTTAGTGGTCTAATTTTGAGACGTTAAATTTATTTTGGATTTATAATGTGTTATTTTTCCGAATTAAATACGACGAGAGTCGGTTTAATTTGAGTTATAAAATCGGCAATGATAAATTTAAATTATTACATAATATTAGTTGAATGTGATAAATGGATCCAACGTCCTAGTTTTCACGCTCCCTTGATTATATCTCTCGTAGTCCTACTTTTTGTTTGTGTTTGCTTAGTTTAATTATCATATCTCATTTCTAGACCCATTTCGTCTAGTTGGACAGTCACAATTATTTTTTTAACGAAAAAAATTGATAAATCTCTGTGGGTTTGACCCGTACTTACACTCGCTATTCTATAATAGTCCGTGCCCTAGCAGTATTTGATAAAATTGACAACAAGTTTTTGGCGTCGCTACCGGGGATTTGTTTGATTGTTTTTAAAAGAAGTAGTGACTTTCGGAATACTTTTTTTTACTTTCAGCATTTTTGTTAGTAAAAGTTTCATAAAAAAAATCTAAAAAAAAGCAGCCAATAATATTATTATTTTTTCATTTAAAAAAAAATCAACTTTAAGTTATTGTTTTTAATAAATAGTACTTTTAGCACTAGTTTATCACAAAAACACATAAAAATTTGAAAAACTCGATTTTTTTTTGGAAATTTCAAGAATCGTTTTTTTAGTAGGTGGCACGTAAAAAAGACAAAAAAAAATTCCTAAGTGTGCCTAGCTCTTTTTGTTTTGTAGTAAATACACCACTAATGTGCGTGTCATATAGTGCTTATTTTTTCTTTTCTTTTCTAGATTATTATTTTTTATCGTACGTTACGTTTGGTGTAGTGTATTTTGTGTTTTTTTTTCAGTAGCACATTAAAAAGTGAAGAAATATTCAAAAAAGTGTGCAACGGTACGCGAAGTGAAGAAAAAAAATTGTGCAATCTTGCCACAAGCACAAGAAACTCTAGGGACAACTGAAACGAAGGCGACGTTTCCCCTTCGATCGACGTCAACTTAAACTTCGGTCTGGCGTAAACAAGTGACCGTAAAAAGTCCACGCTGGAGGTACATTTTTGTGTACTCCTAAGTGATTTACTTTTTCATTATTAATTTAGCATGTGCATAAATTGACTTAAGGACAGAATCCGTGTGAAAGATAAGGTGGGGATTTCATTACCCTTCCTTGTCCCGAAAATCACTTGGCATATAGTCCCTATACTTGCAGTCGAGATCGGGAACCATGCGCTTTTGAATGGCCTCAGTAACCCAAATGTCCTCAACCCCAAGGCGTCCATGCGAGTGTAGTCATCGGACAGGAAATTGACAAACTCAGAAGCTAGGACTCCATCAACACGGTGGATGTGGGAACAGGCGGGGCAGCCCTCCTCCTATGTGGATTCCACATAATGGTGAGAAGTTGGTAACGCTAAAGGTGCAGTGCATGAGGGACTCAACCGCAAATTGACCTCATAAGCGTTAATCCCCACATCAATGAATCACCAAGAATGGACCAAAACAGCGCATTTGAAGCTTGCTTTGGCAACAGGTCTTCTAAAGGTAAAACGTTACAAACTACTCGGGTTGAAACACGAGTGCGCAATGGTGTGCGTTCGCGTGATCCTTCTATGTGTCATACATACTGATGTAAATAATAAAGGGGGGTATATTTGTAATTTTTCTTTCTTTATCTTTTGTCACACTAGTCCTATTTCAGTGATTAGATATTATAGTTAGGATACAAGATTCTATAAGGTACCATTAGAGTTTTCATGAATGACAATTCATGATAACTCAAACATAGCTAGCAAAACCAAAGGAGCTTGCCCCAATGGTTACCACCGACCCTTGGTTGCATGAGGTCGGGAGTTCAAGTCCATTTCCCTCCTCCCCCTCCCCCCCCCCCCCCCCCCCCGGGCTTGAACTAGAAAAAAAAACATAGCTACCACCTTCTAGAAACCTCTTCCAATGCCTATAAATGTACTCATTACCCATTGGAAAGACAAATATCTTTGACTTGGTAACAAAATTTCAGATGTGTGCTTGTGTTTTTGTCTCTTCTTTGGATTAAATTTTGGATGTTTGCATCTAATTGGTATCAAAGTTTGGCAACATGTCTCGTGTGTGTGTCCCCCTTTCATCACTACAAATGGGTTCATGGAAGAAAATTCACACGGGTGTTCGTAGTCGCCATTGCGATGAACAAGCCGAGTGGTTTATTGCGAGCCAACTGGATGCTATCACCCAATTGTCGTCCCATGAGGAGCTATTGCAAACAGTTGCGATGGTCATTGTCCTATAACGATGGCCATCGAAAAATCCTCCATCATTGCAGCCCCCAATTATTTCCCGAACTTCTTCCGGTGCAAACCCTAATTGCTACAAACCCAGGCCTATGACATCCCTTCTCAACCCCTCCACCACCACCAACTTCTTATCAAAATCACAACCTCACCCCACGGTGCGAAACACCATGAAATCCAACCCCAACCTATTGCGTACCATCATATTTGTCATCGTTTGAGACAAAAGGTGATGAATCTAATCTTAATTCGGAAGAAGAAATCATGTATGATGAAAATGATAATGAATCAAAAATTGAATAAAGATGTAGATGTGGTCCAGAGGAGAACAACAACCTTTTTACAATTCTTAGCCTCCGACGAAGTTGTTTTAAATGATGACCACCTCTCGACATCAGTGATCTCGAGCCCTAACAATGGTTAATTTGACTACCAAAAGGTCATTATTGTTGTTGAGGATAGGGTTGTGACGTTGAGATTGATGAAAATAAGTACGAGAACAACGAAGGTCCAGGGAGAACCTTAATGAGGGACGCAAACTGAAGTGGTGGGTCTGATATGTTTGGAGGCTTATCCCGGAAGTTGAATCTAAATGTTTGGTGATAGAGGATTTGTGAAACAAAAGTGGACAATGGGATTCATTTGAAGAAACTAAGCTCACTAAAGAGCATATTATGCTAAATTTATTTAAACAAAAATTGGATCATATCTTTGACAACATTGAAGCGGTTGGTTTCAATCTTTTGAACATAATCTGAAAAGAATGATTTTGATGTAATCTAGGGTGTGAAAGCATATACAAAAAGAAGTTATCTACACAACAACAACTTGAAAAATGGAATAAGTCTTTTTATTTCTATCTCTAAGCTTTCAATCTCAAAATGGAAAAATTAATGCAATGAGGGGCTCAATAGCTATTTATGCTAAAAGGGTATAAAAGGGAAAATATAGAATAAATGCTAAAAAAAGATGACTATATACCTATGCTCCTGCATCATTCTCCCCCCCCCCCCCCCCCCCTTGAGAGGAATCCATATATGCTAACTACTGGCGAAAGAAATCGGGATCAACATGCTGCAAGGTAGCCTCAGTAATCCTAGAGTCCTCCGCCTCAAGGCGTCCAGCGCAACAGACCAAATAGCATGTGTAGTCACCCGATGCAGAAGGGACAAATGCAGAATCAAGTATACCCTCAATACGATGAATATGGTAATGGACTGGTTGGGTCGAAGATGAGGGAAGAGGAATGGGAGGGGAATGGGTGCCTCAGAAAGGAGAAAGGTCTGCCACATTAAATGTGCGGTGCATTCGAAACACCGAATGAAGGTCAACATCATAAGCATTCGACCCACAACGTCGAATAATAGGAAAAGGGCCAAAACGTCTCATAAGAAGCTTGTTGCCTTTGCCAAAACTTCATGCTTTCTGGAGGTACACCATAACTAAATCACCGGGCTGGAAAGAAACAAAACGGAGATGTGCATCAGTCGCCTCTTTGTAAGAGGCATAGATGCTTTGTAGGCAAGTACGGATGTCGACGTGGATGGATGTCAAGTGGGACGCAAACTCCTCTACGAAGGGGCACGTAGGAACTATCGGTGGTAGCCCAACGAGGTCAATGGGCATAGTTAGGGACTGGCCCAACATAATCTGGAAGGGGGAGAAACCTATAGAACGGTTGACTGCATTGTTGAAAGCAAGCTCGGGTTGTGCAATCACAATATCTCACCTACAGGGGTGCTCTGAGGTCAAACAACGCAAAAGGTCTCTCAAAATCCTATAGACCACCTCTGCCTATCCGTCGGTCTGGGGATGAAATGCAGTAGAAAACTGGAGCTATGTCCGTAACAAGTGTCATAAGGTCTGCCAGAAATTTTCGGTAAAGCGTGCATCGCGATCGGATGTGATGTTGTGGGGAACACCATGTAAGCGAACAATCTCTCGAAAGTACAAAGACGCGACATGAAAAGGATTGTCGTACGAGAACACTATATAACATGAGATATCTTGGAGAATCGGTCGACAACTACCATGATAGAATCATGCCTACTGGAAGTATGAGGGAGGCCCATAATGAAATCCATCAAAACGTCTTGCCATGGGCGCTCGGGTATTGGAAGTGAAGTGTACAAACCTGCATTGGAATGTTACCCCTTGGCCTTCTGGAAGGTATAACAATGCTTGATGAAGGTGATAGTATTCCGCCTCGTCATTGGCCAATAGAAACGATCTTGCAATAACACATGGGTGGGTGCCTGCCCCAAGTGACTTGCTAATCCGCCCCCATGGACCTCAAAAAGCGGTCCCACGATGTACAAAGCTATTATGTAATAGGTACTCACTCGATGCCCCATTGCCTTGCTGGCACGCGGTATAAATGGGTCCCAAATCCACGTTGGTCGGGTAGAGGCCTTGAATCTCATCAAATCCAAAAAAATGTGACTCCTCAAAGTCACCAAAGCATGAGCTTGCCGGTTAAGTGCATCCGCTACTAGATTCTCTTAACCGAGCTTGTACTATTGGTGGAAAGTGTAATACTGAAGCTATGAAGTCCACTTGGCGTGTCTGTCGCTAACACATCGCTCGGTATAAATGAATCGCAAGGCCTCATGATCAGATTTGGTCATAAACTCCTTATGTAAGAGATAAGGTGTGGAAAACATCATAACCTTCACAACTGCATAGAACTCCAAGTCATACGTAGAATAGTGTAAGGTGGCTTCAGTCAACTTTTGGCTAAAAAAGGCAATGGGCTTTCCATTCTGGCTCAAGACTGCCCCCACCCCAGTCTGGCAAGCATCGCAAGACAACTGATCAAAGTCCGGCAAGGAGAGGATAGGAGTTGTCATCATTAACTCCTTGATGCGCTTGAAGGCCCGCTCGGCCTCCTTGGTCCTTCTGAATTTGGCACTCAAAGAATTTCTCAATAAGTCCATGATCGAGGCCATGACGGTATTGAATCCTGCTATGAACAGTCGATAAAACCCGACAAGCCTATAAAAGCTACGAACCTGAGTCACCAAAGTAGGGGTGGGCCAATCCACTATCGTCTGAATCTTGGCGTCATCCACCCTGACGCCATCACTGGATACAACGTAACCCAAAAAAGTCACTGATGAAACCATGAAAGCACACTTTTTCAACATGAGGAAAAAGCGTTCGGCTCGTAAAACCTCTAAAACCTGGGTCACATGCCCAAGATGCTCCTCCTCGGACCGACTATAAATTAAAATATCATCAAAGTAGACCACCACAAGATTGCCCGAGAAAGGGAGTAAAATATGGGTCATCACTCTTATAAACATGGATGGAGCATTGGAGAGACCAAAAGGCATCACCGTCCACTCATAAAGCCCATCTTTGGTCATAAATGTTGTTTTTCATTCATCCCTCGGTCTCATACGTATCTGGTGATATCCACTCTTCAAGTATAGTTTGGAAAAAATCGTCGCCCCATGGAGCTAATCCAACATATCCTCAAGCTTGGGAATTGGGAATTTATATTTCACTGTGATTTTGTTAATGGCACGACTATCCACATACATACGCCAACTCCCATACTTCTTGGGAGCTAACAAAGTCGGACCTGCACAAGGAGACATACTCTCCCTAATATATCCCTTGCCACACAACTCGGTGACCTGCCTCTGTAACTCAGTGTTCTCCGTAGGCAACATGCGATAGTGAGGGAGATTGGGGCACTGCGCCCCAAGAATAAAATCAGTGGCATGTTGTCTATCCCAAAGAGGGGGAAGATCATCCGAGGGTGTACACATGTCGGTAAAAGAATCCAACAAACTATGAACACAAGGTAGAACAGGTGCCTCAGGAGTGGTAATGGAGCTAATAAAGGCATAACACAATCCTGTCTCTAAGACCTCAATGGCTAACTCATTGTGTGAAATTACAAGGGCGGAAGGTCGAGACATTGGGAATGGTCGCATGGGGCTAAGAAGAAAGTCCCTCCCCTCGTTTGTAAATGAATAAGTGTTGGCACGACCATCATGTATGCTACGATGATCAAATTATCATGGCCTACCCAAAAGAAGATGGCATACTCGCATATCCACCACAGTACATGGAACCTCATCACAATAGTCTCCAATGAAAAAAATCACTCAACACTGTCAGCTAGGAGCTAGGGTGGCTTCGTTTTTCAACCACTCAATACGACATGGGATAGACAATGATTCGGTGGGAAGGTTGAGCTTGTCTACCATCTCTTGCGCAACCAAATTATCACTAGCCCCTCCATCAATAATCACCGTACATAGCCTCTCTTTTGAGGTGCACCGCGTAAAAAAAATGCTCGATCGGATCCAAGTGTCGTCACTAAGTGGGGATGCTTGTGGATTTACGGGCGTGGTTACCATCACGGTGTGCATATAAACGGTAGAAATTCCCACACATTTCGCTTGTTAATGGAAAAATAAGTCCCATCGTCGACAAATAGATTGAGCGGAGGCTAGCGGTACATGGGGTGGAATAGGAAGGATTCTGAGGGATGGACATCCTTTGTAGGTATGGTCGAGTTGATTACTTGGTTCTTGGGTGTTTGGTTTAGGTTTTATAGGGTTACAATAAGAAATTGAAGTGTAGTTGGGTGTTTCAGAGGGTCGGGATGGGCTGTTGGTTGAACTGATGGTGATCTAGATGGTTCGGAGGTTCGGCCGGCCTGATTGGATACCAGTGGCTGATTTGATTATTTTTTTAGGGTTTTCATCAGTTTTCGGCTTCGATCGGCAGCCATTAGGGCTGCCCGAGCTTTGGTTTTGTAAACTAGGCCAAAAATTAATCCTGAATGAGGCGATTTGGTTATTTCAGTGGTGTGGTTTTGAATTAAGTAGGGTTTGGGTAGATTCAGAAGGAGTATCAATGAATTTAGCAGTGTTTTTAGCAGCTCGCTATCACGAACGCAATAGCGCGCTACTGCCTTTTGGGAGGGGAAAAGGAAATGCAAATGGGTCTGTTAATTGGGATGCAGCTGTTGCGTGCGCTATTGGGCGCAATTTGGCGCGATTTGGCGCAAAAGTGTGCAAACCTGCGCTATAGCCGCGCGATGCATGTTTTTTTCTTTGTAAGGACACAAATTTCCAATTGAGTCCATATATAGTTTTGGCTCAATTCCGGACAAAAACATTTATTCATAGGAATGTATTTGATTGTAATATTCTCAATCCTATGAAGTGTGTGTTGAAGACGTAGCGGCAAAGAATTTAAAGCTTCATCAAAATGTCGGATTGTGTGCCTCGTTTCTACGTCATCAACTAAGGTTCCATGCTCCCAAGGTATGAATGTAATTATATTTGTATAGGAGCTTGGAACAATTTGTATTGGGTGTTAGGTGTAATAAAAACTGCATTTTGTTTTCAGAAAGAATCAATTAGAAACTTTAAAATAAGTATATAAAAGGTTATAAAAGTTTCTGGGCCAAAATCGAATTTTTTAATCTTTCTGGTCATTCGTTAGAAATGTCGTTCGAACGAGTTTTTTCGTTCGAACCAGGTTTCGTTCGAACGAGTTTTGTCGTTCGAACCAGTTTCGTTCGAACGAGTTTTGCCAACGACCCTATCTGGTCAGTCGTTCGATATGTCGTTCGAACGAATGTTCGTTCTAACGAGGTATCTAACGAACTTCTAACGAGCCCAGGCTGGTCACTCATTAGAAGTCTCGTTCGAACGAGAATCAAGTTCGTTCGAACGAGATTTCAGCGGGAACAGTTATTTGGCAGTTTTTTGCAGTTTTTCCCCACTCCTCCACTTGGTTTTCAACCAACTTTTTTCATACTTTATTATGTGCGGGAAACACATTTTCCAAGACAACTTTTCCAACATTGTTTATCTCCTAGAGAGAGTTTGAGAGCAAAATAAGTTTAGGGAAAATGTTCAAGTTATGAGTGTTCTTTTTAATGAAAAATTCATACACACTCTAGTTTACACCCAATAGTTGTTGTCCAAGATCTATATATACATATCTTTACTTGGAGTTTTTGGCACCGATTTTCTCTACCGAATTCAAGAGACGTTTCGGGTTTGCTTCTACACCCCATCACAAAGAAGACTTTTGTTGAGATTCTACCCACACGGAGAAAGGCTCCATGCTTGGGTGACGGTGACCATATAAAGTCCCATCGGTGGATTCCGAGACCGCGGTGGTGTTCCGTTGGTTATCCGCTAATTGGAGGTTGATACAATAAGAAGCATCACGGCTTGAGAGGGTTCGAGTTTAGGAAGTAAGTCTTCTGTCTTGTATTTTGTAATACCGTTTTTAGTGGATTTGAGGCTAGGGCCGTCCCGAGGTTTTTTCCCGTTAGTGGGTTTTTCCTCGTACATCGCGGTGTAGTGTGACATTGTTTATTTTAGCTTGCTCATCATTTAGAATCCATGCTTTGGGTTTAATTCAAGATAAAATTTGGTTTAATTATCACACTCATTTAATTTGGGACTTAAATTAAATATTGGGAAAATTTGGTTTATTCAAATCATTTGCTAAAATTGGTTTCGCCTAACTTTGTTTAAATGAATAATCATGACTTAGGCAAATTCTAGGACTTGAATTATGTTTTAATTTGTTTTGAGAAATTAAAACTTGTTGTTGTTTTGAAAGTTGAACCATCATTCTTTATAACGCTTCCGCATCATCTCTATCGTGTTTTACATACAAAAGAAATTACAAGTTTGTGATTTTAATTGAAGAAAGTTTTATTTAAAAATCCGGGGTTATCCTTTTCAAATTGGTATCAGAGCCAAAAACGATAAATTATTTCGTTAAGATCCTTTAATTTTTGGCTAAAATGGATTTTTCCCCATTTTCAAAATTTCCTATTTTTGATGGTTCCAACTACGCGTATTGGAAAGCGCGAATGAAATCGGCACTTAAATCTATCGACGAACGTGTTTGGATGTCTGTTGTTAACGGGTGGTCCCCACCAACTTATTTAGTTGAAAATGAACGTGTTATCAAACCCGCCGATAGATGGACTGAAAATGAGTTTAAACTTGCTAATTTCAATTCCCGTGGTTTAAATGCTTTATTTAGCGCTGTCACACCGGATGAATTCCGTCGTATTATGACGTGTGAAACCGCTAAAGAAGCTTGGGATATTTTACAATTAACTCATGAAGGAACTAGTGTCGTTAAAGCTTCTAAACTCCAAAACCTCACCACTCAATTTGAAACTATCAAAATGGATGAAAAAGAAACTTTTGATAAATTTTATGCTAGACTTTCTGATATTGTTAATTCATCCTTTAACTTGGGAGAGAAAATACCTGACGACCGTGTAGTAAAGAAAATTTTAAGGTCCCTACCCGATAGATTTATTCCAAAGGTGACCGTTTTAAATTCTTTACCCACTTTAGCCTCTACAAAATTAGAAGAGCTTGTAGGTGATTTACAAACCTATGAACTAGATATGTTTCCCTCTAAAACTGAAATGAAAATCGAAAAGGGCATTGCTTTAAAAGCCCGAAAAGAGGTCAAACAAGTAGTAGAGAGCGATAGTGATAGTGACTCGGAAGATATGGCTTTGTTTGCTCGTAAATTTAGAAAATTTCTTAAATTTAACAAAGATAAAGTTAAAAATGATTTTAAGAAATTTGATTCTTCTAAACATGATAAAAGCGAGAAGTTTTCTAAAGCCGGGAAGATCCCTAAAACTAGTAATGAAAATTTAGATAGGGACGAGTCTAATAAGTGTTTTGGTTGTGAAGGTTATGGCCATAGGGCTTATGAGTGCCCCACTAAACTAAGGAAAGAGGGTAAACGATCCACTGCATATAATGTGACCCTTAGTGATAGTGATAAGGAAGAGAAGCCCGATTCCCTCACTAAGAAAAATTTTGTGGCTTTTATGGCTAGACATGTGAGTGATAATGAGAACTCGTCGAATGATGAAATTATAGCACATGCCACTTCCAAGGTCATTGTACATGATTCTCTTATTTTTTATGATAGTGAGAGTGAAGAAGAAAGAGAGAGTGAAAATGAAGATGAGGTTGATATGAGTGAACTTCAAAATGCTTTTCATGAATTATATAAAGAATCTATTAAATTGAAAAGAGCTAATTTGAAGTTAGAAGCGAGTTTAAGAGAGAGTGTCAAGGTCATTGATGAAAGTGCCTTAATAGAAGACCTTAGGACACATGAGAGGACTCTTCAAGAGAAGCTTAACTATGTAGAAGGCGAGAGAGATAGCCTTAGGGGTTTAATGGAATCCTTGAAAAATGAGCTTCTTGCTTTTGAAGAGCAAAATGTTTTACTAGAATCTAAAATTTTAGATTTGGAAAATAAATTAAAAGATTCTAGTAATGTCAAATTTGATTTGGAGTGTCGTTCGGAAAAACTTGATAAAATGTTAGGAACGGTCCAAATTAAAAATGACACTTTTGGTTTAGGCTTCAATACTTTTAATGAATTTAACCCTAAAGTCAAAACCAATGTTTTAAGAGAATCTTCTAGGAATGCATTTAATGATCACTCCTTAGATAAATCTTTTCGACATGTTCTCACTTGTACACATTGTGGTCGAAAAGGTCATCTTAGGCAATTTTGTTTAGATCTTAAATGAATTTATAGAAAATCCCATAGTAAAGTAACCACGATAGCTAACGTTCCTACACCCCAAGATAGTAATTCTTCATTAATTTGGGTTAGGAAATCTGACTTGGTTGCCTTACAAAATAGGGTTGTTGATTCTCATTTACTTTCACATCCTTCCTCCCTTGCTAAATCTAAAGGATAAATGTGTTAGTGTTTGCATGCTTTAGCGTTCGTACTTCATGCCATATTCATATGCTAAATGTATGCTTGTTTCGTCATTTTCTAGTCATTGCCTTATTTCATATCACATGCTAGAAATTATGACGTGTTTATCTTTTTGTATTATTTTTTGTGTTTGATTTAACTACAAAATATAAAAAGATTTTTGTTTATCATTTGTGTTTTATTTATTTCATTTATGCTTAATGAAAAATACAAATGATTTTTGTTTAGTCTTTTGAGTATATACCTTTATTTTTTATTAAAAATGTTAAAAAAAAAAACTCAAAAAGATTTTGTTTGGTTTTTTTTTTTTGTTTGACACACTTTATGTGGCATATACTTGTGTTTGAATCCCATCATTTACGCTCCCACGTGGCTAGAACTTTTGGTTTAGATTTTCAATCCTTAAAATGTTCTTTACCATTTTTTATGGAGTAGTTGGATTTTGTATTGTTTAAATGGATTCTATTTCTATATGCCTCTTTTCACACATGCACGAACTCTTTTGAAATCTTAATGTCACATGTTATATTTGAGCTTTTTGAGGTGTTCTCCTATCAATCTAGTCATCTACATATCTATGACCTAGGAGGACTAGTGCATGTCAAAATCCGTTGCATGTGAGATTTGTGTGAAAAATGAAAACATGATAAATTAATATATGCATGGGGAAGGGCTCCGAAAGGATGAATTAAATCCTTTGCGATTGTAAGCCACCGTTGATTGGATCTAAAAGAAATACGTGATCCAAAGGCCTAAAAACAGAATATTTGGCATTAAAAATAAATCAATTGCCAAGGCCTATGTTTGTTTGATATATTCATTCAAAAACAAAAGAATATATATGCTCATTGAGGGAGAATTGGATGGTATATCAACGGTTTGCACAATGTCCATTTATCCTAGTTGTCTTTAATGTCATGACTCTATTTGGTTTGTAGAATCATCATCATGCTAGGCTTGTATGCATTGTGTATGTTTGTTCATTGAGTTCAATCTTTATATTGTCACATGAGGTTATATTCAACTGTGATGAAGTTTGCAATCAAATGAGAACTCCGTGAACGTTTCTTAAGTGTTTGGGTCTAAATTTACTTGTTGCTAGTTCACACCCCTACACTTCCGTTTCCATATGACACATTTTTGCCATACGAGTGTGCAAACTTATTGTATTTTGTGTCATGTGTGTGTTTATATCTATCTATATATGCTCGTACTTATTGGTATATTTATAGTATATATATATATATATGATATTTGTTTGTCTTTGCGTTGCTTTCATTGTCCATATGCTTTCCTGTCTTAACACTTTCAGCTTCAACATGCTGTTTATTAGTTCTTTATCCTTTGCCTATTCCCGAACAAAAAGGGGGAGAATGATGATAGGGGGCGAAATGGTATCTAATCCTATTATTATCGTATCTTCGTTTGGGGGAGATTTATCTTAGGGGGAGACGTCTTTCTAAGTAGGTCATGTGTTTAAAGGGAGAATTAATTTAGGGGGAGTAATTAATTAATTGCATTTAATATTTTGATATTCCCTATGCATTTGATGAGTTTGCTTAAGTGTGCAGGAATTATTCTAACGCAGCATCTTTCTATGGCAAAGCGTTTGATCCTTGGGTTGAGTCAAGATTGGGCGGGTTATGTTTTGAGTCTAGTAGAGCTTGACAACCCTTTAGGATTTTTGTTTGGTTTTTGTCCCGGAATAGCCAAAGGGGGAGATTTGTAAGGACACAAATTTCCAATTGAGTCCATATATAGTTTTGGCTCAATTCCGGACAAAAACATTTATTCATAGGAATGTATTTGATTGTAATATTCTCAAGCCTATGAAGTGTGTGTTGAAGACGTAGCGGCAAAGAATTTAAAGCTTCATCAAAATGCCGGATTGTGTGCCTCGTTTCTACGTCATCAACTAAGGTTCCATGCTCCCAAGGTATGAATGTAATTATATTTGTATAGGAGCTTGGAACAATTTGTATTGGGTGTTAGGTGTAACAAAAACTGCATTTTGTTTTCAGAAAGAATCAATTAGAAACTTTAAAATAAGTATATAAAAGTTTCTGGGCCAAAATCGAATTTTTTAATCTTTCTGGTCGTTCGTTCGAACCAGGTTTCGTTCGAACAAGTTTTTTCGTTCGAACCAGGTTTCGTTCGAACGAGTTTTGTCGTTCGAACCAGTTTCGTTCGAACGAGTTTTGCCAACGACCCTAACTGGTCAGTCGTTCGATATGTCGTTCGAACGAATGTTCGTTCTAACGAGGTATCTAACGAACTTCTAACGAGCCCAGGCTGGTCACTCGTTAGAAGTCTCGTTCGAACGAAAATCAAGTTCGTTTGAATGAGATTCCAGTGGGAACAGTTATTTGGCAGTTTTTTGCAGTTTTTCCCCATTCCTCCACTTGGTTTTCAACCAACTTTTTTCATACTTTATTATGTGCGGGAAACACATTTTCCAAGACAACTTTTCCAACATTGTTTATCTCCTAGAGAGAGTTTGAGAGCAAAATAAGTTTAGGAAAATGTTCAAGTTATGAGTGTTCTTTTTAATGAAAAATTCATACACACTCTAGTTTACACCCAATAGTTGTTTGTCCAAGATCTATATATACATATCTTTACTTGGAGTTTTTGGCACCGGTTTTCTCTACCGAATTCAAGAGACGTTTCGGGTTTGCTTCTACACCCCATCACAAAGAAGACTTTTGTTGAGATTCTACCCACACGGAGAAAGGCTCCATGCTTGGGTGAGGGTGACCATATAAAGTCCCATCGGTGGATTCCGAGACCGCGGTGGTGTTCCGTTGGTTATCCGCTAATTGGAGGTTGATACAAGAAGAAGCATCACGGCTTGAGAGGGTTCGAGTTTAGGAAGTAAGTCTTTTGTCTTGTATTTTGTAATACCGTTTTTAGTGGATTTGAGGCTAGGGCCGTCCCGAGGTTTTTTCCCGTTAGTGGGTTTTTCCTCGTACATCGCAGTGTAGTGTGACATTGTTTATTTTATCTTGCTCATCATTTAGAATCCATGCTTTAGGTTTAATTCAAGATAAAATTTGGTTTAATTATCACACTCATTTAATTTGGGACTTAAATTAAATATTGGGAAAATTTGGTTTATTCATGTCATTTGCTAAAATTGGTTTCGCCTAACTTTGTTTAAATGAATAATCATGACTTAGGCAAATTCTAGGACTTGAATTATGTTTTAATTTGTTTTGAGAAATTAAAACTTGTAGTTTTTTTGAAAGTTGAACCATCATTCTTTATAACGCTTCCGCATCATCTCTATCGTGTTTTACATACAAAGGAAATTACAAGTTTGTGATTTTAATTGAAGAAAGTTTTATTTAAAAATCCGGGGTTATCCTTTTCATTCTTATACCCCATGGCTTACCAAAACGACGTCATTTTGGTAAGCACAAAGGTTTAAAAAAACATATATGAAGATTACAAGGCGGTGGACCAGCGGTCCATAAATGAAAACATCAAGAAAAATAGAAACAATATTCACAAAAAAGAAGATGAAACCATCTTTACAAAATAATTTATGTTCCAAGTAGCAATTTTGCTGATAACTTGACCTGGATTTTTGGATATCCAGTCTTGTTTTCAGCCTTGGCATCTAGGTGTATGGATGGGTCAAAAGATGCCTGCTTTGACCCTAGTCTAGTGAAAAAATTATTCCTCCAGAATTTAAAAATAACCTACAGCTGAATGCAAAATGAAGCGGAAAGCATTCTTATTCAAAAGTCATAAAACAACAATTCCACCCAAAAAATAGAATCTGATGCGTTCATAAAAAGGGGTATAGAATCAAAGAACAAGAATAAAAATCACACATACAATCCAACTAACCTCCATATTGTTATTATTCCCAGGGAAAAGATAAAAACAAAACATCTCTCTCTGATCAAAATCATGCCGAGATGGAGAGTGCAAGAGCAGCCCACCAAATATATCATGTGAGCAAACCTGAAAACACAGTTACCAACTAGAAAAATAACTATTACACATAAATTACAAATTCAAGTTCCCAGACATTAGATCCATATCGTAATCTTCTAGAATGTTGATACCTAGGATCCATTTGGAGAAGGCATAGTATGAGAGTAAAAAAGATCAAAGGTCCAAGGTCTTACAGAATACGAAAAAAAGAAGTCATTAATGGACCACGTCAGAACTTCTGCCTCGTAAAAGAAGCCTAATCTCCCAACCTCACGTCTTACTTGCTGGAATGAGAGAAGGAAAGGTTTTTAAATATGTATGTTATTATGTTACAAAATGTCATTTCATTACATCCATGACTGAAGTATTACTTTAAACCCTGAAATACCTTAAGAGGATGACTAGTAGTTTTGCATAAAATTTCTCTCTCGGTGCCAGAATTCACATTCAACAGAATCTTCTCTTTCTTAGAGATTTTCTTCACCATAGGTAAAACATACGCTGGAAAACTAAACTGTATACTGAGGCAGAATTTACCATCTTCATACAATAATTTTTGAGACCATCGAACTTTGATCGAAAGACTGGATCCTCCATCGACCTTCATAAATTCAAAACATAAAATACATTGTTTCAAAAGGAAAAGTTATAAGCAATAGTCCGATAAGACTTTAGTAGTAACCTGGAAAACTTTTAGTGTGTATATGTGGCCTTTCAACAACCATCCGTCTTTACCACTGGCTTCTTTTGATTTATCTTTTGTATCTTCCACAGTGATCAGTTGTGCATAATCTGATCTTCTTGTACTACCAATCTCGACACTTAGAACTGAACCCTGTGAGCCATATTTTGTTTCTTTTGAGAACTAAATATAGGAAACTTAAACCAATAAACAAATAAATCACTCTGCAGGAAGTAATAGCTCAAAAGATTATATAATTGAATGAAAAGCTACCACAAAAGTCAAAACCGATTGTATCACTTCAGTAATGATGTACATTTTTTTTCCTTTTGTTTTGATGAGAAATAAACACCAGTGATGTTAACATTTATGCACTATAATGAGTCAAGATGAGCTAGAAAGTGTGTATTACATAATCATAATCTAGAAAGAAAAGAAAGGAAAATATGGTTCCATAGATTTAGGCCTCAACAAGAAGGTACATCGAGTTATTTGGAATCTCTTCTGAAATGAAGTTAATATCATGAAAATTGATTCCAACTTCAATATACACACGAAGTTCATTGAATAGTTATGATTGTAGTCAATATCTTAAGCAGGAATCCCATATCCATAGCCTCATGGGCACGGAAACAAGACACGAAATGATGAGCTCAAGCGCCAATTTTGAAAAATCTTTGACACACGGAAATGCTGAATAAAAAATGTAGTTTTTATATGAATTAAAATTAACACCATTCTTTTGACAATAAGAGCAACAGTACACAAAATGCAAATGGGATAGGATAAAATATGGGTAACTTCCTATTAAGTTCTATTTACATGGGACATTTCCTAATAGGTCCTATCGCAACATTTTTTCCTTAATAGGTCCTATTTTTATATTTAGTGAATATTCACCGTATGTTTACAAATATGACCTATTGGAACAAAAATGTTTTTTCATGGGACTTGATGGAGTAAAAAATAAATGTCAGGACCTATTGAACTAAATACTTAGTAAATGGGACTAATTGGTAAAAAACCCATAAAATATTGAATAATTCACTACTCATTTTTCATTAACAACTCAATATGTGAGTGAAGATTAAACAATCCAAATCTTATAAAGCAATCATAAATAATGATAGTAATACGATCACTTCATTCTTTCATTAATTCTATAAAATAATAATAAAAAAGTAGAAAAGTTTCAATTTAGCATGTGAATATGTCCCAAAGAAAACCTAATGTGAAAGATTTAGAATGTTCAGTACATTTCATAGTAGCTCCTAGATAAACAATCGATTTAAATACATCATACATAAAACAACTACTCAAAAAACAATACACACATCTTTTAAGAAAGGGCAAACCCAGTGCACAAGGCTCTTGCCACTGCAGCGGTGTGTGTGTGTGTTAGATGTACACAGCCTTACCTCTTCATATACAGATAGGACATTTCCGCCACTCGTGATGGGCAAGCCACCAGGTCAAAAAGAAAAAATTATCATAAACTTATATGTAAACACACACACACACGCACACACACACACACGTACATATATATATATATTCACATATTAGATATAGAGAAATATGTCTATTTATATAAATAGTTAAACATAAATTGAAACCTTTAGAGGGCTGTAATGTCGGTTCTCTTCTATGCACTCAAATACTAAAATAGTTCTTTTGATATCTTCTCTGCTCGTTGTAGCGTTGTTTACACAGTTAGAAAGTAGGCTTTACATATGCTCTTACCTTTTTATTTTTCAGTTTTCGTTATTAAAAATTTTCCCCATGTGGAAATTTTAAAGTTGGTTGGCCCTAGCGTGTCCCTCAACATGTCCCCGAGTGTCACCAACATGTCCCCCCACCAGTCCAATTTTTTTTAAATAAATAAATTGGACACTCTTTTTTATGGTAATCCATTGTTATTTTCCTTTTATTTCTATTTTTGGTTCTTTTTTGTCATTCTCTCTCCTTAATTAGCCTCCAAGCATGTTTGGGGCTAATTAGGCATTCTTGTATTTTTAGTTAGTCATTTTAGTTAATTACTTAATTATCAAGTAATAACCCACTTCTAAATAGCTCTTGTATTCTCATTTGTATTCAATTCTTCAATTCTTGAATATAAGACATCTTTTGAGCCTCTCTCTAAAAGTTAGGGTTTGCTTGTCTTTTAGCCATTGACGTGTAGTTTACGTAAAATTGGTATCAGAGCAGGTGTCGCTCCAAACATTGGTGTTCGTGTGTTAGTTTGTATCAGTGTGTGTAGTATATCAAAAAAATCGTACGCTAGGGCTCCGAAGAGATCCAAACCACAAGTTAGAGATTCAAGAATTGAAAGATCAAGTGGCAAGAACGAAAGAGAAGATCGATCGAAGAATAGAGGAATTGACCGAAATTTCAAGAAGACAACAAGTTCGATTTGGAACCCTAATGCAATAATTTTCTATGTTGCAAAACCCTAATCCTATCCCACACGAAACCCTAGCCCTACTTTCCCCTTCTACCACCCTCATTCCCCAACTAACCCATTCCCTATTGCTGCCCCACCCAAAAAACCAAACCCGTTACCACTGCCGCCACCCACTACTGCCCTACCCCCGCTCCAAAGCCCCCTTCCGCCGCACCAGAAAACCCTCTGCCCTAAGATAGGTCTGCCGACCTACTTAAACAGGGGGAATGTCTTCCCTTTTTGAAACCCAAGCTCCGAACTCTAATTTGCCATCATCGGGCCCCGAACTAATGAACCCTACTACAACCCATAATCGGCCATCAACCCACTCAAATTTTCAGTCTTTACCGGCCGGAGGAGATCCCCAACTGTCTAATACCAAAATAGGGGTTGATTTGCTTGAAAACCATAATGAAGAAGGTGGAACCCTCCAACAAATTCAAGAACTAGGGTTTGACATTCCAAATTTGGTTTTTAACCCGGGTGGAAGTTATTTTTGATGATTGACATAAGAGGCAAGGAAGATGATGAATTTTGAAAATCAAGAATTGAAAAAAAATGGCCCTTCCTCAAATTTTCAAGAAAATATTTTTGGCCTCACAAGTTTTTGCGTCTCCTTTCACGCACATTTTTGGAACTTCTCACGCGATTCTCCAATTTTGCAAGTTCGAGGACGAACTTTTTTGAAGCCGGGAAGAATGATGGGAATCCATTGTAATTTTATTTTTATTTATATTTTTAGCTCTTTTTTGTCATTTTCCCTCCTTAATTAGCCTCCAAACATATTTGAGATTAATTATGCATTCTTTTATTTTTAGTTAGTCCTTTTTAATCATTTTAGGTAATTACTTGATTAGCAAGTAATAACCCACCTATAGATAGCTCTTGTATTATCATTTATATTCAATTCTTGAATATAAGACATCTTTTGAGTCTCTCTCTAAAATTTAGTGTTTGTTTGTCTTTTAGCCATTGACGTGTAGTTTAAGTCACTTTTCTACATTTCCAACATGTGTCCCATCTTGTCTCCGACTTCTCCAAGTCTAACACGCATCCAACTCCGACTCGAGGGCCTCTTCTTCTCTCTTTACCTTATATACTATGACCCGATACACAGACACCATGTGCAACATAAACAACCCCATTTAAGATTTAAATATCATTTCACCCTCCCACCCCCAACCCAACCAAAAAAAAGGTGTCCGTGAATTGCATTCACGACAATGGAGGATCCACATGTCTTCTCACATTTACTTTCCATCGTTAACAACATTGTTTTTATCGGGACAGAGTAGGACCAATTTTTTTTTATAAAAAACAATGATTTTATCATCAAAGAAAACGAGTATATGATGTTCAAGAGACAAGGAGTTCCCTTAAAAACTGAAGATGCAAAACATATGAGTAAAAATTTCATAAAAACTTCTAGTTGCAAAGCTTGTTCAAACCAAGCCCCTACTAACACACGTATGTGGTTAATTCCTGGAAAACTGTTCCTGATACGTAAAGATTCCGATCATAAAATCAATCAAACGAGAGTTGGGGGTCAGCAACCTCGACAGCTTTAGTGAAGCCCTTCTAGATAAGCAGTAGTTATTGTGCCTTCGAGTAAAGTACGTCATAGGGCGAATAAGAGAGGTAAAGTCCTATGAATACCTGCTACCATTGCAAGATCAGCTCTTTACTTCCTATTAGGTATGGATCAATGGTGTGGGCTATCCCAAGGTCAGCTCTAACTTTGTTTTTATTGGCAGAACGTGAGAACGTTACAGGCTATGAAGCACCAATACTCCATTAAAGGTCTCTTAACAATATCGAATACTTATCGGATATGCAGATATAATTCCAATCCGTATAAGGTATATTTTATACGTATTCTTTTGATTTGAAACTAAGTTTTTATATGTTATCATTTATCCTAGTATATTTATTTTCTGGAAACGGCAAGGATACATTTGTAAATTTTGAACTCTGACCGTTTTGACAGAAACAAAATACAGATAGATCATTTGTTTCGTTAATAGTTATTTAAGGCGCGAGGCCCATCTTTTGAATTGCCAAGAAGGACAAATTGCCTATTGGAAAAATGTCAATGTGCTCCAAGTGGTAGTGTATAGCCGTTGGTGGCAAGGCAATTATAGTATCACGCGGTGTGCCATTAACGGATATGCATAAAACCTGTGTATTGGGTTTTAATTTTTATATAAACCATAACATTTCACCAATTTAATTTCTATATATACCGTACGACCAATATTCCCTTTGTTTACGAGCTAATGGGGATGCACGAAGTTTTTCAGTATGCTCGGTAGCATTGATTTATAAGAACTGAGAATGAAAGAATTGTTTAGTTGCATGGTAGTCCCACAATAAGGTCATCACAAAATGCTACCATTCTTCTTCTTAGAGAAATTAGTTGACCACAAACTTTGGATATTGAATGATTTTTTTTTCTTCCTAGTTCGCACACAGACTAAAATGTTCTACATCAGCCCAACATGTTCAGAGATTTTGTGTGTTCATGGTGAAGTTCCATTATTAACAAGTTGTTAACAAACATGAATACAACATGGGTTACTACCTTGCTAACGGTATATACACGAAGCGACAACTTTCATATAAACAACATAACACCTAATCAACGCAAAATAAAGAAAATTTGTTTAGTATCAAGTGCCTGCCCTTAAGGAGAGTGCAATTAGAGGTTTTGCAAGTTCATTATACAATTGTGAGGTTCGACTCATTGATATACTCAGTATGATTTGTGATTCTTCATAATATCATTTTTGCACAACATGATCGTCGAAGATGAAGGGGGTAAAAATCTTGAGGACATGCAACCCGATTATAATGAGCCCACACGCGCACTCGTTGAATAACTGGGCAATGGTCTTGTCCACGTTGCAAACTTCGTGTGTGGACACGCTTGCTTTCGTGATAAATGCAGTGCGATGTTAAAATTTGATTTAATTGAGCATTTGCAAAGTCTTCACTATGACATTTAGTATTAGGTCTTTGGTTTGATACATGTAAAAAGACATGATCATTAACATATACAACTTCTAATTTGTTAATGGTATTACTTGTAGTAATACATTACACCAAAAAATATCACAATAGTAAACATAGAAACTACCTCATAATTTTTTTATAGTTGCATTAGTCATAAAACAAGGCTTTACAAAAGTGGAAGTTTACGAGATGATAACAAAATAAATAGGTTAAGCTCGTTTCAATTAAGGGATAGTAACAAAATATATAGTTAAGTTGAACCCTAAGACGCCTCCATATGGTCTATATGTTGAATGTACCTCACATATGTGTCAATTATCCAAGACACCTCCATCGCTCATTAAATGTGCCGTACATGTGTGTCAATTCTCCAAAAAACTGTTCTAGAAATTTCTTCAATAACGGGTGAACATTTCTCCGAATTGTTGTAGATTCTAGAACAATGACCCTTATAAACAACATAAAATCCAGCAGTATTAATTGTCTGGATGAAACAGAACTGTTACTGGATCAACCAATTTTCTTGGGCACAACAAGAAAATTATGCCACCTCTTTTCCCAAATATCAACCCTGTTTGGAGAATGACGGGATGTAATGAATATCAAGGTCTGTGGACCTAGTGAAATGGAAGTATCAACTCCACAATCACAACTCAGGAGGTCAACAAGAATCAGAAAGCCAAATCCTAAATATGCCAAAGCAATCATTGAAGAAGAAGCAAGTGTAAAAGAACCGGATATGTTTAAAGAAGCATCCCGGAATTCTAAGTGGATTAAAGCTATGGAAGAAGAAATCACTGTACTGGAGCAAAATCAGACTTGGGTTCTCGTACTGAAGCCAATAGATGTGAAAGCCATATCATGTAAATGGGTTTACAAGACAAAGCGTCGTCCAGATGGATCAATTGAGAGATACAAAGCTCGACTGGTGGCTCGGGGGTTCTCTTAATAATATGGACTAGACTATGATGAAACATTTAGTCCAGTGGCAAAGCTTACAACAGTACGAGTCTTACTTGCACTTGCAGCCAACAAAGACTGGAATTTGTGGCAAATGGATGTGAAGAATGCATTTCTTCATGGAGAGTTAGATCGGGAGATCTATATGATTCAACTAATGGGTTTTCATAATCAATATCATACTGAGCATGTGTGTAAGTTGCAAAAGGCACTCTATGGATTGAAACAGGCACAAAGGGCGTGGTATGGTAAGATTGTTGAATTTCTAACTCAAAGTGGTTATTCACTAACACCTGCAGATTCTAGCTTATTTGTCACAGCTAATGGAGGAAAGTTAGCTATTGTACTAGTATACGTGGATGATTTGATCATAACCGGTATTGATAAGGCAGAAATTCTTCGAACAAAGGAGAATTTATCAATTCGTTTCCAAATGAAGGAACTTGGAAAGCTCAAGCACTTTCTTGGTCTAGATGTTTATCGTATAAAAGAAGGAATATTTCTCTGTCAGTAAAATTATTCCAAAGATTTATTGAAGAAGTTCGGGATGCTCGAATGCAAGCATGGAACCAAATGGAAAGCTGTGTGCACATGAAGGAAAAAATTTAGAAGATGCCATGATGTATCGACAATTAGTAGGTAGTTTGATCTTCCTAACCTTGACTCGACCTGACATTTCTTATGCAGTTGGTGTGATGAGTCGATACATGGAAAATCCAAAGAAGTCTCATTTGGAAGAAGTTCGACGAATAATGAGATATGTGCAGAGTACAACTAACTATGGTATTTTATACAAGAAAGGTGAAGATTTCAAGTTAGTTGGCTATTGTGACGCGGACTATGCAGGAGATCACGACACTCGCCGATCAACTACCAGGAACGTGTTCAAGCTTGGATCTGGTGCAATTTCTTGGTGTAGTAAAAAAAAACCGATGATATCTTTATCAACTACGAAAGCAGAATATCGAGCAGCAGCAATGGCAGCTCAAGAGAGTACGTGGTTGTTACAGTTGATGAGCGATCTACATCAACTACTAGACTATGCAGTTCCGTTGTATTGTGACAAACAGTCAGCAATTCGTTTGGCGGAGAATCCAATTTTTTATGCAAGAACTAAACATGTGGAAGTGCACTATCATTTTATTAGAAAAAAGTTCTTGAAGAAGAGATTGAGATGAAACAGATCAAGACAGATGTTCAAATTGCAGACTTGTTTACAAAAGGTTTAAGTACAAGCAAGTTGAAAACTTTAGTCGTCAGTTCGGCATGGTGAAAGGAATGAGAGTAGATTTTAAGGGGGAGTATTAAGTTTCAACATCACAATCCATATGATGTCATTGCGTACCTATATTGCATTAGTGGTAAATTAGTAGGTGTTATGCCATTGCATACCTATATTTCACTAGTGATAATTAGTGTGTGTTAGGTAGAAAGGTATGGTTGTAATTTTTCCTTATTTGTTTAATGTGTGGCCTAAAATGTCTTTGCCATGCTATAAATACCCCATGTCCTATACTTGTATAATCATCCAAGAAGAAGTAAAACAATAAGGCAATTAGCATTTGTATTTTAGTTTGAGTGTAGTATTTTATAAGTTGGTCTTCTTTAAGTGTTTTGAAAGAGTGGTTTAGTGAGTAGTTCCTTATAATCATTTCTTGCGAATATTAGAGTTTTGTACTCATTATTCTCAACACATTATCTCTGTGTATATTACATTTGACCACCAAATTTTCTATAAACTACATGTTGAAAATTATAATTTATTTATACCATGTGAGCACATTTTCTTGTTTTCCAAGATTTCTATGCAAAATGAAAATTAGAAATGAAGATGAAAATTGGAAATAGAAAGCAGAAAATAGTTTTCCACAACTAAACAGGGCCTTACTATTTGGAAAATGATAAAGTGTCAACAAATTACTCTATATGACTGTACCCATACAAAAACATAATTTTGTGGAAATTTGGAAAAATAGGAAATAATTTTCTGAGTTGAAAAAAATAGACATTTAAACGCGCTTTCTATTCTCAAAAATTGTTTTCTAGAAAACAACCATCTTTCCACAACTAAACAGGACCAAAACGTCATCTCAATTTTGTGTCAATTCATTTCGGGTCTAAAATTAACACACTTGCAACAACATGCAAACACTTAGGGTCTGTTTAGTTGTACAAAACAATTTCCAGTATCTGTTTCTAATTTTCATTTTCCATGAAGAATTTTAGAGAATTAGAAAATCCGTTCAATTATTGAAAATAAAGCCTCTCCTTTTCCTACAAACAGTAAACACCAACCAGTGCAACCTCACCACCCAACCACCACCATTGGTGCGGTAATGATGACAGGAAGGCCGTTAGGAGTTGCAATTTTTATTTTTGGGCCTAGTCATGGATTGACACGACACGACAATGGTATTTGGACATGAACACAACACGACACAAGTTCATTTTTTTTATCCGACATGAACACTACCTGAATAGAACACGGCACAATTAATACGATTTCATAAATTTTACACTTAGTTAAACATAAATAGACAAAACAACCCGAATAAAAAATAATTAACATGATAACACAACTCATAATTTTGACAAGACTTGGCGTCAAAAATACCTGACACGAACCCGAAATATCGTGTCAATTTCGGGAGAATTTCGTTTCGTTTCGTGTTCTCGTATTGTTTCCAAAATTGACATTTGATAGGGTTTCTATTTTTCATAGAGAACTTTTCAGAAAACATCCCTATTTTGGATTCCACAACTAAACATGGGCATAGTAATTCATCATATCATAACCACCAAAAGTACAAAAAACCTACCCAACAACACGACTAAAATTGAGCTAAAACAAAACATCACATGTTTCTACTTATTGTACATGCTCTCCCATAGGAGTTGCAATGCGACAGTCACATTTTTTGCCAGCCTTAACACAATGAACTCTCCAACTTCCAGTAAGCGTAACGAAAGCCGTATCCAAATAACAGTGCACCTGCATCTCAATCCCACACATATGTAACGGTATTAAAGCCGGAGGATGACACCTTCCATGTACATAAGACTGATAGCTGGGTATATCAAGATTATCAACAATCGAAGGATCTTTTATAACTGCATAAACCATCGGAGCCGTTGGAAAATAAGTTTCCTGTGTTTTTTTCCATTGTAGGTGGTGATGGTGATAACAGTGGACCATCTTTTCCGTAGTAAATTTGTTTGGAGAGTTGGAGACCAAACTCCACTGATTTTGAGAACTTGATGCACATTGTTGGAGGAGGCCTAAATATTTGAGTGAAAATGGAAATGGGAATGGATACATATGGAAATGGAAATGGAAATGCATTTTTCGGGTGTGTTAGACGGTTTGTTGGTTCAAACAGGGAGACGAAAGGACGAGCTCGATTGAAATTCAATATTTATTACTCTTCCCGACTCCTCCATCCCCAATCCATACAGAAACAGAATGCAAAAGGCCCTTTTTTTATTTGTTTTTTTTTAATTGAAAAATTATTTTGTTTTATAAAAAATTGTATTTTTTATATAGAAAAGCAATGTTTTATATATGTAAAAAAAAAAGAATACGAACATGATTAAATTAAAATAACTGAGCTAGTTGACCCAATTAAATGCGGAAAGTTTACGAAAACATTATTTTAAAAATAAGGGATGCAGCTGGCGCGGACCTATAACAATAATAGAATATTGGATAAATGGGTAAAAAAATTAAGTTAAAAAATAAGTGGTGTCGCAGGTGTGGATCTATAAAAATAAAACAATTTTGAGTAAATGGGTGTTTGAGGGTCCAAATAAGTTAAAAAATTAAGTATAAAAATAAAGAGTATCGCTGGCGTGAACCTTGAAAAATAAGAAAATATTGAGTAAATGAGTGTTTGAGGAACTAAATGAGTTAAAAATAATTTTTTAAAAAAAACCATTTTTTATTAGAATAGTTTTAGTTTAAAATAAATTATAACTTTAAAGATATAATACATTATTTTTGTTTATATAAATTAAGGGTCAAGATTATTTTTGCTTCTAATGAAATCAAGGGTAGGGATGGGTTGGTATGAAATCGGTAGCTCCCCTTTCGGGGAGTCTATCATTATTCTTATTTATTTAATTGGTTTTTGACAAAAAAAGTGATGCCAATTTAAAAAAATAACTCAAAAAATAAATAAAATCTTTTTGTATTTTTTAATAAGACCCAATAAGAGAAAAATCAAAGTAGAAAAGACTCAAACCACACACCACTAGTAAACACATATAACATGAAGTACATAATCTAGTGTATGTCAAAATCCTAACACAATCAACCATAAGATATAGCGTTTGAAGTATCATGTGCAAGCATTCGAGGATCAATAAGTCTAACATTTAATGTCTCCATAAATGATTTCCTAACCCAAATAGATGAATACCTAATGCCTCAGGATTTGGGAACCATGGTGACACGGGATCTAGACTTCCTAGGACCTTTTTTAAGATCATAAAAAAAAGCCCTAAGGTGACCTTTCCTACCACAATGCCGACATGTGTAAACACGAGGAATGTTACCTATGGGTTGATATTTTATAACGTCCTCACTAACAATTGACACTCTTTACCAAATGTTGGTCTTAGCAATAGAAGAATTTGAATCATATAAGCCAGTACCATCATTAATTGAGTCTCTTAGATTATCCTCTAACTTCAAAACTCTAGACTCAAGTAAAGATTTAGACTCTTCAAACGTCAGGGACTCTTTTTTATATTTTTAATAAATCTTAAAAGGCTATCTCTCTCCCCTTTAATATAAGTAAACTTATCTCTAAAAGTCTTTCCATGTGCCCTCAAATCTTTATTCAATTTGGCATTACCAACTCTGATACGTTCTTTCACCTTAGAAACTTTAAAGTCCTCCAATTTATTCTTTAAAAATCGAACTCTATACTCACCCTTTTTTTAATAAACTTCTAAAATTTTAAAATCACAATTCATGTTCATGAGCTTATCATGAAGGATAACTCTCTGAGTTTGAACAGTTCGTCAAAAATTAACTTCAACTTTGAAAAAAATCTTTTTCAAGAAATTTTATTCTTTTTGCACGCTTCAAATTCAAAAGACTTAACTTTTCATCATGGTTATGTATATCATCAAACTCACATCAAATATAAAAATCATCGTCATCACTAAATGCAACGGACAACTTATCACTATGATGACCCATCGAGAGAAAAAAAGCAAAATATTTATGTGTGTGTGTGTGAGAGAGAGAGAGAGAGAGAGAGGAGAGCACAAACAGTCTGGTCATCCCACCTCAAGCGCAGAGAAATTATCGACTCACGTCATCTCCACCTTGGTAAAGGAGTTCAAGAGTATTCAAAGGACTTAGCATATGAAGAAGAGAACTGTTGGGAGAGGTACAAGACTTCGGATACCTCCTATCAGTCATGGACCACCCCAGCTCCAACTTTTCAAGGGATAAGTGATCAGTACACCCCTCGGAGTTGCCAATTTTTTTTTGCTATTGACGGGATAAGAAGAGGGCCAACCTTAAACTATCTCTTCCCTAGAGGCGATGGAATCGAGATAATATCCCCCGTAGAATTGGTGGTACAAACGCCACTAATCGTCTAGTAAATGATCGATCGAGATGAGACCAAGAAAGAGGGTAATATAGAGAATTCAATAGCGGGCAAAGGAATTCAGGTAGGGGGTGAACCACCGAAATTGCTATTGAAGTGGAAGGAGAAAGTTACAACGCAATTCGAGAGGAAAATCCTTGGTCTATCTCCATGAAAAGGTTAGAAGACAAGATCGTCACTCTCATTAAAAATTGAGATCCCAGCCATAGCATATATATGGAGGGATATCCTTTTGTGCTAAGAATAGTTATCTATCAAACCTATGGTGCCTAGGTACGATGGGAGTACTGCCCCATTCATCATATAGAGATGTATCAGTTAATTGGGGACATTTATTCCACCCCGAACTAGATGAGGTGCTCATATTTCTCTGCTATGGTTACTAGTGCTGCTCGTGTATGGCACATCGTCCTGTCGATGAAATTTATTAAAAATTATAAAAAGTTAGCAAAAATGTTTATTCGTAACTTTTGTTTCAGCATGAAGAAGGCCAATTATGTTACTCTTTTATGAAAATTCGGATAAGGGAATAGTTCATCTTCGAGGTATTATATAACTCGATTTAATAAGGAAAAGTTAAAGATTGATGATTATGAAGAGAGCATTGTGATGACAAGTGGACTTCAGCCAAGACAACTCTATTAGAATATCTACAAGGATCCTCCAAAGTACACCATTGAACTTATGGACAAGGCAAAAGGATTATGAACACGGAGGAGTCCATGGCGGTTAAGAGAAGAGACTAAAAAAAGTTCAGCAGCAACAAGTCTGGTCAAAGCCGAGATAAAGAAAAATAAGGAAAGAAAATATCTAGTGACGATAAATTTTCTAAGTAAACTCATCTAGTAGTTATTCTAGATATGAGTCTGAACGAGATAAAGGATGATAAAGAGATTAGGTGGCCATAAAAATTAAGAGCCCCCCCTCACAAAAGGGATAAGAGCAAATGGTGTAAGTTCTATCAAGATCACGGACACACGACAAACCAATAATTTGCTCTGAAAGACGAGATTGAAAAGTTATTAAAATAGAGGAATATGCAGAAGTACGTCGACAAGAGTGGAGGTCGAGAGAATAGCAGAAAGAGATACTCTTCACTAAAGGACATCAAGCCCAAATAGAAGGAGGTACAAGTAAATAAAAATAACCCAGGGTTAGACGATTGTGATGGAGATAACCCAAACATTCCTCCTAAACCTCCTACAATTAAAGGTAACCTTAACGTGATTTATTTTGATACGAAAATGATATGTGAAGGAATGACGGGTGGAAGGACAAAGACGACCGATAGAAAGGCTCATGTGATTGAGGCCTGGGTGGGAGCTAAGAGAGTTGAAGTTAATTTGGACGAGGCTGAGAGTAAAGTAAACAAGCCGAAGAAAGTCGATATGTATAGTCTCGTATTAGGCTTCTTAAGGCAATACTTAAATGGAATTTTAGCCCCATATGATGATCCCCTCGTCATTAGAACACGAGTACACTGCTAAAACGTGGCTAGTATTTTGGTAGATGGGGTAAGCTCCATCGACGTCATGTTTGAGGATTATTTCAAAGGGCTAAAATCAAGAAAGAAGAAACTTTCCCCTATAATCACCCATTGATTAGGTTCAGCGAAGAGAAAGTCCACCCACTAGGACTTTTTGAAATGGATGTTTGCATGGGAACCTGACCAAGATGCTTGACCAGGAAGATTAGCTTTTTATAATGGATGAAAACATTTTCTCATCGTACAACATAATCCTGGGGAGGGTATCACTCATGGAGTTTGAAGTTGTGCCTTTCACCGTACACCAAATGATGAAATTCTCGACTCCTTATCGTGTATGAGAAGTTAATGGTGATCAGGTGGAAACACACAAGTGTTATTTTACCTCGACAAAAAAAAGGGAAGCCCATAAGAGAAAGACGACCTCGTACAATATTGACACTCTTAACATAAGATATGAGTAGAATGTAAAAAGGGAGAGCCAGTGGAAAAGGTAGAATCCATCGTCCTCAATGAGGACGAACCGTAAAAAAGCATCCAAATAGGATCATCCCTCAAACCAGAAATAAAGAAAGAGTTGATTGAGTTGTTAAGAAAAAGGAAAAATGTGTTCGCATAGATCTATCACTACACCAAACTAGGCGATTGGTCAGAGATTGTGTTCATGACCATTAGTTGTGTGTCACGGATTTGGTCCATGATGAAATCGGGCGTGATCATCTTCAGTGGTCACGACCCAAATCCCTGACCATAACATTGGTCACGGACCTTAGGGGTCATGGAAGATGGTCTCAAATAGTAGTCGTGACCCATACATAAACCCGGTCATGGCCCTGGGCCGTTTCTCATCCTTTAGTTTACATGAATGTTCACGATGTTGGTCACGGCTCAAAGTCGTGACCAATCCTTCGGTGGATGAAAATGGTCATGGATATTCTCACGGCTTAAATCCATGACCAATCCTTCAGCGTAGAAAAATGGTCATGGCCCTAGGGCGTGACCCTTTTTATGCATGACAAAAAAATAGAGATGGCCACGGACAATAGCCGTGACCATTTTTAACGATCTTTAAAAAAATTGGGCTGAATTTTCTTCGTTTGTCAGACATTCTAAAACCTGCATAATGTAAACCCTGCACGACCATAATGTTAAATAATAAATTAATAAAGCCTGTGTGGTCACGGGACCCCAACTTTGAGAGCACGATAATATTCTAAAATTTGGTCCATGCTCTTCAATTTTGGGTCCCATAGCAACGCGGTCAGTTCCTATGTGCTACGTTGGTCCCGTATGAGGTGTTGCACCGTTCACGGGGTCGTTTGGGGGGTATTTTGGGGTTTTTCCCTATAACGGCAAGTTTTCAAGCCTATGTGTAGAAATTCTAAATTTTGGGTCGTGCTCTCAAATTGAGGGTCCCGTGGCCTTGCGATCAGTTCCTACGAGCTACGTTGGTCCCTTGCGGGGTGTTGGTGCCACTCACAGGTCCGTTTTGGGAGTATTTTAGGAGTTCGCCCTCTAACGACGTATTTTTAAACCTAAGTGTAGATATTTTGAAATTTGGGTCATGCTCTCAAATCGGGGACCCTGTGGCCATGCGATCGGTTCCTATGAGCAACGTTGGTCCCGTGCGAGGTGTTGACGCTGTTCACGGGGCCGTTTGTTGGGTGTTTCGAGGCTTCACCCTCTAACGATAATTTTTCAAGCCTAAGTGTAGATATTTTGAAATTTGGGTTGTGCTCTCAAACTGGGGGTCCCGTGGCCACGCAGTTGGTTCTTACGAGCTACGTTGGTGCCGCTCATGGGGCTATTGGGGGGTTGTTTCGGGGTTTCACCCACTAACGGCATATTTTCAAGCCTAAGTGTAGATATTCTAAAATTTGGGATGTGCTCCCAAACTGGGTGTCCCGTGGCCATGCGATCTGTTATAACGAGCTACGGTGGTCACGTGCGAGGTGTTGGCGCCGCTCATAGAGCCATTTGGGGGGTGTTTCGGGGTTTCACCCTCTAACGACAAGTTTTCATGCCTAAGTGTAGATATTCTAAAATTTGGATCGTGCTCTCAAAGTGAGGGTCCCGTGGCCACACAGTTTGTTTGCTCTGAGCTACGTTGGTGCCCCTCACAAGGCCATTTGGGTGGTGTTTCGGGGTTTCTCCCTCTGACGACATGTTTTTAAGCCTAAGTGTAGATATTTTGAAATTTTGTCCGTGCTTTTAAATCATGGGGCCCGTGGCCACGCGATCGATTCCTATGAGAAACATTGGTCCCGTGCCAGGTATTGGCACCGCTCACGGGGCCATTTGGGGAGTGTTTCGGCGTTTCACCCTCTAACGAAAAGCTTTCAAGCCTAATTGTAGATATTCAGAAATTTGGGCCATGCTCTCAAATCGGGGGTCATGTGGCCATGCGATCGGTTCCTATGAGCTACCTTGGTCCCGTGGGAGGTGTAGGTGCTGCTCACAGGGCCATTTGGGGGGTGTTTCAGAATTTCGCCCTATAACGACAAGTTTTCAAACCTAAATATAGATATTTTGAAATTTGGGTCGTGATCTCAAATAGGGGGTCCCGTGGCCACGCGATCGGTTCCTAAGAGTAATGTTGGTCCCGTGTAAGGTATTTGCACCACTCATGGGGTCGTTTACGGAGTGTTTCGAGATTTCGCTCTCTAACGGCATGTTTTTAAGCCTAAGAGTCGATATTATGAAATTTAGGATGTGCTTGTAATACCCCGTATTTCTGAATATTCCAAATAATTCTATTTAATTAGATTGGAGAATTAAATGAGAAAATACCGGCTTAATTAAATGAGAAAATACCGGCTTAATTTAAATTACGTAAGACTAGTAATTTAAAGAGTTTTATTAAAAATTGTAATTTTGGAATATTAATCGAGAGATAATTACCGGTTTATATTGCCTCATTTTATTTACTTAGTGCGAGTGGTAAATAGTTACTTAACGCGTATAGACCGTGTTGGGGTGAAAACGAGTAATATTTTTAAGTGACTCAAATGATAATTTAGAGGTCACCGATGAGTCCGGAAGGGTCAAATTAGTCAAAATAGTATACCCGGGGGTACTAGTTGAGTCCCGGGGTAATTTTGGACTAAACCGAGACCGTTCGGGGGCGTTTTGGTCTTTTAACATAAGAGGGTATGGAGACCTACGAAATTTAGAGTTTTATATCAGCCGTATGATAGAGGAATTAGGGTTAGAACACCCATGACAACACCAATACCATTAGAGAGAAGAGAGGCACAACTTTCTAAGGCAAAAGGAAGAATTGGGAAGGATTCAAAGGGATTTTTACCATCAACTTGTTGGGGAAGAAGGATTGAAGGATGAAGATCATCAATCATCAACAATAACCACGAATTCAGACCCTACTGATCATAAGGCAAGTTGTTTATTGCAAAAATCATAAAGTTATAATACCCATGTGTAGGGTTTTTGAATAGTTTTGTTTAAATCATTATTTTGATTGGAGAAAGATGATATCGATGCATGTTGGGATAGGAATCGCATGTAGAATGATTTACCTTATGTAGAAGATGAAGATTCAGATTAGACTAGATGATTTTTCGGATTTAAAATCTGGATTTTGAATGATAAAATGGGAAGAACACCATAACTAGGGTTTCAAGAAGTTTTGGATTTAATTCATTATTTCTTTAAAGGAATTTGAGTTTTGATGTATGTGACACGTTAGAAACTGTCCTAGTATATGTGGGAATATGTTAGGATCATTGGGTCAAAGTTTGGTGGACTATAATGGAGTTTGAAGGTTTGTTAATGGAGGAAAAATCTTAACGAAGAAGACAACTGCGTCTGTCCCTGTTCGATCGATCGATCGATCGACGCAAGCTGTTTCCCGATATTTTTTTGTTTAATTCTTCGTTGAGTTCGGGAATGAATGAGTATTCTAGGATTTAAATTATACTTATATGGGAGTGAGAATAAGACCATTAGGTATATTGTTCAGGTCCGATAAGACCATTAGGTGTAGAGCTTGGATTACGGACCGAGAAGAATAACCCGATTTAGTAAAGTATCGAGGATTTCGGAAATTGAGTTACGGGGCGAAGTAAATTCAATTTAAGTAATAGACCAGTAGGGTAAGAAATAACTACTGAAACTATATGTAAGGGGTAACTAGGACCCTTAGAGTTGTGTGAATACTCAAATAAATACGATTAATGAGATAAATCGTAAAGCGAATATTGTACGGTAGATATATGAGATTTAAAATATTACGTACGTATATGATTAATAGGTCGGGCTTGTACCTACTGAATTATGTGATCTTTTAGGTAGAGAGATTATACCTAAATTAATTATGTTAGGGTCGATGAGACATTCCGAACTAACATAAAGTTATTACATGTTTGGGGTCAATGAGAAATGTCGAACCAAACTTTGAACTGGTGTCGCGCTGAGAGAGTCCCGAACTAGAATATGTGTATATATATATTTTTTAAAATAGTTGGGGTCGATGGATAATTCCGAACCAACTCTCACTTGGGGTCGATGTATCATTCCGAACCAAGAATCATTTATGTGTGTATATAATTATTTGGGGTCGATGTATCATTCCGAACCAATTCTTACTTGGGGTCGATGAATCATTCCGAACCAAGAGTCCTTTACATGTATAAAAAGGGCAAAATAGTAATGACTGATATTTAGTATATATTGTGTGTGAAATATATATACTTGATGATATTCTACTTCTGTGTATTAGTAGATTGATATATATTATGTATTTAAAGATACATACTGAATTGGTAAGTTAAGTAGTGAAACTTAATTACGAAATGCACCTTTAGATAGAGAAAGTCTATTTTGTAATTCAAGTAGCGAAACTTAATTACACAAGTGGGAAGTTAACAATTGTGAGAATTGTAGTAATGTTAGTAGTGAAACCAAATGAGAAATCTTGAAAAATAACATAGATGAAATGTTACTTGAGAATTAATTAACATACGGGAGATGTTAGTAAACAGTTGTACTGTATGGGCGGTACTGGAACTTAGGTACAGATAAGTTCAGTTGACTACTTTGGTTTTAGTTAGCTTGGGAGGTATGGCTAGATAAACTAAGTGTAGAACGTTAGGTGTGCACAAAAGATGAGGGGTGAGTAACTCAAGAGAGTGTACGAGAACCTAACATATGTAATCAATAACCGCATTTTATATTGTGATAAACGATTGCTAAATATTTTCAAAATGTTTTGAGTACTAACTCTTTCTATAAAATATTTTCAAAACCTTTTAGGTGTCCAGCCACAGGGATGCCATGTATGATGATTCCATTCCAGAGACTCGGAGCTGTAGCACAGTGGATGCTTACAGGATTTTGACTAGACGATATCTCTCATTCAGATCTTGTACAGGATCTCACACTCTTCTATGCATGAACTTGTGGTCCGGTATTAGTCTCAGATGTTAGTTTCAGACTAGTGGTTATTCTATTGTTATTTGGGATTTTTAGCCGATGGTTTATTCGGTAATACTTTTGTACTGTTGTACTTTTACTTTGTTGTTTGAATTATAGTACATGATTGTTTGTACTTTATTCCACATGGTTGATTTATCTGTTTTAAGAAAGATAAAATTTGGCACCGGTCTAATTTTACTTGGGGGATTAGTAATTAAAAAGTTTTCGATAGTGATTCTAAGAATGAACCATTTGAGAAACCTGTTTTAATTTAATAAAGGCCTGATCACCCGATGTTTAATTAGGCCGGGTGTCACAGTGCTCTCAAATTGGGTGTCTTGTGGTCACGCGGTCGGTTATTACGAGCTACAGTGGTCCCGTGCGAGGTGTTAGCATCGCTGACGGGGCAGTTTGGGGGGTGTTTCGGGGTTTCATCCTATGAAAGCACGTTTTTCAAGCATAAGTGTAGATATTCTGAAATTTGGGTCGTGATCTCAAACCGGGGGTCCCATGGCTCCGCTGTCGGTTCCTATGAGCTACATTGGTCCTGTGCGAGGTGTTGGCGCCCCTCAAGGGGCCGTTCGTGGGTTGTTTCAAGGTTTCGCTCTCTAACAGTGTGTTTTCACGCCTAAGTGATGATATTATAAAATTTGGGTCGAGCTCTCAAACTGGGGATCTCGTGTCCAGGCACTCGGTTCCTACGACCTACGTTTATCCTGTGCGGGTGTTAGCATAACTCACGAGGCCATTTTGAGGGGTGTTTCAGGGTTTCTCCCTCTGACGGCATGTTTTCAAGTCTAAGTGTAAATATTATGAAATTTAGGCCATTCTCTCAAACTCCTGTGGCCATGCAATTGATTCCTACGAGCTACATTGGTCCCGTGCGAGGTGTTGACGCCGCTCACGGGGCCATTTGGGGGGTGTTTTGGGGTTTCGCCCTCTAACAGCAAGTTTTCAAGCATAAGTGTAGATATTCTGAAATATGGGTCGTGCTCTCAAATCAAGGGTCCCGTGGACACACGGTTAGTTCTTACGAGCTACGTTGGTCTCGTGTAAGGTGTTGGCACCGTTCACGGAGCCATTTGGGGGGTGTTTCGGGGTTTCGCGCTCTGGCGGTAAGTATTCAAGCCTAATTGTAGATATTCTAAATTTTAATCGTGCTCTAAAACCGGGAGTCTCGTGCCTAGAAAATCGGTTCCTATGAGCTACGATCGTCCCGTGCGAGGTGTTGGTACCGCCCATGGGGCCGTTTGAGGGGTGATTCGGGGTTTCGCCCTCTAACGGCATGTTTTCAAGACTAAGTGTAGATATTCTGAAATTTGGACCATGCTTTCAAATCGGGGGGCCCGTGGCTACACGATCGATTCCTACGAGCTACGCTGGTCCTGTGCGAGGTGTTCGCACCACTCACGTGGCCGTTTGGAGGGTGTTTCACGATTTTGTCATCTAACGACAAGTTTTCAAGCCTACGTGTAGATATTCTGAAATTTGGGTCGTGCTCTCAAACCGGGGGTCCCGTGGCCACGCGATCGGTTCCTACGAGCTACGTTGGTCCTGTGAGAGGTTTTGACACTACTTAAGGGGCCGTTTGGGGGGTGTTTCGAGGTTTCGTCCTCTAACGATATGTTTTTAAGCCAAAGTGTAGATATTTTGAAATATAGGCCGTGATCGCAAATCGGTGTTCCGTGGCCACGCGGTCATTTCCTACGAGCTACTTTGTTCCTGTGAGAGGTGTTGTCACCGATCACGGGGCCGTTTGGAGTGTATTTCTGGGTTTCACCCTCTAACGGCATGTTTTCAAGCCTAAGTGTAGAGATTCTGAAATTTAGGTCGTGCTATCAAATCGGGGTCCTGTGGCCACGTGGTTGGTTCCTATGAGATATGTTGGTCCCGTGCGAGGTGTTGGCACCGCTCATGGGTCTGTTTGGGGTGTGTTTCGAGATTTCGCCCTCTAACGACACGTTTTCAAGCCTAAGTTTAGATATTATGAAATTTGGGTCCTACTTTCAACCCCGAGGTCTCGTTGCCACACGGTCAGTTCCTACGAGCTACGTTGGTCCCGTGCGAGGTGTTGACACCGTTCAAGGGGCTATTTTTTGAGGTTTCTCCCTCTAACGGCATGTTTTCAAGCCTGAGTGTTGATATTCTTAAACTTGGGTCGTGCTCTCAAATTGAGGGTCCTGTGGCCATGCGATCGGTTCCTTCGAGCTATGTTGGTTTCGTGCGAGGTGTTGGCGCTTCTCACGGGGCCATTTGGGGGGTGTTTCATGATGTCGCCCTCTAGCGGCATGTTTTCAAGCCTAAGTGTAGATATTTTTAACTTTGGGCCATGCTCTCAAACTGTGGGTACCGTGGCCACGAGGTTGGTTTCTATGAGCTACGTTGGTCATGTGTGAGGTATTGGCGTCGCTCACGAGGCCTTTTGGGGGGTGTTTCACAGCTTCTTACTCTAACAGCAAGCTTTCAAGCCGAAGTGTAGATATTCTGAAATTTTGGTCGTGATCTTAAATCGGGGGTCCCGTAGCCACGCGGTCAGTTCCTACGAGCTACGTTGGTCTCGTGCGAGGTGTTGGCACTGCTCACGGGTCCGTTTGGGGGGTGTTTAGGAGTTTCTCTGACTAACGACATGTTTGGCAAGAAAATCTGCCTTTTCTATCCTTGCCAAATGCAGTGTGTTGTAGAGCTCATTGAAATTATTCTTAAAAGGAGTCATAGATAATGATGATGCATTTTACCATTTGGAATACTCTGTTAAACTCCAAACTAAACAATGTTTATGGATAACATAGGCTTTCTAGAGAAAATTGAGTTCTAGGTGCTTCAGTAGTTTGTTATAGATCCCGACCCTTTACTTTTCGCTTTGTATACATCCTGTATACAGGATTCCATCCCCCTAAACGGGTTTGATTTATTGAATTATTTAATTATCAAAAGAAAAAAAACACTTCTAAATCTAACGTAGTTATAAGAAATTATGATCATACTCCTTTATAAACTACCACATGTGTTATAATAATCGAGAGGAACCCCAAAGCGCAAGGAGTAAAACACATATGAACTCCCAAAACATAAGCTATATAAAAATAAAAGATACATCAAATGTTGAGCATGAATAATAACCAGTAAGAATTCTTCTTTTCTTGTAGTTAGCCTTAAATCAATATTGACTAAGCTCTTAGTTCTTTCAGTGAGATCCAATTTTGGCACCAACTTCATCATTTTCTTATTCTCTTACGTCATTTTTACCTCATTCACAATGCCCTGGGCTGTGTGAATTAGGTAAAACTTCTAGAAGAGAATAAGAAAATAATGGAGTTGGTGCCATAATTGGATCTCACTGATAGAACTAAGAAGCTTAGGCAAGCTTGCTTCAAGGCTAACTACAAAAAAATAATAATTATTACCTGTTATTGTTCATGCTTGACATTTGATGTATCTTTTATTTTTATATGGGTTATGTTTTGGGAGTTCATATGCGTTTTACCCCCTTCGCTTTGGGGTTCCTCACGATTATTTTAACACAGGATGTAGTTTATTATGGAATATGATCACAATTTCTTATAACTACATTATATTTATAATTGTTTTTTTTCTTTTGATTAGCAAATAATTTGATAAATCAAACCCGCCTAAGGGATGGAATCTCGTATACAGTATGTATACAAATCAAAAAGTGAAGGGCTAGAATCTAGAACAAACTAGCGAAGCACCTAGAACTCTGTTTCCTCTGAAAACCCTATGTTGTCCATGAACCTTGTTTGGTTTGGAATTCAAATTATGCAAACTAATCATTGGTTAAAATACCGAGTGATCTTCATCACAATCTTGTTGCTAGTGATTATCACCGTGCCTCATCTTTCTGAGAAAAATATTATCCAACAATAAGCCAACAACCAATAATTATCCCGTACTCCTTCTAACATACTATCCAACAATAATCCAACAACCAATAATTATCCAACATATGTATATGTGCAAGAACATGTGGAAATTGAGTTGGGTTAATTTAATTAAGCATTCATACTTTAATATTCATGAAAGTAACTCAACATTCATACATCAAATTAAAGCTCTAATACAGTGTCAACATCGTAATAGGGTACAAATAAGAATGACAATGATAAAATAATATTTTGATACTCAATCTTTCTCTATATCAACTAAAAGATCCTTCAAATTAGGGTTGTCATCAAGAGTTGACTCGAACTCTTTTGGAGCCTTTAAAGAATCCACTTAAGTAGTCATACCCTTTGGTGCATGCACAAAAATAAACCAATTGCCATCGTTTATGCACTTCGAGTAAAATACTTTCTTTACGTTCTAAAAGACACAAATAAAAGGCTCGTCGACTATACACTCTTTACTCTTCAGCTTTGATAAATCTACCGTAATAAATTTGGAGTCAGGATAAACTTTTCAAGCATGAGTAGTATCCTCCACCTTTAATTAATCACAATTGAATACGATTTCTGTGAAATTTAAGTAATCAAAATCTAGGATTTGTGTATTATCCTATAATAGGTTAGCAGAGCATTCTTTAGATTTTTATCACTTTTGCTAGCGATACAGGTGGTCAAGGATGAAATTAATCCTCCACTATTTTACGTTAAAAGTTTATCCTAATATGGATATGAAATAAAATCATAACCGTTGGTGCAAAATTTCTTAAATTCTTTCGCATGAAAACTAAGGCCTTTTGATAGGCGTGCAAGCCTAGAAGAGACATCACCTCTTTTTAGAAGATTTATCTATTAATGAATATGTATAAGAGCATATTTTTATTACACAAGAATAAATAACCTCACACATAAGATGTGAAATTTTACCTCTTTTAATACCCATGCCCTAAAATCAGTTATCGTGCAATTTCTCCTATGATTTTTGGCAATTTCATTCTCGTACTTCCTAAGAGTAAATTGTAGAGTTTAGATCATAAAATATAATATACATATATTCAAAGAAGTAGAATTCATTAGATACTCACTCTCTCCCGTCTTTGGATTCATCTTGTGATTCGAAGATATAACGAGTTGATTGCTCGTATTATATATTTATGAGTTTCACCTCTTTAGGGTTACTAAATGGTAATTCATTCTCAACTCGTCAAGTTCCTCTATCACTCCACCTCCACGAGGATTAATCCTCCTCACATCTTGTTCTTGCATATATTTCATAGCATATAACGATGATTCCATAGTTACGTAATCTTTAGCAATTGACCCTCAATTATACTGTGTATTCTTTACATAATCTTTGAAGGTTTTCATCAAGCATTCAAAAGGATACATCCAGCGATACCTAATGGGACCACATAATAAAGCTTTATCGCATAAATTCACAAGCAAGTGGATGTTAATATCGAAGACCAACGGAGGAAAATATTTCTCTAATACACAAACTACCTCTGTTAAAGTTGATTTTGCAGCTTTAATGTGCCTTTTGTTTACCACTTGTGCAGAAACTAAGGAAAAACACATACTTGTTTGCATAAACGCTCAACGGAGATCTTTGTGTTCAGAGAAGCAATGCTGAAATAAGAGAGGGATTAATTGGATGATTACATGCTAGTCGTGAGACTTGCATTGTTTTAAGTCATTTGCTTGGTAGCTTATTACCTTACGTAAATTACCAGAATAACCCGTTGGAGTCTTCACGTTGAACAACGTGTCTAAGAGGATCTTCTTCTCACTAGTAGTCAAAGTGAAAGCAGCCAGAGGGGTGGAAATTCTTCCTATTGTAGAACCATTTTTAACCAGAGTTTATTCTTTAGCTTCCTATCCGAGATCTTGGTGAGCCCGCTCTCCATCTTTGGAATAAGATTTACCCAGACATGCTCCTATCAGATGTTCTGCAACATTTTTCTCTGTATGCATCACATCAATTACATGCCTTATACGATGGTCTTTCCAATACGAGAAATCAAAAAAATATTGATCTCTTGGACCATGGTTTTGCTTTACTATAGTCGTTAGGATCTCCCATTTCTTTACGCTTTGGGTTTATAAGCTTAGGGTGTTTTCCTATGTACCCACTTCGTACAGTCGCAGCTACCGCCTTCTCCTCGATCTGCTGACCAAAAAGTTGAGCAGGTGCCATCCGGTGCTCTTGACTAATAGGATAAAAGTTAGACTTGTCATTCCGTAAAGGGTGACCGGTCAGCAAAAATGTAGGATGATCCGTGTAACTCATCTTACTACTATGTTGTAGCCAAGTGGCATCCGCTTCCTCCCCATATATGGAACATCCATAATAACCATGAACATTTTAAGCGGATAAGGTCCTATAAGTAGGATCGCCCACATCACCATTGCTTTAAGTGTGAACTCTTCACTCTTGTGAGAGTCTAACGCCGTCATGCCTTTATCCCATAACTCTTTAGGTTCTTCGATTACTGTGGCTAAGAATATATCAATATCATTGATTCGAGCCTTAGGCTCGGGTATCAATAAAGATAACAATGTGAAATCCTTTCTTATGCACATCACTAGAGGGAAACTTAAAGGCGTCATGAGAACTGGCCAATAACTCTAATTAGTGCTTAAATTATTGAAAGGGTTAAACCTATTGGTTGAGATTTCAAGATGAACGTTGCCCGGTTCCTTTGTAAATTCATGGTGTCGTGCATTTGAAATTTACTAGACGAGTGAATCAACTAGATGGCGCATCAAATTCCCACCTACCTCGCATCGAGCATGCCATGTCATGGCCTCCGCTATCCATGGTACAGTTAAAAAACGTTTTAATCGTGCCCCAAGTGGAAAATACTTCAAAACCTTTTGTGGGACTTGCGAGCTCTTTTGATATATTGTAGGTTTGTCATTTACCTTCTCTCAAACGACATATATAGGCTCACTGCACACTGGACATTCATCATTCTCTCCATTATCATTGTGGTACAATATACAATCATACTTGCATGCATGAACATATTTGTATTTCAATCTCAGACCCTTCAAGCTCTTCTTTATGGTAAGATAATTTTCTGGTAATGTGTTCTCTTTTGGGATAATTTCTTTAACCCACTTAAGAATTCTAGTTACGATACTCCCAGACAAACCAAAATGACTCTTCAAATTATGAAAACAAATCATGGCATATAACACTGAGTGATCTTCATCGTAATCTTTATACAACGATCTTGTCGCATCGTCTTTCAACCGTATATATTCTCGATCTCTTGGTAGTTTATTATCAAATTGTTTATTGTGCGCATTATTTGTCTCCATATGTGGGTGATTTTGGTCATGGTGGACTCCATAATCATTGCCCATTAGGTCGTTCAATGGACAATGTGTTGGCGAATCATTTAGCACTTCCACTCGTTGGTGTTTTGTTATGCAATCAGTTATCGATAATTCTTCGGGAACATAAGGTACATGTTTTTCACCATGGTATGTCCGTTTATTATAATCTTGATAAATTCCCCACTTTATTAAATGTAACTCAACATCTTCTAAAGATTTATACTTTTAGTTAATACAATGGGTGCACGGAAACGAAATCTTCTCACTTTTAAGGTTCTTAAAAGCGTAGCTAATAAATTCTTGAACGCCTTTAACATAACTATTAGCTATTCGATCAGGCTTCCCCATCCACTCTTTGTATTGTGGAAAATACATTTAATAATCTTCAAATTGAAGTTTTGTGTTAACATGATCAAATATATCATGTTGCATAAATATCATTTTGCAAGTAAAGCACTAATATAGTGTCAAAGCAAAGCACTAATACAGTGTCAACAACGTACCAATCAATCAAACCATGCAATAACTTAAATTTAAGAACTCCAATCAATGATACTACACAATCACTTAAACTCAAATTAAATAAATGTGTCTAGTGACATTATATAACATAAGAAAAATATTACTACATCTTCGTCAAACGATAAACTAGCCAAGTGGTAAAAGAGTTTAAAGAATTTTTTAACAAATTCCCTTCTCCACTCTTAATGTGCATTGGAGCATCGTCGCAACTGACATATACTTTATCAACCAGGACCTAACACTCACCCTTCTGCAAAGGCCGATTATGTACTAAAGTTCCTACTTAAGTGGAGATGAACGTGTACACCCGAACGACAAATTTACCACTCAAGTCCTTCATATAGTATTTCTCACCATAATCAACGTGGGTTGTTGACGATGATCCAAGACCTGTGACATGCTGAGGTGCTGAGAAGGGGAATTTTGAAGAAGGAACCGATATCTATGAGGAGAATGGATAAAGAGGAAAATTTCGAGGAGGTAAGGGGAAACTGGGATGCGTTGGGGGCTACAGGGGCATACGACTGATTAAAAGGGACATAATTTGTGAAAGTTTATCATTCACGCCTCCCAATTCATTTCAAGTCCCTATTACATCCCCTTCAGTCCTAGAATAACGTTCATCGTTGGATGAGAAGTGCTTATTAAAAGAAGAAAGCTCGTCCACGAAAGGTGCGGTGTGTTTGAATTTTACTTTTGACACATGCGATTCCAAACCTCTCTTCCTCCCTTTATGGTCCATGCGAGGGCATCATTGTCAATGTCATCGAGTGGTCTTGAAGCGGACTGACTACTCATAGACTCTATTAAGTTTAGAGTCTTGGCCAAGTGAGGAGGGAATTTATTATCTTTGTCTTGTCTTGCATGCACGTATAAGTTGGCCCTATTCGGTATATTTCCTTCATCTGGGCTGCCTTTTATCTTTCTCGACCACTCATTCTTCTAAAATTCATAAGATTTCAAGCCAAGTCGATGGACATTATTTTTGTTGGCCCTATTCTACTTGTTTTTCTCCCTTTGCAGCATTTTTGACTCCTTCACCTCATTTTATAGAAAATCATTCCATTGACCAACTGACATCTCATCATTTGAAGGGACTTTGTTTTTAGTGTCAAAATGTTGGAGTTCGATGCTCCCTCAGGGTAATGCCTCTGCCTAAGGTTTCTCCGATATGTTCGGAGTTGTTCAGCTACCCGATAAAGAACCTAATTTTTTAAGTTTGCGGGAAATAAAAGCTATTTAATGAGTTGCTCGTAGATGTCATCTTTAATAGACTTATTTATGAGGTTCTAATTATCACTTCCTCCCACTCCCACATTCATTTATGCCTAGGACAAACACTGGGCTTTGAATTGTTGAACGTGATTCTTATCCCCTGTGGGGTTATTTCCCAATAGAGAGAACCCAATGGGCTTCTTCTCAACTAACCCGACAGTTTCAGGAGTGTTGGGCGTGTCTGTTGGATTAATGGGAGTACCTTGACTATTACAACTCAGAGTAAGGGAGTGAACTATTGGTGGAGTTGAGTATTTCTCACCAATTGGTGATGAGAATTCTCCTTTTGCTGGTGTCACGTCCTCGGTTGGAGCGTTGTTTCCATTACTACCCAAAATTATCTACAAAAATAATAAAAGTTCACTGTGTCTCTATAATAATAGATGCATAATTTCAAAGTTCAATATGAAATTTTAACTAACAAAATATTTTTTTTTACCATATATTATAGTCTACCATTTCATGGTAATACTTTAATAAAAGTTCTATATGTCCAATCTTCATCCGGTCGGGATTTTTATTTTAAAAACCTATGGATTTTTGCACGTGGATAATTAGGAGGAAGCATATCTATAATGGATGCATAGATGTCAGCGATAAGGACTCGAAATCTCATCCTCTTCAGCCTATTGGCAAGATTGAGTTTGACGTTCATGTGTCGCGAGACATCACAGTCTTCAGTAATCTTCTTTGTACGTAATTATATCCATAATGGATGATTTTTTCTGCCTTCTCTAACAACGTAAGCAAGTTCAGTGCTGTATATAGATTATGTACGTGAAATATATATTGTACAACTTCATCCCAACATTTTGGTAGGGAAAACATAATACGATTGAACAAGTACTCTTATTGGAGATGAACTCCACGTTTTACAAGGTAGTTAAATTGTTCGATCTTCCTATTCCCATACCAATAAATAGGAGTACCCTATGAATGAGGCTCATTAATGAAAGAGGTAAGAGTGCGGTCCAATTGCAACCTTTCACACTCTTATTGCCATTTATTATCATCATGACTCATTTTTCCTGAGAAAAATGAAAGATTGTCGTGAATATTATTCCTATAAATAATGGCTCTAATGAATCATTAACTAGTTATTATGTACGAGGGCATGAATCCCGTGCACACATACAAACATAAATACACACACAGACTGGGGGTCCTGTGACTACGCGGTCAGTTCCTAAGGGTTATATTGGCCATTTTGTGGTTATTTTATGTAAATATATATGAATGCGTTGTGGAGTCACTTCGGGTCGAATACTCACACAATAGAACTCACTTTTTTGGCCTTATAATTCCGCAACTAACATAGCTTGTAATCGAAGCAGAGAATGGTACGGCCTAGGTGGCAAAAATCTTTGTGACCCAACCTTTGATTTCCTTCACACAACGGTTACTTTCTCGCTCATATTAAGCCTTCTCTTTATAATGGAAATTCCCACCAACAATATGGCATTTGAGAAGGAGATAATGGAATCAAACTATAGTTGCATAACAAGCCTTATTTCCCCTCACTCTCCTCAATGAAATTGAGCTCCACCATCTAAAATCAGTAATGGTAACACTTGTTATAGTTGTAAAAATCCAGGGCACTGGTCCAAAGACTGGTCAGACAAAACTCCAAAGAAATCAGTGGAGCCACGTAGTCTCCCATGAGTGAATCTTGTGTATGTATGTGGATCTTACCATTAATTTATTAGGTTTTGAATACCTACTTTTGTCATTTAAGCCAAAAATCCCTAAAATCAACACTAACATCAACCCTAAAATTAACCCTTGCAAACATTTGTCATAAAATTAACCCTTACAAACACTAGTCATAAAATTAATCCCTTACAAACATTACCCCTAAAATTAATCCCGAATTTAGCATCAATATTAAAAGAGAGGTATTTTTTTTATATTTCATCCCCAAACTTAAACCAACATTAGTCATATATATGTATTTTTCTCTAGGATACAGACACACATACACGTACATACACAATACACACACACAATACACAGACACATACAGTATATATATGCTATATATATATATATATATATATATATATATACACACAATACACACATATATGATATACACATATACATACACAATTCACACACGTACACACACATATACAAAAATACACACACACAGAGAAATACATACATACATACACACACAAAAATACAAATGCACAAACTATTACCTTTGAGATTGAGAGAGAACCAAAATCGCCAGATAGAGGGAAAGTTGTGAGGGTTTATAATTTTTTTAAGGAAATGCAAAACTTGTCTGCGAATTAAGTATAAAGACAGTGGTTACATCGCTAAGCCGTGACCATATGTCGTGACCCCTTTAGTTTTTAACACGTCAATGTGTAAATAATACATTGGTCACGACCCAACGTCGTGACTCAATTCCCAGGATGGTCACGGTCTTCAGCCGTGACTATCTCAGTGTGGCTTTTGGTTTATGGTCACAGCCTTATATCATGACCCCATTCGAGACCACACTTAAAGGGAAACATGTCGCCATAATGGTCACGCATGGGTCACGGATCATAGTCGTGACCCACACGAGTCACGACCTAGGTCCGTGACAACATACAAGACGATCCATGACCACACTGAGTTATGGATTTGGTCACGCCCACTTTGGATATGGTCACTGCTATGGGTCGCAACCCTAATACTGTGACCATTCGCAGGATTTAGTGTAGTGTATAGTATATGCGGGGATTGAGTATGAGGTTATTTATCATCGGCTTAAGATGAGACAGTGAAACCAGTAAAATGATGAATATGGACTTAGAGATAAATATGAAGTTATACAGGATGAAGTGAAGAAGTTGGAGACTGAAGACGTCATCAAAGAAGTGAATTACCTAGAGTGGTTATCCAACGTTGTCATAGTAACTAAGAAGAACGGTAAGTGGGGGATGTGTGTATGCTTCACTAACCTTAACAAATCTTGCCTAAAGGACAACTTTCATTTGCCAAGAATCGGCTAAATAGTTGATGCCACAGCTGGCCATGAACTCATGAGTTTCATCGAAGCCTACTCTTAGTACAATCAGATCTCCATGCACGAGGGGGAAGTCGAGAAAAATTCCTTGATCACAGATAAAGAAATATAGTGCTACAAACTAATGTCGTTCATCTTAAAAATGGAGGGGCTACCTACTAGAGTTAATCAATAAAATATTAAACGACGAAATTTGAAAGATGATGGAGGTGTACATGGATAATATGCTCACGAAGAGTTTGAAGGTCGAGATTCACGTGGCCAACTTAAAAAGAACGTTTGGCATAATGAATAGGTACAGGGTGAAATTGAATCCGACAAAGTGTGTATTCAATATTAAAGCTGGGAAATTCTCGGGGTTCATAGTCAATCAGAGGGGCATTGAAGAGAATTCGGTCAAGATACAAGCATTGATTGACATGAAGATGCCGAAGATGATTAGAGATATTAGGACATTAATGGATCGAGTTCCGCATTGAATAAATTTGTGTCTAAGACAACATACAAATGTTTATCATTTTTTAAGATTTTGAGGAAAGTATTTGTTTAGGACGAGGACTATAAAAAGGCATTTCATGAGTTGATGGCTTATATTGGCTCACCCATAATCCTCTTTTGACTGATGCAAGGAGATAATTTATACATGTACCTGGACATCTTAGGGTCGGCCATTAGGACAACCATTGTTCTGGATGATATTTGAGTCCAATAGCCTATTTAGTTCAACAAAAAGGTGATCCAAGGAGTAAAGGTAAGGTATCTAAAAATGAAAAGGCTTGCATACGCTTTGATCCATGCTTCAGAAAAATAAAGCCCTATTTTAAAGCCCATATGATGGTAGTGCTCACCAATACGCCACTCCGTTAAGTCATTCCCAAACCTAAGAAATCAGGTAGGTTAATATCTTGATCGATTGAGCTAGGGGAGTTTGATATCATTTATTATCCAATAGGTGCGATTTAAGGGCGGGCATTAGAAGATTTTTTGGCTGAGTTTATATGGAAATCCATGGATGACAAAAAAATAGGAGTACCGATTAAAGTTTTGGAGGTTATCTAAAGGAAGGAAGTTGCAGACGAAGTAACATCCGTCGACACCATAGATGACACGATGAAGCGATATTTTCTATTGAAAAATGGTGCCTTGGTTAAAGGTCGCTTTACATCGGGGTCACCAATAGGGAGTCTACTTGTTGACGGTTCATCCTGCAAAAATGATAATGGGCAGGATTGATTGTATCGACGCCAAATGGGATCGATATTGAATATTCCCTACGGTTCTGCTTCGAAGCATTAACTAATGAGTCAAAGTATGAAACCTTTCTGGCAGGACTCTTACTTGTAAAACCATTGAATGTCGCCCAAATAGTTTCCCATAGTGATTCCAAATTAGTTGTTTATTAAATTTTGGGGATTTATGAAGCTAAGGATGAGAAAATGGATAAGTACTTAGCCAGGGTGAAGAATATGTTGAAAAACTTTCAAGGAGTTAAGATCAAAAGAATCATCATAGTTGAAAATGGAAGAGCAAATGTGTTAGTAAGGCTCGCGTCGGCTACCAGAATAAATATCCGTCAATTGATGCCTGTAGAAATCCTTTTGAATACGAGGATAGAGACTAATGAAGCAGACATTGAAGTTTGTATGAGTTAATATTTGGGACCATCTTGGATGGACCCAGTCATAGATTACTTAAGAGATAAAAATCTGCCAAAAGCTAAAGTCGAGCGCTAAAAAATATGATGCAGAGTAGCTAAGTTCACTGTTATTAGAAATGTTCTTTATAAAATAGGTTTTTTGCTTCCCCTCTTAAGATGTGTGCATCTGTCCGAAGTAATTACATACTCAGAGACATACATGAGGGCTCCTATGTAAGACACATTAATGGATGATCCTTAGCCAAAAGGATTAGTACATAGGGTTACTATTGGCCAAATTTTGCCAAGGACTCAAAAAAATATATTCTCAAGTTAAAGAAATGCCAGAATTTTGCTAATATACCCCATCAACACCACTAACCGTTTTCCTCCAATATCGACCCCTTTGGCTTTTTCAACCTGGGGGATTTACTTGATTGACTCCTATCTAGAGCAAATGGGAATTTTCATTTTTTGATTATCGCGATTAACTATTTTCCAAGTGGGTGGAAGTTGAGGCTATGATAAGCATCCTAAAGGAGAAATGCTTCAGATTTGTATAGAGGAACATTATTTATCGTTACAAACTCCCTCATAAATTAATATCCAATCATGGAATATAATTCAAAAACAAGTCTTTGAAAGCCTACTATAAAAGGGCCGACACAAAATAGTTTTACTCTTCTCCGGGCTAACCATGTGATAATTGGCAGGCTGAGGTAACGAATATAATGATATTGGATGGAATCAAGAAATAACAAAAAGAATCCAAGGGTAGATGGGTTAGCGAGTTACATATCATTCTATGGCAATATAGGATGATCGAAAGAACCCATCCAGAAGAAACACTATTTATGCTGGCCTAGGGGCTAGAAGCTATAATTTTGACTGAAATTGGGTTACCAAGACACAGGGTTCAACCCTATAACCCTAAAGCAAAACTAGAGGAAAGGTGACACATCCCAACCTAGTTACTTATAATTAAGTTTGAATGTCAAAGCGAGTCAAACCATAATTATCTTAACCAAACTATAAACACGAGTCTTAATTCTAGAGTGATCAATGTAAATCCATATAACTAAAACCTTTTTAGAATATTAAACTAGTTATACTTATACAAACTTGCTTGAAGGATAAGTTAACTTAATTACATCATTTACATTTAAATAAAACTATTGTTTTATCCATCCCTTGCTAATCCAGTTCAAACTCCTAAATTTGGCAGTGACATCACCTTACCTGAAAAACATAAACATAGGAACCGTGAGCAAAATAGCTCAGTGAATACATCACTATTACATTATTGCATAAAATTAAATGCAATAAACCATATCCACATAATAATATATAAACTTATCCGGACCATTGAGAAAAGATTGACCTAACTTTTCGAATTATGATTAACATATCCCGTAAACAATAGAAAAATCTCCTCCATTCCTAGTCGAGGAGTAACCCCTTGTCTGTAATAGACAATTCTCCCCCATTCCAGATCAGAGAGTAACCCCCCATTTCGGTAAACCGAAATGAAAAATTACATATTCATAATATTATGATCATATCCATAACCATTATAAAAACATCTTACTAGTGAGTACACCCACCTTAATAACTTAATGGGCCTTTCCTTTGCCTTTTTCTGGAACTTGTTCAATGGGTTCTTCTTTCCTTCCTTGGGTATTGTTACGTAATTTTCAATGGATTTTCTCCAATTTTTATCCTTACCCACTTCTTCTTAAACATCACAATTCTCTTTCATCAAGCTAAAACTCTCCAAAACTAAACCAAATGTTAAATTTACTGAAGAAATGGGTGAGGTTAAGAGGTTTAAAATGGAAAAGACTCCCTTCCTTTCCATCCAATCAAATTACACTATTTGGTTTACTAAAAGACAAATTACCACTAAAAAGGAACAAACAAATTTTCCCTTTGTTCTTAAATTCGGTATAACTTCTTGCTCGAACATCCATTTGATACTCCGTTTGTTGTGTTACAAACCTAACTCATATATATACAGCTATCAATTTTCACCGTGAGTCAATTATTATATTATAAGGGTCAAAACTAGTCTCCAATATGAACATTCCAACCAAAAACTTTAAAAAATTTATATTTGTAACCAATTCGATATTTTATGATTTTTGAAGCAATGATTCGACTAAATATAATAACCTAACATTATATATATAGAGAGAGAGAGAGAGAATTTATCATAGTTATATCCGGGTTGTCACAACTTTCGACCTTTAGAAAATTTCGTCCCTAAAATTTAATATGAATGTCACTTACTAAAAAAATGGGTATATTATGTCTTCATGCTATCCTACATTTCCCAAGTTGCTTCTTTAATTCCATGGCTCATCCACATCACTTTAACTAAGGGAATAACTTTGTTCCTTAATACTTTCTCTTTACGATTAAGAATTTCCACCGGTTCCTCGATGTATGACAAGTCTTCTCTCAGTTCAATTGGTTGAGTTTTCAATTGATAAGATGGATCCACCAAATACTTACGAAGCATCGATACATGAAAAACATTATTTAAGAGAGGTAACTCTGGAGGTAGTTATAATCTAAATGCGAGGATCCCAATTCTTTTCAACACTTCATACGGTCCAATGTATCTTGGACTTTTCTTTCCATTTTCCCCAAGTCTCATGACGCCCTTCCATAGTGAAATACGTAGGAATACAAAATCTCCCATTTGAAATTCCAATGGATACTTTCTCTTATCTGCATAAAATTTTTGCCTTCTTTGTACCATCTTTATCTGTTCCCTAATCATTTTAATCTTTTCAGCTGTCATATCTTTTAATTAAGGACCCCAATTTTCTCTTTCACCTACTTTATCCCAACACAAAGACATTCTACATCTATTCTAATGTAAAGCTTTATAAGGATCCATACCAACAATGGACTGATAACGAATATTATAAGAGATTAAGTCAATGTCAAATGATCATCCCGACTACCCTTGAAGTTAAATACACAAGCTCATAACATGTCTTATAATATTTGAATTGTCCTTTCTTATTATCCATCTATTTGTGGATGAAATGCAGTACTAAACTTCAAATTGGAGGCATTTTGTAAACGAGACAAAAATTTATAATTCAAAATTAGATCTCTCTCAAATACACTTGAGACTGGTGCCCCATGTAAACGGATAATCTCATCAACGTACATATGTGCATACTTGTCAACTATGTAGTGGGTCTTAATTGGAAGAAGATTAGTTGACTTTGTCAATCGGTATACAATCACCCAAATAGAATTATGACCCTTTTTGACTTTGGTAATCCTATTACAAAATCCATCGTTATATGCTCCCACTTCCATTTCAGAATAGGCAATGCCTGCGATAATCCCATCAGCTTTTGATGTTCCACTTTCACCTGCTGGCATACTAAACATTTAGCTACAAATTTTGCAATCTCATACTTCATATTGTTCCACCAGTAATACTCTTTCAAATATCTATACATTTTGGTACCTTCAGGATGCATAGAACAAATAGAGCTATGTGTGTCTCCTAATATATTTTCTTTATGGATGGATTAGTTGGTACACAAATTACATTTTTATAAAACAATGATTCATCATTCTTAATTTGAAAGTAACTCTCTTCACCATCCTGAACCTCTTGTTTATTCTTGTCAAGGAATGCATCATTAATCTATAAAATTTCGAATGCGTTCTGCCAATAAAGGTCTCACTATAATATGTACTAATAATGCTTCCTCTTTTAATAACTTCAATTCAATTGCCATCGATGCCAAGTCAATAACATTTTTATTATGTGCGCACTGTATGAAACCAAGAATCCTTGATGACTTTTCGACGCAAAGCATCTGCTACTACATTGGCCTTCCCATGATGATGATGGATGGTATAGTTATAATCTTTAATCAGCTCTATCCAACGCCTCTGTCTCAAATTAAGTTCTTTTTTGTAAACAAGTATTTCAAACTTTGATGATTCGTAAATATTTCACAAGTTTCTCCATACAAGTAATGCCACCACAAATTCAAAGCAAAACAATAAAATTTATCTCCAAATCATGTGTAGGGTAATTTCGTTCATGCATCTTTAATTATCAAGAAGCATATCGATCACTTTACCATTCGGTATAAGAACACACCCTAACCTTTAAAATAAAACATCGTTATAGATTACAAAAAGACTCATTCTCCGACAGAATAGTAAGTATAGGAACTGAAATGAACCGATTCTTTAATTCTTTAAAACTCCTGTCGCATTCTTCATCCAACAAAAATTTCACTTATTTATGAGTCATCTTAGTCAACGGTAATGCTTTTGATGAAAATTCTTAATGAATATGCAATAGTAATTTACCAGTCCAAGGAAACTTCTAATTTCGGTCACATTCTTAGGACTCCCCATTCAACAATGAGTTCTACTTTCTTTCGATCAACATATCTCCCATTCCCTGACACAACATGCCCTAAACACATAATTTCATTTGACTAAAACTCACACTTGTTGAATTTAGTAAATAATTTTTTCTCTCTTAATATCAATATTACAAGTCTCAAATGTTTCTCGTATTCCTCCATACTACGCGAGTAAATCAACACATCATTAAGAAACACAATCACAAATGAATCAATAAAAGTTTGGAATACCAGATTCATAATATCCATAAAAACTATTGGAGCATTAGTTAATCAAAATGGCATCACCAAAAACTCATAGTGCCTATATCGTGTCCGAAAAGGTGTTTTCGAAATATCATTATCCTTTACTTTTAATGCTGGTAACCCGATATCAAATCAATCTTCGAAAATACTATGGCCCCTTGTAATTGATAAAAAAATCATTGATACAAGGTTGAGGGCACTTGTTGCTAATGGTCGCATTATTCTATTGTCCATAACCTATGCATAATAGCATTGTTCCTTCTTTATTTTTCACAAATAAAATTGGTTCACCCCACGGAGATACACTAGGCTGTATGAACCCCCTATCAAGTAAATCCTGCAATTGATTCTTGAGTTCTTTCAAGTCAACATGTTCCATTATATACGGTTCCATAGAAATAAGCGTTGTCCCTTATGCTAATTCAATACTAAATTCAATTTATCTCTATGGAGGCAACACATGCAACTCACTAGGATAAACCTTTGGAATATCATGTACAATAAGAACATCGACTAATTGTAAATACCCCTTCCCAGTGTCAAGAACATATGCAATAAAACCCTCACAACCCCTACTTAATAATGTCCTCGTCTGAATAGCAGAAATAATGCAACTAGGAATAATTTTCCTTTTCGCCATGAATTTAAATTCAGACTCACTAGGAACATTAAAAATAACTTCCTTACGAAAATAATCTATAGATGTGTGATATTTAAATAACCAATCCATTCCCATAATTATGTCAAAATCAGAGATATACAATGAAAGTAAGTCTATAACTATATATACCTCCCCCCCCCCCCCCCCCACACACACACACACATCAAAACATAATCATAAAAGTCATATTGAGATACAACTATACCCCATATGTATATGAATACCCAAACCCGTATCTAAAAGAGTACATGGTCTACTATGATATATAGAAAAAGTACACGACACAAAATAATGTGTGGAACCGAGATCAACCAAAGCATAATCACTTCTATCAATAACATAAAGTGTACTTGTCACTGCGCTCGGAGTAGCCTGAGCATCTTTCATTGTAAAGACTCGTCCCGCTAACCTGTAACCACTAGCCATCCCCTTGCCCTAATTTCCGTTATTTCATATCTAAAATGAATCAAATACATAGCACATGCAGATATGCATATCTTTTTTAACATAATCGCTAGTATACAACAAAACATCTTTCTTATATTCACTGTCAATTCTAGACTATTCTAACTCCAGAACCTTCAAAACCTAGGCTCTGATACCAAAAGTTGACACACCCAAACCTAGTTACTTATAATTAAATTTGAAAGTCAAAGTGAGTCAAACCATAATTACCATATCCAAAATATAATTAAAAGTCTTAATTATAGAGTCATCAATGTAAATGCATATAACTAAAAACTTTTCAGAATATTAAAGTATTTATGCTTATACAAACTTTCTTGAAGGATAAGTTGACTTAATTACATCATTTAAATAAAAACATTGTTTTATACATTCCTTTATAATCCAATCTGGCCTCCTAGATGTGGAAATGACATCATGTTACCAGAAAAACATAAATATAAGAACTATGAGCAAAATAACTCCGTTAATTCATCACTACTACATTATCGCATAAAATCAAATGCAATAAATCATATCCATATAATAATGTATAAACTAATCTGGCCTATTCATAAAGAATGATCCAACTTTTTGAATCATAATTCACATATCCTGTCGGTAATAGACAAATCTCCCCCATTCCTGATCGAGGAATAACTCCTTGTCTGTAATAGACAATTCTCTCCCATTCCGAGACAGATGGTAAAATCCCATTTGGGTAAACTGATATGAGCAATTTCATATACATAATATTTCGATCTTATCCATAACTATGTACAAATACATCTGAACACTGAGTACACTCACCTTGACAACTTAATGGGCCTTTCCTTTGCCTTTATCTCGCACTTGTTCATTGGGTTCTTCTTACCTTCCTTATAGACTCTTACGTATTTTTCTATGGATTTTCCCCATTTTTCTCCTCACTCTACCTTCCTAAACTTCACAATTCTCTTTAATCAAGCTAAAACTCTCCAAAACTGAACCAAATGTTAAATTTGCTGAAGAAATAGGTGAGATTGAGAGGTTTAAGTCGGAAAAGTCTGCCTTCCTTTCCAACCAATCAAATTACACCATTTGGTTTACTAAAAGATAAATTACCACTTAAAAGAAATGGACTGATTTTCCCTTAATTTGTAAATTCATTATAACTTCGTACGGGACATCCTTTTGATACGCCATTTATTTCGTTACAAACCTAACTCATATATCTATAACTATTTAGATTTCACCTTGAGTCAATTGTTATATTATAAGGGTCAAAACTAGTCTCCAACATGAACATTCCTACCGAAAACTGCAAAACATTTTATGTTTGTAACCAATTCGATATTTCATGATTTTTGAAGGTAGGATGAAACTAAATATAATAACCTAACATTAAATATATATTAATAACACATTATCCATATCACATAAGGTAAGCATGATTTAAAAATAAAATTTATCACAATTATATCCGGGTTGTTATAACTTTCCCCCTTAGAAAATTTATTTCCCGAAATTTAATATGAATGTCACGTACCAAACAAATGGGGATATTGTTTCTTCATGCTATCCTCCATTTACCAAGTTGAATATTTAATTCCATAGCTCACCCACATCACTTTAACTAAGGGAATAACTCCGTTCCATAATAATTGCTCTTTAAGATCAAGAATTTCCATCGGTTCCTCAATGTACAACAAGTCTTCTTTTTGTTCAATGGATTAAGTTTTCAATTAATTAGATAGATCCATCGAATACTCACGAAGCATCGATACACGAAACACATAATCTAAATGAGACAACTCTAGAGGTACTGCTAATCTATGTGCCAGCGTCCTAATTCTTTTCAACACTTCATATAATCAAATGTATCTTGGATTTAACTTCCCATTTTCCTCGAATCTCATGACGCCTTTCCACGGTGAAATACATAGGAATTAAAAATCTCCCATTTGAAATTCCAATGGATACTTTCTCTTATCTGCATAAAATTTATGCCTTCTTTGTACCATCTTTATCCGTTCCCGAATCATTTTAATCTTTTCAGTTGTCATATCTATCAATTCAGGACCCTAATTTTCTCTTTCACCTACTTTATCCCAACACAAAGGTATTCTACATCTCTTCTAATGTAAAGCTTTATAAAGATCCATACCAACGGTGGACTGATAACGACTATTATAAGAAATTCCACCAATGGAAAATGATCATCCCGACTACCCTTGAAGTTAAATACATAATCTCGTAACATGTCTTCTAAAATTTAAAATGTCCTTTGTGATTGCCCATCTGTTTGTGGATGAAATGCAGTACTAAACTTCAAAATGGAGCCCATGACATTATATAAATGAGGCCAAAATTTATAAATGAACGTTGGATCCCTCTTTGCTACAATTGACACTAGTGCTCCATGTAAACGGATAATCTCATAATCGTATATACGTGGATACTTGTCAATAGTGTAGGTGGTCTTAATTGGAAGAAAATTAGTTATCTTCGTCAATCGGTTTACAATCAGCCTAATGGAGTCATGAACCTTTTGTGACCTTGGTAATCCTATTACAAAATCCATTATTATATTCTCCCACTTCCATTCTGGAATAGGTAATGGCTGCAATAATTCTGCCAGCTTATGATGTTCCACTTTCACCAGCTGGCTTAAAAACATTTAGCTATAAATTCAACAATCTCACGTTTATTATTATTCTACCAATAATACCAATTCAAATATCTATATATTTTGGTACCTCCAAGATACATAGAATAAATAGAATAATGTGCCTCTTCTAATATATCCTTCCTTAAGGATGAATCATTTGGTACACAAATTATATTTTTATAAAACAACCATTCATCATGCTTAATCACAAAGTCACTCTCGTTACATCCTCAACCTCCTATTTCTTCTTCTCAAGGAATGCGAAATTAATCTTCAAATTTTGAATGCGTTTGGCCAATAAAGGTCTCACTGTAATATGTGCCAATAATATTCCATCTTTTAAGAACTTTAATTCAATTCCCATTGATGTCAAGTCAAGAACATTGCTAAGATGTGCGCACTATATGCAACCAAGAATCCCAGATGACTTTTGACTCAAAGCATCTGCTATTACATTGGCCTTCGCAGGATGATGATGGATGGTACAATCATAATCCTTAATCATATTTATAAAATGCCTCTATGTCAAATTCATTTCTTTTTGTGTAAATAGTTATTTCAAAGTTTGATGATTCGTAAATATCTCACAAGTTTCTCCGTACAAGTATTGTCACCATAACTTGAAAGCAAAAATAATAGCGGTTAGGTTCAAATCATGTGTATAGTAATTTTGTTCATGTATCTTTAATTATCAGGAAGCATATGCGATTACTTTATTATTTTCCATAAGAACACATCCTAAACCTCTAAATGAAGAATTTGTATAGAATACAAAAGACTCATTCTCCGATGGAACAGTAAGTATAGGAACTAAAACTAACCGATTTTTAATTCTTTATAAACTCCGATCGTACTCGTTCTTGGAGTACATCTTGTGAAGAAGAAAAGATGTCTTCACTACTGACCATTGGAGGGATCTCTTGCCGACGACAATGAACCGATGCCCGCGTGTATTCGTATGTCACGACAAGCTGTATTTATCTGTATTTGTAAGTCGTGGTTTACACAATATAATTAAATAAAAAGGTTTTTCCCCTTTGGGGGATTTTCCTCAAATCAGTGTTTGTGATTGTATGCATTATTGATTACGTATATTTTGTCAATCACAACTAGATGCATGAGCTAGGGTTTTAATTAAAATCTGGGCATAAAATTTTAATTTAATTAAACAAGTTTCTTGATTGTTTGCTAGCGCACTCTCAATTGCAAATCAAGGTATCCACAGAGGCGATCAACTAAAAGTGTGCACGTGCGGATACTCTTCCTCGAAATAAGAGGGTCCAAGTGTATAGACATTTTATAACAATATATGTAGAATCGCTACAGCGGAAATATTGCGACTTCTCAAATAAAATTCAATTTTAATTATTTCTAAATTTTTATTAAACCGTAGAACATGCATCTAGATGATTTATCCAATAAAATAAAGCATGCAGGATAAAACAAACAATTTAAGGAAAAATCCCCCAAAGGGTCAAAACCTTTTATTTCACTATAATTTGTAAGAAAACGGCTTACACGGATTAAAATGAAATAGGGTGACGTACGAAATACCCTCAGGCGCCAGTTTCGATGTCTCGACTGAAATCTCTCGCAGGAATTCCAGGTGGTCAGCAATGAAGAAGAGAAAATGACTTCTCCACAAGGTTGAACAAACACAAGGTTGTGTTCTTGGGTTACAAAAGGATTCACAAAGGTTTGAAAAGGATGTGTGAATCAAAACATGAGTTGTGGGACTCAAAAATATGAAGACTTGAGCTAATAGAACTCTTAAAAATGTCTCTCCAAGTCTAGCAAAATAACTTCCCTGAAGTTGGCTTTTATAAGGAAACCAAAAGAGTTTTAAATTTATGGAACTCTTGCCAGCATCAGGTACCCCGAACCGGTTCTGTTGTACCCCAAACCGTTCCCCCCCGAACCAATTCACTATGCGGTTCGCGATACATCACTGGTTTGGGGTTAAAAGAAACAACATTCTTCTAAGGATTTTTTTCCATCTTCAAAAGGCCATAACTCCTTCACCTTAGCTCAGATTGAGGTGTCGTTTCTTCCAGTATCTTCACTGTAGAAAGCTCTTCAACTTTACAGTTGATAGGACCTCTGTATGGTTGCTGTAAAATTACAAATATTCCCTTGAACATTGCTATCTAGCCTTATTTTACTATTTTGACTTCTCTTGCGTACCACTTGCATAAATTCCCTAAAATCATGGAACGTGAAGTCGTTGAGGCAGATGTGGGACACTTGATGGAGATGTTGAATGCTTGATTCCTGAAATTCGAATTGAGACCGTCATGTGAGATCATGAGGTGACGTGCCAAATGTAGCGGCATACGACATACACAAATGTAACATGTTGGACATGAGAAAATTGTCCTTATAAATCTCTCCCTATGTCTATGCCGATACACACATAAAAATATCCGAATTATCAAATAATAAAATTGACTATACAAATCTATCCTTCCATCGACCCAAAACTGGAAAGATACAAATGAATAAGTCTTAATCGTTTGTTATTCAGATCTTCAAAGATCTCAAAGCTTTTCTCATCAGGGTGTGCAATTCAATGATCATCAATGTACTACCTACACACATGAGATAAGTGAAACACCCTAAATCTTTGACTTACTTGAGTCTATATTATTTAGGCATTTCAACTAATTTGGATATTGTGTTAAAACATATTTTTAGTGTGATCCTTCTCCTTGGTACATCTTGCAACGTTACTCGACGACTCAACATGCCTCGACTCTACTCAACGACATATCCGAGTAAAGGTATTCACGTGTGTTTCACATGTGCACTTGACACATTAGGCACACATGCATATTTCTTGATTGAGATATTTAATTGTGTGACTAATTAATTGTGAGTCTAAATATTTTATTTAATGGAATTGGATTATTTTTACTGAAAAATTATTTTTAACAAAAATAGTTTTGTTTAAAAATGAAACTGTTATTTTAAAAATAAGTTGTTTCATATTTTAATAAAATTAAATTTGTAATCGCAAAATATTTTTTTGGTTAGAATCATTTGGTTCCATTTATTTTTTTTGGCTGAGTTTTTATTTTTTTGTACATGTCTGTTAGTACATGTTAGGAGCCTTAGCATGACTTGACTTGTTATTAATTGTCTTAACCGAGTTTTTCATATCTGTAGCTTGTTTTTGGTTAGCCTCAAGTATTGGCCATACCTTTATTTCGTCCTATTACCTGCTAGGGTAATACCCACTAGCTGTGACTTTTAGCCATACTCATTTAATGAGTAAGTACACTATTTCGTCCTTGTCCATGAGTTGTTAGATTTATTTTTTAAACCTTGTTTGCTCTAGATTGGAGCGGACGTGGTAACCTGTCTTGGGACGCCAACTGTTGGAAAGCTTAGGAGCAAGACTTTTTCGATTTGACCCCATAAGAACCTTGTCATGGCTTAGACCTGCTATAGTACATGCTAGTTCGTCACTTTTAGACTTATCTCTATTTCATCCTTAGTAAGCTTTAGGTTTTTTTTTAAACCTTAGTTGGCGTTATTTTAACCGTCATTACCTTAGGACCTGCTATGACCGAGGTATACTTAGATCTGCTAGTATAGTGTTTCGTCCTATTAGGAGCAGTCACCTAGCGGGGATATTCGGCTTAAACTTGTACTCGAGATTTTTTTTGGACTTGACCATATGATTTCGTCCTATCTTACTAAGTTGATAGTTCATTGTTTCGGCCTTACCGATTGTACTTGCTACTAGTTTTGTCGACTAGACCTATTAGGAGATCTATTAGTTTCATCACTTTATGACTTGACTTGTCAACTTTCGGCCATAGAGATTTGGATCTGACCACATAGGAGCTGGAAGCTTTTGTTGATGTGTTATATCCTTTAGAGTCATTAGACTCTGTACGATTTCGGCCATACCTTTACAGTTGATGGATTATATTCATTTAGGTTTATTTTTTTAAACCTTAGATTTTAAAGCCTTCTAGCCTTGGGAGAGTACACGTACAGTTAGATTTTTATAACTGTTGGTTAATAGGAGGTTTCGTCTTATCACACATTAGGTATACTTGATCGAGTTTTATAGTTTATACCCGTTGGAGATCTTAGGAGCTTGTCTTAGCCGTTGGATTAGAGTTTGATTCTTGGATTGCCTTATAGGCTCTGTTAATATCAAACCCCATTAGAACTTGTCAGCTATACACTTTTCAGTTATATCTTTTAAATGTCAGATCTCATTGGTTTATTTTCTGTGATGCCAGCTGTCACAATTATATCCGTTGGAAAGTTTGTTACAAACTAAAACCCTATACCAACTTGGATTGTATCTGTTAGTGGTTTTAGGTTCTTGAGTTTTTTTTATAACAGACTTAATTTGTTAAGTTGTTAAAATCTGTTTTAACTCGATTTAATCTCGACCTTTGATTAATTTCTGTTAATCCGAACCCTTGATTTTAGAGTTTCTAGAATATTGTTTTCTCACCTATATAAACATCTTTTGAGTGATTTTTTGAGAGACTTTTTTAGTCATATCTTTTAGAGTGAGAAACACAAGAGGGTTTAATATTTTTAGAGAGAAAAATATAGAGAATTAGAAAGAGATATCTAAGAGAGAAGAAAGTATTATTTTACACACATTGTGTTCATTCTACTTCATCTTTATTCTGTTTTTGTTTTTGATTCTCAATGATCTTGCACATCATCTCATATGTTAGAGATTGAAATATTGTTTTATTGTAGAGAGAATTTATATGCTTTCATGCTGAAATAATTTTTTACAAAAACTAGAATTCCTTAGATTTTTTAGATCCGAATTTTATTGAATATTTTTATGATCTAAATATTCTGATTTTATGTTAGATGCTATATGATGTTTAAATCAGAATTTCTCCGAATCTTGCATGTTTATTGAAAATCTTTTTAAAGATCTGTTTTCTCATATTTGTGAAATAATTTGCAAAACACTTTCCTCATAAAATTGAATGTTATATTTTTGAGAGATTGAGAACACATGTTGGAATGATTATTTTATGTATACATGGTTGTGTTCATATGAGTGTTGTTACATATTGATTATAAAGAATGTTTATAAGATTTATGATTGAAAATTTATTTTGTAATTTTTTTTAGAAAACTTAATTGGTTGTTAATTGAAAATGAATTTTTCTTAAGTTTTTATAGAAAATTTATTTGCTTAATTACAAATATATTTTTGTTAATTTTTTGAAGAAAACTTATATGCTTGTGATTTGAATTAAGTTCTTGCATTGTTGCATTTAGAACATATTCACTTACACGTTTTGCACAACTAGTATGTTGTTGGGAGATCAGTTTTGACTGAGTTGGAATTTGCTAAAAAAGAAGAACGGAGTTACGAAGTTGAGAGAACACCTACAACAATCAGAACTGCAGAGAAGTTAGAAGGATACCAGAGGGTACATTCCTAAATTTGTATAGGTCTATTTGTGTGTTTAGTTTGTTATATAGCTTGTAACCGATAATTCTTTTTAGTGGATTTTTTGTTTTACTCCGTAGAGGGAGTCGTGGATGTTTTCCCTAGTTTGGGTTTTTACCACATTAAAAAATCATACTTGTTATCTTCTTATCCTCATCCGGGAGAGGGAAATTTCAATAAGGCAAATACCAAGTGACGTATCGAGTTTGAAATGAGATAAACATAGATACCAATTTATGATGAAAGCATAAGTCAAATCTCAATACTCCCCCAAAATTCAAACTCCCCCATAAAATGATAATTCTTTCTCCCCTTTTTTATTATGTCCCCAAATAGACAAATGAGAAGAATAAATCAAATAAGCAATGTCGGGGTGTCATGGTTTTCAAAACAAAAGGCATCAATCAGATGGAAAACGCGCTCTTGCAAAGTGATACTCAAAAAATCTTCACAAACTATTTTTTGATTTTTCAAATTTTTTTTTATACAAAAATAAGATACTAAAAATCACACCATAGATTTAAACTAAAACAACCAAGTAAAGGAAATGGAATGTATGGGTGTGAACACATTCGATAGGAAAATCAACTCAATCAATCATATGTGCACGACGCATAGTGTACTCCTAACGAATGAACATCAAAAGTATCCTTAGGTGTAAAAACTGTTGAATTTAGATGACATCATCTTATGCAAATCAACAAATCAAAGTCAAAGTGATTTCCACACCAATAATATCCAAAACTATTTAGCGTTTTTCCAAGACTTTCAAGGACGTGCGAACCCATTTTACTTCTCCATCTCAACTCCCTCATATATATTTTCTTTTAGAGGTGTATAAACTAAATTCTCAAACTTTGGAGAATTGGTGCAAAAACCTAAATGGCCCATAATTGGAATGAATTTCATTTTATTGCCTATAATTTTTTTTGGACTCTTTTAAACCTCTTTGGACCCCGCATAATAAAACTCTTCAATTTTTTAGGTCCAATTTAAACGGTGGCTTAATCGCAAAGGATAAAAAATAATCTTTCGTAGCCCTTCACTGTTTTCAAACAAAGCACACAAACTCACAAAACGGTTCTAATATGCACAATTTCCTTATAAAAATTTATCGCGCTTGGTTCGTTTTAAGGACAGGATTGAAATGAAAACACCAAACCAACATGTGATAATACAATCACAATAATCAAGCAAATCCGTGCATGTGTGCAATAAAGGAAATCATGAGTCAAACATGTAGGTAGAAACACTTAATTACATCTTAATGACTCCAAATATTATAAAGCACAAGGATGAATTGACAAATTGTCTCAAAACACTATCAAATAGTCACATGAAAAGAATGCAATGATGTTGTGACTTGGTCATCCTAAGTATCCATCCATAAACGGTGCAAACAACACAAATATTTTTGGATTTTCTAAAAAAATTATCAAAATAAAATCTTTTTGTATTTTTCAAAAGAAAAATTTATACAAAAAGTACAAGTCATCACACTAGCAAAAATATATCATGAAACCACAACTAGTGTATGAAAAACATGCAAATACAATCAAACAAAAGATTTCACATGGGGCGAATCTTGTGCAAGCAAACGAGAATCGTGGACAAATAAACCATAAGCCTCTAAATTCGATTTTCTAACCCAAATAGATTTGTAAGGACACATGGGGGTTTGGGGAATCGAATTTATTATTTTATTAACCTTCCTAGGTCCATTTAAAAGCTTGTAACAAAAGGGCCTAAGATGACCTTTCGTACCGCCATATGTGCAAGTGTAAATTGGGCGGTGTGTGTTACCTAAATGTGGCCCTCTCACTAAATTTCTCGGTTGCTCTCTTCGAATTTGCCTAGGTGGGTCTCTCCTAATGATCCTAGGAGGTTCTCTCACGATGTACCTAGGTATATCTCTCCTAAAAACCTTCGGAGGCTCTCTCTTAACAACCCTAGGATGTTCTCGCACATGAGTGGGGTTGACTTTGTGAATTTGTGCAACCCTCTCAGCGAAGCCTATACCACCCCTATCCTCCTTAATTTAGACAATCCCTAAAATCTTATCTAGATTTTCCGACCTAGACTCCAAATCAAATTTCACCTTACTCAAATCTCTCAAACTTTTCTCAAGTTCACCTATCTTAGATTCAAGTAAGCACCTAGAATCCTCAAACTCAAGAAGCTCCTTTTTCATAGCTTCCATCATGCCTCAAAGGTTATCTCTCTCACCCTCAACATATCCAAGCTTCTCTCTCAAAATTTTCTCTCGTGGCCTAAGTTCTTCAACCAAAAACATCATTATCATTTTTAAGGCACTCTATTGCAATTGAGCTTTCAATTTCAAATTTTCTTTATTTATTTTCAAAGCTTCAGCATAAAGTTCATTGAAAGTCGTTTGCAAGTCACGCTCATCTACACTTTCATCCTCACTATCATCACTACTCACATAGGTGGGAAGCTCTCACCTAGTAGCATAAAAACTTCTTCTTTCGAATCACAATCACTAAGGGTAGAAACACGAGAAACCGTTTATTCAATTTCTTCTTTAAATTTGTGGTACACTCATCTAACTTGTGGTTAACACCCTCACAACAAGAACACCTCTCAGATTCGTTTTCAACAAAAGATTTAAAATAAGAGTTCGTGTGAATTTTCCAATTAATTTTTTTTCAAAAATTTGACATCGAAGATCATCAAAACCACCAAAAGCCATTTTTGTGAAAAATCAGGATCAAAACATAATAACTTAGTGCAACAGGCTCTGGTACTAATTTGTAGAATCGCTCCAGCGGAAATATTGTGACTTCTCAAATAAAATCCAATTTTAATTATTTCCAAATTTTAGTTAAACCCTAAAACAGGCATCTAGATGATTTATCCAATAAAATAAAGCATGTAGGATAAAACAAACAATTTCAGGTAAAATCCCCCAAAGGGGCAAAACCTTTTATTTCACTATAATTTGTAAGAAAACGGCTTACACGGATTACAATGAAATAGGGTGACACACGAAATACCCTCAGGCGCCAGTTTTGATGTCTCTGCTGAAATCTCCCGTAGGAACTCGAGCTGGTCAGCAATAAAGAAGAGAAAACGGCTTCTCCACATGGTTGAATAAACACAAGGTTGTGTTCTTGGGTTACAAAAGGATTCACATGAGTTTTGGGACTCAAAATATGAAGACTTGTGCTAATAGAACTCTTAAAAACGTCCCTCCAAGTTTTGCAAAATAACTCCCTCGAAGTTGGCTTTTATAAGGAAACCAAAAGAGTTTTAAATTTTTGGAACTCTTGCCAGCGTCAAGTACCCTGAACCGGTTCTGGTGTACCCCAAGCCGGTTCACTATGCGGTTCGCGGTACATCACTGGTTTGGGGTTAAAAGAAAGAACATTCTTCTAAGGATTTTTCTCCATCTTCAAAAGGCCATAACTCCTTCACCGTAGCTCGGATTGAGGTACCATTTCTTCCAGTATCTTTGTTACGGATAGCTATTCAATTTTACCGTTGACCAAACCTCCGGACGATAGCTGTAAAATTACCAAAATGCCCTTAAACAGTCCTATCTAGCATTCTTTCACTGTTTTGACTTCTCTTGCGTACCACTTGCATAAATTCCCTAAAATCATGGAACGTGAAGTCGTTGAGGCAGATGTGGGGCACTTGATGGAGATATTGAATGCTTGATTCTCAGAATTCGGATTGAGGTCATCATGTGAGATCGTGAGGTGACGTGCCAAATATAGCGGCGTACGACATACACAAATGTAACATGTTGGACATGAGAAAAATTTCCTTACAATATATAAATGTGAGTGTGTGACACCCCGCCTAATAAAATACCGTGTGATCAGTCCTATACCAAATTCAAACAGGAATCTCAGTTGGATCATCCTTAGCATCACTGTCGAAAACTTTTAAATCTTACTAACCACCTAGTATTCCAAAAGTTGGTGCCAATTTTAACTTTTTGATTAAACAAAACAGTACATGAGGAAATAAATTATAAACCTTTCACACAACTGAATGAAAATAAACTGAATCATAATTAAATAATCTGCAGAATAAATCACCGTCCACCAAAGAAATAATCCAATACAAATATTCAACACCTGAATAAATTACACTTGAAACTGTACCAAGAAGTTTGGGTGACAAGCCCTAAATATAACTGAAACTGATACAAGATTCCTACTCTAGGAATGAATGAATGATGCGTCTAATCCAAACTCCTGCTAGCATCCACATATGCCGTAGCTCCATGTTCCTGGAATACAATATCAATCCTGGCGTCCCTATGGCTGGACTCCTAAAAGGTTTTGAAAATAGTTTTATAGCGAGGGTTAGAACCCAAAACATTTTGAAAATATTTAGCAAGTGAATTAACTGCAGTAATTTAAAATGCATGAATGCGCTTCATATTTAAGTTAGTGTCGCACTCCCTTGTGGACATTCTCACCCCTCCACTATTGTGCACACCTACCGGTTACCTTAACCCCACCTAGTTGTACTACCCCATCCAACTAGTCCTGGTATAACCTTCCCTTGCCATACTACTCTAATCCGAGTATAATGATTCTTGAATTATAAGTTATTTCACAATTAACTTAATTAATTCCTCTTAAATAGTAGCATATAACCGTGTCACAAGTTATATAAAGTAAATACATCACACACTGTATTATTACCCATATATAATATTTACTACCATTATATATGCACCTTTGCCACAAAATCCACACATATAACATACGTATATCCATCCCTTCGAGTATACCCTCGCCGAATGATTCCCTCTAAAATGCTATCTCACTAGGTGTGCTCACAAGACCTAGTTCCCCATGTTGGAATCGCTAACCAACCTGGCCCAAAATATAAACGTAGTGGAGGCGGTCATATTCCTTCCCTGAAAGTGAGATAAATCCCTCACCCATATATACCGGACGCTATGACCTGGGGATATACTGGCCCTACTCCTCAAGCTAGGGGATTCACCCACAACGCGCAACCTCCCTTGATAGCATTAGAGTATATTAATTTGAATAAATATCTAGTCACTGATATTTAATATCACACACAATATATACACGTATATATATACTATCACTACACCATATATATATATATATATATATATATATATATATATATATATATATATATATATATATATATATATATATAATACGAACACCGGCGTTACCCTGTACTCAAAATCCCGTACACTGCCTGTAACTTAATATCACACCCAATATATACACAAATATATATATACTATCACTACACCGTATATATATATATATATATATATATATATATATATATTATAAACCCCGGCTTTACCGTGTACCAAAAATCCCATACACTGCCTAAATTTTCCTGAGTCTGTGGCCCAACTCAACTTAATTAATTTTCTCACTTAATAATTTCTCGTCTTCCCGAGTCTATGGTCCGACTCTAATATATTTAACTCACACTTCAATTGATATAATACTTTCCCCGAGTCTATGGTCCGACTCCAATTAAATTAATTAATACCCTTATTAATTTAATACCTTCCCGAGTCTATCACCCGACTCTAATTAAATTAACTAACACACATTTTATTTTAACACCTCTCCGAGTCTACAATCCGACTCTAATTAAATTAATTATCACACTTATTAATTTAATCCTACCCGAGTCTATAATCCGACTCTAATTAAATTAATTAATACACCTATTAATTTAATCCTACCCGAGTCTATAATCCGACTCTAATTAAATTATTTATCACACCCATTAAATTAATTCTACCCGAGTCTACAATATGGCTCTAATTAAATTAATTATCACACCCATTAATATAATAACTTGGTGTCACCCAACCATTATCCCCGGACTCACTCACTTAGCCCGTACCTCAATATTTCCCGAGTCAATGTTCCGACTCCAAATTAATCACTTTCTCTCAATAATAAATTTACTACTTTGATGCCACTTAACCAATATCCCAGGACTCGCTCACTCGGTCCATTTTACATCTCAAAATTTCATTCTCACATTTTCACCCACAATGTGTCCCACATTTATTTCCATAATTTCCCCAATTATATTTACCTATAATTGTTAGCACACCCGGACTCACCCACTTGGTCCATAATTCAATATTTCACCTAAATTCCTTTAATAATGTAGTGTCACCCAACTACAATTCCCGAATATCATTCTTCGACCCAATATCAATAATTGAATTATTTCTCCAAATTCGTTCATCTCATGACATACCGTTCACACCCTCCTAAACCCAATTATATCACCCTATAATTGTTAAGGAAACATATGTCCCATATAAATTTATCACCACATAAAAGTAAGGGAATTAAAACTTAAATTAAACCCTCATTATAAACAAACTGGCCGAACTGCCAATTTCCTGGGACCCTCGATCGATCGAGCCCCCTGGGTCGATCGATCGATCGAGCAGGTGGTTGTCTTCCTCGACTTGCTGTTTCAGCCATGACCGAATTTCCAAGGTTTTACCTCTCCATTTTCCAACCATAAATGATGTTTTTTTAACTAATCAATTACTCCCAAAACAAGTCTCAATCATCTGTAACTGTTTTAGCATTCTTGATTCATACGATATCTCACTATATTTAAAGATGGGTATTCCAAGTAAAATTTATAAATCTTGTTCTACAAACCAATTTCCAAATCTAGATTTCCCCCAGTTTATATTCCGAATTCCTATTCCAATCAAATATCTATACTCAGATATGTTCAACACAACAATTTTTACTATGAATCTCATTCAATAGTTTCATGAACAAAAACCCCATTTTGTACCCATTTATCCCCAAAACGAATTTTGATTCACACATCACTATGATATGAATTGATTATCATCAATTTCGAAATCACAACAGTTAACCACTTGCCTGAAAGTGTTCGTTGTGTCTGATCCGTTGTTGATGTCCCTTAATTTGGCTCCAATAACCTCCAATTTGCTCTTGATTTGCTTTCTCCCAAATCCCCTCTCAAACCATAGGTTTAGAGTTATGTTGGCTACCATTCCTTAATCTCCCAATTAGGTTAAAAAAACCTTAATCCCGTTTTTCACCTAATGGGCTTAATTAAAGTGGCCCGACTTACCCTGTATGCATGGCCAAAAATACCCCGAGACGCAATTACTACCCCCGGGTACTCTTTTCTGACTATTTCGACCCATCCAGGCTCAATCGCACACTCAGAATTGCCATCCGAAATACTTTTCGACATCACCAAATTTCGACCTCAAAATACGATACACGAGATTTTGAACCATTAAGTTAAAAGTCACCAATTATAAATAATTCGGCTCACTTAATTAAATTCTCCAACTCATGAATTTAAGTTTCTCCAATTTAAATATTTTTATAACTCCCAAAAATAATTAAATATTAACTCAAAATTACGGGGTGTTACAGAGTGTTGACCCAAAATTTAGGCAAAGGTTCTTTACCCTTGCGACGAAAGTCGACTTTTTTCTTTAAAGAAAGCCCCACTTTTTGGTGTTTTCAATCGGGAAATGCTTTGGCTAGAAGTGTCAACTTTTGAATCATTTTTGTTGGGTTTTGCCTTTAGTCCTCTACTTTGAGGTTTTAAAGTACGCACTTTTTTCTTTCTAAAATGACTTTTCTGAAATACGAGCCCTTCGGGACCTCTTAGAAAATAAGGTCATGTATATCGAACATTAGTGATTAAGAAAGTTATAAAATTGAATCAACATTATGTTTTCATCTCCGAATTTGAAGTGGGATGCCTTAAAATGGTGGGTAGGGACCTATATATGAGTTTTGATTGATCGGAAGGCCTATTGGTCAAAGGTTGTAGGGGAGCTTGAAGATAATCTCGAGATTATAGATAATACCCCCAGCTAATACAGTAGACTTAAGAGATTAAGGCAGCGAGGCAGCTCAAGCGATGCAACTCAGCGAAGCATCTCAAGTAATGCAGCTCAGCGTGGCATCCCAGGGAGATCTTTCAGTAAAGAAACTGGCCAAGAGAGCTCATCCTTTAGTTATATTATTTTACTTAGTCTTTTTATTTTTTTTTATTTATATTGACTATGAGTTGTAATGATTATAATTTTATGTAGTGTGAGGCCAGACTGTACTCACGAGCAACCAGGCCTGGCAGGGCCTGGGAGAGCTTTCATGCTCTATCGAATGAACTCGTCGTGGGAATCTCAGAGGGACTTGGTTTGGAGGATTGAGAAGTGAGGTAGCATCGGGGCTTGTCCTAACCATATTAGATACACTTGGTAAAACACCAAAGGGACTGTGATCATAGAACCTTGGGCGTAATGGCCTTGAGTCCCATCGTGCGTTGAGTTATGAACCAAAGAACCCTCTAGTTAATGTCACATCTACTTTATGAGATATCACTAGCCAGCTAAGCAATGCCAAATATGCACTTGAGTAAACCACCATGGTATTTGGGGTTATCAGATAGTTCGTGATCCACCTCTGTGATGACAGCCCCCTAATGCATAGTGGTTAGGCAAAAGGCATGGCTTGGCATTTAATGTTTATGATGTGGACCTGAATAGTCCATCAATTATTTAATGGTTGTGAGATAAAGTATGAGGGAATGTCTTTCACAACTGTGAAAGACTAGGCACCTCGGGAGTGGTACGGGGGAGCTATTTATGGGCCTCAACCACTTCTGAGGCGGAGATGTTCTTTTCAGAGTTCTTTCCTATAGATTTTTAGCTAGAGAGAGAGTATCACCAGAGAGAAAGAAGTTATTGCAAAACCAGAACTATACTCACCCACCATTGATTAATTACTACGAAGCTTTTAATATTTGATTGGAGACCTTTGAGGGATGGTGTGTTTGACTGCCTGCCAGGGTGTATCTAGGGTGCTTACTTCTCTCTCCCTATAAATGAGTCCCTGCTGAGTTCATCACCATCTTCTGAGTTATATACGAGAGACTTGTGAGTTCAAACTAAGTTTATTTTCACTCGGTGGTGATTGTGTGTCTTTTAATTAATCAAGAGTGCTCCCGATTAACTTATCATTATTATACTCAAAAGGGGTTATGCCTCCATCTAATCTAAACTACCATCTTACAAAGGTTTAGGGCATTTGATTTTTTATCAACGACTAAAAAAATATTTGGATAAGATTTGTGCGCCAAATGATTTGGATGATCAACTAAGACCTTTGGCTGATTGATTATTATTTGCGAGGATTTTAGCCGATAGACTAAGGCCACCAAAGGGGCTATTTGTTGATTTTTTTTATGGATAAAGTAGGTTTTTGTTTTTTTCGTCATTTGTACTTTGGCCCTTGATACTCAGGTTTCTCATGTTTTTGACACTCGTGACTTTACTGTAGGTTGTGAAACTTGGATTTTCTTAGGATTTCTCCCAGAATATATGCCCGAGATTTATATGGAATAGGACTAAGTGTCCCTAAATATTGATTGCAAATTTAGGTTTCCATAGTTGGGTGTTAAAAAAACTGTTTTAGAAACATTTAAAATGTTAAAATTTTATTATTTTAATAAATGTTGAAAATAATTGTTTTTTAACTGTGCTACTGTTAATACTACTAAAAATAAATTACAGAGTGTTAAATAAACTATAGAGTACTTAATAAATGATGAATTTTTTTTATATTAATAACATTTAAAAATTAAAATTTGTTTTATCCTAATCGGACAGGGTAATTAAATTGGGTCTTGGAACTTGAACGGATGCGGGTTTAGTAAAAAATTATTAGACCCAATAGGAAATCCGCTAGGACTTGATCTGCCTAATTTTCAAATGGATTAGAGTTGGTTTAAGGTAAAGCCAACCCGTTTACAAGCCGATATTTGATGTACCCACCATATGCATCTTTGATACTCATGTGTTGACAGTTGGATGTTGATTCTACCAACTTATTAATCCTAGGCAAGGGGAACTTATCTTTTGGGCATGTCTCGCTAAGATTAGTGAAATTAATGCACACCCTCCAATGGACACTCTTTTTAGGATGACCATCACATTTGATATCAAGTTTGGTGATTTGGCCTCCTTGATGGATTCAATAGTAAGTAGCTTCCGAACTTCATCCTCCACTACTAAAATCTTCCTTGTAGCTCTGCTTCTTCTTGACTGGTCGGCATGTAGGATCCATGTGTAGCTAATGGTAGGTAACCTCTTAATCAATACTTGGAAAATCATACGACTGCCATGTGATTATGTCCATATTTTCTTATGAACTGCAATTGTTTATTGAATTACTCTTTTAGTAATTTTGATACCATTAAGAAGAATTTATTCTTTAACTTACCCTTGAAGGCACTAATTCGGTTAAAGAGTCTAAATTGCAAAATTTAACTACTCAATTTAAAATAATTACCATTCTTGAATCTTAGTGTTTTCATGAATTCTACGCTCATTTATGATATTGTTAACACTAGTTTCAATCTTGGTGAAAATATTCTTGATGCTAGAGTAGTTAAAAAGATTTTGAGATCATTACTTAAGCGTTTTATCCCTAAAATCATTGTGCTAAATTCTATAGGAAATATGAGCAGACTTAAATTAGAAGAACTGGTAGGAGACCTCCAGACATATGAAATTGACATGTTTTCTAATACGATTAAATCAAAAGATAAAGGGGTAGCACTTAAAGATCGAACTAGAAAAAGTGAAGGGTCAATTAGAAAGAGGGGTGAGTCATCTAGAAGAAAAGAGGAAGAGATTTCAGATTCGGAGTTTGATTATGATTTAGATGATTTGACTTTATTTGCAAAGAATTTCAAGAAATTTCTCAAATTGAAAAATAATGGCTATTTCAAAGATAAAAAGAATTTTGAGAAAAATAAATCTGGAAACAAAAATGATAAAAATAAAAAGGACACGACTAAAAGAGACGAAAAGAGATGTTATGATTGTAACGGTAGAGGTCATAAGGCTTTTGAGTGTCCAACTAGATTGAAATGTCAAGGCAAAGGCAAAGCTGCTTTAAATGACTCCCTTAGTGACGACAATGAGGTCGAGTTGGTGGATTCTGGAGATGAGTCATCGCATGAATGTAACTTCATCGTATTTATGGCTAGTCATGTGAGTACAGATAGTGTACCTCATGACGATGAGGATGTTGCTTCATTATAACACCTCAATAGTGAAAGCGATGCGAGTGAGGGGAAGGATGCTGAGAGTGAGAGTGATCTTCGATGCGCCTATGCCGATTTTTATGCCGATTTATTTAATACTGAAAAGCATAATAAAGCATTAGATATTAGGATCATCACCTTAGAGAAATATTTGGTAGAGGAGAGAGAGAGAGAGAGAGAGAGAGAGAGAGAGAGAGAGAGAGAGAGAGAGTTTATGTAGAGGGAGAAAGTTAATTTAGAGAGAGTGAGAGACTATTTGGAGAAAGATAAAGAGTTGTTTATAGAAAGAGAAAGGGGATTTGACCAAGCAAGTGGATAGTCTTATTAGTGAGATTAATTCCTCTATGGAGGCTCGAAAGAAACTTGAAGCCCTTATCGCCCAACTCACTCATGACCATGAGAGAGCCCGAGAGGTCAAGGTAAAGATAGAGGACATATCTGGAAAGATGGGAAATATGCTCCTTGACCCTGCTTTAGGGTTTGGTCAAAGGAAGGGAATAGGTTTTGATAGTGCTTACATGTCTTATGTTACATCAAAACCTATTATGAATCCATACGACCATCAACTAAAATCCCAAATAAGAGTTCGACCAAGAAAAGCAAACCAATGTCGGCCTAAAACTCTGTATTTTTATACCTACCGTAAAAAAAAAGGCCACCTTAGTAAGTTTTGCTATAATTTAGGTCGGACAGGACGTACATTTGCTCCGCCACGTACCATTAATGATCTTACCAGTCTTAGAGAGCAGGTTGAGTTTCTAGTCTCTACAGCTCAGAGTTTAATGGAAGAGTTCCCATGGATGTCTTTATCATTAGCAGATACTTCCAAAATCTCCGCTAGAACCAATAATGACAAGGGAAAACATAGGGTTACCACTTCTAGGGTCCCTAAGCGTAACGCAAAATCCCTTGTTGTTCATATTGCTCTTAAAACACATAATACTTCATAGTGGTATTTTGATAGTGGGTGCTCCATGCACATGACAAGTTACATCTCATTTTTTACCTTCCTAAAGGATCGTAAGGATGGTAAAGTCACTTTTGGATATAGGAGTAAGTCTAGCATAGTAGGAAGAGGTGCAATATAGATACTGGGATTTTCTAAGCTAGAGAATGTTTTGTACGTCAAAGGTTTGAAAGTGAACCTTCTCAGCATTAGCCAGTTGTGTGACGCTGACTTTCTAGTAGAGTTTGACCGAAACTAGTGCAATGTGTATGCTCAAGCCAGTAAACTTCTATTGTAAGGGGTGAAGACTGAAGATAATTGATATGGGATTGTGCCTAAGTCCTCATTTGTCTACAACAGTGCCACTATCACTCCTATGGATCTGTGGCATCAACGTCTAGGTAACGTGAATTTCAGAGATTTAGAGCGATTAGCCAAAAATAACTTAGTATGTGGCTTGTCGTCGTTTGGTAAGCCGACTTTCGCTATTTATGGACCTTGTCATTTGGGAAAGGAAGTCTGTAGCCCCCCATAAGAAGTTGAATTCCACTACCACTTCATAATTGTTTGGGTTGATTTACATGGATCTTATAGGTCTCGTATTGAGAGTTTGGGTGGTAAGAGGTATATCTACGTGATGGTAGATGATTTCTCTCATTACTCCATAGTAGGTTTTCTGAAAAAGAAATTAGATGTTGTAGAGTTTATTATGACTAATTTTCGTGTCCTGCAAAATCAATATGGTGTCACTATCAATAGAAAGAGTAGTGACAACGACACTGAATTTACAGAAGCAAATGTGTATCTTTACTATGATAGCCTCGGGACCCAACAAGAATTTCATATGGTGAAGAATCCTCGGTAAAATGGGATTATTGAGAGGAAGAATTGGACGATTCACGAGATGGCTAAATCTATACTTTTAGGTCATAGGGTTTTTAGGAGATTTTGGGCAGAAGTGGTGTTTACCGCGTGCCATACGATGAATAAGGTTTACCTTTTTCCACACACACTTTAGACGCTTTATAAATTGTGGACTAGGATGAAGCCCAGCAGTTTATATTTATATTTTTTTAGAGCAAATGCTATATCCTACGAGATAGAGAGCAATTAGGAAATTTTGACTCTCGGAGAAATGAGGGAATATTGTTAGGTTATTCATTGATGAGTAGAGCATACCGAGTTTTTAACATAAGTAGATCTAATTTTATGGGGTCAATAAACATCACTGTGCAAGATGACGAACCGTCGACACTTGTTGATTCTAACAGTTTGTGTGAGGATTACGCACTCTCAGCTGATGATCACATTGCCCCTCAGACACCTAAGGTGGACCCTACTCCTAACTTAGGGGACACACCTGCTTGGGCTCGCAATTTTGGTAGATCCCACCTTAGGGGTCAAGGCTCGTGTTCAGTCAAAGAACGTGGTTAGATTTCTGTGCTACACGTCTAAAGTCGAGCCCAAGAACGTCAAAGGAGCACTCAAAGATGAACACTGAATATCCACTATGCATGATGAGTTACTTAGGTTTAGAAAGAATGATATTTGGGATCTTGTCCCATGACCTAGTGAGAATAATGTGATTAGTACCAAATGGATCTACAAGAATAAGATGGATAAGAATGGTACCATTATCTGAAATAAGTTTAAGTTGGTCGCTCAGGGCTACACACATATATAGGATGTAGACTTTGATGAGACATTTGCTCCTGTTGTGAGGCTTGAGTCCGTTCATTTACTACTCACCATCGCATGTCATCTGCGCTTCAAGTTATATCACATGGATGTCAAGAGTACCTTTCTGATTGGCATTATACTGGAGGATGTTTATGTGGAACAACCAAGAGGGTTTAAAAACCCTGAACATGTATATTTTCTGAGAAAATCCTTGTATGGTTTGAAGTAAGCACATCGTTCTTGGTACGAGAGGCTTACTTCCTATCTCTTATCCCATGGCATCAAGATGAAGGGGAGATGATAAGACAATATATGTTAGGAAAGGAGATAGGGCTATTTTTGTTGCCCAAGTCTATATGGACGATATAGACTTTGGATCCACGTGCTCCCAACATGCTCATGACTTTGAGGAGGAGATTAAGAGTGAGTGAGTTCGAGATGATCATGGCTGGTGAGATTACTTTCATCCTTGGTCCCCAGGTTCGTCAGCTAAAGGATGGGATATTTATTTTCCAATCCAAGTATGCAAGAGACCTTATAAATAAATTTGGTTTAGACTCCGCTAAGCACACACGTATCTCGATGAGTACCTCAACTAAACGTAGCAAGGACACTTCAGGCAAGGACGTAGAGCAAACCTTGTATCGGAGTATGATAGGTAATCTTCTTTACTTGACTGTCAATCGTCCCGACATCGCATTTAGTGTTGGAGTTTGTGCGTGATATCAAGTATCCCCGAAAGAGTTGTACTTACTCGCTCCTAAACATATTATCAAATACATGAGTGGGACTCTCTCATACAACATTTGGTATTCCTTTGATACCGATGACCATTTATCCGCCTATTCGAATGATGATTGGGCCAGGGATGCATATGGATGTAGGAGCACATCTGGTGGGTGTTTCTTCTTTGGTTCTGCTCTTGTCTCTGGGTAGAGAAAGAAGCAAAACTCCATCTCTTTTTTTACTATGGAGGACGACTATATAACCACTGAGAGTTGTTGTAAGCACAACTTCATTTCCATATTCCACGTGAGTGTTTGATAGTGATTTAAGATTCTACATCATTTCATCCATGTGCTTTATAATGTAAGGAGTCATTTAGATGTGATTAGTGATATCTTTCTACATGTTTGGCTCCTTATCTCCTTTAATGCACACATGCACAGTTCTATTTGAATTTTTACTTGCCTATAACATGTTGGTTTGAGTGCTTCCATCTCAATTTTGCCTATACAATGAACCAAATGCGAGAAAGGGAGAATTATAATAATAGTGCATGTCATATCCGTTTCCCGTGAGGAATTTGTTTCAATATAGATACATGTTGTGTGAAAACAGGGAAGGGCTATGAAAGGTAATCATAAAATCCTTTGCAATTAAGTCACCACTTCATTTGGGTAAAAAAGTGTGGCATTGAAAATAATAGCCAAGACCTAATGAATTGAAAAGAGCAAAAAATAGTGTGACATTGAAAAAAGTAGCCAAGGGTAAACTAGTTTAGGATAATATGATCATTCACAAGAAAAGATATATCATTATATGATCATTATTACATTTGAGGGAGTTGGGTTGGATATATATTTGAATGGGTTTGCACTTTATTGAAAATATCGAAAAAGCAATAAATAGTTTTGGGTGTTATTGGTATGGAAATCACTTTGAACTTTTATTTGTTGCTTATGCTTAGATTGAGTCAATTTCTTATAATTCCACCATTTTTGCACCTAAGGAAGATATTGAGTTCATTCGTTAGGAATATCCAAAATTCATTATGCACATATGTTATGCTTGTTTGCATTGATTTTCCTATTGAATTTGCTCACATCCTTTCATTACGCTATCACTGACTTGGCTATTTTCGTTTTCTTTCATAGTGTGATTCTTTGTTGTATATTTTTGTTTTGTTTGTTATAGAAATTTTGAAAAATTCAAAAAGATAAGTTTATTACCTTGTGACTCTCTCTATATGCATTGCCTTGTATTATTCATATTTGTCTATTTGGGGACATCATAAAAAGGGGGATAACGAATTATGGGGAATATATTTTTTTTTTCTTGTTTGATTTGATAATGATTTGCTTGAGCGTAATTGATATTGATTTTTTCTTATGATTATATTTCAAACTTTTGTTCGTCGTGGATATTGTTTTTTGTCTCATGCGTGTAGGTACAAAATTAAGGATCCTTTGCACACCCTGATAATGATAATCAAACGTTGGAGATTTGAAGCTTTGAAGATGTTGAAGATTTTTTAAGACATGTTATTTAGTATTTCTAGTTTTTGGGTTTATGTGGATATTCAATTGTATGTCATTATCTTTTAGTTTGGGGAGCATAATTCGGATATTTTTATGTATGTACCAGTATAGACATGGGGGGAGATTTGTAAGGACGTGATTTCATAAATGTCTGGTAGAATCTAGCAGTTTTTTATAGGTCGTAGATCATAGCAAGTATGTCGCATACTGTTAAATTCGGCACGTCAACATGATCATCCATGACGGCCTTTATCAGAATCTGAAGCTTCACGTACCCATCATCTTAATAGGTGCATAGTACAACAACATCAAGCAATGTGCAATGTGCGTTTTCAACCGTTCCCACTAACTCCACTCGCTAAAATGGTTTAATGTTTAATTTGGAGTTTTAATGTTTCCATATTTATCTGGTAATTTTTCTATAATATTTTTATCAAAATAAGTTGGGTTTTTTAAGTCAAAATTAATTTTAAAGACCTGTTGGCGAACTTAGATTTTTTCGCTTCAGTCGTTCAAACGACAAGGCTATGTCGCTCAATCGACAAGATTATGTTGTTCAAATGACCTCATCAAGCGACATTGCATGTCGCGTGATAGGCCGTGCAAACCTCGCTTGAACAAGTTCATTAAACGAACCTATACGGTTTTGATATTTTTACCTCGTTTCATAGGTCACGCGAAATGGCTTTAAATGACATCAGATGTTGTTCGAACGACATACTGAAGTCGTTCAAACAACCGCGGTGACTTATTTTTTGTTTATAAATACCTCTTTCTGCATCAAGCTTTTTCAAGTCCTTACAACTCTGTTTTCGGCAGAACAACTGCAGTTTTAAGACTTTATCTTTTGAGTTTTAAACCTCTTTTAATTCACCAAAACGTCCCAAATATTTATGTGAATCATTTTAAACCCTTGTTACTTATTCTACTCTTTCTTAGAGTACATCTTGTGAAGAAGACAGGATGTCTTCACTGCTGACCATTGGAGCTCTTGTGGGATCTCTTGCCGATGACAACGAACCAATGTCTACGTGTAATCATGTGTCATAATAAGTTGTATTTCTCTGTATTTGTAAGTCATGGTTTACACAATATAGCGAAATAAAAGGTTTTTCCCCTTTCAGTATTTTTCCTCAAATCTGTGTTTGTGATTGTATGCATGCTTGATTACATATATTTTTTCAATCACAATTAGATGCATGAGCTAGGGTTTTAATTAAAATCTGGACATAAAATTGAAATTTAATTAAACCAGTTTATTAATTGTTTGCTAGCGCACTCTCAATTGCAAATCGAGGTGTCCACAGAGGCGGTCGACTAAGAGTGTGTGCATGCGAATACTCTTTGTCGAAATAAGAGGGACCACAACTATGGACATTTTATAGCAATATATAAATGTGATTGTTGACCCGAAATTTGGGCAAAGGTTCTTTACCCTTGCGGAAAAAGTATAATTTTTTCTTTAGAGAAAGCCCCACTTTTTGGTGTTTTTCAATTGGACAATGCTTTGGCTAGAAATGTCAACTTTTATAGAATTTCTATCGGTTTTTTATTTCAATCTTCTACTTTGAGGTGATATTATAGGAGTACAGGCATATTGAGGGGTGACTCCGCGAAAGTAAGAGATTTTTGTTTCAAAAATTATTTTCCTAAAGTACGAGCCCTTCGGGACCTCTCAGAAAATAAGCTCACGTATTTCGAACAGTCGGGATTAAAAAAGTTATGAAATCGAATCAATATTGGGTTTTCATCTTTGAATTTGAAGTGGGATGCCATAAAATGGTGGGTGGGGACCTCTATATGAGTTTTGATTGATCGGATGGCCTATTGGCGAAAGGTTTAGGGCATTTGATTTTTTATCAACAACTAAAAAAAAGATTTGGATAAGATTTGTGTGTCAAATGATTTGGATGATCAACTAAGGCCTTTTGCTAATCAACTATTGTTTGTGGGGACTTTAGCTGATAGACTAAAGCCACCATAGGGGCTGCTTGTTGATTTTTTTAATGGATTAAGTAGTTTTTTATTTTTTTGGTCATTTGTACTTTGGCTCTAGACACTCAGGTTTCTTGTGTTTTTGACACTAGAAACTTTAGTGTAGGTTCTAAAAGAAGGATTTTCTTAGGATTTCTCTCGGGGTATGTGCTCGAGGTTTATTTCTAAAAGGATGAAGCGTCCCGAAACATTGATTGAAAATTAAGGTTTCCATAGTTGGGTGTTAAAAAAACTGTTTTAGAAACCATTAAATTGTTAAAATTTTACTATTTTAATAAATGTATAAAATAATTATTTTTTAACTGTGCTATTGTTAATACTACTAAAAATAAATTATAGAGTGTTAAAAAAACTATAGAGTGCTGAAAATATATATTTTCATAATATTTAAAAATTAAAATTTGTATTATCCTAATCGGAAAGGGTAATGAAATTGGGTCTTGGAACTTGAACGGATGCGGGTTTGATAAAAAATTATAGGACCCGACAGGAAATCGGCTAGGACTTGATCTTCCTAATTTTTGAAGAGATCAGAGTTGGTTTAAGGGAAACCCAACCCGTTTACAAGCCTAAATGTAAATGAGGTCTCCTCTTGGTGGAGGTCGATGGTACCCACAATATACATCTTTGAAACTCATTTATTGACGGTTGGATGTTGAGTCTACCAACTTATTAATCCTGATCAAGGGGAACTTATCTTTTAGGAAGGTCTGGTTAAGATCAGTGAAATTAAAGCACACCTTCCAATTGACACTCTTTTTAGGTTGACCATCACATTTGATATTGAGTTTGGTGATCTGAACTCCATGATGGATTCAGTAGAAAGTAGCTTCTGAACTTCAACCTCCACTACCTTAATCTTCTCTAGAGCCATTTTCCTGTGCTTCTTCTTGACTGGTCGGCATGTAGGGTCCCTGTGCAGCTAATGACAAGCAACCTTTGAATCAATACTTGGAAAATCATACGACTGCCATGTGATTATGTCCACATGTTTTTATGAATTCCACTTGTTTATTGAACTCTTCTTTTGGTAATTTTGATACCATTATGAAGAATTTATTCGATAATCCTGGGTTAAGGGAAATTGTTTGAACATGCTCAATTGCTCGATCGGTGGGGATAACTTTTTTTTCTTTGGTCGCTAACCAAGAACCCTTTTACTACTATTTGGCTCGATCGACCTCATAATTATCATTTTTGGGCCATTTTTTTAATGAGCCTGGTTTTATTTGATGAAGAAGACAAAAGAACCGATTTCCTCATCACCCCTGATATTTATTATACATTGATTGACCAAAGTCTTTAGCTTTTGGCAGCGAGTTGATGCTACATCCCTCATGTTATGCAAGCACTCTCTCCTGAAATTATATGGAAACTTGTATCATATAATATGAAATTTTATCTCATGGTTGACTAGGCCGAATTTTATACGAATCTTAATCTTTTATAATGGAATCTCCACATTGTGGTTAAGCAAATAAGGGAATTAGATTTTATGTCCAACTCATGGATGTTATACCTTAGGTTGTGAAATAAATCGACGTAAATAATCTTTGAAGAGATTCCTTAGTGGATGTGGATCCTCTTCATATCAAGCTTTCAACCCTTAAGTTAAGGACCAAGGCGACCTTTTGAGGCATATTAACCCCAACCATCTCCTCTGTTAGGACAAATTCCAATTGAGTCAATTTGTATGTGTTGGATTAATTTCAAAAAAAATATTTTGAGTCATATGTTAGGACTTAAGTTAGTGACCTTCCAAGCCTATTACGTGTTTTTTGAAGACATAGTGACCAAGCTAAATATAACACATCATCATGACATGTTTCGTGCAAAGTTTCGTCATCAAAGTTACAAAGATCTCTCAGGTATGAATGAATATTTTACGTTTCATGGATATTTTATTATTTGGTGTTAAGATGTTTTTAAACTTATTATAAAATGTTTTTAAAATTTTTATCATTCATTTTCGGTGTCGTTAGACTCTGGATCCAACGGAGCGTTAAACGAGTCAAAATTAACCTTTGTTATTTTCTCATCAAATATCTAGTTTGAAATTGATTCTAATGACAACAGGTATTTCATTCGAAAGAGATATGTTAAAATTCTAACAAACCATTTTATTTAGTTCTGGAATCTCATTAGATAATTCGTTCGAAGGCCGTTCCAATAAGGTTGGTACCCTCGGTCGAAAGACATTCTAACGAGTTAAATTTTTAATAGGCTTGTCCTCTATGGAACCTTATTTGAACTCTCATTAGATCACTGCTCAAACAAGAATAGTTACTTCGTTCGGACGAGGTACCATGTCATTTGAATGACCCGACACTTTTTTTTTAAATATCATTTTTTCTCACTCCTCCCACTTCTACAATGATCTCAGTTTCCCTCCCTCTTAAGTAGTTCAGAGTATAAGTTATGAAAATAACTTTTCCCATCCATTTTGTGAGCTAAAACTCTTAAAAAAGGTCCCCTAAGTTTTCTTAATCATTTATGAATGAGATTTTCCAAATACAAACTCTTTTTTGCACCCAATAAGTTTAAGATACAAGATTCATTGTTATATGATTTGAGATCTTATTTTTGAACCATTATTTATTCTCTACACATTATTGGGAATCATTTCTTATGAACCCGTGTGTGTGATGATTGTTGATCCTTACTTGTGGATTTCGAGGCTTGTGCAGACTCAAACATCAGTGCAGCTTCACGGGTGGACAATTGCATGTCACTTAGTAGAGATCAAAGGAACGGAAAGTGTAAAGTCTTGCGAGGCCGATGAGTCTATGGTGTAAATCTTTTGTCGTGTCCTTTTGTAATTCCGTATTAGTGGACTTTATGTGGTCGGACATTCAAGGATTTCCCATTTGGGTTTTCCTCATACATCGGGAGTTGTGGTTGTTTTATTATATCTTGCTCTACTCAGCTAGATGCATGCTTAGGTTTAAGAAAAAATCGGTTTAATCACAACTCATTTAAATTAGTGTAACGTTTAACTGTGGGTTAAATTGTTTAGTTTAATAGTTATTTGTTTCTTCATTAATTGGAATTAATTTTGTTTATGAAAAATTTGATTTCAAAAATTATACAAAAGGCCTCTTGAACAATGCAATTATGATTCAATCTCAGAGTTTGTTTCTTATAATTGACTAGGATTTTTGTATTCATAGATGGAAATGACCATTCCTAATGACGACAGGTCGCCATAATCCTTTTATTGGTTTATATTAACTCAGCATGTTAGCTTCATATTTTTCGTCTCTATATACTCTTTAATATTCCTAACCTATACCAATTCTTCTATGTGTATCTTCAATATCCTCGAGTTCTCTATCTTCTGGTCATGGTCCAATGGTATTTGCATCTCTGGTTTGCATCTTATTCATTTGGATATCCTATTACCTTAATCGTCTTCTTATAATACGAATTGTCCTTCATCTTAAAGTTGACCTTATAAATCGGCTCCCCAAATAAGGTATCGACTATCTGGTATGAATTATGGTTAGTCGATATCCTTATCTTTCCCATGGGTTATTCATCCTTACCCCCTTTCTTATATGGGAACGATTTAGTTCCACATTTTCTTATTTTATTTTGACATGTGACCTTTGTTGTCTTTACAGGCATAACTTTATTAATCATCTGTATTAAGAATCTCGCCATATACCTTAACATATTTATCAACACAAGCCATTAGAACGTCTATTAAGGACGATGGTTTCTTATTTAATGAATGGTACAAATCATGTGATATAAAATACCTAACTTGAAAGAATAAATGAGTAGCTACTTGTTGCAGTTGTCAATCTCATTTTTTATATGATCGGTCCGATCAAACTTGTCGGTCCTAATCTAATAAAAATTGCCCAAATTTTATCATAAAAAATTTCTCAAATATCATAAAAACTGCCCAAATTTATCCAAAAAATAGCCCAAATTTTACCATAAAAACTGCTCAAAATTTATCCAAAAACTGCCCAAATTTTATAATAAAAACTTCCCATATTTTATCCAAAAACTGCCCAAATTTTGCCTAAAGCTTGGGTAGAGGGAAGCCCACCTTCATTTTCATCCATTATCTACAATATACACCACATAAATTTAAACAAGTTATCATGCTATTTTGCTTAAAAACAAAATATAATGGGATGAGAATGATGAATGAGAATATAATATATACAAGTGTCTTGTTTTGAACAAAAAAATAATGAAACAAATTATTAATTTCTAACTGTAAAAATAATGAACAAAAGTAAAAGATTTTGAAAACAAAAAATAATTGATGTGATTAGTTTCAGTTTCATTTTTGAAAGATTTGAAATAACTAATTTTTTTAAGCTACAAAAAATATTTAAGACCCGGACCAGTTTCTGTTTCAGTAAAAGATTTCGAATATTTTTTTTAAGCAACAAAAAGTAACCGATCTTACCATCAGTAGCCTAGCTACTAGCGATGCAGATCAGAGAAGAGAAATCAGTACCTACAAAAAATAATTGCTGCTATTTTTGTTTAAGCATAAAAAAATAACTGATCTTACCATCTTACAACCAGTAGCTACGTCGGGGGAAGAGAACGGTGGCGCTGCGTGCTCAGATGAGAAGAGAACGGTGGCGCTGCGTGCTCAGATGAGTAGAGCCACACATAGTCTCACATGGATGATGGAGAGCAATGAAAAGAGAACGGTGTTGCGTGCTGTGTTTTTGTTTATATTTGCTTAGGGTTTCTTTCTTTGTTTCCTTGCTTACTTATTTTTGGACCAGCGTACCTCTTTAAGTGTGTTCTGCTACTGTGTGCGTGTGTTATTGTTAATATATTATATATATATAAATATAATTAAATGCATATATATTATATTAACCGGTCTAGGTCGGTCCAGATCAGATATTTATTAAGGGAGATCGAGGATCGGACCGGTTAGACTGGTCTGTAAAAATAAACTTGGACCGAACCGATTAAAAAAAATGGAAAAATTATGCCGGTCCGGTTCAGTTCGATTTGGTCTGTCGGTCCATTCGGTTATCTGAACACCCCTATTCTTGAGGGATTCCCCCAACCTCTTACGTAGGGCGATTAGGGAATCTACTTCCTCCATGACCTTGTTGTTGGTTATAAAATGGACTGTAATCCTTGAACTTGGTGATAAACCTCAGGGTTATCTTATCAAACCTTTTAAGGAAAATATCACCCATAATATATGAAAATACACGACATATAAGAGCATTATTATGACAAGAAATAGACACTGATTGTCTATAAATATAATAGGCATAATCCATCTTATCATCATAGGTGGTGATCTTGGGTACTGAAAACTTACATGGAGGATCTGCGTTGGTGGTGATCTTGGGTATTGAAAACTTACTTGGAGGATCTGATATCTCAATTTCCTTAGTAAACGGTGAGGTCTATCCATAACCGAGGACTTTCTAGGTGAGGTCCTTTAGTGTGTGAAAATGGTTGGCATGTAGTTTTCATTCTAGCTCATGCCTGATAAAATAATGCAAATATTTTTTCTCAATACCCTTATTAGTAACATAGGAATATGTTTAGGGAAACTTCAATGACTGACATAAAATCGTTGAAGCATGTGGATCTGCCTTGCTGATCGATTGGTGAATGGGATGGAAACCCTCTTAACATTACCCTTATGTGAAATTTTGGATCTATATATCCTTCCGGTTCCTAGGCAAGGAGGGGTCCAAGGAGGTCGGACCTTTATCCTATAGTAATGGGAAAATCTAAGAGAGTTGGATCCATGTCGTCACTTTTCTCGATTAATTTCTTTTTTAAATGTCCACATTCCATGTCACACTCTTTCAAACACTCCTCATGCATGTTAACTATCCGATATGTGTGGTTCTTAGAAGGTGGATCCAAATTTGGAGTATTGTGATGACAATAACATTGGTTGGGTTCAGAACGATGAGTAGATTTCCCATGTGATCTGACATCAATAGGTGATGAGGGGTTAAATGGTGATTCGTTCCTCCTTTCAATCAAAATCTAAGATATAATTTTTCTCCTTCCATGAGAGTGATGCGAATTCTTAACATACTTGGCAGCTAATTTTGCAACACTAGTGGTTATTTTCCCCACAAACAGTTCTAAATTGTAGGGGAATCGTGTTTATATCAATGAAGATTGTCAAAATTAGCCTTAAGTGAGGTGAAAAAAAAATTACATATAATATATGTGGTTGATCTAAAGTTAACCTACATCCACATGAAAATAGGGGTGCTGTGTTAATTAAACAAGATAATTGGAGACAAATTCGAGTGCTAGGAAATGCAAGCTCAGAGTTAGAGGAATGGGTACATTATTCACATGTTGTCAATAATAATTTCATTCCTCGTAGTTAGGGTTGTTGTATATAAAATTCCATGATTATATATAATCTTCATCACTTAGGGAATGTGTTTCACTATATTCAACCTCTTTACAAGTTGATCGTGTTCAACATGGTTGATCTAAAGTAGGATTCTAATACTTGGGACCTTAATTTGTATTTATATGTATGTGTTGAAAGATTCATAGATGAATCAGTCATATCGGGTAGTTTGGGTAGTGAATGCCATATGTCATGATTTTTGGGTCAAGTTGACTTTGTTTCTCTTCATGTATAAAACACTTTATGGAGACACCCCATTCTAACACCCCCCACATTACTCTATAGAGTCAAAAAATGTCCTTTCGATTCCCGAAACCCTGATCCCCCTTTAAACCATAATCGAAATACAGCTCACTTTGTTTGGGCCCTATTAGACTATGGTTAACTCTCAAACCGAGGAATCCCCACGCACAATTATGGAGCTTTGAATCCTCTTTATAATGGTCCCAGCGTTGAAAAATTTGAATTACGATTTGAGTTTTATGGAGAAAACCATTTCTCCCTCCCTCTAGGAATAACACCTTACCAGCCTGCTGGCAGGTTGAGCTTTGCTTAGCAAGTAAGTCTGACAACCTTGTCTGCATGCAAGGCTAAAACTATACTAGTCGACTGGTCACTCAGGAATACTTGTCCTCTTTTTATTTAATTTTTTTCTATATAAGGAAAACCTGACCTCATTTGAGATAGACCTCAACCTCGATTAGGATTTTTTTCATTTAGTATTTTTTCTAAAATCGAAGGGTTGACGCTATCTTATTAGGGATGCGTGTGTGAGGTCATGTTGAGAATGAGATGAGAAATTGATGTTAGGTGAATACGATGGTGATTTTGAGTGGACGGATGATCCAAGATGGGTCAAAATAGTCAACATTAGGTACTCGAGGGTAGTAATCGGGTTCCAAGGGCTTTTAAAACTAATTAGGACCCGTATAGGGGGCATTAGCGTCATTTTATACTTAATCTTAAGCATAATTTCGGGATTTGGGGTATTGTTGATACCAAATTTAGTTTGTCGACACGAATCAATAAAGTGAAGACACGTGGCAGTCTACGTGGAAACAACAAACACTTCCGAGGAACTTACACGCTCCGTGGAACCATACTACAACGAGGAACACTGATTCCCCGAGAAACGAGAACTCTCCGAGGAACCCTTGAGCACTGAGAAGCTTAGGCGGTCCGAGCAACTCAGGCGGTCCGAGCTGCACTTCGAACAAAGCATTAATAGCGGGATAACCAACAGCTTGACTATTCATTAAATGCTTATCATTCAGACTCATACGCTTAAGGAGCATTAAATGTATCACCGTTTCATATGTACATCATTTAATGTATTACCCTTTCACATTACAGCTCCAGTGCAATAAATACATTGTACAAAGCTCATTGTAAAGGGACCAGAATTTCTGGAGATAACTTTTAATCAAGAATTCCCAAACAATCAGTAATAACATAACAGTGGACGTAGGCCATTCTTATAAGGCTGAACCACTTTAAAAATTCTTTGTCTCATTTATTTATCTGTGATTGAATAATTAGATATGATCTAATTTTTTACATCAACAGATTGGCGCCATCTGTGGGAAACGACTGGTAATATTGTTTTCCATAAAAAAATAATCCATCACAAATGGCTAATATTCCAGAATCAAGCAATCGAAACGCTGGAAGCCCTCCAAATCCGTCTGCTCCGCAAAATATTCCAGATCTGGCTGGAATAATGACAAATCTGGCTCAAGGCCAGACCGTCATGCAAGAAACTATGCGTCAACTCATACAAACCCTCCATGGCGGTGCATCAACCAATTCAAGACCACGAAGTATTCAAAGAAATACCCGTGCATCTTCTTCGCATACTAGGCGTACCAATTCATATCGCAATGAGGAGTCTGGAGATTTTTCTTATCAACCTGGATTAACTTTGTCAGTGCGAGCCACAGATACTGAACAACGTATCACTCTCTCCCCAGAAAGGACCAGTGCACTAGAAAGATTAAGCAGAGTATCTCCTTACGATCGATTAGGTCCTAGGAGGAGAAAAATTCCTCCTAAAGCCCCATTGAGGAGTTTTCGACGACCATCAGACTAAAAGGAAGGATCTGCCCAGTCGCGACCAGTTGCTCGTCAAGATAGATCCCAGGATGCCACCTCAACGCGATCAACTGCTTGAACCAACAGGCCCGAGGAAGGAATTGATGCATGGAAAGGTTCTATTCAAAGGTTGGAGGATAGATTGGGGGAAATGGTTAAAGCTAAGAACCCTCTATAACGAACCTTTGTTCGAGGAACACCTTTTGTCCAGGCCATTGTATATTTTCCAACACCATCAAAATTCAAAGCACCTGTTGTGACCCCCAAATATGATGGAAAGATTGACCCTGTCCTTCATATAGAATAATACCAAGTTGCAGCTGACATCCATGTTGTCCCAAATGAGATGAGATGCAGGGCATTCTCGGGAACTCTTACCGGATCTGCCCAAATATGGTATAATAATATTCCTTGGGGTAAGATCTCAACTTTTCTTCAACTGGCCGAGTTATTCATTGGGAATTTCTGTTTTGGGGAAAAGCTAGTTAAACGAGTAGCACATTTGTTAAGTGTTAGACAAAAAGCTGGTGAGAGCACCAGAGATTATATAACTCATTTTAATAACGAGAAACTTGAAGTCATTGATTATGAGGAGAAGACAGCGATCACTGCTTTGATGAGTGGACTACTGCCCAACAAGTTGTACTACACTTTGGCCAAAGATCCACCTAGAACCATGTCAGACCTGATGGGAAAAGCGTCCAAGATTATGAATGCCGAGGAGGCTATGGCTGCGAAGAAGAATATGGATGCCAAAGAAACCAAGGTGGAAGGCGATAAAGCTAAGAAGAAAGAGCATAAGAATAATGGTAATGACAAACATTCAAAAAACAGGCCAGTATGGGACGTGATGAAAAAATATGATAATTATACTCCTTTGAAGAAGGATATCAACCATATTCTAGAGGAAATCAAGAACAACGAGGAATTAAACTGGCCAGAGAAAATGAAGGCAGACCCTGACAAGAGGAATAAGGCGAAGTATTACGAGTTTCATAAAGATCATGGCCATATGACCAAAAATTGATAGCTCTTCAGAATGAGATTGAAACACTCATCAGATGAGGAAAGCTATCAAAGTATGTTGATCGTGGAAACGAAAGAAGAAACAACGACCGAACGAGAGAGAGGTCTAGATCTCCTCGTCGAGCAGAGGAGAACAAGAAAAAAACCATGAAGTTGATCCCGAGGATGACCCCGATCTTCCCAAGAGACCAAGGCAGTCCGAACGAGAGGTATTTTTAATACGCTTTGGGTCATTTAACTGTAATGTTATAACAGGTGGAGATGCAGGAGGAGGAGACCTTACTGCCGAGAGAAAAGATTACCTCTGTGAGGCTCAAGCTTGCTCGTACATTCAACGAATAAATCTAGCTGAGGAGGATTGCCCGAGAAAGGTGAACAAAGAGAAGTTAGTCATTGGGTTCTCAAAGAATGACCTTGCAGGTGTTTTATATCCTCAATGGGACCCATTGGTGATCAAGATGAGAATGAAGGAGGTAATGATTTCAAGAGTACCGGTCGACAATGGTAGCCCGGCAGGCATCATGTTCTACTCGTGCTTCGATAGTTTAAATCTAAAGTTATCTCAACTGGAGCCTTATCATAGACCCCTCCTTGGTTTTGCTGGCGAGAAAGTATTTCCACTTGGGACGATCAAGTTGGATATATTCATTGGTACGTGGCCTCCTTGTCGAACATAAAGAATACGTTTTTTCGTGATGGATAAGAATATTCAATCATCATACAACATCATCATGGGAAGAGTAGGATTGAAGAAGTTCGAGGCTGTATCATCTACAGTACATCAATACTCCAAAATTTCCAACAAATTTTGGAGTAGGAGTTATGAAGGGTGACCAAGTAGCTCGGGAATGTTATTATTCATCCGCTGAGCAGGAAGAACTGGAGGAATCAAGGAAAAAGACTACTACTTATCAAGTGGAAGAAGAGGCAGAAATTGAAACATTGGATCCTAGAGATGAGTCGCAACTCGTGAAGGTTCAAGTGGTGGAAGCTACTGAAAACATCATTCTGGATGACGAGCACCCTGAACGAACTACTCAAATAGGTTCGTCGTTGGAAGCCTCACTAAAATAGGAATTGATAACTTTCCTAAGAAGCAAAAAACAAACTTTTGCGTGGAGTCATGAGGATATGCCAGGAATAGATCCAAATTTCTTATGTCACTAACTCAATGTGAATAAGGAGATCAAGCCAATAAAGCAGAGAAGAAGAGTGTTCAGCCCCGAGAAGAATCAAGCTATACAGGAGGAAGTCGAGAAGCTCCAGAAAGCTTGCTTCATTGAAGATGTTAAATATCCAGACTGGTTATCCAATGTGGTGATGGTAAAGAAGAAGAACAAAAAATGGAGGATGTGTGTAGACTTCACCGACCTCAACAAAGCATGTCCAAAGGATCACTTTCCATTTCCCCGAATTGATCAACTAGTCGATGCTACCTCGGGACACGAGCTGCTGAGCTTCATGGATGTTTATTCTGGCTACAATCAGATTAAAATGAAACCTGAAGACAGGGAGAGTACTTCTTTCATTACCCCTAGGGGAACTTATTGTTATAATGTTAGGCCTTTTGGTTTAAAAAATGCAGGTGCGACATATCAGCGGCTGATGAACAAGGTGTTTGCTGAACAAATCAGTTGCAATATGGAAGTCTATGTTGACGATATGCTAACGAAGATAAAAAAAGATGTTGATCATCTAGTTGACTTAAGTGAGACGTTTGATCAACTAGATAAATACCAAATGAAGCTGAACCCGACGAAGTGCATATTTGGAGTACGAGAAGGCATGTTTCTCGGATACATTGTCAACCAACGAGGCATTGAGGCGAATCCTGAAAAGATCAAAGCTCTCTTAGGGCTACGATCTCCAATGACGAAGAAAGAGGTGCAAAGTGTAACAACCCGGATTTATTAAATGGGAATTTTTAAATTAATTTTGGAAATCGGAAAAAAATGAAATTTTGGGTTTTATAAATTTTATAATTTAATGGCATGTAGAGCATCTCCAAAAGTATTATCCAGGATGTTGTAATCAATTTTCAACTTACAATATTAATAAAATCTTCAGTTTCTTTTCATTTTATGTTTATTTTTTTTGGATAATCGTGCTATGCACTACATTAGCTTGATAAAAAAGTAAAACTTGCTCAGTTCAAAAAATTGTTGCTCGGCTCAGCAAATATTGTCCTGAAAGTTACACAACATAAGAAATAAGTTGCTCAGAGCAGCCACAAACTTGATTGTTGAAACACGAAGTCCAAGTCAACGGGATGTTAAAATCCTTAAGAAACTTGGTTCGCAAACATAGGGATAGAATAAGATCTTTATCCTATTAGGAAAAGTACAGGAAGAAGATTGCAAACGTTTCGCAAGAGGAACATAAACACATATTCCACAATCGCCTGGTCACACCATTGGTATTTACTGCAAAAATCCAATACTTGGGTGCATTAGTAAAACCTTTGGAGACACATAGGTAACTAGCTCTAAATTTAGATTTTAATATAAGAATGCTAGTATAACCTACGTATTCATATAATTAGATCTAAATTTAGATTTTAATCCAAGTATGCTAATATAACATCCGCACTCATTGATCATTGATACGCAACTTAAACAAAGTGTATTAATAGAATTAATGATAAAAAACTATTAACATTCAACATACGATAAGGTAATCAAATTTCCATTGCATTCAATTAAAGTAATTACATAAATGCATTAACAAAACAAAGTACAAAGCTTCATTCTGCAGGAAGTTTCCCTTCAGCTTTTGAAACGGGATTCATGCCATCTGGAGGATCATCTACAGTATAAGGAGAGTTGATGAAGTTAAAATCCTGAAGCATTTTGGTATTACTTCTACTAGGACAATCAAGCAGGTGAGGAGGTCGGATGATCTCTAATTCATCATGAAGCTCCTAATCTCCCAAGTATTTAGAAATCAATATGATGAACGGGAATCCATTTGACATCTAACTTTAAAGGAAAATTGTCAAGCTCAAGCAAGCCTGGATCATACCAGTCCCACAATGAGTTGTTTTGATCCACTTTCATCACTGTCAAAGCATTTATCCAACCCCATTTTTAGCTCTCATTCTTAGCTTGTTGAAGCTTATCATCAAGATGCCCCAGAGCATCATTATACCCATCCATCCAAACTACCCTTGGTTGCTTATGGAATTGAAAGGTTAATTTGTCAACCAGAGAATGCAGCTTCTTCAACACTCCATCCTTAGCCTGTAATTGAGAATATTGAGTGGATAGTTGTTCAGATAAGGTCTGTAGCTTCTGGGACATCTCAGTAATATCTTGATCTTTAGCTTTTAATTGTGCATCTTTATTGTCAAGGCCCTGTTGGGTCCTGAATTTATCTGTAGTACTTCGGCCAGTACCTCTGCCAAGCTTGACTCTAGCTCAGGAAGATCAAGTAGCGGGTTTTATTTTCTTTAAAGCCTCCAACTCGTCACTCAATCTTGCATTTTCAGCCTCTAAGAAGGAATGACCCCCATCTATAGTAGAAACAACAGTAGTGGATGACTTCAGAGCATAAAGTTCATCTCTCAAGTTATTATTTTCCTCCTCTAGAAGCTTGGAATATCCATTGCTTCATTTGTCTCACGTTTCAATAAGAACTCTTGCCTTCGGAAATGAGAAGCAAATTTATCTAACTTTTCCTCAAAGCCCCAACCTTCACTAAGGGCGTAGAATTTCTTCTCATAATCTTCATGCAAAAGTTCCCTAACTTCATTATGCTCCTTCTGTAGCTCTTCAATTATTTTAAAGTAGGCAACATTATTGGCTACTGCACGATCAAGAAGACACTTCAGATGAACATATGCCATTTTCGCTTGCTCGAATGCCCCTTCTCCGAGCAACTACAGTAGGTCGACATCAGTCAGATAAGTGACCAGCTTTGAAAAGTTCATTACACTTCTGGAGTAGCTCAGATTCATTAGATGAGAAGTATTCCAGTTTATCCATAAACTATTCAGAAAAAGAAAGCCATAAATCAACAAGTTGCAGAGTATTGAAAAATACAATCACGGGATTATAAATATTTATCTTTTCATTAATAAAAAGGGAATTACAAATACATCTTTGAAAAAGAAAAAATGTACAACTATTAAAAAAAAATTCTTGGTTTTACACTTTCTTCTTATCTGCTTCAGTATTAGCTGAAGAGGAAGTGGGAGCTAAAGGAGGAGGAGGAGGAGGAGGAGGATTAACTTTGGAGGGATAGTAGAGTCAACATCCTGATATTGATCGGCTGACACCATCATTATCAAAGATTCACTGGAACCCCCATCATCAACTTCCTTATCCAGGTTTAGAGGAGTCCCAGGATCATGCCGAGAGAATAGCTTGGAATCCTTTGGAGTGTCGACCTCCACCAAAGCAGTAAACCATCCATCCTTGAAGCACTTTTTCTTCACAAATTCAATTTACGAAGAAAATGCACCAAAGGCCTTATCCCAGCCTTTATTGAAGACAACCTCTCTAGCCTTAGCTCTCTTCACCTTCTCAGTATCCAAGTCCTTTTGTAGCTGGGCAGACTTAATTTTATCAACATCTAAGTCCTTCTATAACTTGTTAGGCAGACCCCGAGCAGTCTCGGCAGCTTTTATCTTACCCTCTCATTTATTTTGTTCGTTATCCCAGGCTTATTGGGATTCGAACAAAGAATTTTTCAACTCGTTGAAAGCATATTCAACTTTACCAGAGGAAGAATCTCTCAAAGCCTCATCTTTCTCCAATATATTATTGAAGTCAATGAGGAACTACACAAGAACAATAAGGAAAATCAATATTGTGAAGAACAAATGAAGAGATAATAATTAAATAAGGTAAAAAAATACCATAGTAAGGCTTTGAGCAGCCCTATCAGAACTCTTGGAGCGAGGCAATGCAACAGCAGCACTCCTGTGGTTTGGCAAAGCCCCAGACTTTATTAATTGTCTTGTTAATCTCAGGCCAAGAACCACTAGAGAGGCAGATAAAGATATGTCGACCAACTCACATTGGTCAGGATGAGTAAAAGAACCTTCTGCTAACTTAGAAGGCATCCCTTTCTTGATTATGGGCAGGGAACTCTCTTTAGTTTGCTTAGTTGGAGGCTTCTTCCCAATCTCATTTTTATTTGTCACCCTTGTATCAGCTCATTTGGAAGGGGTATTGGCAATAATATCTCCCAAAATGTTGGGAATCTTCCTCTTCCCCATAGATGCAGCAAGGGGTAAATTTGAATCTAAGGAGGAAGCGAAAATGGCAGCAAGATCACCACTGCCAGATGCAGTGGCTGGGGAAGTAGAAGGAGGTTCATGTTCAAGGTCGATTACGAGGCAAGGAGTAGGCCGACCAACGAAGGAAAATATTGGGTTCTTGTACTGCAGCAAATAAGATGCAGACCTGATATGATCCTCGCCAATCCTTTGATGAAGTCCCCAAATAAAATTCAACTCCCTCAAATTCACCTCACTTTCCTTGGGGCACCTTCTCTTCTGATCAACTATAATAAGAAGTTACAGAGCAATAATTAGTTTGACATTTAAATAAGATATGTACAATGCAAAGTAGTTAAAGGAGGAATAACCTATCCTATTGCTAAAATGAGTGCACCTAAGCCCCTGATACTCAGTATTTCCAGTCAAAGGGGCGTATTACTAGTTTGGAGTCGGGAAGATTAATGACTAAATCTTTATTTACAATCCTAGTCTTTAAATAAAAAGTGGTATCGCTAGTTACTCACTTGTAACAAAACATTATCTGTGGAATCCCTAGATGGGTTTCATAAATTTGATTCAACCTATACACTCCATTCACAACCCTCCAAGTATTGGGGGCTCCTCTAGCTGGGACAACATCAAAGTATTAACAAAATTCAAGACACAATGGATTGGGAGGAAAAGTAAACCCGCATTCAACTATAAAGATAAATGGAAACCAGTAACCCTCAGCAAGTGAGAAAAAATCAGCAGGTAAAATAGCGTGTTCCAAAACAACCCAAGATGGAATTTTAAATTCATTTCTGAATTCATCAAGAGAATCAACAGAGTAAACCATGATAATAATAAAAGAGAAAAGAAAGAATAGTTACAGGAATTAAGTATTCAGCAATAACTGAAGAACAAAATACGATCGTTCGAGCAAGAAAAAGAAAGCTTGAAGACACTGTAGCCCAGAAACACTAAGACGATTTGAGATGGGAAAATCTCGTGGATTTTCTCGCTTTTTACAGGTCACCTCAAAAATTGGAAAAGCAATGATTAAAAGGCAGCGTCGATTGAACTCGTGCCGGTTAAAAGGCAAAAAAGACGGATTTGCCCAAACACGATTCGTTAAAGTGGTGGATAATTTAAAAAATGACACACGCAATATATCCCCATAATTAAACCATCAAATTTTACAAGTATGGGAAGTCGACAACCGACCAAGCCTAAAATTATTGCTCGAGCAACTTTAAGAGCCAAATGCTCCATACTCTTATAAAAACTTCAAGTATGAAACGTTGGGGGCTTCTGTTGATACCAAAGAATTAGTCATCTACATGGACCATTCAGATACTGACACGTGTTATACAATGGGGGATTAATCCTAGCCATTACGGATGGAATGCCGACCTACTCTACGAATACCGACAAACGCCAGAGATGCTGACCAATGATGACAGGCAAACACCAACAGTTATATATATTAATGAGTGTACAGATGTAAATGTCTATGATATAAAGACATTCCATCATTTGATATTCCAGCTCTTGTACACCCCATGGGGGCTGTAAATATATTATAAACCCTACATACAGGGACACACAAAAATAGAGGCAATTAAATAATCCCAAAGCAATATACAACAGTGGACGTAGGCTCTTTAATCAATACAAACCACTTTAAAAATATTTTGTTTCTTTATTTTCCATTTATCTGTGATCAACTAATTAGCCTAATCTAGTTTTTTTCATCAACATGCATGTTTAACCCTCACTACTAGACATCCAATCTTTCATTCACTCCTAGCAAGTGAGGGTGCTCTTAACACTTGTTATCATTCCCTAGAGGAAGAGTATGGCGGGGCCTATAGGTACTAACATCCTAGTTTGATATCTGGGATTATTGACTCCTAAGATAAATGTCTTCACAAGAAATAAAGGATTGTTCATCCAATAAATCAAGAGAATGATCGTCTTATTATCACCCCATGATGATAATTCCGATGGGGATTATGGAATTGATGCCACGAGAACTGTCTTCACGAGTAAGAGAGGATTGTTTTTATGAATAAAATAAGAGAATGACTGTCACTGGGGTCAGTTAAAGAGAATGAAACATAAAATGCAGTCGATGAAGCGTAAATGCAAGGAAATCACTCATTCCCCTAGCCATAAGGTGAGAAAAACTCATAACCAAGGAAAGATCCGCAACATCACGACGAATGGACATCACGTAGAAAAACCCATGATAAGTCCCCAAGATGTGAATACAAGTAAAATAGGGAGGTAATAACAAGTTTTATTCATAAGGATCTAGACAAATGGGTAATGGGGGCGATGTCCCATACCACAATATAATTAAACGATGGGTTATTGAGAATTAGATGAGTTCCCCCTTTGGAAGAGGTATAAGCCCCAATGAAATTTTCAGATCCTAGATTCATGATCTACGATGAGAAAATAGATTCCACCGATCATGTCGGTCAATACAAATAGGACATGATCCCATATAATAATAATAAGACCCTTGTGTGATCGATGGTAGTTGTAGTTATAAAATGAAGTAGAGAATTGATAACAATAGATCATAATAACTTTTTTCAAGATTTGACAACTCGATAAGTCTATATTATACAAATCTTGGACAAATAAGAACCTAACCATGATTGATGATCACATGTAACGAGTAGAGAAGTACGCCAAGGTCGAAGATACTTTAGGAGTGACTGATTAGGAAAAATTCTTCCGACTTATCCCCTTAATTTAGAGGCTTTTATCACCTGATATTATGTAAAATGCATTTATTTATCTGATATCTTTGCTACTGACATCTCCTATATAGTGCGTCGAGTTTTATGTCTTCTTCTTGCAGTTTTCAGCTATTTTATACAAGTGAAGAGAGGAGAGAACTCAAAATTGAGAAACCAAGAAAGAAAGAAAATAAAGAAAGGCAAAAGGCAAAAGAGTAATTTTACATCTGGAATTCGGACGAGGAACCAAAATGAAAGTTGAAGACCTTAATTTTTTTTCTAAAACTCAATTTATTAAATTTATGGAGAAAAACAGCCTTTCTCCGTGGGCTTACATTCCGAGGTTAGAAATAGCGAAATCATCAATATAATAATTGAAAAATCTATTTGCGAGACCTGAATAAGATCTAACTCTAAAGGAAAGCACAATGTCACTATGAATCTCCTTAATGATAGAGTAAGCATTCATTTGGATATTCACAAAAGTAGCTTGATTTCTGGAACACCAAATCCGCCAACATATGTAGGAAGCGAGAATATTGCATAGAATAGCTCGAATGTTTTTTATATGACTATAAAACCACCACCACATGATATGATTCCACAAACACCTATTATGAGCTCTAATGCTCATTAAATTACCAAAATGATTCCACACTTCCAAAGCTATGTCACTATATAGAAATAAGTGATCGTCACTTTCCTCTTGAGATAAATAACAACATCTACATTTAGACCATGGGGATATGAATGGTCTTAAGATTTTTATCAAGAGGGTGGGCATTATGAATAATACGCCACATGAGAATTGAAACTTTAAGAAGACAATAAGTTAAAGACCATGAGTCTACAAGCACGTAGGAAGAAGAAACATCCAAATTCGAGTGATAGATTAAAAGTTATGAATCTTTGAAGTTGAGAAAAAACCACAAGAAGAGCATGAAGAAAACTATCATCGAACCAATCTGGTGTCACAAAAAATGAACCGGTCCGGTGAAGACAAAGTTCCTGTAAAGAGAGGACCGATCTGATATGTACCAAATAGGAATCGGTTCGGCATTTCTTGCATAAAATGTACGATCATACCGATCCGATTATAAGTAAAAATAAGTTGGTCCAGTGTTCCAAACCGAACCGATGACCCCAGATCGAATCGGTTCAGCTCTCGACTGACTTATTCGATTTAAAAATTAGATTTGTACTTAGCTCAAACTCTTGTAAATACATAGGGCATTTATTCCAACTAATTACCAGACTTTTAGGAGTTTTTTTTTTGTAAGTTTTATAGAGCTTTTGAAACTAAGAACCGTAGGGAATTACTTTCTTCAACAATTGTTCAAGTTTTAGGCATTAATTCAAGAGTTTCTTCATTCCAAGTAATATTTTTTTAATTCTTTCAATTGCGTTCATATTTTTTTTATGATTCGTAGAAAATAGGTTACAATTCAGTTTTACAAGTTTCGTCCCATTTTTTACGCAATTATGAATTCACGCAAAATAGATTTTGTATTCAAGCATAGTTTAATCATGTCTACCTAGATTTTTAAGGATTGGGGTGCATGAACCCAACCCGATGTAGTTTACATGTATAAAAAATTAGTTTTGAATTAAATATTGAATAAATCGTGTTGTGTAGTGAATACAAACATCGTAGATCTTTTAACCTCGTTTGACCAAGGTAACCAGGGTGTTTAAGGATGCGATGTGCGTGTTGGCTACTGCAGCACCGCTTTATTCTTATCCTTGATTATGTATGATGAGGGCTAGTACCGTTATATATGTAATGCTTGGGATTAATAAACATTGGGTTTAATCAACTATCTAATTCAAAAGCTAGTTTTCTATTCAATAAATGTACTAGGGTTTGGGGGATTGTATCCTAACGTGCTTTTTATCATTCATAGTTAATCACCTACAGTAGTTTTAATTTTGCGCACATAGTTTAGTTAGTAATTTTAATTTTAGTTTTCATTTAGCTAGTAGAATTCAATTCCAAAATTTATCACCTTTTCATTTTTTCACGAATCAGCTTTGGGTCAGTCTCCTTTCCTTCGTCATTACGAGCAATCGTTTTAATTCCTTGATGATCGACCCCGTCTTACCGGGTTTATTACTTACGCAACAGGCTTGCACTTAAGCCTATGTAAGCATGCACTTTAGGCAAATTTTCATTTGCATCAAGTTTTGGGCATCGTTGCCAGGAATTTAGGTAGATTTTTAGGTTATGTTGAATTAATCCAAAAATTGATTCCAAATCTTAAAAAGGCAAAAAAATAAAAAAAATAAAAGTCAAAAATCCAAAAGCAATTCAGAAAACTGAAAAGCAAAAAAATATTACATCTCTCAAAACCCTTTCATGCAAAATTCGTAACAAACCCCTCAATCTACTCATACACGCATTTACAAAAACCCTATAGTTGAGTACGACCCTGATAGCCCACACACTCCTCGTGTCCCACAATTTTGGGTTCCACCTCCTACACCTCCAAGCTCCATCATAAGTCACACTTCTAGAACACCAAGTGAGGATTCTGAGTCAATTAGAGAGAGAACAATATCGGATATCGCCAGTTTCGGTACGGGCGTGGGGAATTTACTATATTGTCCAATGAAAGAACTCTTATTTCTCGAGCAAACTATCACCCCTTAGTGCATTTTAATTCCATACAATGCAGGACAGTTCCACTTTCATAATGGGATGATACAGATTCTTTCGACGTTTCACGACATGGATTCAGAGAAACCATACCTCCACATCCGCGAGTTCGAAGAGGCGTACAAAAAATTTTGTGATCAAGCTTGCACGCAATATGTCATTCGCCTAAAACTTTTTCCTTTTTCCTTTTTTCCTTTTTCCTTAAAGGATAAAGCTAAGATATGGCTTTGATCTTTACCACCGAACTCCATTATATCATGGAAGGATATGCAATCCAAGTTTCTCTCGAAATTCTTTCCACAACATAAAACCAACTCCGTCAAGGCTCAAATTCAAGCCTTTAGACAACAAGATAATGAGTCATTTGATCGGTGTTGGGAACACTTCCAAGAGTTAGTTAATGGTTTCCCACGTCATGGATTTGTGAAGCAACACCTTATCTCTTTCTTCCATCAAGGGCTTACTATAGTGTCTAAACAACTTGTTCAAACTATGCGTGAAAGACCGTTTAGGGAGTTAAATACGAGCGATGTTGAGGCTCATCTTTAGTATGTCACTGAGACTACTCAAGTATGGGACACATCCGATCCCACTGCCCAAAACTGACCTCGACAAGTGTCCACCACTCCTTCTGTGTTCGGTCTGTACCAATTAGACAAAGATACCTTGTAAGACCATCGACTTTATTAATTTGAGAAAAGTATGAGAGACATACTCGAGGTACGACTAAGAGAAACTATTGAATCCACCTGAGCCATGAAAGAGAAGGTGTGTGCTATTTGTGAGATGGGAAATTCAACAAAGGAATGTCCGGCGATACCCTCCTATAAAGGCATGCTTAAAGAGCAAATGGAATCGATTGGGGGATTTAAGGGAAATTTCAATGCCCCGCATGGGAATGCTTACAACCCTTTATGGAAGAACCATCTCGATTTTAGATACGGGCAACAACAAGCAGCATTGAATCCAAATTCACATGTTGCCCTACCTTCACCCCTCCTTAATTTCAACAAGTGACACCTATGAAACCACACATGCAAGCGCCACCTATAGGCCCATACATCACCCCACCATGGAGGACTCTTGAGGATAATTTAAACCAGTTCATCCAAGCTCAAAACGCAACCAACGCCAAGTTTGAGCGCATGTTCAATGAGTTGAATACGAGCATATCTAGGTTGCAATCCTCATTAAGTGGCCAAGAGAAAGGAAAGTTTCCAGCTCAAGGCCAAAGACCTACTCAAGGTCAAGACAATGTTAGCTCTACTTCTTCCGATCAGCAAGAGCAATGCCAAGATGTCACCACTCTACGTAGTGGGTGAGTCGTTGATTTATCACCTCCCCCACCCGAGGAGCCAAAAGATAAGGAGGTATCGCCCAGCACAAAAGAGGCCGAAGATTCCCCCTTGAGTGAGAGTGATAAATACGAAGCTAGTGAAACCAAAGTTGCTATGAAATTACCCACCGCTACACTATTACCTCAACGGTTGGCCCTACCCCAAAAGAGAGCCTCCCGTTCGAAAGTGCTCGATGTTCTTAAGAAAATAAAGCTGAATTTGCAATTTCTAGATGCCGTATAGCAAATTCCCACCTATTCCAAAGTCATTAAAGATCTTTTTACGGTAAAAATACGGCTCAAGGTGAAGAAGAATGTCTTCCTTGCACAGAATGTGAGCTCCGTTCTCCTTAACGACCTCCCATCCAAGTTTAAAGAACCGGGCGTACCCATAATTTCATGTGTTCATGGAGAACGTAGAATTGAGAAAGACTTGCTGGATTTAGGCGCGGGTGTTAATATCCTTCCCTACTCCATTTATAGGAAGCTTGAGTTGGGTGACCTTAAACCCACACGAATCACTCTCCAATTAGCGGATCACATAGTGAAGGTGCCTCAAGGATTATTGAGGACGTGATAGTCCACGTGGACACATTATACTTCTCGGTAGACTTTGTCATTTGGGACACGGAGCCCTCCATCCATTCTAGAAACCATGTTCCCATCATTCTAGGCTGCCCATTCTTAGCCACGGCTAACGCTTTAATCAATACACGCAATGGGTAAATGCAGCTCACTTTCGGTAACATGACCCTCGAGACAAACATCTTCAATGTGGCTAACCAAATGGGTGATGAAGATGAAATCCACACGGTCAATCTCATAGTGGAGGTTGTAGAGGATCACATTGAGAGAACCATGGGTGAGGACGCTTTAGAAGCATGTCTAGTGGGAGGTGTTGGGAGTGAGATTCCATATACCGAGTTTGAGTGAGAGGTCGAGGGGTTGAAAGCAATATTAGATGAGGGAGCGTCAATTGAGGACTTGAGAGATATTCATTGGGTTTCTAGATTCGAGGAGATACCCCCGAGGGAGTCGTGCTTCATTCCCTCCGAAGAGAAATTTCCCACCCTAGAGTTGAAGAAACTACCCTCTAATGTAAAATATGCTTATTTAGGAGAGGGTGAGACATTTCTTATTGTTGTCTTCTCTAGCCTAGATAAAGAGCATGAGGGTAAGTTGTTAGACATTTTGAGGAAGCACAAAGGTGCTTTTGGTTGGATCATAGTGTATTTGAAAGGTATAAGTCACTTGATTTGTACCCATAAAATTCACCTCGAGGAGGATGTGAAGACCTCGAGGGAAATGCAAAGAAGATTGAACCCCACAATGAAAGAGGTAGTGCGAGCCAAAATTATTAAATTGTTGGACGTCGGGATCATCTACCAAATCTCGAATAGCAAATGGTTTAGTCCTATCCAAGTCTTCCCGAAGAAGTCGGGAATGACTGTGGTCAAGAATGCCAATGGTGAGTTAATTCCCCAACGCACCACCACTAGGTGGCGCGTTTGCATTGATTACCGAAAACTCAATGCGGGTACTAGGAAAGATCATTTCCCGTGCCATTTATCAACCAAATGCTAGAGAGAGTAGCAGGACATCCATACTATTGCTTCCTATATGGTTAGTTCGAATATAACCAAATAGAGGTAGATGTTTTAGACCAAGAAAAGACGACTTTCACATATCCCTTTGGCATGTTTACCTACAAACGGATGCCATTTGGATTGTTTAATCAACCCACAACCTTCCAACGGTGCATGCTTAGTCTCTTTAGCGACATGGTTGAAAGAGGCCTTGAAGTTTTCATGAATCACTTTAACATTTTTTTACCCCTCTTTTGATATTTGTCTCGTGAATCTTGAGAACATACTAGCCCCATATGTGGAAAAGAACTTGGTACCCAATTGGGAAAAATGCTACTTCATGGTTACCAAAGGAATTGTTCTTTGCTACATAGTGTCATCCAAAGGAATAGAATTAGATAGGGCCAAAATAGATGTCATAGCTGAACTTCCCCCACTTAAATCACAAAAGGATGTGCGCTCCTTCTTGGGCCATATAGGATTTTATAGAACGTTTGTCAAGGATTTTTGTGTCATCGCTAGACTCTTGAGTAACCTCCTTATGAAGGATGCTCCCTTTGAGTGGAACAAAGCATGCCAAGGTGCTTTTGATAAATTGAAAATCATGCTTGTTTACGCTCCCATCATGCAAGCTCCGGATTGGTCCCTTCCATTCGAGCTTATGTGTGATGCGAGTGACTATGCTATAGGGGTTATTTTAGGCCCAAAAAAAGATAAAAAAGCTCATGTCATCTACTACCCTAGTCGAACTCTAATCGAGCCGCAACTCAATTACTCCACCACGGAGAAAGAATTGCTAGCGGTAGTGTTTTCCCTTGACAAATTTCGCTCGTACCTCATTGGTTCACCCATCACATGCTTTACTGACCTCGCGGCTAAACAATACCTCCTTGCTAAGAAATATGATAAGCCGCACCTCATAAGGTGGATCCTACTCCTACAAGAGTATAATCTATCCATTAAAGATAAAAAAAAAAAGGCGTACAAAACGTTGTTGTCGATTATTTATCATGGCTCTCGTCCCACTAGCCTAGTGATCCAATACCCATAAACGAGTATTTTTTGGATGAGAATCTTTTTGCCACCTCTTTTATTCCCTGGTTTACAGATATAGTTAACTACCTTGTCACGGGAGTCGTCCCTCCCGAATGGACGCGGCAAGAAAATAAGAGGTTCATTACTTGGTCGCCCCACTTTTCTATGATGATCCATTCCTGTTTAAATATTATGCGGACCAAATCATCCGACGTTGTGTACCGGATAACAAGACTCATAGCGTCATCCATTTTTTTCATATAGAAGCATGAGGAGACCACTTTTTCACAAATAAGACAGACGCTAAGATCCTTCAAAGCAGCCTCTATTAGTCCACAATCTTCTGGGATATAAACGCGTACTACAAATCTTACGATATGTGTCAACGGATGGGGGCTATCACCCGATGAGACATGATGCCATTAACACCTATACTCATCATCGAGATCTTTAACTATTGGGGTATTGACTTCATGGGACCTTTTCCCCATCCTTTGGCTTCCTATACATCCTCGTTGTTGTAGATTATGTGTCTAAATAGGTGGATGTTATTACTACCAAAATGAATGACAACAAAGTTATGATTAGGTTCTTATAAGAACACATACTATCTCACTTCGGTGCTACGAAGGCAATAATTAGTGATGATGATAAGCATTTTTACAACAGGCCGTTTGAGAAGCTTATGAGAAAGCATGTAGTTGTTCATAAGGTTGGAACAACTTATCACCCTCAGACGAGTGGGCAAGTCGAGCTAACGAATTGTGAAATAAAAAATATCCTTGAAAAGACTGTTGACCCAATAGGAAAGATTGGTCCCTTAGATTGAACGATGCGCTATGGGCTTATAGGAATGCATACAAAAAAAACCTCGGGATGTCCCCATTTTTCTTTGTCTAGGGAAAGTCGTGCCATCTCCCTATGGATCTAGAGCACAAGGAGCATTGGGCAGTTAAGAGGTTGAAATATAATTTGGATAAAGCCGGAGAATCTCACAAGCTTCAATTAAATGAGTTGAAAGAGATGCACAATGATGCGTATGAGAATGCCAAGATCTCCAAAGAACAGATGAAACTTTCACCTTATAAGATGATCCGACGCAAAGAGTTTCAATTTGGAAAAAAGGTGATTCTCTACACTTCTCGGCTACATTTGTTTTCGAGAAAAATTCGGTCTAGATGGACGGGCCCATTCATAGTGAGAAATGTGTTCCTCCACGGAGCGATTAAATTGGAAGATCCTAAAGGGGGTGATACATTCAAAGTTAACGGACAGCGCCTAAAACCATATCTAGAGGCATATGTGGAAGAAGCCATCACGATCTGGTTGTCAGACCCCATTAATGTGGTTGAATGAGCTGTAATGGTAAGGTCATTGCACCTCCGACGCGTATGGGGTAATTCTTATGTATAACACTTATGAGTAGGTTAGGGTAGTTAGGAGTCCATAGGTATAAGTCACTATAGGATAGAAGCGGAAGCACACATTTTGAGAAAGCGTATAGGGTTCCGAAATAAGTGTTGGGAGGTCCAAGGTCAATCTTGAGTAGGAATAATTGTGGGAATATCCAAAAATTATTATTATGTCATTGTGTGTGGAGGGGGAGTGCTATTCATAATTGAACCTTATTCCAAACTAAATGTTGTACCAAAAACTGACATGGATTCTTCTCAACTTTAGCTAGTGCTCAAGTCTACTGTCATTATATGAATTTGATATCTCTACTACTTCTAGTGCTCCTTTAGATTTGGTTGTATTACACTAAGTGCCTCATTTGTGTGTGTGTGTGTGTGTGTGTGTGTGTGTGTGTGTGATAGCCCCCAAGTTCTAAAGCATGGAAAAGTTGTTGATATCCCAGGAATAAATTTCATACATCAACAAGAATATCTTATGTTGATGCAACTGATGATATAGTTAAAAAGTCTCATCTTTTTGTATTGGCGTGTTTGAATGGTTTTGGGTTAAGCTTGGAACAAGATTTGAAATGACTTGCTGCTGCTTCTACACGCAGGTGGTGTCTTTTTTGGGAAGATTTGGGACTTGATGAAGAAACTACGAGCCAAATTATGGGTCGTTGTCCTGAAATATTTGCTACGAGCATAGAAAAAGTTCTCAAGAAGAAGGTCGAATTCCTTATTAGTATTGGTGTTCCGAGAAACCATCTTCCTCGGGTTATCACAAAGTATCCAGAGCTTTTTGTATGTGACATTAACAAAGCCTTGCTTCTAAGGTAATTTTCTATAGATTCTCAAGTATATAACTATTGCAACTTATATTCAACTAATGTGTTTGATCTCGGAAAGTATAGGGTAAAACACAAATGTAACGGATTTTTGAATCTTTATTTTTCGATAATCAAGCATAACATGAATAAATTACCCAAATCATCACTTTTTATTTATTTTTAAGGTCACATTTGTTTTTGTATTAAAAATCAAAATCTGAGGTCAGGGGCGGACCTAGGTGGTCCCGAAGGTGGGCGGCCACCCACCTAGATTTTTTGGAATTTTTTCCTGGTTTAGGCTAATTTTTTGGACCTTTGTGTAATGTTTTATAGTGAAAGGCATTGAGTTTTTGCCATTTTAAAATTCAAGGGGCGAAAATATAAATAAGCAAAACCCAACTCAATCTTAACACGCGTGTTTAAAGCTCAAACAAAAAAAGCCCTAACTATACTCAACCAACCCAGACGTCCTCTTCCCTTCTCCCCCCCTCTGCTACTCTTATTGCTGGCCTGCTGCCCCCAAACCAGCATCGAAGAGAAGCAGTGCTCCCATCCGTAGTGGTGCCCTGCTATTGTGCCTTCCAAATTTTTCTCCCTACGCCCCTGCCAGTGCTGCCAGTGCCGAAGGAAGGAGTTCTCTCTCTCGGGTTGTCGATTCGTAGAAGCAGCAAGCAGCAAGCAGGTAACTTTCTTTCGTTCTTTTTCTTTTTAATTCAATATTTATTTTGATAAATGATAAATATATATGTTAACAATTGTTCAACATATTTTTTTCAGTTGAACATTTTTTTTCCAGTTATATAATTAAATGATTAGGATTGTTAAATTAGTTTATTGTAAAAATTAGTAAATTGTTGTTTTGGAATATATTTTCAAATTTAAGGTAATTAAGTTGAAATATTGTGATTAGTATTTGAGATTTAGGGTAATATTATGTTGATGTATTTTTAAAAATTTCAGGAACAAAATGGGAGCTAAAAACTCGTCAATATTAACCTTTAAACTTTTAGGTATAAAAATTTGCAAAAAACTAATTCCCCCCCCCCCCCAAAAAAAAAAAAAATCGCTTCGGTGGCTCCCGCCCCCGAACCCCCAATCTTAATTCAAAAATTTCTCACCCCCCGACTAAAAATTTTGTCTTAAATATGTAGTCTGAAATTTGAAATGGAGAATTTTGTTTTATCTAATCAGATAGTTTTAGTATTAGGGGTTGTTTGTTTTGGAACCAAATAGTGTATATTTTAGACATTTTTCATATATATATATATATATATATATATATATATATATATATATATATATATATATATATATATATATATATATGTATAATAAACTTAAGTATGATGTCATCTTTGTGAATTTTTTTGCACTACCTACTTTACCCCTTACAAATTTAGCTTCCCCCTCTTTTCTTTCCCAATACTTAGTTCCCACCCTACCACTTTAATTCAAACATAAGGGCTTTGTGGTAAATTACTTTTCTTTGTATTATCTCACCCACCCTCTATCACGACCATACACATTCTCCTCCTCAAACTCTCAAAATCGGAACCCCACACCACACCACAATCCTGAAACCCTCTCTCTTCTCCATTTTTAAGATATCATCTCTCACTACTATGGGGTTATTGTTATTTCTGTATTGAGGAAATCAATATAGTATATACGAGAGATTATTTTGTTTTACTATTTGTTTTGTTCACAGCAATCATGAAATCATTTGGGATATGAAGATTCTTTTGCAATTTGTCCAACTAGTTGCATGTAGATCTGAAAGTGTTGGGTTTTTCAGATCTATAAGTTGAGTACTTCATTCTCTACAATTTTGGGTTATGATTGGGGATTAGAGAGAAATATTTTTTTACTTTATTTTTCGATTAGCCTTATAATTTTATTAATAGCTGGGTTTTTTCTCTTTTTTCAAGATCTATGAATACCAATTTGCGTATTGGATCTAAGAATATCCATGAATATGAACGGTTCTATGTATGTCAAAAAAAACTTTTTTGGTTTCATAGAATGAGCTTATAATCAGGTAATTTGTTGGTGTTTTTTATTTTCATCAGTGATTTGAGTTGTGAAGGGAAAAAACTGTGGGGGTTTATTTTGATGCAATTTGTGCATTTGGAACTTCAACCGTGGATTTTAATTCTTGGTCTATTTTTTTTAGTGCTCAACTTTAGCTTGATGATATGGTTTTCCCCTTTTAACTGGCTTTATATAATATTTTAGATACCTAAATTTAAGAATGCTTGATTCATTTATGTTTTTAATTTTTTCTCAGGGAACCTTATGTTCTTCTATTGAAAACTCCCGAGTTTTAGTATTTAAAATTTTGTGCTTTGTTGATTCTATATGGCTATACAAATTTTATAGGGTTCCTTTATGTCCAGAGGATCACACAGATACGTATTTACGGAGGTGATTATATCTCCATTAAGTGTAAAGCTACATTATTAGTGCCAAATCTACGTCACAATTAAGTTTGAAGCTATAACTCAATGCACTAATATAAAGTAATTTTGTATGTGTATTAATGATGTAGGTTTTGGAGGTGATGCTTAATCAACAACTGATGATATAAGAGCTTAATCTTGATTAGATGGGGATGCGACAACATGTTCATGAAGTATCTTGACGGGTTTAAAGGACGATGTTCATGAAGTATCATGACGGGTTGAAGCCACTCAAAATCAACATAGGTGAAAGGACGATGATATCACCAACTTTATTTACAAGGAAAGCAACATCCACCTATAGTCCGAATGCCTCTATTCCAGGTATGAATTTAAATATCAGTCTTGATATGCATTGATGTTATAACTTGCAAGCAAGCTGATTGAAAAAGCAAAAAGTCCTAATACTAGGTATGTTGATATGCTGTTAATACCTAATACATGATTTGATGGTACATGATACCTAATATGCGGATACCCGATCAGCAGCATTCTTGGTACTGATACTGAAATGGATCTCATATATGCTATTTTTTCCCTCCATATCCATGTTTTACCTCAAATATGAGATCCATTCTTTGGGTTTTAATGTCGAGTCTCTTTCTTTTTTATTACTACATCACTCAATTTTATTACTACATCACTCAATTCGTGGGATTTTCAGTAAGCTCTATATTCTAATTTGAAATTATGTAGTTCTATTTTAAGATCATTAATGATCAGTAACTGAAAGTATTGTAACGACGTTTGCGTGAGCAATACTAAGATAGTATTGTAAAGATTTATGCGTGAAGAAATACTAAGATAGTATTGTAAAGATATTTGCGTATATACATATTATAATTCAACGATGTTTAGTATTTCAATTGTATCATTTAGGAGGATAGGAACTACAAATATTATGGTTTGTCAAGGGACGCAACATAGCAGTGTTGGCAGATTCCATTTTTTGTAAGAGGTTAGTAACTTCCTCTTTTCTTTTTTTGGCAGATTTCATTTTTTGGCAGAGGTTAGAGGAAATTTTGAATTCCTCTTTTCTGTACAGTTAAATAAAAAGCACAGCTTTTAGAAAGTTTGGAACGACTTCTTGGAGTAGCAAGTCTACTGTCACAGATGGTTGAGCTGACCATGAATGAAGCTACGGAGGTATCTACTTTGCTTGCTCGATCATTTTTAGTATCACAGATAGTTGAGCTGACGATCACAAATGGTTTAGCATTTACTAGCACGACTTCGAGTATTGGTTCAACAAATATTGTATTCATCAAAGTTAATTTACACTCATGGTTAGATCATTATGTAATGTAAAGTTTCGGGTCCTCTAAGAGGACTGAATATCCCAGATTTAAAGTAAAAATAAAATGTCATTTATAGTTTCATTTCCTATTATTAATTGGTATTACCTTGATTTTTCTTTTTTTGTATAATTCAAGGATATGTATATTATAATATATTATACACTTCCGATTGAATTTGTTAGTCTATTTTCTCTTCGTCATTGCAATCATAAACGTTGGTTCTCTTCGTATTAAGTCAAGGTCCCTGCAATCATAAACATTGTCGGAGCACCCCCTGTTCTACATCTCTTCTCTCTCTCTCTCTCTTTAGCGAGTTATAATCGTGTCAATTACAAATGATATAAACTCTTGCAGCAACTGGAATGTCAACTTACTAAACATAGATCCTGTAAACCCTGTGATTCCCATGGTATGAGAGCCTTTGGAATATTAATTTAAATTTACTCTGCTATGACATTCTAAGTGGTTCTTATACTAAGATGTTTTTTCAATCACTGAGTGAGGCTTAAGATCAAGTCTTTCAGGGTCCCAGAGATTTTTATTGAGATTGCAGAAACTGTAATAGTTGGTTCTCCTTAAGGTATGTTATTGGCAAACTACTTTGTTGGGATAAGGTGCTTTGTTTTGTTTCTTTCCATGATTCTATGTTTCTTAAACTATTCACATAACATGCTCGAGTAAATTTCCAACAAAAATTTTGTTGTTTTCTACAAGTAAAAGTACTCCGAGTATTGTTGTTGGTCTTATAGATGTTTGACATTTAGTTAATTGATGTAATTTTTTTTACAAATTTTAGCAATTGAGATTAACCTTATTATCTTCCTCTTTTGCTCCCCTCTTTTTTAACTGATACTCTATGAAATTTGAAGATAGGATAAACTACGTTGACTCTCACAGGGCTCAACTATATTTACATTCGTGCATTTCATTCGAAACCAAAATAAGGAGAGAGATTAACATCCCTCCAAATTCATTACAATGTCTTTTCTCCACCTGATCAATCAAAAAGAGTTCTTGTGATTTGTCAGATTAAGAGATAATCAAATACATCTATGATCACATGGATAGAATTGACATGGTTAGGGTTAGTTCTTCTGATTTAATGCTTTAACATCCGTTAATATAAATAGGTGAATTAAAAACGAATACATAATAATAGAAAATCTCTCGCACAAGTTAATTTGAAAAATATTCAATGATGAGAAAACCAACTGAATTACATGATCTATGTAACAAGGCATTATGCAAATGATATATCCCATAGTTTCAATATTGTGTTTGTCATTGATAAGAAAAACATCATTTTACGAAGCTGTGGATTCTAGATGAACTGAAGCGCAAATTTTTTGAAGCAATTCAAAATGAGAATCTTTAAAGAAACAACACTGAGAAAATACTTGTTGTTGTCTTTATAAGTATGCATGAAAATCATCTTATAGAGCATGTCCAAGTATGCATGAAAATCGATTTGGTCTTTATAAGTTTTTGAGACGGGATGCAACTGGCCAGGAATATGTTGTTGTGGTCTTTGGGGAGGGAATCTTGGTTGGACTCAAGAGAAAGCTGCTGAAGACAAGATCGAAAAGGATCTTTTCTTTATTTTTCTTTCTTTTGAAGACTCACAAGGGAAACAACTTCCCACTACCACAAAAATATTACGAGGAATTCACTATGTTCTTCATCATAATGGTTCGGCTAAATTCAACTTTCTTTTGTCTGTACAACAAAGAATTAGAGGATTTTTCACTACACTCTCGAGCAAGGTAGCTTTAAACTATTCTTTCATTATTTCTTTATAGATGTAATCAACCATTTGTATTTATATGGATGTCTCAAAAAGTTAAGGGTTATAATTTTGTTTATTTTCTTGATTTTTCTTACATGATTTTTGTTGAATAGGCACCTCAGAGTTGTTTCATAAGCAGTTAAAACATCCCCATTCACTACAATAAATTTGGCGTTCAAAATCCGATGTAAACCTCAAAGCTGTCATGACGAAGGTCGACATTTCATTCTTCTCGCTGAACTACTGGAAAAGATTCGTTCTTTCTATGGAACATTGCCTGCTCATAGTCGTGTTTGGGACTCTACTATAGCTACTTTGAAGGACCTGCTGTCACATCTGGCTATCAAACATTGCGTCCATGAGGCTAGAGGACTTGATGTGCTGCCCACAATGTGTATCAGATGAAAAGTTAAAATTTTAGCATTGTGCTTTAGCTGAATTGTATTACACCCAAAGTAAAGCACACTAGAGCTGGTACTTCCATTATGGGTAAATATCAAACAGATATTGTAAGAAATATATTCATTGAGTTTTCAAGACTTTTCCCCTTTTTCTTGGGTAAAAAAAGAATGAGATACATAGTTATTGCAGTTGGTGCTACTATATTCTTATTGTAGTTGGTGCTACTATACAGCTGCCTCAAGTCCCTTCATCGGGATTAATGCTCCCCAGTGATATTCTTATTCAAAAATTTTAATGTTTTGTGGGGCGGTGGTTTTTATTTTTTGGTGTTTTTACTAATTTTATTACTTATTTTCTTAGTTATTTTGTCCACATGCGCATAAATAAGTATAGTTTAATCATAATTTTATGCCGAGTTTGTATATAATCTTAGTTTTCATCCAAGACAAGATATTTTTTTAAGATATTGCTTGGGATCTCCCTGCTTATAACCTTGCACTATAATGTATAACCTTACAAATTTATTGTTTGGAGATATTGTTGCCCATTGTATGTATTCCTTTTTAATTGTATATTTATTCCATTATATTTGTTCAGATGAATTACAACTCAAGAATAGCTGAATGGAATGTGTAATTGTTTATTGTTGCCCATTGTATGTTTTTTTTTTTGCTTTCTTTATTGTAGCAATGCATTGTTTTTTGTTTAAACTTCAAATGTGTAAAGATCACTTTGGAGATCTTTTGAAGATTGATTCCCTAAAGAAGTTAAGACTCCGTTGCTTGCAAAATTTTCCGCATAGGTGATATTCGGACATTTTTACTTAATGTGAATTTTACATGATGATAATAATAATTATTATAATAACTACTATAATAATTATTGTTGTTATTGTCTGTTTGTAGTTCTTGCTTGAGGAACTAATCGACTGACCAGAAGTGCCATTGTGCAGTAGCTCCCGTTATATGGACATTGGCTCCATTATATAAAAGACGATGAAAATGATATTTAGAGGGATGGGAGATTGGAAACTGGTAGATCAAGCACCCACCATTTCCCTTTTTTCTTAAAAAGTGTTGTTGTAAATCAAGATGATGTATGTTGGTAATATTGAGTACTTATTTATTTCTTTTGCAAAATATTTATTTTAGCTGGATGCATTATATACAATGTTGTTTGGCCCTTCCAAAATGTGAAAGTAACTAGAAATGTATACGCCACATGTTATACAAATCTAAATAGATAATTATATTATATTTGAATTACAAACTATGACTTTTGTTGTGGGTGTATTTTTTATTTTTTTATAAAGAGTGGATAATCCTACAAACAAAGGAAATTTTGTTCAAAAATTTAAAACTGTTTACGATTATTTATTTTATATAAAAACATAGACTTAAATTATACATGATTTGATATTTTGATAAAAAATTATTCATGAAAAAGCTACTTTCTTGTTTCGAACTCGAGACCAACCATAGTTTTGGTGAGAGCACTTGCTATTGCATCAAGACACGACTTTATGCTTTTCAAAATTATCAGCGTGCCTTCAGGCACGAGCATACCCTAGTGTGCATATATATATATATATATATATATATATATATATATATATATATATATATATATTCTCTTAATGGCCCTTCTCCTATCGTCTCTCGGTTGAACCAGATCCACACGACTTGCCAAAATAAGTTTTACCTATTTTTCAACCCAAATCTTGAGCTATTTTGCTCAAGAGTTTTGAGTAAGCAACTCACTTGTCGCCCCAACATTTTCCACATTTTTTTTAATTTAAAAAAAAATTATGTATTGATTTTAGTTTAGTTTGACAGCAATTGCTTTGCAGGCCCAACCTTCTTATCTTTTATTAGTTGACCCGCATTTTCTTGCTCAACGGTTTAACTCATTATGGACATGCAGAATTTGCCTAAAACTTGGAGATTGTCTAAGAGGTAGAAATAACCTTCAATTTGAACATTAAATTTGAATTAGACTAAATACGACCATCCAAATGTTTATTTAGACGGTAAACAAACATATTTTTCAGACACCTTATTCATATAAAAAAATAAATGCACTCTCAATATTACCTCTCAATGATTCAGAGTCAATATATATGACTGTAACCTCTTAAAAAACATTGAACATCTTAGATTTAAGAGGTAAAAACTAATACCACCTAAACACAGACCGAAAATAACTTGTTCTTACAAAGTAATTTGGTTGTGTTGAGCAGAATGAAGTACTTGTTGAAGATTGGTCTATCAAAGAAGGACGTCGCATTCATGGAGCGAAGATTCTCGTCGTTACTCGAATACAGCGTTGACGAGGTCTTCAGACTGAAGTTGGAGTTCCTAGTGAAGACCATGGAGAAACCACAAAGTGAGGTGGTTGATTATCCCAGATATTTCAGCTACTCTTTGGAAAAGAAGATAGAACCTAGACATTGGATGCTGAAGGGTAGGAATGTAGAGTGTAGTTTGAAAGATATGTTGGGTAAGAATGATGAGGAATTTGCAGCTGTTTATGTGATGGGTGTTGGGAATATGCCGGTTTCACTACATTTGGAATGATGAAAAGTGGTGTCGTTTTGGCGCTTGTATGGTATTGGGGGTCTTTTGAAAATAGTAAATCACAGGTGTTTTGAGACCTACCCTCATCTTCTCGCACATGCACGCACACGCACACGCATAAAAAAAATAAAGGTGGCAATTCGTATTTTTGGATCGTGGTTTGACTCGATACGTCAATAACCATTAAGGCACGAACACGTGTGTTTTCACCTGACACGGACATGACTAAAATGTGACGGGGCTAACATGATTCTTATCAATTAAACGCAAGAAGACACAAGAAACGATCATGTTAAAAAATTCGGACACGAATATGATTTGTTGGTAATATTTTGTTGTTTTGTTTTGGCGCATCTAAAATTGTCACCCATAAAAAAATGGGATTAAGAGTGCTTGATTATAAAGTTAGGAAAAAAGATTGATAAGAGTTTTTTTTAATGAAAAGCTGGATAAAGAGATGAAGAAAAGATTGGTGAGATACTCTTTACTTGCCCCTTTCACTGTACTTGGAATTATATTTAACGGAACAAAGAATTCACTTTAATAGAATACTGGAAAAGTAAGGTGGAAATTGTTTTCCATTTTTTTTTCTAATTTCATCTCCCTTTCTAGTTTTCATTTTCTATGAAAAAAAATTTAATTTAGAAAATGCGTTTAAGTATCAGGAATAATGCTTGCTCTATTTATTAATTTTTTTCACTAACACTACAACTAATTCACCACATTAGCCACAAAATGGTCGTTTTAAAAGAAAAAATTAAAAATATTCTTTTTTTTTTTTGGAAAATTTGATTTTTTTTTTAAATTGGAAATATGTTTATTTGAATGCATGTTTTCTGTAGTTTTTATTTAAAAACTCTCTATTCCATAATTATACAAGCCCAAGTGTCTCCCACCAAGTCACTCATCTCCTTTTCTATTCTTCCTCCCCTATTTTTAATAAAAGTAACCTGTTTCATTAATTTCTTTTAAAATTTATGATCTAACACTTTCAAAATAAAATAACATTAAAGAATGCTTCAACGTGTCAAAAGAGAATAGGGATACTTTGATGAATGGCAATGCATATTATATTGATGGTGATTGGAGCGAAATCTTTCATAATTGGATTTTAAGTTAGTAACTTTTATTTTTCCCTTCACCTTCCTCTTCGTTTTAGATCCAAAATAGAAGAGTTAAGTTAATCTAAAAGCTAAAGAAGGTTTATGGAGAAGGGTGAAGATGTCCGAATATTGATTATTTTAAAATGTACCAATTGTGTCTGAAATAGTGTTAATAAGGTATCAACGGGCATTTTCAGATATATTACTCAAAAGAACTGGCACAATGCACTTAATTTATATACCAAGATGCTTCAATGGTAGTTTTCTCCTGCATAAAGGTGATTTGCTCCATGACATTGGGAAAATTCAACCTTTTCGTGACATCTTTTTTGTCGTGTGCATCTTTTCTTTGGCAATTGGAATATCACGAAAAGGTAAGTGTGTGTGTGTGTGTGTGTGTATATAATTGTTTTGATTTAAAAATATAATGTTTGAAAAAGAATAAAAACAGTTTATTTTTATAAAAATATGTCAAATATATAAAAATTAGGTAGCGTAGTCGCGGTGGGGTGGGGTGGGGGGACTGGGCGGTTATGTTTTGTACGCATGATCCTCTCGCGACGATTGGTTTGTCGTGCGAACACGCATTTGATGCTCATGAACAAACAACTTAGGAGCAATTTGTTTTGCAATTTGCTTATTTGGGATTATTTTATTAGTTTTCATAATATTTTGGAGAGCAAAATTATATAATGATGGATAAAAAATAACATAATGCGATTTTGCTGGTCTTAGGAATTAAAACGATATTAATGCGCATGAAGGATTATACTAAGGATTTCACCCCTAGAAAAGTGTATATTCTTGCCTATTAGTATAAACGTTAAACAAGGTCTGAAATAGATAGAAATGAGCTCACCAAACACTCTATAATGGGCATTGATCTGGGCCTCCTATCTTGAGTAGACCCAATACTTTAATGGAATCAGATCTCCAGATAATAATGATCCCCTCCATAGTCCCAGTGGAACTTGGAAGACCAAGAAGAGACTAAACCTACAATTGAAGCCCAAACCGCACGAACTGGAATCTCGTTCGAATGAAAATATTTTTTAAGAACTTTTCATAAAAGTTTTGGGCTTAAATAGAATTTTCTATTTTTTAGTAAGTTGTTCGAACGAACTGGAATCTCATTCGAACGAGATTCCTAGGTCATTCGAACGAGACTTCTAACGAATTTTCCTTTTTCTCACTGGACCATCGTTAGTAAAGTCGTTCGAACGAGAATGTCGTTCGAACGAAAATTTCGTTCGAACGACTTTGGCGGGAACAGTTTTTTGGAAGTTTTTGACAGTTTTCTCCATGTTCCCACTATATTTTCCCCACTACTTTTTGACAGAATTACTAAGTGCGGAAACCAACCTTTTGAAGGCAACTTTTTCACATTCTAAGATTTTTTAGGGAGAGTAAAACTTTCAAGAAGAAGTTCCATGTTTTGTGGTTGATTTTTATGGATTAATTTCACCAAAAACACATACACACCCAATAGTTTATTTATTCCATGTTCCTTAATATATATATATATATATATATATATATATATATATATATATATATATATATATATATCCTTTCTTGGAGTGTTTGGCACCGGGTTTTTCTCTACACCTCAAAGAAGAGAAGTTTGGGTTTACTTCTACATCCCACAAAGAAGAAGTTTATTTGCTGTGACATACCCACTTGGAGAAAGGCTCCTTGTTCGGGTGGCGGTGATCAGAAAAAGTCCGATCGGTGGATTTTGAGACCGCGGTGGACCTCCGTCGTTATTCGCTAGGCAGAGGTGTATACAAAAAGAAGCACCAGGGTAGGCTTGTCAATGACCTGGACCCGACCCGGACCCGATCCATATAATAGGGTCTGAGCATATTTTTTTGGACCCGAGACCCGAAGACCCGAAGACCCGTTTATTAAACGGGTAGGGTCTGGATCTTATACAAAACCCGGACCCGAAGACCCGACCCGGATTGTAAATTATTATTTTTAAATATATATACATATACTATAAATTTATATATATTTATAAATATATCTTATCAATACAACATGTAAGTAATATATATAAAATATATATTTATGTATATAATAAATATAAATAATATATGTTTTATTTATACTAATAATATTCTATAATACATTACAAAATATTTTAATTTAAGATTAAAAAATAAAGAAGGGGGATAATATAAAATAAATGTATATATTTGGTCGGACCCGAACTCGAGACCCGAAAACCCGAACGGATCCGGGTTTGGATCCAGTATTGTAGACCCGATGAAGACCCAAACCCGGATCCGAATCCAATAAAGACCCAGTTACACGGATTTGGATCTTCCTAAACTCGACCCGACTCCGACCCGTTGACAGGCCTACACCAGGGCTTGGACGGAGTCAAGTCGAGTGTTGTAAGTCTTTTTGTCTTGTACTTATAAAATCGTACTTAGTGGATTTGTGGCTAGGGCCGTCCGAGATTTTTTCCTGTTGTGGGTTTTTCCTCGTACATCGCAGCGTAGTGGTTTGTTTATTTTATCCTTTGCAAATTTACATTAGATGCATGCTTAGGTAAAAGATAAAATTGGAATATTTAATTTGGTGCTAAATTCGTTTAGGTAAAAATTCATTTAATTCAAGTCATGAATTTTATTGGATAAAATTTGGTTTGGCCTAATTTGCAAAAATGGATTAATTATTTGTGTTAAGCAAATTTCTAGGACTTGAGTTGAATTAATTGGGTTTAAGTGAAAAATGCATTTGTTATTTAATTTAATTTCACTTTGAGTTTAGTTTAATTTTAATTTGAAAGAAATTAAAATTTGTTGTGTGCTTGTGTTATGTTGAACTAGCTTTATTCCGCACTAAAGGAAATTGTTTTTGTAAAATTTTAAAATTGGGGTCCTATTTTTTTCAACAAGTGGTATCAGAGCATTGATTTAGAAAAACTCGCGTTTTCAAATTGGTATCAGAGTATTGATTTAGAAAAACTCACGTTTTCATATTGGTATCAGAGCGGGATCGCTAAATTATTGCATTTAAGATCCTTTTAAATTTTAAAATGGAATTTTTTCCATTTTCAAAATTTCCTATTTTCGATGGTTCTAATTACGCATATTAGAAAGAATGTATGCGCTCGGCACTTAGGTCTCTAGATGAGAGGGTTTGGTTGTTAGTTGTCAACGGGTAGCCCCACCTACATATTTAGTTAAAAATGAACGTGTTCCCAAACCCACCAATAGATGGAGTGAGAATGAATTTAAGCATGCAAATTTTAATTCCTGAGGTTTAAATGCCTTGTTTAGCGCGGTCTCACCAGATGAATTCCGTCGCATTATGACGTGTGAAATCGCTAAAGAAGCTTGGGATATTTTACAACTCACTCATGAAGGAACTAGTGTCGTAAAAGCTTTTAAACTCCAAAACCTCACCACTCAATTTGAAACCATCAAAATGAATGAAAAAGAAACATTTGATGAATTTTATGCTTGACTTTCCGATATAGTTAATTCGTCTTGTAATTTGGGAGAGAAAATACCCGACAACTGAGTAGTAAAGAAACTTTTAAGGTCCCTACCCGATAGATTTATTCCTAAGGTGACCGTGTTAAATTCTTTACCTACTTTAGCATCTACGAAATTAGAAGAGCTCGTAGGTGATTTACAAACCTATGAACTAGACATGTTTACCTCTAAAACTGAAAAGAAAATAGATAAGGGCGTTGCTTTGAAAGCCCAAAAGGAGGAAAAACAAGTAGTAGAGAGTGAAAGTAAGAGTGAGTCGGAAGATATGGCTATGTTTGCTAGGAAGTTTCAAAAATTTCTTAAATTTAAAAATGATTTTAAGAAATTTGAAAATTCTAAGCATGACAAAGCCGAAAAGATCCCTAAAACTTTTAATGAAAACCTTAAATAGGGATGAGTCTAATAGGTGTTACGATTGTGAGGGTTATGGCCAAGGGATTTTGAATGCCCCACTAAACTAAGGAAAGAGGGTAAACAACCTATTTCATATAATGCTACCCTTAGTGATAGTGATAAGGAAGAGGGGCCCGCTTTCCCCATTGATCGCAACTTTACCGCGCTCATGGCTAGTCATGTTAGTGAGTGCTAGATATTGTCCGACGATGACACCTTAAAACATGACACTTCCAAGGCCTTTATTTGTGATGCTCAAAAAGATGATGGTAGTGAGAGTGGAGAAGAGATAGAGAGAGTGAAAGTGAAAATGAGGTTGATGTGAGTGAACTTCAGTTTGCATTTGAAGAACTATATGAAGAATCGATTAAATTAAAAAGAGCAAATTTGAAGTTAGAAGCTAGTTTGAAAGATCTTGTCGAGGTCATTAATGAGAATGTTTTAGTGGAAGACCTTAGGACACATGAGAGATCTCTTCGTGAGAAGCTTGAATATGTTAAAGGCGAGAGAGATAGCCTTAAAGGTTTAATGGAATCCTTAAAAAAGGAGCTTCTTGCATTTGAAGAGCGGAATGTTTTATTAGAGTCTAATATTTTAGAATTAGAAAATAAATTAAAAGACTCTAGTAAAGTCAAATTTAATTTGGAGTGTCGTTCGGAGAAATTAGATAAAATATTAGGAACGGTCCAAATTAAAAATGACTCGTGTGGTTTAGGCTTCGATACTTGTAATGAATCAACTCATAAAGTTAAAACCAAAGTTTTAAGAGAATCACATAGGAAAGCCTTTAGAGATCAATCCTTAGGTTCCAACTTTCGACGTGTTTTTATTTGTTCACATTGCAGTTGAAAAGGTCATCTTAGGAAATTTTGTTTTGATCTTAAACGAGGTCCTAGAAAATCCCAATGTAAGGCAACCGAGGTAGCCAAGATTCCTACACCCCGTGACCATCATTCTTCGTTAGTTTGGGTTAGGAGATCTGACTTGGTAGCTTTACAAGATAGGATTTTTTATTCTCATTTACTTTCACATGCTTCCTCCCCTGCTACATCTAAATGTTGAATGTGTTAGTTGTTTGCATACTTTAGCTTTTGTGCTTCATGCTAAATTATCATGCTAATTGTATGCTTCTTTATCACTGTTCTAGTCTATACTTCATTCTTTATCACATGCTAGAATTATGATTGTTGTTTATCTTTTGTATTATAGTTATTTCATTTTAGTTTGCATTAAATGAAAAATACAAAAAGATTTTGTTTATCATTTGTGGTTTTACCTTAAGAGTAATTTAGACTTAATGAAAATTACAAATGATTTTTGTTTGTCTTTTAAGTAAATATTTTTATTTGTTTGGTGAAAAATTTTAAAAACTCAAAAAAAAATTGGTTTGTGTGTATTTTAGTTTGACACGCTCTATGTGGCATATTCTTGCGTTTGAATCCCTTCTTTTTCGCTCCCATGTATTTAGAACTTTTGGTTAATATTGTCAATCCTTAAAATGTTCTTTACCATGCTTACATGGAGTAGTTGGATTTTGTGTTGATATAATGAATTCTATTTTTATATGCCTCAATTCACACATGCACGAGCTCACTTGAAATTATAACTTCATATGTATATTTGAGCTTTGTGAGGTGTTCTCCTTCCAATCTTGTCATCTACATGTTATATAACCTAGGAGGACTAGTGCATATTAAATTGAGCGATAAAAGATTTTATATATATATATATATATAAAGAGAGAGAGAGAGAGAGAGAGAAACAACTGGTATATATACACTCTGAGAAACAATTGGTATATATACACTCTGAAAATATATGCGCACCATTTTTGTTATATATATGGTACTGATTTATTCAATTTGTCCTTTGGATATATATATATATATATATATATATGTGTGTGTGTGTGTGTGTGTGTGTGTGTGTGTGTGTAGTAATTTGATTATGTAATTAATAAAAATATTATCACATATTTTTTCATACAAAATTATTAATCAATATACTAGATAATTAATCACTTGATGACAATACAACTTTGTATTTGTATTATGATTGTATGTATTAATAAATTATATTTATAATATTCTTTTGGTACACTATTATTAATCAACTACGTATTCTAAATAATTAATTATTTGATGATGATGCACTAATTTCTATTGGTGATATTAGACTTATTTTAGTACTAGTGATTTGAAACCAAAAATCATACGAAAAAAACACCAAAACATAAATGATTTGAAACCAAAATTCACACGAAAAAAAACAAATCATAAGTAAACCCAAATCAGATTATATCAAAATTGAAGTTTCAATGAGATTTGTTCATGCACAAATGTATCTGCGTGCGCGCATGTGTAAAAGTATTATGTGTATACCTATAATCAAACAGACAACCCCTTAATCCGTGTGCGGATCAAAATTTGATGTTTGGGGAATCAAAAATGCATGTGTCACTGTTTTTGTGCAAATTTGACAATAGGAACTTCGGAACCACTTGATTTACAATAAACAAAAGATTGTGTCGTACACAGTAGCGCGTGTGCTCCTCCCCAAGTAATAAAATGATAAAAAGACGACTCCCAGTGACCACAAAAACAAAACGAACACGGTCAAACTACACACGAATCCCAAAGACCATAAAAATGAAACAAACACAATCAAAACTACACACGAGTCCAAAATAATCAGTCTCTCTAGGGTTGGGGTTTCTAAAGTTTGTACCTAGAAAAGACGATCAAGATATCGTCATCATTGCACTTCACCTCTACTTTTTTCCCATACGATTGTTCCTAGGAAAAAAAATGCTTCACCTTAAATAACAAGTTAACATAACATGTAACAGAAGTCACACTAAGGAAGCATAACTAAACTGTACTGAAAATCAAGTACGTAACATAACTCACATTAAGCACGAAATTAACATTACAAGTATTCCCCATAACTGACACACCCCAACCCAGTTACTTATAATTAAGTTTGAAAGTCAAAGTGAGTCAAACCATAATTAATCTAACCAAACCATAATCACTAGTTTTGATTTCAGAATCATTATTGTAAATCCATATAACTGAAAACCTTTTTACAACATCAGAGTAATGATGCCCATAAAAACTTTCTTGAAGGATAAGTTAACTTAATTACATCATTTACATTTACACAAATCATAGTTTCTCCCATTCCTGGCTAACCCAACCTGACCTCCTAGATTTGGCAGTGACATCGCGTTTCCTGAAAAATGTGAACATAGGAATCATGAGCAAAATAGCCCAGTGAATGTATCACTACTAAACTACTGCATGAATTTAAATGCAATAAATCATGTCCATATACTTATGTATTAACTTATCCGGCTCATTCAAAATGAATGACCAACTTTTTCGAATCATGATTCACATATCCTGTCTAAATAGACAATTCTCCCCCATTCCTGGTCGAGGAGTAACCCCTTGTCATTAATAGACAAATCTCCCCCATTCCTGGTCGAGGAGTAACCCCTCATTTCGGTAAACCGAAATGAACAATTTCATATTGATTTTATTATGATCATACCAACAACACGATACAAATATCTCTTTCCAGTGAGTACACTCACCTTGGTTGACAACTACGTATTCAGGTTTCCTTCTGGTGGAGCTGAACTGGGTTGATTAGGCCTTACACCTGTCAATCCAACTAAATCAGTACTGAAAATCAATCATAAATATTATCCAAACATAATTATGTAACTTTCCATGGCTATACATCAACAATATAATTCCAATTAAGTCACATTCCATAAAACATAGGTAAAGGCAAACAAGGATGTACATATTGATAATGTTACACACATTCAACCGTAGGAAATAACTTGTGAGGAATTTATAACCAAAGTCAAGTAAACATGAAATTATACTCCTCAATGTATATACACATGAAACATGTACTCAAAGTACCCTTTGTAAGGACGAAATACAAACATTCATTCAAGGGGTACTCAGTATGGCCTGAAATTATGGTCTTACATACTTAACCATCCTATATTCCTAAATTTTACAAATACAGGGGTTCAACCTCATCAATATGAAAAAATATATGAATATACTATCCAGTACAAGTGACGGTGTAATTTTTCAAGCTTCCTAGGGCAAGTTATGATCATTTCTCTACAACACAAGAAATCTGCCCTACAAGCTCCTCTATTGTTCCTTCAACTTCCAAGAATTTTCATAATTTTTCTCCAGCATAACTTTCCATGATTTTCAACCCATTTTCAGTAAACATACTGAATCATACAGAATTAAAGTTTCATAATTGTTTGACTTCATTTTCTATCTCAAAAGCTTGACTAAACTCAGGGCATACCGAAATGAAGTATAAAAACAGAAACCATGTACCAACTTGAAATCATCATTACGGCCTAACCACAAGGAGATAAATTCTAATTTTCAGATATTATATGAATATATGAGTCTACTTTCATTTCCAATTGGAATTTCTCAATTCCAGTAATCACACAAAGAGATATGCAGATTTGAATACAAGGGGTTTCAACACAAAGCAATTTTAAGGGTTTCTACACTCAACTTAACATAAGCTTGCATCTAACCATACATATATATAAAGGGATGAAACTTTCGTAAACTTATGATGATTTATATCATATAAATCAGTAATATAAGATAAATAACAAGAATTTCTATTAGGATTACCTTCAGGGCTTTTTACGTAATTTCCACGGATTTTTCTACACTTTTTCTCCTCACTTTTTCTTCTTAAACCTCAACTTTCTATTTCCTCAAGCTAACAACACTTGAAACTGAACCTAGGCTTTGTTTTGCTGAAGAAATATGTTAGAGGGAGGGTTTTAAGTCGGCCAAGGCTGCCTCCCAAGCCAACCAATCAATTTAAAACATTTGGTTTAATAAAGGACAAAATACCACTTAAAGGAATTGACATATTTGCCCCTTCTCGTAACTTCGACCTAACTTCTTCCTCGAGCATCCGTTTGATGCACCGTTTGTTGTGTTGCGACCCTAACTCACATGTCTACAACTATGTAGTTTTCACCTCAAGTCCATTGTAATGTTACAATGGTCAAAACTAGTCTTAAACAGGAACATTTCTATCGAAAATAACCAAATCTTGTGTTCGTACATAACTCGACATTTCATGATTTATGACAGTAGGATTAGACTAAACATAAGCACTTAATATTAGATATACTAATATCACATTATTCATATCACATAAGATAAGCATGATTTAAATATAATTTATCATAATTATATTCGGGTTGTCACAACCTCCCCCCCTTAGAAAATTTCGCCCCCGAAATTTAATATAAAGGTCACTTACCAAACAAATGGGGATACTGTTTCCTCATGCTATCCTCCGTTTCCCAAGTTGCTTCTTTAACTCCATGGCTCATCCACAAAACCTTAACTAAGGGAATAACTTTATTTCTCAATACTTGGTCCTTACGATCAATAATTTCCATTGGTTCCTCGATGTACGATAAGTCTTCCTTCAGTTCAATTGGTTGAGTTTTCAACTGGTGAGATGGATCTGCCAAATACTTACGAAGCATCGATACGTGAAACACATCATGTAACCGAGATAAATCTGGAGGTAAAGATAATCTATAAGCCAGGGGCCCAATTTTTTCCAACACTTCAAATGGTCCAATGTATCTTGGACTTAGTTTCCCCTTTTTGCCAAATCTCATAACGCCTTTCCACGGTGAAATACGCAGGAATACAAAATCTCCCTTCTGAAATTCCAATGGATGCTTCCTCTTATCTGCATAAAATTTCTGCCTGCTTTGCGCTATCTTTATCCGTTCCCGAATCATTTTGATCTTTTCAGTTGTCATATCTATCAATTCCGGACCCAAAATTTTTCTTTCACCTACTTCATCCCAACACAAAGGCGTCCTACATCTCCTCCCATATAAAGCTTCATAAGGAGCCATACCAATAGTCGACTGATAACTATTATTGTATGAAAATTCCATCAATGGCAAATGATCATCCCAACTACCTTTGAAGTCAAATACACAAGCTCGTAACATGTCTTCTAATATTTGAATCGTCCTTTCTGATTGCCCATCAGTTTGTGGATGAAACGCAGTGCTGAACTTCAAACTTGTGCCCATGGAATTCTGGAGACGAGGCCAAAACTTAGAAGTGAACGTTGGATCTCTATCTGATACAATTGACACCGGTGCCCCATGTAAACGGATAATCTCATCAACGTACATACGTGCATACTTGTCAACAGTGTAGGTGGTCTTAACAGGGAGAAAATGAGCTGACTTCGTCAATCGGTCTACAATCACCCAAATAGAATCATGCCCCTTTGGTGACCGGGGTAATCCTGTAACAAAGTCCATCGTTATATGCTCCCACTTCCATTCCGGAATAGGCAACGACTGCAATAATCCTGCCGGCTTCTGATGCTCCGCTTTCACTTGCTGGCATACTAAACATTTAGCTACGAACTCTGCAATCTCACGTTTCATATTGTTCCACCAGTAATATTCCTTCAAATCTCTGTACATTTTGGTACCTCCCGGATGCATAGAGTAAATAGAACTATGTGCCTCTTCTAATATATCCTTCTTTAAGGGTGGATCATTAGGTACACAAATCCTATTTTTATAACACAACGATTCATCATTCTTAATTTCAAAGTCACTCTCTTTACCATCCAGGACATCTTGTTTCTTCTTCTCAAGGAATGGATCACTGGTCTGCAAATTTCGTATGCGTTCGGCCAATAAAGGTCTCACTGTGACATGTGCTAATAATCCTCCACTTTTTGAAAACTTCAATTCAATCCCCATCGATGCCAAGTCAAGAATATTTCCAACACGGGCACACCGTATGCAACCAAGCATCCCTGATGATTTTCGACTCAAAGCATCCGCTACTACATTGGCCTTCCCAGGATGGTGATGAATGGTACAGTCATAGTCTTTAATCAGCTCTATCCAACGCCTCTGTCTCAAATTCAGTTCCTTTTGTGTAAACAAGTATTTTAAACTTTGATGATCTGTAAATATCTCACAAGTTTCTCCATACAAGTAATGTCGCCATAACTTTAAAGCAAAAACAATGGCTGCTAGCTCCAGATCGTGTGTAGGGTAGTTTCGTTCATGCGTCTTTAATTGTCTGGAAGCATATGCTATTACCTTCCCATTCTGCATAAGAACACATCCTAACCCCTGAAATGAAGCGTCTGTATAGATCACAAAAGACTCATTCCCACATGGAATAGTAAGTATAGGGGCTGAAACCAACCGATTCTTTAATTCTTTAAAACTCCTCTCACATTCTTCATCCCATACAAACTTCACTTCTTTACGAGTCAACTTTGTCAGTGGTAATGCTATTGCTGAAAATCCCTTAATGAATCTGCGATAGTAACCTGCCAATCCTAGGAAACTCCTAATTTCTGTCACATTCTTAGGACTCTCCCATTCAACAATTGCTTCCACCTTCTTTGGATCAACATATATCCCATTTCCCGAGACAACGTGCCCTAAAAACACAATTTCATTCAACCAAAACTCACACTTACTGAATTTAGCAAACAATTTCTTCTCTCTCAAAATCTGCAATACAAGTCTCAAATGCTTCTCATGTTCCTCCATGCTACGCGAGTAAATCAACACATCGTCTATGAATACAATCACAAAGGAATCAATGAAAGGGTGGAATACCCGATTCATCAAATCCATAAAAACTGCCGGAGCATTAGTCAATCCAAAAGGCATCACCAAAAACTCATAGTGCCCATATCGAGTCCGAAAAGCTGTTTTGGAAATATCACTATCTTTCACTTTCAGTTGGTGGTAACCCGATCTCAAATCAATCTTCGAAAATACAGTGGCCCCCTGTAATTGGTCAAACAAGTCATCGATACGAGGTAGAGGGTACTTGTTTCTAATGGTCACCTTATTCAACTGCCGATAATCAATACATAGTCGCATTGTCCCATCTTTCTTTTTCACAAATAACACTGGTGCTCCCCATGGAGAAACACTAGGCCGAATGAAACCTCTGCTTATCAGATCTTGTAATTGCACTTTCAATTCCTTCAACTCTGTTGGTGCCATTCTATAAGGAGCAAGGGAAATCGGACCAGTACCTGGAATTAATTCAATGGAGAACTCTACTTCCCTATCGGGTGGCAGTCCTGGCAATTCCTCTGGGAAGACATCATAAAATTCTCTAACCACTGGTATATCTTCAACTTTAAGTGCTTCCTTACTAACATCAATCACATATGCTAAATACCCCATACAACCCTTACTCAATAACTTTCTGCTCTTTATTGCTGAGATAAGACAATTAGGGACAACGTTCCTTTCCCCCGTAAACTGAAACTCGGGTTCACCAGGAAGATGAAATGTAACTTCTTTTCGAAAACAATCAATGGAAGCATGATACGATGATAACCAATCCATCCCCAATATAATATCAAAATCCTGAATGGCCAATGGTAACAAATCGATATAGAAATCTCGCTCACCCAAACGTAAGACACAATTTTTATAAACATGCTCAACCAGAATCACACTTTCCATTGGGGTAGAAATATATAAGGCACAATTGAGAAATGAACATGGTCTACCCAAATATGAAACAATATCTGATGCCACAAATGAATGCGTAGATCCAGGATCAATGAGTGCATATAAATCTTTGTTTGCAATAGAAAGTTTACCTGTAACCACTTCAGGTGTAGCATGAGCATCTTGCAACGTCATCGCAAACACTCTTCCTCCTGCCCTCGATCCAGTTGCTTGTTGTGTACCTCTCCCCCTGGTGGCACTGCCTGGAGAAGATCCTTTATGAGGCCCCACACTACTGACTGAAACTGTTCTCGCCAACATAGGACAATTCTTTCTCAAATGACCTTTTTGGTGACAGTTGAAACATTCTATATTCAGTAACTTTGGGCAATTTCTCTTTATATGACCCGATGACCCACAAAAGAAACAAACATTAGGATCTCCTTGTGCTGAAACTCCTGAACCTCTTCCACCACTAGCCTCACCCCTTGGCAAACTACTTCCACCTCTACCCTGTTGGAATTTCTGCCCTCCAAACCTCGAATATTCTGTACCACTACTCTTTTGATAATTTGGATCAAATCTGCTTCTCTTTACACCTCGTTCTCGATTCCCTCTAGCTTCATTCACGTCCCTTTCTACCAACATGGCTTTGTTCACCAAGGCTGAATAATTAACAGTCTCTAAAGCCGACAACCGTGATTTAATGACTAACTCAAGCCCATCGAGAAATCGACTGCACATATCTTCCTCATTCCGTATAAACCTCGAAGCAAACCGAGATAAAGCTGTAAGTTTAGCTTCGTATTCTCTAACTGTCATACTCCCTTGATTCAATAGGAAATATTCTTTCTCCTTTTGTTTTTGATACATCGGAGGAAAATACTTGGCATACAAGGCTTTAACAAAAGCATCCCATGAGATCACATTCCCGCCTCCTGGAGTAATCAACAAATGTTTCGTGGCATCCCACCAGTACTTAGCTTCTCCTTTCAACATATACGTCGCCAAGGTTACCTGTTGATTTTCAGGCATCTTCATTACCCCAAATATAAGTTCAATCTCTTTAACCCAGACTTCTGCCTCTGCGGGATCAACTGCTCCTTCGAACGATGGTGGGTTCATCTTAATAAATTTTTCATGTGAAGTACACCTTTCTTCCCGGTGTATCGCCTCCTCAGCCCTAGCCAAGGCTTGTGCCTCCAGTTGCCTGGTCTGTTGTTCTTCCACATGAGCCATAAATCTAGCTTGTTGCTCTGCCATTAGAGTCATAGCACGTGCCATTTTTAGCATATCCGTCAGTTGTTCTGGCTCGGGTTCCATATTTATCTGAACAGGTTGCTCAACCTCCGCTTCTGCTGGAATATTTGAAGCCTCATCATCTATTCCCACATTCACATTCCCTCGTTCCATTCTCTTATATCTGTAATGAATCAAAGATATAACAACATGCAGATATACATATATTTCCTAACATAATCGTTAGTATCAAATAAAATATATTTCTAACATTCACTGCCAAATCTAGACTCTTCTCACTCCAGAACCTCTAAAACCTAGGCTCTGATACCAAAAGCTGACACACCCCAACCCAGTTACTTATAATTAAGTTTGAAAGTCAAAGTGAGTCAAACCATAATTAATCTAACCAAACCATAATCACTAGTTTTGATTTCAGAATCATTATTGTAAATCCATATAACTGAAAACCTTTTTACAACATCAGAGTAATGATGCCCATAAAAACTTTCTTGAAGGATAAGTTAACTTAATTACATCATTTACATTTACACAAATCATAGTTTCTCCCATTCCTGGCTAACCCAACCTGACCTCCTAGATTTGGCAGTGACATCGCGTTTCCTGAAAAATGTGAACATAGGAATCATGAGCAAAATAGCCCAGTGAATGTATCACTACTAAACTACTGCATGAATTTAAATGCAATAAATCATGTCCATATACTTATGTATTAACTTATCCGGCTCATTCAAAATGAATGACCAACTTTTTCGAATCATGATTCACATATCCTGTCTAAATAGACAATTCTCCCCCATTCCTGGTCGAGGAGTAACCCCTTGTCATTAATAGACAAATCTCCCCCATTCCTGGTCGAGGAGTAACCCCTCATTTCGGTAAACCGAAATGAACAATTTCATATTGATTTTATTATGATCATACCAACAACACGATACAAATATCTCTTTCCAGTGAGTACACTCACCTTGGTTGACAACTACGTATTCAGGTTTCCTTCTGGTGGAGCTGAACTGGGTTGATTAGGCCTTACACCTGTCAATCCAACTAAATCAGTACTGAAAATCAATCATAAATATTATCCAAACATAATTATGTAACTTTCCATGGCTATACATCAACAATATAATTCCAATTAAGTCACATTCCATAAAACATAGGTAAAGGCAAACAAGGATGTACATATTGATAATGTTACACACATTCAACCGTAGGAAATAACTTGTGAGGAATTTATAACCAAAGTCAAGTAAACATGAAATTATACTCCTCAATGTATATACACATGAAACATGTACTCAAAGTACCCTTTGTAAGGACGAAATACAAACATTCATTCAAGGGGTACTCAGTATGGCCTGAAATTATGGTCTTACATACTTAACCATCCTATATTCCTAAATTTTACAAATACAGGGGTTCAAACTCATCAATATGAAAAAATATATGAATATACTATCCAGTACAAGTGACGGTGTAATTTTTCAAGCTTCCTAGGGCAAGTTATGATCATTTCTCTACAACACAAGAAATCTGCCCTACAAGCTCCTCTATTGTTCCTTCAACTTCCAAGAATTTTCATAATTTTTCTCCAGCATAACTTTCCATGATTTTCAACCCATTTTCAGTAAACATACTGAATCATACAGAATTAAAGTTTCATAATTGTTTGACTTCATTTTCTATCTCAAAAGCTTGACTAAACTCAGGGCATACCGAAATGAAGTATAAAAACAGAAACCATGTACCAACTTGAAATCATCATTACGGCCTAACCACAAGGAGATAAATTCTAATTTTCAGATATTATATGAATATATGAGTCTACTTTCATTTCCAATTGGAATTTCTCAATTCCAGTAATCACACAAAGAGATATGCAGATTTGAATACAAGGGGTTTCAACACAAAGCAATTTTAAGGGTTTCTACACTCAACTTAACATAAGCTTGCATCTAACCATACATATATATAAAGGGATGAAACTTTCGTAAACTTATGATGATTTATATCATATAAATCAGTAATATAAGATAAATAACAAGAATTTCTATTAGGATTACCTTCAGGGCTTTTTACGTAATTTCCACGGATTTTTCTACACTTTTTCTCCTCACTTTTTCTTCTTAAACCTCAACTTTCTATTTCCTCAAGCTAACAACACTTGAAACTGAACCTAGGCTTTGTTTTGCTGAAGAAATATGTTAGAGGGAGGGTTTTAAGTCGGCCAAGGCTGCCTCCCAAGCCAACCAATCAATTTAAAACATTTGGTTTAATAAAGGACAAAATACCACTTAAAGGAATTGACATATTTGCCCCTTCTCGTAATTTCGACCTAACTTCTTCCTCGAGCATCCGTTTGATGCACCGTTTGTTGTGTTGCGACCCTAACTCACATGTCTACAACTATGTAGTTTTCACCTCAAGTCCATTGTAATGTTACAATGGTCAAAACTAGTCTTAAACAGGAACATTTCTATCGAAAATAACCAAATCTTGTGTTCGTACATAACTCGACATTTCATGATTTATGACAGTAGGATTAGACTAAACATAAGCACTTAATATTAGATATACTAATATCACATTATTCATATCACATAAGATAAGCATGATTTAAATATAATTTATCATAATTATATTCGGGTTGTCACAATAACAGTCATGGAACAGAACGAATACTAGTATGTATATACATCGACTTTTAGGTGAAATACCAAAAACTGAGATGACTTAAACCCAAAACTTATATAAAAAATACAAATCAAAAGTATACCCAAATCAGAATTATATTACAATAAATATGCAAAATTTTGTGTGTGTGTGTGTGTGTGTGTGTGAGAGAGAGAGAGAGGGCGCTTTTCATGTTACTCCAAGTACGCCTTTGTATCAAAACTCTCATATGTAGCTAAACTCCCACAAACAAAATATGCATTAAAAACACAAGGGAAAGAGAAAAAAGAACTAACTTGAAACCAATGCCATTCTGCATCGCATCAAAAGATACGCTATAAGCCTTTTTAGGCACTCCACTCAATCTTATAGCATTCTGACAATCAAATATCACGTTCGCCCTAGTAGCACCAATCTCTAAGCACACGATAGCCTTACAAAATCTCCCCTGAAAATTATAATGAAACTGGTTTATTGTAACTAAGCAATTGGACGGTGTTGGACAAAAAAGTGATTAAAAACTAGCAGTACTTACAACTCCAATAATGGCCGAATTGTATTTAATATCAGAAAGGCGACGGATCTCAGCAACTCCACGGTTCAACTACATTTAAGAAAATTAATTATAGAAATTCAACAATCAGTTAACTATTGTCAATAAACGATAAAGAAACTTTCTTATACGCAGCTACATGTTTACACACCTAACTAATCCAACATGTTCAATGTAATATCCGGTTTTCTTTTTACATCAATTTTTCTGTTTTTCTTTGCGCTAATGTGAAAACAAATTTTCTGTTTTTCTTGGGATTAATATCAAAATGATCCTTCCAAAAGATGTCCCAAAATTGATCGATTTACAAAAAATTTACACATTCTTAGATTTATTTTTCTTTCTGTGTACATCAACCACCATGACACCACTCGCAGCCCCACTCACCATCGTCATCATACCACCTTCCCCATGCACCACTTGAGACTTAATCCTCTGCCGAACTTCCACCGTAATTCCATCAAAAAAAACTTGCAAACTAATAAAAAAGGGGACCATTAGCCCTAGGGCTACAAATAAAAAGGAGAAGAAAGGTGTGATGAATATCCCCAAAGTTCATAATCACCCTAGGTTTCATCTCAAACTAAAGAGGTGAGGACACGCAACAACCAAAGTTGCCTAAGGAAACAAAGTGGCAGTCGTCAATTGCAGAAATTCGGGACAACCTTTGAGTGCAAGACCCACTGCCTTGTGGCCCCTAAAGCAAGTTTTCGACCTGGGCGGCCCTAATTACACCACGAGGTTTGAGGTAAAGAAGAAGAGAAAAATAGAAAAAGAAAGGAGAGGAAGAGGAGAACGTCAAATGATGAATCCCACCACACCGACAAACTCGAACAAAGATAAAGGTCACAATTTCAGTCGTCTAAGCCGGTAGCTGCTTGGGTGGGGGCGAATGGCTCGCTGGGTTTCTGGGGAATCGCTGAATAAAGTTATTGGGATGGCTTTAATGAAGAGAAAAGGGGATGCAAAAAGAAAGCAATTGTCTTGAGTCCAACAACGTATTTTGGGCGTTGATTCATTCATTTTAGTCCCCAAGTATTATCGGGTACTATTGCGTCAAGTTATGCACAAACTAATAAAAAAAATCTTCCATACTAAGATTGAATCCCAACTGCTAAATTTGTCAAGTGATACACAAGTAGTGACGAGAACATAAAGAACCAAAAATTATTTAGAAAATGTATACATCTTTGCTTATCCGACATGAACTAGTCAAATCCCGTAGTGGTTGCTTGTCCAGCTCTGGAAAGCAAGATCAAAAAGTGGTCCAATGTGCATTAAAAACTCGAAAAGAAGACCACTATTCGAAGTTGGGATTTGAAATAAATCTAATATTAGAACAAACTACTTTTTAGTGTATCTACATCACAAAAACTCACGAAACAAAATGGAAAAAATTACCTATATAACTTTCAAAAGGGACAACTAGACAACACAATGGGTGGGGTAAGATATTAATTGCGAGAAAGTTCACTAGTATCAGTCCCGACCCTAAGCTAAGAAAAGTAAGGCATCGCCTATGATAGGGGCCCCAACCAATGAGCCTCGTATCAGATTATAGGTTAAGCAGATAACTTATTATAAACCCATTTTATTGTGTTTTAAGTTTTAAATAAAATAGCCCAATGTTAAAATATAAATACAGTCCAGAAATTAAAAATCGGCATTTAAAATAACAGCTACCAACAATTTCAAGTCCTAAAATTCTAAAATCTTCTTTTACCATGCTTCCATTGTTGGTTCATCGTGAACTAAGATTTGACTTTCAACCTTAAACGATGGTTTCGGACTTTAATATTTCATAATTTGAACTCTAAAATCATCTCTTTATTGTCATTGAAAACCTTTTATAACCCTAAAATTTGAAATTTGTTTCCAAAATTAACTTGAATAAGTAGACCGACAACTGTATACATGTGCTTAGTTATGATCGTTACTCATAATTACTTTATCTCTTCCACGAACAATTGTATTCATTGGATATAAGGAAAAGATAGTTCCAGGTTTAGGCACAAGCAAAAATATTTCCAAGTTGTTTATCCCATTGAAAAGTTACCTACTGAGTTGATTACTGGCGAGGACCAGCGGTATGTGGTTTCCGTTTGTTAACGACCCTTCCATTTGTTCACCAAGTACGAAATATTACCCCTGATATAAGATAAAAATATGACAAACACAAACATGTAACAGTTTGAATTGAAATTGAAGAAGAGTTATATAAGACTCACTTGAAGAGAAAGAGATACAGCCTCCATTGATGAAAAAAATAGCGTTTAATGTTTAGGAAAGAGGAAAGTAGTTTACTCGGATGAAATGAAATCGGTTTGTGGGTATGTGTTGAAAAAGAGAGTGTTCCGGTTTATAAATGGATTCAAATATACCAGAGATTGGAGAGAGAGAGAAATTGGAGATTTGTCATTGAGACATTCCTCCGATTGCTTTATTATACATGTATTTGTCTTCTCCGGTTAGCATTTGGGAAAGGTGATTATTACCAATCAGTCCCGTAGGCTAATGAGTCCCATGTTTAGCATTTGGTCAGGTCTTATTTAAAACGTGTATTTTACATCTACTCTGATTTTACACATTTAACCCTGCAAAAACATAAAACATAAAACGTGTATTTCTGTGAAGCTTACCATCGCCCAAGTTGTGTTGGAGACCATGACCCTACAACGGCAGGGAGGAAGATAAGAACTTCTAGAAAATTAAAATGAAAATGACTAGAACTTTCCTCTTGATCCGATAGTCGAAAATAACCAAATCAAACTTTTATCAAAATAAGAAATTATAAAAGGAATTTGATAAAACCCAGATTATATTACAAATCATTACATACCAAAAACATAAATGTTTCGAAAGCAAAACTTATACAGAAGTAAACCCAAATTAGATTATATCATAATAATAATGCAAATTTGTGTGTGCGCGCGCATGTAGGAGATGACATGTAACATGACGAACACTAAGCACACAATAGTTGATCTCTAGTTGAAAATCACACCCTCCAGTAGATATTAGTAGATATTATTTAGGGAGTGAGAAATATATTCAAATTAAGACGATTAGATGCAAATAATTACTAGGAATTTTTATGGTTTGTGAGAAACTTACCATGCGCCGAGATACGTTGACACAGCTAGCATTCTCGACCATAACTCTACATCAATAGGGAGAGAGACGAGTCAGATAAGAACTTATAAAATCTTAACATAAAAATAAAATCACTACAAGTCCTCACACTGATCCAATATTCGAAGACAACTAAATCAAACATTCGATTTTAAAATTTTAGAGAAATTAAGAGCTACTAAACTTTTAGGTAAAATACCAAAACATATGAAAAACACAAATCAGAAGTAAATTTGAATTAGATTATATCAAAATAAAATTTGCAATGAAATTTGTTCATACGCAAGTGCAAGCTCATCTAAAAGTATTATGTGTATACCTATAATCAAATAGACAGACCATTGTTCACGCACAGATGTACGCGTGAGCGCGCGCTTATAGAAGTATTATGTGCATACATATAATTAAGCAGACAGTCCCTGCCCCTTGATATGTGTGGGAATCAACTTTAATGTTTGGGGAATCAAAAATGCATGTGCCACTATTTTTGTGCAAATTTGACAATAGAAACTTCAGAACCACTTGATTTACAACAAACAAAAGATTGTGTGGTACACACTAGCGCATGTGATCCATCCCAAGTAATAAAATTAAAACAAAACGAACACAGTCAAAACTACACACAAGTCCCAAAGACTATTAAAACGAAACATATACAGATCAAAACTACACATGAGCCCAAAATAATCACTCTCTCTACGATTAAGGTCTCTTAAGTTTCATTCCTAGAAAAAAGAAAAGATGATCGAGGTATCTTCATCATAGCACTTCACCTTTACTTTCTTTCAAAAATGATCGTTTCTAAAAATAAGATCGCTTCACCTTATATAACAGAAGTCGCACTAAGTATAACTTAATAGAACTGAAAATCAAATATGTATCGGAACTCGCATTAAGCCGAAAACTCACGTTACATATATTCCCCATAACAGGCAAGTAGTAGAACGAACATTTATGTTTATACATCAAACTTATTTAAAATGAAAATGAAATCACTAAAAGTTCCCTCAAAGATACCCGGATCAAAAGGGAAAGTGTTAAATTAGAGGCTACTAAATTTAGGTAAAATACAAAAACAGAGATGTTTTAAAACCAAAACTTGTATGAAAAATACAAATCAAAAGTTTAATGTTTAATGTTTAATATGAAAATACCAAAACAGCGAATCCATAATGTCAGTTAGGGTTTTTGGGAGATTAGTTTTGTAAATTATGAATCAAATTGATTAATCTACAGAGTGTTGAGAAAACAACAAACACGTAAATATAACAGTGACGTGATTAGATGAAGGGTTAATCAGTAAATAAGTAATAGTTTGAGAGAGAGAGAGAGAGAGAGAGAGATTGGAGATTGGTTTACTCGGATGAAATGAAATGGTTTGTGCATGTGTTGGACAAGAGAGAGCGTTCCAATTTTTACAAGGATTTAGATGTACCAGAGATTTGAGAGAGACAAATTGGAGATTTGTCGACGCTCCTCCGATTATACATATGTGTATTTGAATCGCATATTATATTATATATATTTGTTTCTGCACCTACTATTTGGGAAAGGGTATATTAAGGCCGTGTTTGGTAGATTTATGAAGATTTCTCCCGCTAGTATTTTGGAAAGTTCGAGAGCATACAAAAATTTACCGTTCAAGTTTTTTTTTGTTTTTTTTCTAAGATTATTTATTAGGATGAAATATCGAAAAGTCCCTCAAACATTTTTTAATACATATTTAGTCCAAGTCTTTTATTTTATACCAAAATGTCACTCAAACATCTATTTAACTAATATTCTCTTATTTTTAAAGGTTCGTGCCAGCAACATGGTGAAGGACTTTTTTGAGCAAAATAAAAAGACTTTGACTAAACGTGTATTAAAAATATTCGAGGGACTATTTGGTATATGCCCCTATTTATTGACTATAATAATTGGAGGAAACAATCCTCCATTAGTTAGATTCTGACAAATGGGCGGGTGGACGAATTGAAAATGATTTGAATTAAAAATACACAGGTTAACATATAGATTCGTCAAAATCAGGCACGACACGAATCGACACGAACTTATAAGTTAATGGGTGGATCCTTAATGATTTCGGGTCAATTCAGTGTCAACCTGATAAGACACGATAGTTAACGAATCGGGTTAGGGTTGACTTTCTTCACCCGTTAATACTCCATAAGACTAGTTAAGACCCATTTCTGCAAACTTAAGTATTTAGTCCCATTTTTTAAGAAATGCCATGTCTTTATTATTTTAGTTATTGGTCTTATTATAATCAATATGTGACGAGTGTCGTTATCTATAGAAAGGAAGATGGACGGTTACAGAGTAGTAATGAGCAGTTTTTGGTGGTTATGAAACTTACTAAAATTTTAAAAGCACGTGAAATGGAGGCCTGAAAAATCTTAGGAGATGGGACTAAGGCTAAAAAAACTATTAATTTAGGTAAATAAAAAATATTGTTGAGACTTATAAAGAGTTCATGTAGCTGAATGTTACTTTATTTATAACGAATTTTACTAAATTAGAGAGTTAGTAATGTCAATGAATTAATGGGTCAAATTGTGTTTAAAAATGAACTAATATGTCAACTTATATACGATTCAAAATACTGGGTAATAACGGGTGAACACGGCACAATACGTTAGGATAATGGATCGGGTTTGAATATGATTTTTTCACGCGATAAAAAATTCACTAATTCAGACATGAACACGATAAGACCCGAACATGATAAAAATCGACACGAATATGACTCGACACGACCCGCTGCCAAGTCTATTAAAATGGTTCGGGATGAGTTATGGGTTGGATTCAGGCGGTTATAAGACGGGTCAGATTTGATTTACTTTATTCGTTTCTCTTGTTTTTGGAGAATCAAATTACAGATCAATCTTCACAACGCTTCTGTAAAAAATAACAGAGAAGGACTACAGAGGTGATGAAGAAGAGAGAGTGGTCAATGTAGTTTATAAGTGAAATGAGAATGTTTTTTACCCGCAAATGACCCGGTGTTGACTCGCACATAAACCAATCTATTAGGGAATTAAACCCATGTCAACTCACACAATCTATCAAGTGAAAACGGATAGCTTATTTTCGAGTGGTTTCTGGCCCGAGTTATCCTCTTAATCCATATTCTCAACCCTAATAATATTTAAGAACATCATGTTATAAATATTTAGGTGTCAAATATATATATGGATATCCATAATACACTCTAATGCTAAATGCACGTCAACATTATGGCAAGTTGAGATGTCAAGCATCTAAGTCGGAAGCACGACAATGTCATGCTGGAAGCATAAGGTGTCAATCATCTGGAATCGCAGGCACGACAATGTTATGTTATAAGCGTCGTTTGTCAATCATGCAAAGTGGAAGCACGACAAAGCAAATATACAAGCACGACAAAACAAAGTTAGCTACTGACTCACTATGCTAACGCACCGACTTATGTTTACCTATAAAAAGTCCCACATGTTTGTACTTTAAAATATACTTCTGAAATCAATACAATACAATTGTAAATATTTTATCCTTATTTATGTTCAAGTTCAATTTTATACAACACGTTATCAACATGATTTTGCTAATTCATTGATATTCTACATTGCCGCTAAAATCAAATATGTTCTTCGTTCAAACTACAATTGGTAACATTTATTTTACGTGATAAATTTATTAGACATAATCTATTTGTTCCTCTATGATGGATTTTCCAATGGTGGGACAAATTTGGTCCAAATATCGATATATCACTTAAGGAAATTTCCAAAAAAAAAATAGTTTTACCTTGGACTCAATTTCATCCAAGCGTCAGATGGAGAAATAATATTCCCATAGGGCTATCCACCCTATTATTTTTTACTGAAATCAGTATCCGATGGATTTGAAAATGGGATTTTCAATGCAGACTAAATCAATTAAGAATTTCTCTTATGGAAAAAGTTTTTTTTATTATCGTAAGTGGATTGGAATTAATAATTCGGAGACCATGTCTTCGATAAAGGAGAGCTTAACGAGCTACATGTCACAGCAGGATGAATATCCTCCTCCAATGGAGAAAATGTCTTTCGGTGCTAAACCAATATAGGATTTAAAAATTTTAATCAAAAATCAGTTCCCACGGGCCACGAAACAGGAGCTCCTTCAGAGATTTATCGACCATATGAAAAGCCAATTTACTGCGGCTTTCACCACAACTTATTTTGATGACAAAAATCTCATCCCTTTACCTTTAGATGATGATACGTCCATGACATCAGCCAAAAATATGAAAGATAGTGTAACACCCCGCGTAATTTTGGGGGTATTTTCAAAAATAGAGGATAAATAAAGTTTTTAATAAAATTATTTTTTATTGCTCAATTATGTTGAGAATTATTTTTAGCACCGAGAATTTCAAACGGTTTTTTAAATATTTTGTCCCTTATAATTTTTAAGCCGAACTATCAACAGAAATGGGCGATCGATCGATCGATCCCCTCAGGTTTCGTGAACAGCAAGTATTTTCGAGGAGTTTTAGTTTGTTTCAACTTCTATTATTTTTACCTTATAAATACGGATCGTGGGCAATTATCTTGGAACAGTCTTGTGGCACAAAAATACCGAGAAAAGATATTTTCTTTTCCTCTTTTTTATACACAAATAGTACCCTTTAATTTATGCTTTCAACTTAGGCTTTGAGGTGTTCTTGGGGTTGTTTTGGTGATTATTCTTGGAGGTGTTTTGATGATCATAGAGAGATGATCTTAGTGATGTGATGGTGATTTTTGGGTAGATTTATCATTGCCTTCTCATAATGGTTTGAGGTATGGGATTTTACACAATATGCTCTCAAATCTCTCGAGAGTTATTCCCTTTTAATTCATGTGATTATTGAACTCATGTTTGAACTGATAAATTCATTGAAATCTAAAAAATAATTGTTGAATTATTTTGATTCATGTGGTATCATTATATTGTTATTGAACAGGTGGTCATGAGATTTTAATATGGCACGGATGTTGGGCACTCGCCAAAATTCCTGCTTTCCGGGGTATGGCTTGATAAAGCATATGCGGATGGGGTGAGGCCTGGTGACCCATTGATGTGTTGTTAAGGAATTTATTGATAAATGCTATTGATATTCGCATGTGATTTGAATATTCGTACTCGTGTGTGTTATGCTTTATTCATCGCTAACCTATATTTGTTGAGCATCTTTCCTGTCGTATTGTGTACTTCCCCATATTTCTTTAGTTGGAAAGTTAGCGTGGATTTGGACACTATGGACGAATTAGGATGATTTTTAGCGTTGATTATTTGGGAAGAATTTTTAATACAAGATGAGAATACTTGTATTTATTTTTTATGTATAGAGCATAGGGATTTTTTTTATATTTTGAGATAGATTGTTGTTTTACTTCGAGAGACTTTTGGTTGTATTTAAATTTGAAGAGATTGAGATTAGCGAATTCTCTTTGTATATTGTGGTTTTTGTTTAGATGTTATATAACCTGTTGTTTGTGGATTAGTTTAGTTTTATCGGCAGTGGCGCGTCGCTCGCTCTCCCCGGGGGGGCGGACGGGGTGTTACAGATAATTAATTATTTCGTATTGCGGAAGAATCACAAAACCTATATGTTTAACACATGAATGCCCACAAAACCAACTATGTCGGCTTTCTTTGCCTCACTATGATCTGACATAATGAAGATTTGACATTGCATGGCCCACATGGCCCCATTACTCTTGACGCGCCGATGCAAAAAGACTAAATATCAACTTTATGCCTACTTTTATCTTTGTGGTAGGACCCAATGTCGTTATCAACCGACGTTAAACGACAAACAGATCAGTCAAATCCAAATGCGGAGGGATCCACTGGTCGTTTTCGACAAAATTATTTATTTTTATATTTTATGTATAAATTAGAATAGTCTAATCCATGTTCATACACAACTCTACTCCATATCTCTCTTTCTTTCTTACATAAATTTCTCTATCTCTTAAGTTTGTTTAAGGTTTCGGCACTCTTGCATAAATTTGTACATTTTATATTTTCACTTTTTTATATAATAATAATTTGTGTTTAATACTATATCGATCCTCTGTTATTGGTATTAGAGCCATGATGGCTTAAATTGTTTTGTTAATACTTAAAGTAGTGATAATAATGGTCTGATTTTCATACCAGAATAGTAAGCTGCTATTCACCAGCGTGAATATTAATTTACTATTCATAATTAAAAAAATCTATATTAATGAGTAGTAATGAAGAGAATGAGAAGTTTGGTTTTGATATGGACTGGCATTTGTCGCCTTAAGGTATTGTCGTGTTGCCATGATTGCGTTGAGACTTTAAAATCTCAAGTAAATCATTGACCGTTGGGTATCAAAAGTGATTTCTAATTCAGTTGATAATATCTCATTAATATATATGTTTTGTTATGGATATTATTTTCCTTCTATCAAATCGTGGGATTTATCACTATTTCAAAGTATTAACATGTATATTATTTAATTAAATACCATGAATACCCAAAATACACATGAGTCAATAAAAACTCATCCTTAATTGAATTACCCAAAGTACACATGAGTCAATAAATAACTCATCCTTAACTGAATTTGATGTTCAAAAGGATTTGAACAAGTGGACTATTCTGAACGGCCAACCAAAAATAATTTTTACTACCACCTAGGATAACTTTCGTAGTAAATATGCTATAAAAACCATGGAACAGACAATAAGTCTAGATGAGCAAGATAAATCTATCAAGCTCTTTAAATTTGAAGATATTAAAGATCACATAAATGATAAAAATTATCATTTTATCCACATGAGTTTAATACAAATCATTTTTAAACCTTTAACTCTTTCAGGCATGAATGCTTGTCGGCAGATGTACTATGTACACACCCCATTATGTTACCCCTTAACTCTCCTTAGGTCCCTAGTACCTCCCTTCATCACTATAAACCCAGGTCACGTCCCGAGTACTGACCTGGAAGCCATCGGGCACCCCCTCGGCTCAGTTTGAACCAAAAGTCAAACTCCTCATCTTGACCCAGACTCAATGAATCTTTGAAGGGAACTGAATACCCTTTCCAACAGTCCACCCCGTGCGCAATTCCGACTTACCATGCGAACGAACGCGCCATTTGCGTCCGAAACCTGACCTAGAGGCCACCGGGTGCTCCCGGGCTCTATTTGACCTATGTCAACTCTCCAGGTTGACCAAGACTTAATGAATCTTTGAAGGACACTGAATACCCTTTCCAATGGTCCACCCCGTGCGCAATTTTGACTTACCATGCGGACGAATGCGCCATTTGCGTCCAAAATCTGACCTAGAGGCCACCGGGCGCTCCCGGGCTCTATTTTACCTATGTCAACTCTTTAGATCAATCAAGGCTAAATGAATCTTTGAAAGTCACTAAATAAACTTTCCAACGGTCCATCCCGTGCGCAATTCCAACTTTCCATGCGGACGAACGATCCGTTTGACTCCGGGAAGCCACCGAGCATTTCCCGGGCTCGGTTGACCAAAGTCAACTCTACAAACTGGGTCAAACTCTTTGGAATGTTGAAGTACATCCCCTAACCTTTCCAACGGTATGCCCCATGCACGATTCAGACTTACCATGCGGACGAACGCGCCGTTTGCGTCCACGCGATTCCCCGTCCAATAGACTGACAAACGCTTTTGAGCCACATTTGACCCAAAGTCAACTCCCGAACTCGGGAGAGGTCCAAAGGACTTTCGAAGGTCTCTGAAATACCTTTATAACGGTATGCCCAGTGCACGATTCTGACCAACGGTTTGCCCTCGGCGGCCAATTTTTCGAAAAAGCCTGAGGCGCACTGCCAAATGGCAGGTCCCAGATCCTGCCTATCGGCACCTGCCGATAGGCAGTGCCATGATACGGACGATCTACAGTCTCGTGGGGTTATAAAAGGAGGCTTTGGCCTCATTTGCAAGGGGAGCCCAGATCTGATTGAAATCTCTCTGAACGAATCCCAGAAACCTCTCTCGAAGGCAGCGTGATTTCAACTTCCAAATCCCTCTTTTACCTTCACTTTTCATCATCCTTTTCATCAAACTTGGTGAATTAACCACTCTCCATCATCATCCAAGCTCAAGGGCTGCTCTCCAACATTCAAGATCAAGCTCAAGATCTTCAAAAAGGTCCAACTTTCTTAAACTCTCTCTCTTAAATTCTCTTGAATTCCCAATAACTTGTTTTCTTACTTAGCACTTTTATAATCTCATTTCACACATCCTAATATAATTTTTATTTAGTATTATTTCACATCTCTTATTTTCATATAAATAAAAACCCAAAAAAACAAGAAAAATAGGGTTTGCTCATAAATTCCGAGTAGGGATTTTCACACTTTTTCCACATTTTTCTCACAACTAAAACACCTTTTCTACACACACACACACTTACAAATAAGATATCCCACATTTGGATTTATGGGATAAACCCCACCCCTTTGCTTTGTATGCGAACTACGTGGACTTTGATGCCTTTATAGGCTACGTCGGCATCTCGGGGTAAAACCCGAGACTCGAGTCCTTTCTCTCACTCTTTCTCTCATTTCTATCTTCTCTAAATCCATTTTTCTTATATTATACATATATTTGTTCTTAGTGACGCATTACCTCATATGCGTTATCATTCCCGTATAACGATCAATGTAGGGGTAATCACGTAAATCTTATTTTTCTAATATTACTCTTATATCTTCCTACGGATGACTCACTTTATCTTTTCCATGATACAAGTCGAAGATTCCTACCTCCATTCTATATATATACGCATGCACACATCTCACGGGGGGGGACATAAAGGAAAATATCAAATATCCATGAGAGACCGAAAGGGCGGAATGGATGCCTAAAACCTTCCCATTTCGTAACTAGGCCTCTGAACCCTTTTCGACTCATTTTGGTTTCGCACGCACCAGGATGTCATTGGATGCCATCCTTCGGGGTGGCTTCCTCTTTTTCTTTTGTCTGTTTTGAGTAAAATAGACTGGCGACTCTGAATCTCTCTACATTTTTCACACCTCAGAAAATCGACCCCTGCCGAAGCGTTCTCCTGAGAGGGGACGGGCGGGACCCAAAGGATTCCTCCTCCCTCCACGGCGGGGATCGGCGGGGATGGCCACAGTGGCGACTCTGCTGGGGATTTTTATTTATTTTGAGGGCTTGACTCTATTTACATGGATGCTATATTTGTTTATGCTTCCCCCCCCCCCCCCATATCTGCATGTTCCCCTTTCTCACATGTATATCCCATGCTTATGCTTATGTTCACACACTTGTAGAAAATCCTCCATGTACACCTCACACCACGTACACCTAGGATCACGTATATCCCAATGTTGAACGCATCACCTATCCATACTTGGCGTACCTTTTTGGGGTACTTGTACTTTGTTCCCGGTTTGGCATAATTAAAGAAAGGCATTCTCATCATAAGCTACTAATAAGATAATCATGCATGGTTCACACGAAATCACCAAAGAGCATTGATATCGACCAAATTTTACCTAGTAACTGGAGGGTCAGTTCGTGATGGGCGCTGGTCCGGCAGGTCACAGTTAGCCTAAGCGATATGACTCTCACCTTCCATTGGCCAAGTACCTTCAACGTATATCGAACGATTCTCCCGCATCGTATCGCTTGACCGAAGTCATGACGGGAGGTATATCGCAGGGAATTCATTCACGTACACCGAGTATATCAAATTCTCTCTCACACGTACCGTTCTCATGAGGTATATGGTGAGGCATTTCACGTACACTCAGGTATATCAAATGGCTTGTCAACACGTACCGATTGCCCGCAAGAGCAAGATGTATATCGTGGAAGTCACTCCAAAGGGGGGAACCCATGCCGATTCACCCAACCAACTGCATACCCGCATATAGGTGTCAAACCTAGGACACGCACTTTAGATTACCGGTTTCGACCCGAAACTCTGCCGAAATTCCGGGTCAATCTTTCGCCCAATTTTCGCGCATTTTTAAAACGGGACTCTGTCCGCGAGCCTGGTTACAAGTCCCCAAACCGTAGCTTTACATATATTAAAACCCCACTTTTCCAGGCTCAGTTCTCGTCCGGCATTGCATTTAGGAGAATTAAATACAAGTGAGAACATAATAATCATAATAATCATGCTGAGTTCCGTCTCCAAAAATATTTCTCCCTTTCCTTATCAAAAATCCAAATAAAATTTCTCCCTTTCTTATCAAAAATACAAAAACATTTCTCGCTTTTTATCAAAAATCCAAAAATAGTTCCTTCCCTTTTCTCAAAAATAAATCTCATCCTACGCCTTCTCAGGTTGACCGTACGCCCTTGGCCTGCCTCCCTATTATCTTAGGTCTTCAGTCAAATCACCCCGGAGTTTCGTTCGTTCCTCTACTACTTCTTCCGAGTTCTGAATCCATCTATCTTCCATGGAGAATGCGGATCAAGCACCAATCATACAACCAGATCTGTCGACAGTCCTAGCTCAGCTCGTGGCCAAGATTGACAACCTCCAAGCTGAGGTTCGAGAAATGCAACGAAACCAAGTCCCTATTCCTCAAGATCCCGAGGCCCTGTTCCCTTACGCTATGGGTCCACCCGAGCCCATATGAAATTCGGAAGAATATCAGCACGCTCCGCGTGCCCCTCCTGCTAATGGGTCGCCGCCTGCCCAACTTCTAATGCCAAACATTGCCCAGCCTATGGCTAACTTTTCTGTGGTTGCTGATCCAAAGGAGGAGGAGTTGAACAAAGTCAAAGAGGATCTCAAGATGCTCACCAAGAAGTTTGACCTGACCAAGTCAGGATCTCTGGGAATTACATGGACTGCACCCATATGTCTCCTTATCCTAAAGCAAGGTTACCCGAGAAATTCAAAATGCCAAATATCGAGAAATTTGGAGGGAGTGGTCCCCCGATTGTTCATCTTCGTAGTTATCATCATTCCATGACTCTACTAGGGGCTTCGGAAGAAGTGATGGCCCAATTGTTTCAGCAAACTTTGAAAGACAGTGCTCTCCGATGGTTTTTGTCTCTTGAGGAATCCAGAATCCGTAGCTGGGAGGATGTAGCCCGAGAATTCATGTCGCAGTACAAATACAACAAAGAGATTGAGGTCACCCGCCGTGATTTAGAGTTGCTCAAACAGAACTCTGGAGAATCAGTCAGTAACTTTATAGCCCGATGGAGGGAAAAAGCGGCTACCATGACCAATCGGCCGTTTGAAGAAGAACAAGTCAGCATAGTGAAGAAGAATTTCTTGCCCCATGTCCGAGCAACCATGGGAGGACAGTACTACCCCCATTTTCGAGCTCTCAGAGAAGCAGGAGTAGAAATCGAAGAGGGTCTTTCCAAAACAGAAGTTGAACCAAAGAAGGTGTCCGGACAGTTCACCCCCAAAAAATATGACAAGCCTGTCAGTGCCGCAGTCTCAACCATCAACAACATCTCTCAACCAACCACATCATAGGCACCGAAAATCCACCCTGCTCCCGTCCGAAGGGAATACACTGAGCTTCATGCTCCCCTCTCCAAAGTTTACCAAGCCCTGTTAAGCCGAAACCTTATAAAACCCCTGGATCCACATCCATTACCCAATCCACTTCCCAAAAATTTCAAGACCGATGCTCATTGCGCCTTTCACCAAACAGCTGGACATACCACCAACCAATGCTTCCACCTTCGAAACATAATCCAAGATCTCATTGACCGGGGTACCATCGCCCCACCAGCCAATCCTAAATAAAACACTACTCATAACCCACTCCCAAATCACACCAATGCCATCTTCTTGGAAGGAAACCCATATTTCGATCCATCAACTCAAATCACACCCTTATACCCTGCTAAACCCCTTCAACTTTGCCCATATTTCCTCCTACACCCTGCTAGCCCCGCTGATCAGGTGATGTCACTCCTTACCAAAGCGTGCATCACTGTCCGGACCTGTTCTGAAAGTGGAGGTATGGAATTGTCAGAGGTGTTAAACCAACTCCTAGAGTTCCGGCTGAAATTGCCCTCACAGATGATTATCGACTGCCAGAGGTTCAGTACGTTGTTTTTGGAAGCACGAAAATGGGCCCGAGAATCAGATAGGTGGATGGTACCAACAAACGAAATCTTCTTAGATGATGTTGTCCGGATCATGACGGAAGCATTCAGGCAAACCAACAACATTTACAGTATCACCAAGTTACTTAACGCTTTGAAGCTGCAAGGGCACCTGGTCCCTTCACCCTTACACATCCCCACAGAATGGGAAGACCTATATGAAGAAGCCATTGGAGTTATGGAATGCATTCACTTCACAAGGGAAAATAGAATTATTGCCACCGGATGGGGGGAAGAATTCGAAGTTTCAAATGAAGAACAAGCTTCAGGAGGAAATGGCCCAATAGCTGACTTATGTGGGATGATATCATTTGAGGAACTCCTCGGAGAAATAGATAAGGTGGTAGAACAGCCTGAGATTGATGAGGAAACTAGATTTAAGTTTTTCTCTTCTTGAGTAAATTACATAACCAGATCTGGGAGACATTACCAAATTCCAAACTCACTACCAACCAATGATAAGGGGAAGGGCGTTGAAAACCTTCCTATGCCAGAAACGACCCTCGAGGAGAGTAAGATCCTCGATCAATTGAAGAAAACTCAAGCTAACATCACTCTATGGGGGCTTTTCATGTCTTCCCAGCTATACAGAAATGCTTTGATCAAATTGCTCACTGGACCCATAGTTCCTCCCTCTACCACACCAGAAGAAGCGGTGAACCTGGTCAGATCCTTGACCTCTACCCGAATGATGTCCTTTTCTGAAGAAGAAATCCCCAAAATTGGTCCAAATCACAATCATGCACTCAACATCTCCGTCGAAGTTATGGGGAAGGTTGTACCACTCTCTCTCATTGACAACGTATCCGCTTTGCATGTCTGCCCGCTGAGAACCTTCAAATGTTTAGGTCTGAAAGAAAGTGACCTCGCTCCAACATCCGCTGCCGTGAGTGCCTACGATAATACCCATCGTGAGGTGATGTGATCCATAAAAATTGTAATAGGGGTGGACCTATAAACCCTGTCGTCGAATTCCTAGTCATCAATATCCCGGCCTGTTTTAACCTGTTGCTCGGACGACCCTAGCTCCACAGTATAAATGGTGTCTCTTCCTCATTCCATCAGAAACTAAAGTTCTTCGTCGATGGGTGAGTCATCACCATCTTGGGTGACTACGGTAACGCCGAGGGTGCAAGCACCAGCAGTCCAATTCTTGAAATACAGCATGGGTTAAATGATATGCTCCTATCAGGTTTTCGAGTTGAACCATCCCTACTCCCGCCAGGGGACGGTTTCAAAGAAAGGGTTTGTCCAGAATATGACCCTCATGGCAATGTCAATGTGATTCAGATGTTCAGAAACATGCACTTCATGCCCGGACTGGGGCTGGGACAAAGACAGCAGGGGATACTTGAGCCCGTCGAACTGAAGAAAGCTTTCCCTCCTTGCGGCTTGGGATATCAACCATCAGAACCAGAGCTCAGAATGATCCGCCAGACTCGATCAAAGAGAGGGTTAGACTTCGTCCGAACTATCTCGAGAGATTATTTAAATGAACGATTCATCAGGGAAGGCGAGGATTTCCCCTTTTGCAGTTTTTCAGAACCGTGGTATGACCATACAGATAAGAAGATGAAGCCTGGAATGGAGATCTTCTTCGAAAATAGCTACCTATGGGCAGAAGGTTACCAATACTAGGTGCCACCGCTTATCAAAGATACTGAAGAAACTGAGGAAAGTGACGCTAAAGATTCCTTCAACCTACAGACACTGGGGCTAACACTTTGCATGGTTCATTCAGGTACAACATCATGGGACCCATCCCGTCTAATTAAAGCTGTTGATACACCTCTCCTCAACTGGCATGCTGCGCCAGTTCTACCTCTTGAAATCTCCCTCAACCCCAATGTTTACCCTGTTTTATCTACTGTTGTCCATCCTTGCTCAAATGTAATCGAGACCTATTTTGATGAGCTTCTCAATGCTGTTTTTCCTATCAATTAAATAAACGAAGATTTTCAGTATCTTGCTGTGCCTTACATTAATTGTATGGATTTTAATCAAACTTTTGATGATGATGATTTTGCAAATGAACAATTCTCAACTGATCTAAATAAGGTTAATAATAAACAACATAATCGCGTTCAAGTTAATGAAGAAGAGACTGTCGTTATTAATCTCGGTTCTAGTAGCCAAATGCACGAGATTAGGATAGGGGCCACCCTTGATGAGCATGAGCGCGCACAACTCGAAGAATTACTAAAGGAGTTCGTGGATGTCTTCGCATGGTCCTACGATGACATGCCCGGTATTGATCCCCAAATAGCTCAGCACGAGATCCCCATTCTCCCAGATGCCGAGCCAGTTAAGAAAGCTCCGCACTGAATGGTCGCTTAAGGTCAAAGAAGAGGTGATCAAACAGTTGAACGTGGGTTTCATTCGAGTAATCAAATATCCCACGTGGCTGGCCAACATTGTACCTGTACCAAAATCAAGAGGAAAGGTTCGAATGTGTGTGGATTATCGATATTTAAACAAAGCTTCTCCGAAGGATGATTATTCGCTACCCAACATCGACATGATCATGGACAACACAGCCAGTCATGCTCTCAAGTCATTTATCGACGGATTTTCCGGATAAAACCAAATTAAGATGCATCCCAACCACCAAGAGAAAACCGCATTCATCACCCCATGGGGAACTTTTTTCTACACTGTTATGCCATTCGGTCTCAAGAATGTTGGGGCTACCTACCAAAGGGCTGCCACAACCATCCTGCATGATCTGATCCATAAAGAAGTCGAGGTTTACATGAATGATATGATTATCAAGTCCAAAACTAGAGAAGGTCATGTTCCCGCTCTTCGAAAGTTCTTCGAACGACTACGGCAGTATCAGATGAGACTTAATCCACAGAAGTGCATCTTCAGCGTTACGAAGGGAAAACTCTTAGGATTCATGATCAGTGAGAAGGGGATAGAAGCAGATCCCGCCAAGCTGAAGGCCATACTTGAGATGCCACCTCCCCGAATAGAGAAGGAAGTCCGAGGCTTCCTGGGGAAATTACAATATACCAGCCGGTTCATCAGCCAGCTAACCTCCATCTGTGAACCAATCTTTAAGATCCTCCAAAAGGATTCAACCAAGGTTTGGAACGAGGCCTTCCAAGAATCTTTTGATCGAATCAAACAATACCTAACCCAACCTCCAGTTCTCATGCCACCACAGCCTGGTCTCCCTTTGCTCTTATACCTAACCATAACAGACACTGCAGCCGGGGATTTGCTATCCCAGTACCTCGAGGACTCCTGCAAAGAAAGAGCCATCAATTACGCCAGTCGCAAGTTGGCCGGATACGAGGTCAACTACACTATTTTGGAAAAGGCATGTGTCGCACTTGTCTGGGTCACCCAAAAGTTACGGCACTACATGCTCGCCTTCCCCATCAAACTTGTATCCCGAATGGATCCCATCAAATACCTGCTCAAAAAACTCACCTTATCCAGCTGAATGGCCCGATGGTTGATGCTCCTAATCGAGTTTGATATCTTGTACATCACATAGAAAGCCATTAAAGGAAGAGCCATCTCTGACTACCTCGTTGACTACCCGATAGAAGAAGCAGATGTCTGGATCTCCGAATTCCCAGATGAAAACATCCTCTGCACCACTCAAGACTGCCCCCGATGGAAAATGTTCTTCGACGGCGCTGCCAATAAAAAGGGATATGGCATTGGGATACTTCTGGTCGCCCCAGATGACTCCCACACTCCCATCGCCATTAAATTGGATTTCACTTGCACCAACAACATGACAGAATATGAGGCATGCACAGTGGGCCTCCAGGTCGCTCTCGAGAAAAGTATTCAACACCTTGATGTATACAGGGATTCTGCCCTTATCATCGGTCAAGTGCTCAGAAAGTGGAAGGTCAAAGACGAAAAGCTTCAACCCTTTCATGCCCAATTAGAAGAGTTGGCCTCACAATTCGGAGATATCACCTTCCATTACCTACCCCGAGGAAAGAACAACCTAGCCGATGCTCTCGCTACTTTGACTTCCATGGTCGACATGCCCGAGTGAATAACAATGACCCCCTTCCTAGTCCAACAACAAGACAAATCGACCCATTGCTACCATATTGAGCTTGTCTCCACTGAAGATCCTGAACTAGTCGATTGCTAGTACTATGATATTTGGTGCCTCCTCAAATATGGTAGGTATCCCAAGGGTTCCAACAAGAACGACCGAGCTACCCTCCGAAGGCTGGCCGCTCAGTACATCATCTGCCATAAAGCACTACTCAAGAGGACTTTCGATGGAACTCATTTGCACTGTATCACAGGGGCTGACATTGAAAAGATAATGCAGAAAATCCACAGCGGGGAATGTGGACCCCACATGAACGATCAGATGCTTGCCAAGAAGGTCATCCGATAAGGCTACTACTGGACCACCATGGCCTAGGATTGCACCGCCTATGTTCGGAGGTGCCCTAAATGCCAACAGTTCTCCAATCTCTAACATCTACCTCCGTGGGAATCATACAACATGACTTCTCCCTGGTCGTTCTCCACCTGGGGTATCGACATCATAGCGAAGGTTACACCAAAAGCGTCAAACGAGCATGAGTTCATCCTGGTTGCCATTGATTACTTCACCAAATGGGTCGAAGCTAAGTCATACGCAGTATTAAATGCCAAGAAGGTGGCCAAATTCATCAAGAAGAATATCATCTGCCGATATGGGGTCCCGCACGAGTTAGTGTCGGATAATGGTTTGCACTTTGAGGGAGAAGTCAAAAAAATAGTCAACGAATACGGGATTCGGAGACACAAATCTTCTCCCTACCGACCTCAGACCAATGGTGCAGTTGAGGCCGTAAACAAAAACCTCAAAGCCATCATCAGCAAGATGACCGAAAGTTTTAGGGATTGGGCCGACCGAATCCCCTACGCCCTCTAGGGCTATCGAACCTCAATTCGAACCTCTACTGGGGCTACCCCTTACTCCCTGGTTTACCGCATGGAGGCAATCCTACCTGTGGTAATGGAAATACCCTCGTTACGTGTCATGCTCGAAAGCAAGGTTAGTGAAGAAGACTGGTGCCAAGGCCATCTTTATGAGCTGACCCTCCTAGATGAACGGAGATTAAAGGCTCTTTACCACATACAAGGATACCATCACCGAATAGCGAGATCATTCAACAAGAGAGTCAAGGATCGCAGTTTTCGAGAGGGGGATTTAGCCCTCAAAGAGATAATCGAACCCATCTGGGACCCCAGAGGAAAGTTCAAACCCAATTGGAGCGGCCCGTACGTTGTGAAGAAAATCTTATCCGGCGGTGCCGCCATGCTCACTGACCTAGATGGGGGAGAGATGGCTTGTCCAGTCAATCTGGACCGTCTCAAGAAGTTCTACCCCTAGTCCAAAATCTCGGCGTGCTACGACTCTTCTCATCCCCCTTCTTTTCTAAAGAAAAAAAAAACTCTCTCCATTTCCCTCTACCTAGAACTACGTGGGCCTGATCCTCTGCAAAAACTATTTTCAAACTATTAAGAACTTTTTCAAAAACCGCAGAGGTACATAGGCAGCTCATACTCCTCACATGAGCACGGACCCTTCTTTTTCACAAAATACCATTCTTTTCTTACCTCCGAGAACGACAGTTCATTCTAAACATCTGCTTGAACAAAAGGATTATCCATGCCTTAGCAATTGGTATAGATAATTCAAAATGCAAAACTCATCAAAAGACACAGCTGGATGATCAGAAACTTGTTTATTTCATTAATAAGAAATTACAATATGGATTACATAAGAAAAAGGAACGGATAATTCCCTTCCCCCTACTACCATAAAAACTAGACAAAATCCCCCACATCTGTTACATAAATAAACTCCCCAGGAGTCCTACCCACAGCTACCCGAAGAGCCTGCACCCTCATCATCCACGTCCTGAGGACCCCAAGTTTCTCCTGCCTGAATGGAGTGTCGCAAACACTCCATAGACCGATGAGCCTTAACCATCTTCGAAAAGACCACAACATCCCCTTCCATGGAGTCAGATAAAACAAACCACCTCCGACCGGTCTCTACTGCCAATATCTTGCTGACTACTTTCCTCCACAACCACTTCATATAATCTTTGGGGACATGGAAAACCTTCCCAACAGACTGAGAGGGATGGGTCGACGAACTCCGATTTTCCCACAGAGATCCTAGCAACAGACGTAAGCGCTCAGTCAAATCTTCTACCGAAAAGAAATTTGAGGTTCGAGGGGGCACGACCTGCGCCCAGCCAAATAGGCGTAAAAGCCACCAAGGGAAATAAAAAGAGGTCTGTCTGAGACCAACCAGCCACACATATGAATATTCTCCTAGCTCCAACTGCCCCCACCAAGGCACGGACCAATACAGTCCACGAGCCCCATACTCCACAAGCCAATTCTCCCAGTTCTCAACATACAGGCCCATGAGGATGAAGTAGTGCGAAAAGAAGTTGGGTACAGCCGACAAAGGATATTCTGGAGGAGTCGACAAGCGGAATCTTTCAGACAACCACATGAACAACATCACGGGGCTACCCCTTAAAAAGTCTGAACGACATTCTCTCTCGGCATCCAGGCCATTCAAAGTCTCCGCTAATATCACCGCCGCAGGATTGCGATGGTATGACATCAATGAGGTAATGGCTGCAACTTGTGGGTCCACCTACAATTCCCTAGTCACCAATAGCCATTTTGAAACCAGGCCCAGAACAACGGCTCCAGCATAGCCAGCATCACTTACTTCCCGCGAACGCATGGACTGCAACACCGTCGGGAGGGAGATCATTCCTTCGGCCACCAATGACCTGGCCGCCGAAGGTGAGATATGAAGAAGCCCGGTTAATAGATCCCTAGGAGAACGAGAGAATTCGGGTAAAACCGCAGTAACACTAGGATTCACGCCCAGTATGGAAGAAAACTCCTCGTAGGTAGGACAAACTTATTCCAACCCAAAGCGGAATACATGGTCTTCGGGGTACCAAAATTGTACTTTCGCCATCAGTATATTCCACTCAAGAGGTCGATTACGCCACAAGGAGACTCAACGCATATTGAAAGCATCATAGTAGACATTATAAGAGCACATAGCTTCCAAGGCTTCGAGGTAGTTGACAAACTCAATGCTACCAGGGAGAGCCATCTTGCATGACTAAAAGATGATGGGTGGGTATGAAGAATGTAAAAGGTGTGAGGAAAACACTCCACCCTTCTCCCTTTTTATACTTAAAAATCCTCACAAGGGACATAATCCCTGCAGAAATCGAAAGGAACCCTACCCCACAAGGTACTAAAGGCTGAAGAGGGTACCAATCAAAGTTTTCAATTGATGGGACTGGACTGAACTGCCGATAGGCAGGCCAGGGTGCTTGCCGATCGGCAACCCTCCCATTTTTGAAAATCTCCATTCTTCCTCTTTTGTCAAAATCAGAAAAATGAAAAAATTGATATTCTCAACAGAATTTCAAAATTCCTTTTCCTCCTTATATAATTCCCTTTTTTAAATTTCCTCCATTCCTTCTTTGTCAAATTAGAAAACTCCATAAAAATAAATTGATATTGTCAAAAGAATTTCAAGAATCCTGTTCCATCCTTATGGGATTCCCCTTTTTTAATAAAATAACTTTCCATTGAAAAATTCCAAGAATACTCCTATTTTACGGCCTCAATAGCAGATTAAAAAGCATATGTGCATGCATTCATTCATTCATCATTAAGATAAAAGATAGTCAAAAAACCGCATTGCATTGCATTGCATATATATGTTTTCTGTGTTACATAATTTTTACCGGAAATAAAGAAAAACTAAAAACAACGGGACTCAGCCCGAACCCACATTTCACTCCCTCTCTCTCTCTCAAGAATTTCCATCCCGGCGACGCGCTCTCTTTCCCCTATGGCGAGACGACACGCCCCCATTACCCGAACCAGAGTCTCCCTCGGACGAGGCTGACGGCACCAAACAAGAAGGAACAGGGATAGCCTCCCGAATGTGGGCAGTCGCCGATGATATCCAATCCCTGATGTCCCTGAGCCAAGTGGTCGACACCCGGATTTGCTGTAAAGGAAAGGCAGAATCAGTATCAAGCAAAAGAAATCAAAAAAGAGAGGAAAATGATCGAAAGGTTTACCGTAGGACGAAGGACGTCCTCTGTCAAGCCCATCTCCTCCGGATCCATCGCAAGAGGACGGTGTAGCATAGGTACCGTCCCTCCATCAGCCCGCCAGATGTTGTACGAAGGAGTGTGCAGCCGAACAAAAGGGACCTCCGAGGTTGCCGCCGCCGCAGGTGCCGACAGACCACCACCACTGTGGGAAGACCCCACCGCCCGACTCGAATCAGCAGGAGGGAAAGGAAAGGCATCATGTATGCTGGGTGCCATCAACCAGCTCGTCACAAAGTCCATATAATCATACGACGCGGCCGTATTAGTATACAACGCATAGGACTCGCCAATCATCGCCGCGATCCTTTCATCCTCCAATAATTGTTGCTCCCGCTTCATAGAAGTAGGAGGCTACGCGAGAGGCACCACCACCTCCTCCTCAGCAATCTGACGGATCACCCTTTCCCCGAGGTACCAGGAATGGCCGAACTCATGCGCCAATAAACGCCTCATCTGCGCGTTCACCCCAGTCACCCCCGTATCCTGAATGGCGGTCCCCCAAGGATAAAAGGTCACCTGAAAATCCCCAAGTAGGCATAAGTCAATACAAAATCAGAAGGTGCAGAAAACTAAGGCTGAAATGGAAAGAGTCTTACCCTACCACTGGTCAGGTCATTCAAGACCTGACGCACCGCCTCCAGAGAGAGAGATCCCTTCGACTTCCGGTTGGCCTTATGCCATCGATATAAGCGACAGAAGTCCCCGACGATGTCGTGCTTCAGAGAAATCAGAGGGGTGTTGCACCCAATCACCTTATAAGACCACGTCTGAATTCACGAGCAAAAAGAGACGCATAAAGAAAATGCGAATGCATGAAAGGAAAATGTGAATGCATGAAATGGAAATGCGCAAAGTAAAGAATACCTCAAGGAGATACGTGGCTCTAGTAAAAGTCTGCCGGCAGCACCGGTTGAACGCATCCAGAGAAGAGTAAAGAGTCGCCAAGGTCAGACTCCCCCAATCATAAGAAAGGGATGTTTGAAAACATCCTCAAGTATGGCAGAAACCACAAATGGATGACGTCGCCACTCGACACCAGCATGAAACCTCCCAGCACCAACAAAATGAACAACCGAGCCATCTACCTCACTTGCAACCCGTCCTCCACATCAACCAACCTGCTCAGCAAAACATCCTTCAACAAGGACAGCTGGATAGAATCTCCAGAGACTATCCTCCTCACATCACCGAGTGCCGCATACACCACCTCCGGCCTCACTCGCAAAGAGCGGTCCACCTCTATCTACTCCCCCTTACAATCCAGTCCCAGCAGTTGCGACACATCTATGGGAGTCACCGTCATCTCCCCGAAGCTAAAATGAAAAGTGTGGGTAGTGTCCCACCACCTCTCCACCAAGGCACATAAAACTGCTGTCGAACGAGGCGTCTCATCCAGCGCAACCGCCAACCTCCCAAAACCCGCTGATGATAACATCCAGCACACCACGGGTGGAAGATGCTCCCAAACATCCCTAAGTCCCGTCGTCCCGCGGGCACGCATGTTCTTCAAAGAAATATCCTACTGGCGAAAGGAAAAATCCAGTCAAAGGTCAAGAAAAGGAAAAATCACCCAAAAAGGAAATAATGCCAAATTTCAGGTTACTTACATAACCACCGAGAATCACTCTCGAAGAGCGATGACGCGACGGCTCCCGCAGCAAGGTCCGCTCATGCGCAACCGGATCGAATGCATCAAAGGCATTTTCATTCCCCAAAGCAAGGGGCACCCTGTCCCTCCAATCCACATTCGCCCTGTCATCAATGGTCAGCCACTCCCGGTGGACAGCGATACTCACAATAGGGTCCACTTCTTAAAGATCGGAATGCTAAAACGATTCGCTGAGAGAAATCGCAGAAAGAGAGAAGGCAGGAAGCTGTGAAAAATGAGGGGAATTCGCCCCCTTTATATAGGAGGCCAAGCGCCATGCCGATCGGCAACCCACCTCACCATAACGATCGACACTGTCTCCTCACCTTCCCGAGGCAGCCCAAAAGTTCGTGCCACTGCTGAATGGCACCTCTCAATCTATGCCGACCGACACTCCCCTTTAAAATTTAGTACAAAAATTCCCATAAAATACCAGGAAGCCTCAAAAAATCCCCGAAAAATTCCTAAAAGTCCCAGGAAGGATTTAGAATATTTTCATCAAGAAAATTTCATACTCCTTCGGGCGACACACCATTTTCCCCAACGGAGCACTCAAAATCCAAGCGATTGACCTCTCGGGCATGGCGCCCGGACCACCTAATCACCTCCTCATCAGACTTTACAACCATCGGCTATTCGGTGAGGCACAATATCACATGGTATTTTTCCCAGCAGAAATCAGAAGAACCACTCGCCCCGAGCAATCTCTCCCAAAGGACAATCCAAATTTTCCCCGACCCATTCATCATTCCCCAGCGGAATCTCAGATCCAAATTCTTATTCCCAGCGGAACCCCTCTTCCCCAGCGGAATCCTCAAAAACTAAGTGAAATATCCTCCCAGCAAAGCTCCGAAAAATCCCTAAGGATCACCTGATCACTTCCCCAGCGGAATTCTCTTACAGCACCCAAAATAGGTTGTTCTCCCCTGCGAGGTCTCCTAAAAAGCTTCCCCCAGCTAGCAGCTCCCCAGCTCAAATCAGAATCACAAAGCTCTTTCTCCATCAGAATCAAAATACAATATTTATCTACTCTTGGGTCAGAATTGGCCCCAGTCTTGGATCGTCGCCTTAGTTAGGTCAGAATTGACCTCGGTCCTCGGTCGTCACCACTCTTGGGTCAGAATTGGCCCCGGTCTTGGATCGTCACCTTAGTTAGGTCAGAATTGACCTCTGTCCTCGGTCGTCACCACTCTTGGGTCAGAATTGGCCTCCGTCTTGGATCGTCACCTTAGTTAGGTCAGAATTGACCTCGGTCCTCGGTTGTCACCACTCTTGGGTCATAATTGGCCCCGGTCTTAGATCGTCACCTTAGTTAAGTCAGAATTGACCTCGATCCTCGGTCGTCACCACTCTTGGGTCAGAATTGGCCTCGGTCTTGGATCATCACCTTAGTTAGGTCAGAATTGACCTCGGTCCTCGGTCGTCACCACTCTTGGGTCATAATTGTCCCCGGTCTTGGATCGTCACCTTAGTTAGGTCAGAATTGACCTCGATCCTCGATCGTCACCACTCTTGGGTCAGAATTGGCCCCGGTCTTGGATCGTCACCTTAGTTAGGTCAGAATTGACCTCGATCCTCGGTCGTCACCACTCTTGGGTCAGAATTGGCCCCGGTCTTGGATCGTCACCTTAGTTAGGTCAGAATTGACCTCGGTCCTCGGTCGTCACCACTCTTGGGTCAGAATTGACCCCGGTCTTGGATAGTCACCTAAATTAGGTCAGAATTGACCTCGGTCCTCGGTCGTCACCACTCTTAGGTCAGAACTGACCTCGACCCTCTGAATTGGTCATCCTCATCTCCTTAGGTCCTCAAAACTGACCTCGATCCTCTAAATTGATCATCCCCAGGATACTTCTTAGGTCCTCAGAATCGACCTCGACCCTCTGAATCGGTCATACTTCCTCAAAAGCATCATGCAGTGTCTAATCGACGGCTATCATTTGTTCCAAACTCACCCATCGAGGGGCTCTGTAGACACCCCATTTTGTTACCCCTTAACTCTCCTTAGGTCCCTAGTACCTCCCTTCATCACTATAAACCCAGGTCACATCTCGAGTACTGACCTGGAAGCCATCGGGCACCCCCCGGCTCAGTTTGACCTAAAAGTCAGACTCCTCATCTCGACCAAGACTTAATGAATCTTCAAGGGGCACTGAATACCCTTTCTAACGGTCTGCCCCGTGCGCGATTCCGACTTACCATGTGGACGAACGAGCCATTTGCGTCCGAAACCTGACCTAGAGGCCACCGGGCGCTCCCAGGCTCTAATTGACCAATGTCAACTCTTCAGCTCGACCGAGACTCAATGAATCTTCGAAGGGAACTGAATACCCTTTCCAACGGTCTGCCCCGTGCACGATTCCAACTTACCATGCGGACGAACGCGCCATTTGCATCCGAAACATGATTTAGAGGCCATCGGGCGCTCCCGAGCTCTATTTGACCTATGTCAACTCTTCAGATCGACCGAGGCTGAATGAATATTTGAAGGGCACTGAATAACCTTTCCAACGGTCCATCTCGAGTGCAATTCTAACTTTCCATGCGGACGAACGATCCGTTTGACTCCGGGAAGACACCGAGCATTTCTCGGGCCTGATTGACCAAAGTCAACTCTCCAAACCAGGTCAAACTCTTTGGAATGTTGAAGTACATCTCCTAACCTTTCCAACGGTATACCCCATGCACAATTTGGACTTAGCATGCGGACGAACGCGCCGTTTGCGTCCGCGTGATTCCTTGTCCAATGGACCGATAAACGCTTCCGAGCCACATTTGACCCAAAGTAAACTCCCGAACTCCGGAGAAGTCCAAAGGACTTTCGAAGGTATCTGAAATACCTTTCTAATTGTATGCCCCGTGCGTGATTCTGACCAACGGTTTGCCCTCGGCGGCTAATTGTCCAAAAAAGCCTCAGACGCACTGCTAAATCGCAGGTCCCAGATCCTGCCTATCGGCACCTGCCGATAGGCAGTGCCATGATAGGGCTGACCGGCAGTCCCCAGGGGTTATAAAAGGATGCCTTGGACTCATTTTCAAGGGGAGCGCAGATCTGATAGAAATTTCTCTGAACGAATCCCAGAAATCTCTCTCGAAGGCAGCGTGATTTCAACTTCCAAAACCCTCTTTTACCTTCACTTTTCATCATCCTTTTCATCAAACTTGGTGAATTAACCACTCTCCATCATCATCCAAGCTCAAGGGCTTCTCTCCAACATTCAAGATCAAGCTCAAGATCTTCAAAAAGGTCCAACTTTCTCAAACTCTCTCTCTTAAATTCTCTTGAATTCCCAATAACTTATTTTCTTACTTAGCACTTTTATAATCTCATCTCACACATCCTAATATACTTTTTATTTAGTACTATTGCACATCTCTTATTTTCATATAAATAAAAACCCAAAAAAACAAGAAAAAGAGGGTTTGCTTATAAATTCCAAGTAGGGATTCTCACACTTTTTCCACATTTTTCTCACAACTAAAACACCTTTTCTACACACACACACACACTTACAAATAAGATATCCCACATTTGGATTTATGGGATAAACCCCACCCCTTTGCTTTGTATGCGAACTACGTGGACTTTGATGCCTTTATAGGCTAAGTAGGTGTCTCGGGGTAAAACCCGAGACTCGAGTCCTTTCTCTCACTCTTTCTCTCATTTCTATCTTCTCTAAATCCATTTTTCTTATATTATACATATATTTGTTCTTAGTGACGCATTACCTCATATGCGTTATCATTCCCTTATAACGATCAACGTAGGGGTAATCGCGTAAATATTATTTTTCTAATATTACTCTTATATCTTCCTACGGATGACTCGCTTTATATTTTCCATGACACAAGTCGAAGATTCCTACCTCCATTCTATATATATACACATGCACACATCTCACGGGGGGAAACATAAAGGAAAATAACAAATATCCATGAGAGATTGAAAGGGAGGAATGGGTGCCTAACACCTTCCCATTTCGTAACTAAGCCTCCGAACCCTTTTCGAATCATTTTGGTTTCGCACGCACCAGTATGTCTTTGGATGCCATCCTTCGGGGTGGCTTCCTCTTTTTCTTTTATCTGTTTTGAGTAAAATAGACTGGCGACTCTGAATCTCTCTACATTTTCCACACCTCGCAAAATCGACATCGGCCGAAGCGCTCTCCCGAGATGGGACGCGCGGGACCCGAAGGATTCCTCCTCCTTCGCGGCGGGGATCGGCGGGGATGGCCACATACTAACTTTAGACAATCTTTAATGGGAGCGGACGCTACTTAATTAGTGAATATAATGCGTGTGTTTATGACTAAAGTTGTACCCCAACCCGGTAAAAACATAGCCGGACATAGCTACGTGGGAAATAATAAAAAATTTAACATTGCATGCATTGGAATTCATGATGAAACTATTACTAAACATGCACGGAAGTCTTCGAATCCCAGAAAAAATAAATAAAAACATGCAAATAGGGAAATTATGTAAGAACAATGAAGAGAAGACAAACTTATTATTAAAAACCTTGACAATTAATGAAAAAAAATGGCGTAATCTTAGTGCATGAATTGAAACTAGGTTTCTTGCCTCCTCTCCTCTCTAATTCTAAAGTAAAAACTAATTAAATACTTATCTAGTGCTAAACTATGACAATACAAGGTCGTTTTGCAAGAGTCCTAACCTTAAAACAACTCTTAAAATAAAATAAAAAATAAGTGAAAATTTTCATGTCAGGTTTCCCAAATCGGTTCGGTTGTGCATACAAATCGATTCGAACCCAAATCTATTTGGGGTTCAGTTTGATTTTTCCTGCTCCATTGGTTGCTTCTTCTCTTTTGGTTTTGGATTTTTTTCTCAATTTTCAAAATCGCACAATTCCTTGACCGAAACGCAAATTAAGGTGTTGTTTCTTCCAGTACTCTCATGACTTCGTCTCTTCGACTTTCTAATTAGCCCCGCCTTCGGACATTGGCTGTAAAATTACCAAAATATCCTACAACTCTCCATTTCTTGGATTTCTTTCTCTATTTTGAATTCTATTTCGCACTAACTTATATGAAATACATGTAAAACACATGAGAGATATACAAAACACGAAATACTCACCATGGAGAGTTAGTAGCATAAATATGAGATAAATTCAAGTTAATTAGAATGAACGAGACCATAAAAAGAATGAACTTAAGGGGATAAATATGAAATATTTATGCCTAATTAAATCCCCCTAACATAGAATGTTACGCATCCTGAGCAATGTAAAAGAATAAGAGTGATGATGCTAAGATTTAGCACCCCCACATACGTGATGATGAGCTCAAACAGTAACAACAATGGAAGCCATAGAGATGTATATGTGTAAGTGTATAGAAGGGGATGAGTATAAGAGGAGTAAGACAATGATGTATAGTGGTTCAGCCAATTAGGCCTACATCCACTGTGAGTGTGTGATCCACTAAGTATGGGCACTAATGGCCTTGGATACAATGCACATAAGCTCCCTCTCTCTCTCTACTGTGTAAAAGTAGAGTTTTAGCTAGGGTTACAAATTATCTATCCCTTTACAGGGTTGTAGGTGACCAGTATATATAGGTCTTGGGGGGAGTAGTGTGCCCCCCACGTATGCATGGTGCATGTGAGTTATAATCTAGTCAATGCCCTGCTGACACATGGAGGTGCCACATGTGATTAATGATGACATAATATTCCCTCACGTGAGGGGGTTATATTGTTATAATGGTCTTCCACGTGCCATTGATTCCCACGCGCACTATTCTACGTGTCTCCCAAATCACGCATTGTGATGATGTCACCCTCAGCCTGTGACGTGAGGCCGAGGGCAAACTTCCTACTGGCAGCGATCCTGGCCTAGTTTGGGCCTCGTACTGTCGTACCCTCATAGGGTCATCAAAGGCATGATGAGGGGTCAGCCCCTTGGAGGGTCGTCTGGGCCATGATAAGGGGTCGGTCCCTTGGAGGGTTGTTCCCTTGGAGGGTCATCTGGGCCATAATGAGGGATCGACCCCTTGGAGGGTCGTTTGGGACATGATGAGGGTTTGGCCCCTTGGATGGTCGTGTGGGCCATGATGAGGGGTCGGCCCCTTGGAGGGTCGTTTGGGCCATTATGAGGGGTCGTCCTGGGCCTGAGCCTTCGTCTGGGTGGAGGACACTCTCGCCCAGGCAGAGGGTATATATGGGCATATCAATCACCCCCAGCCCTTAGCCATCGATGTTGTTAAGATGGTCGAGAGTTAATGTTGCCTTGTTCTCAAGTATGTGGTCATAAGGATAAGTGACATCTGTCACGTTGCTTAGTCAGGTGTCCATTGTCAATTCAGTTCCCCAGATATGACAGCTTCCCACTCATCCTAGGGCTTTATGCCCTAATAATACCCTCCTAGTGGGTTATCTTTTGCCTTGGTTAATGGGACCACTCATTAGCAAGATATTTAAATGATTTTTTTAAGTCATTTCCTTTCTTCTTCTTCTTTGCGCCTTAACTTTCTCTCTCTAGCTTCTCAACAGCTCTATCGCCATTTCTGTAACCTTTATGTATCAAGCTTCATTCAACCGTTGTCTTCGTCTTCAGGTAACTTCCTTTGCCATAGATTCCATTTTTAGTCTTCAATTTCAGTTTCATTTCTTGCATTGGTGTTTTTGCCCCAGCTTTTCTTAGCTTTGTATTTTTCCAGCGAGAAACTGCCTTACTGTGGGGGTTATAGGATTGAGCCCTAGGTTTTAAGCTGCTTAAATTTCATCCCCTATCTCTTAGTGGTGATTTAGTTCCCCCTTGTGGTGTTTCTATGGGTTCCTTGCATTTTTTGGCATCTTCTCCAGCGAGCTGAGTTCTTACTGTTCTTGAGCATTCTTGATCAAAACCCTTTATTTCTTTTGTTTTAATCCAAAAGTCCAACTTAGTCAACTGTGAGCCTGTTTGTAGTTAACTTAGCTAAATTCGTATGAGTATAGGGTCTTCCAATTAATGCTTAGTAGGCTTTATGATTTAGTCGAGGAATTCCCATCCCTGAGAGAGAAGTTCTTCGTGGAGATTATGTGAATAGAGGAAGAGGACGAGAGAAGACGAGGGACCGACCCTAATTGGTACGACCCATTTTCCCCATTCCATTAGCCACAATAATACCCCATGAGTCATGTGGGTCGTCTTGTCGTCCAGCCAAGAGTCAATCGTACGAGGGGGAAATGGACTAGTGAGCATCTTCACCGAGGGGTACTGGTCCTTTCGGGAGGAAAGAGATGTCCACTCTTAGCCCAAGCCAACATGCCGAGGGCACAACACCTTCTGAGGCTGTCCCTGTAATAGCCCTGTCCCCTCTTTCATTTCAAGTTGCCTTTCTAGATAGTCCCCCGATAGGTGACGAGGCTGGGGGATCCGGGGACGAGAGAGCTGAGGACGATAATGAAGGTTCTTCTGATGATGATGATAATGATGGTCAAGTTGATACTTCAAGCGCCTCGACTTATGTATCGTCAGTTAAGGACCGTGATCTCTTAATATGGAGGCATCTCTTTAGCATACAAGCTAATATAAGTATGATGGTGCCAACTGAATATGAGAGAGTCTTCCAGGGGGCGAGGGAAAGATTATTGTTTATGAGCAGATGCTAAGGGTAGGCGTTAGGTTCCCTCTACACCCTACTATAGTCGATAACTTGTCTGCCCTTAGGGTTGCTCCTTCTCAACTTCCTCCCAACTCATGGAGGACTATCCTCAGCTACATCTCACTTTGTAAGAATTCATTTACCAATGAGACCTCAGCCGATGTATTCCTTGCCTGCTACAACATCACCTCATCATCCAAACAGCCTAGGTATTTCCATTTGGGGGCTAGGAAGTCTGATAAGAAGCTTCTCCACATGGCTCAGACTTCTAATTACGACTGGAAGAAAAGGTTTTTCTTTATCTCTGGGGATTGGGAATTCCCCACCGAGGGCGAGCCCGTAGAAGACGGTCCGAGGGTACCAAGGGTATGGTCCAACCCTTCAATGAAAGTGCGATCAGACCCCGAACTCAGCTTGGAGGAGAGGGTTATTGTTTACTACTTGAGGGAGAGATAGAGAGAGGGTGAACTTGCCAAATTTTAAGATTTGATGGCCCCTCGTTTCCTCAAAGAAGTTGGTCTGAGGGTCGACCCCCTAACAGAACTACGTGAGTGGTTTTTTGCTCAATTTTTATTTTTTTCCAAGTGTTTCATCTTTGTCTCTGTATCTTTCTGATATATCGTATCCTTTTCAGGTCGTCCTGCAAATATCTCTGACCAACTTTGGGAGATGACTGCCCCAAGATTATTGTCTGACCTGGGAAAGAAAAAGGGAAAAGAGCCTCAGCAGGCCCAGAAGAAGACAAAGGCCATGAGCCCGATGCAAATTGAGCCGACCATCGATAGTCGTAAAAGAAAAGAGACTGAAGTTCCTGAAGGCTCTCGGCCTGACGTACGGACGAGGGCGAGGGTGGAGGTGTCTGATGGGACCGGCTCCTCTTCTAGTATGGGGGCTTATTGGTCTCAAAATTTGACATTCTTGAAGGCTGAACCATCTTCCCTCATAGCTAACTTGAGGGCGGGCAAGGCTTCCATGTTTTCTGCTCCCTCGGCCACAAATTACTACTTTTTATCAAAGATGCCCCCGACCAAGGTGTATGATTACGGCCTGCATACTCAGGCTCAGGTACTTATTTTTACTTCATTTCCTTAGTACTTTTCACTAATTATTCCCTCGACCCCTTAATATGTGTTTGCGTTTGTGCAGGCTATTTGTGCCTTTACGTCGGCCACCAGATGGATGGCCGATAATCAACAAAAAATTCATGAAGCCGAGAGAGCTATCCAGTACGAGGCTGAGCTGTAGACTAAGCTCGAGACTGTCAGGGTAACATTGGAGAGTGTTAGGACCGAGCACGCAAGGTTACTGAATGATCTTACAAGGCAGCACGATACAAATCTAAAGGCGAAGGATGACCTCTTTGAGGCAAAGGAAGAAGCCCTGAACACCCAGTTCAAGAGCGATCTAGCTGAGGCAGTGAAGAAGGTCAGGGTCGATGCCGTGGAGGCATACAAGCTTTCAGATGAGTTTTAAGGCTTTGGTCTTGAGTACCTGGAGCGGGGGATCAAGACGGCCTGTCAGTGGGTCGTCCTTAAATTTGCTGATGTTGTGTCGTCCATCCACCCCTCTCTTGAAGCGGTGGAGATGGAAGACCCCCTTATAGCCGAGGCTCTATCTCACGAGGAATCTCAAGTACAGATTGAAAGCATCGGCACCTCCGAAGATTGGTCTGTTTTGGTCCTCGAAGAGACTCCTGTTGTTAATCTTGAAGCCTTGACCTCTGATGTTGCTCAATAAGGTGGCCATATGTGGCCCATACCCTTTGCGTGTAAATCTTTTGTATTTGACTTCCTTTTGGACAAATATTGTAGCACTTTGTAGTGAAATTTTCTCTTATAATGGAATTCCTCTATTCATGTCTTCTATGCTTGTCTCTTGTATGATTTGACTTAGCTATTATGTGTTCACCTATCTTACAAGTCCCCCCTCGTCTTTCTTGAGGGTGAATGGGGGGTCATCCCCACCATTGACCCTCATTATAGCTAAGGGTGGTTTCCCACCAATTTTATGGTTTTAAATTTCAACTCACTCTCGTCTTTCTTGAGGGTTAATGGGGGGTCGTCCCCACCATTGACCCTCATTATAGCCGAGGATGGTTTCCCACCAATTTAATGATGTTATAAATTTTCCCCCCACCGTCTTTCTTGAGGGCGAACGGGGTCGTCCCCACCATTGACCCTCATTATAGCCGAGGGTGGTTTCCCACCAATTTAATGATGCTATAAATTAAGTCCCCCTAGTCTTTCTTGAGGGTGAAAGGGGGGTCATCCCCACCATTGACCACCAATTTAATGATGTAATAAATTAATTCCCCCTCGTCTTTCTTGAGGGTGAATAGGGGGTCATCCCCACCATTGACCCTGATTATAGCCGAAGGCGGTTTCCCACCAATTTAATGATGTTATAAATTAATTCCCCCCTCGTCTTTCTTGAGGGTGAATGAGGGGTCATCCCCACCATTAAACCTCATTATATATGAAGGCGGTTTCCCACCAATTTAATGATGCTATAAATAAAATCTCCCTCGTCTTTCTTGAGGGTGAATGGAGGGTCGTCCCCACCATTGACCCTTATTATAGCCGAGGGTGGTTGCCACCAAGGATAACCCCAATTATACTAGAATTAACAAACACAATATGAGGGACCAATATGACATTTTCATTATCATTCCAAGTGTTCTGTTGGAGCAACACATTCATTACAACTGTGGTCCGATAGGACATTACAACATTATTGATAGTATTTCTTTAGATGATCTACATTCCACGGATTAGAAAGGGTTCCCCTTCAAGGTTTTCTAGTCTATAGGTTCTAGGGACAACTTCATCGATGACCCTGTATGGGCCATGCCAATTTGGGTGGAGCTTGTTAGGCTTTTGCCAAGTCTTTTTTAGGACAAAGTCCCCCACTGTGATTGGCCTTTGCTTCACCCTCTGGTTGTAAAACCTGGCAGTCCTCTGCTGGTAAGCAGCTTGCCTTATCTCAGCATCTTCCCTCCTTTCCCCGATCAAGTCTAGGTCAAGTCTCCTTTCTTCCATATTTCTTTGGGGGTCATACATTTAGACCCTGTGAGTAGGAAACCCAATCTCGGTGGGGATGGCGGCCTCTGAGCCATACACCAGCATGAATGGGGTTTCTCCAGTGGGAGTCTTTATCGTCGTCCTGTAGTCCCACAGTACAATATACAACTCCTCAACCCATCTTCCTTTTGCCTCCTTGAGTTTTTTCTTGATCCTATCTAGGATTGTTCTATTTGTAACTTTCGTTTGCCCGTTGGATTGAGGTCGGCCTGGGGATGAGAAGAATTATTTGACACCGACCCTCTCGCAGTATTTCTTCAGAGACGTATTATTAAATTGAGTCCCGTTATTCGAGATGAGGGTGTTGGGGAGACCATACATGCATATAATTTTTTTCCAGATAAACTGGAAGGTCTTCTGCTCGGTGATCATTACTATCGGCCCTGCCTCCACCCATTTTGAAAAATAGTCAATTTCCACGATCAAGTATCGATAGTTATTGACGGCCCTAGGCAAAGCCCCTACTAGATCGATTCCCCACATTTCAAAATGGCCATGGGGTGTAATGGAGGTAAGAGGCTGGTGAGGGATGGTGGAAAACCTTTGACATTTATCGTAATTTTTTACATACGCCGTGGCGTCTTTCCCCAGGGTCGTCCACCAGTATCCCTGGGTTACTATCCTCTTTGCTAATGACATGTCCCCAATATGGCTTGAACATGTCCCCTCATATACATCTTACAAGATGTGAGGGACCTCGGATGGGTGCACACATTTGAGAAAGGGGAGCAAAAACCCCTTTTTGTATAAAGTTTCCTCGATGACAGTGAATTTTGCAACTCTATATCTCAACTTCTTCCTTTCTTATTTGGTCTCTGGAATTTCCCCCTCTTTAATGTACCTGACAAGGGGGTCAATCCATGAAGGTTCCCCTTTAATGTTTAAGCAAGAGCCAAGTGTTCCCTCTTCTTCTTCAATCGTTGGTCGAAGCAAATTTTTTACTGGGAATGTCCTCTTAATTTCTGTCCACTACACCAAAACTGGCGATTGGTCACGGCCAAAATCCCTGACCAAAACTGTGGGTCGCGAACTTGGGCCGTGACCATTTTGGGCGTGACCAATTTTGTGGGTCGCGGCCCAAGTCCGTGACTAAAAAATGGTCACGGACCAGAGGGGTCACGGTAGATGGTCGCGGACTTAGCCATGACCCATGTCGTGATGGGTCGCGGTCCTCATTAGTGACCCACAACTATGACAAATTGGTCGCGACTAAATTTTGTGACCCACGACCGTTAAAAAAAAATTGGTCGTGACCCTCATCCATGACCCACAATCGTGACAAATTGGTGTAGGACGTCCTAGTTATTGAGGCCAGACTAGCAAGTGCATCGGCTAGGCCATTGTCATGCCTAGGTATCCTCTTCAACTTTACCTCTCTGAATCACTTCAATAATTCCCCTACCCTTTCAAAATATTTGGCCATTCTCTCATCTTTAGCCTCGTAGGCTCCTAGTATCTGATTCATTACTAGTCTTAAATCAGTATGGACCAAAATATAGTCGACACTAAGAGACTTAGCCAAGGAGAGGCCTGCTATCAAGGCCTCATATTCAGACTCATTATTAGAGGCTTTGAAGTTGAACCTTAGGGCATACTCAATGTTTGTGCCATCAGGTGCTGTTACAATTAATCCAGCCCCACTTTCACTTTCGCAAGAGGACCCGTCAACGAAGAGGTTCCGCACCGTCTTTTTCCTCTGAGAAATTTCCCTCAGTAAAGGACCCCTGTTTAAAGAGATATCTTCCCTTTTCATTTTCAGCCACTTTTTCTCTAGTTGTGCTTGTCTCAGCCTTGTCTGTAGATGAATCAACAACTCTACCTTACCGGGTATCTGTCTTCTCAAGGCCCTCCTCTTCAACCTCATCATCTTCCCAAGTAAATTCAGCCACGAAATTGGCTAACGCTTGTCCCTTAATGGCCATCCTTGGTTGATATACAATGTTAATCTCTCCTAACTCTATAGGCCAGTCCATTAGCCTCCCTAATTTTTTTGGCTTGTGTAAGACCTGTCTGAGAGGAGAGTCGGTGAGGATGACCATTGTATGGGACTGGAAGTACGTCTTTATCTTTCTTAATGCATGGATCAAGGCATAGGCTAACTTCTCCATCCTCGAGTATCTTTTCTCTGCCCTCTGGAGTGCCTTACTATTGAAATACACAGTCTTCTGTACTCCATCCTCTTCTCTCATAATGGATGCGTTGATGGTTGATTCTGAGATGGTTAGGTACACATGTAGCCGTTCGCCTTGCATTGGTTGTGACAAAAGCAAGAGAGACCCTAAGTATGACTTTAGCTCCTTGAAAGCCTGCTCACACTCTTCGCTCCATTCAAAGGCCTTTCTGAGAATTTTAAAGAATGGTAAACACCTGTCTGTGGCTTTGGACACGAACTTATTAAAAGCTGCCACTCGCCCCGTGAGCCTCTGAATGTCTTTGATGGTCTTGGGGGTATTCATTTCTATGAGGGAATTTATCTTTTCAGGATTAGTCTCGATGCCTCTTTGATTGACAATGAACCCCAAAAACTTCCCCGTTCTAACCCCGAAGACACATTTGGCCGGGTTAAGCTTCATTCGGTACTTGTCCATTGTGTTAAAGGTCATCTCGAGGTCGGCCACATGATCCTCAGCCTTCAAACTCTTGGTCAACATGTCATCTACATAGACCTTCATGGACCTCCCAATTTGTTCCTCGAACATTTTATTCACGAGGCGTTGGTACGTTGCCCCTGTATTTTTTAGGCCAAAGGGCATGACCCTATAACAGTATATCCCCTTATCGGTAATGAAAACTGTTTTTCTGAGTCTTCAGGTTCATGAAGATCTGGTTGTACCCTGAATAGGCATCCATAAAGCTCATGAGCTCATAGCCTGCGGTAGCGTATACCATCTGATCAATGCGGGGGAGAGGGAAGCTGTCTTTGGGATAATGTTTATTTAGGTCTATGAAGTCTACGCATATCCTCCACTTCCCGTTGGCTTTTAGGACTATGACTGCGTTGGACAGCCATTCGAGATAGATGACCTCTGTAATAAACTCAGCATCTTCTAGCTTCTTGACCTCGTCCCTTATGACCTCATATTTTTCTCAAGAATAATTTTTCCTATTCTGCTTTACTGGCTTTGCACCCTCAACCACGTTGAGCTTGTGGCACATGATTTCGAGATCGATCCTTGGCATGTCTGCATGACTCCATGCAAAGACATCATGTCTTCTCCTTAACAGCTTGATGAGGTCTTTTTTGATGTCTTTCTTTAGAGCTTTGCCTACTTGGACAGTTTTTGCTGGCTCATTCTTATTGAGGATGATGGATTCTACCTCTTCTGCGGCTTCTACTTTCTTCAGTTTTTTCTCATCCCTGGGATCGAGGGTATCAATATTGTAAGTAGTTGTTGCCATCTTGTGCGCCTCTCTTTTTTCAGCGGAGTTTAAGTAACATTCTCGTGTTGTTGTCTGGTCTCCCTGAACTTCTCCTATTCTGTAAGGGGTCGGGAATTTTATCATCTGGTGAACAGTGGACGGTACGGACTTAAATTTCTTGAGGGTCACTCGCCCCAGTATAATGTTGTAGGCTGAGAAGACTTGTTCATCCATTACAAAAAATTTGACCTTCTTAGTTCGCCATCTCGACCACTCGTCCCCCATTCTAACATCAGCCTCATACACTCCTATGGGATGAACCTTTTCCCCACTAAAACCAATTAAGGGGTGATGGTATGGGACGAGCTTTGCACGAGTGAGGCCCAAGGCTTTAAAGCACAGCTAGAACATCACATCTGCAGAACTACCCCCATCTACCAGGATCCTCGGCACCTCACACCCCTATACCCTGGTAGTGATGACGAAAGGGTTATCATGTGGGGCTAAGAGGCCTTTGAAGTCCATCCTTGAGAACCCCACTATCAGAGTATCCATGTCAACTTTCTTCATCTTTTCTGACTTTTCTTCAATAGAGGTTGAGTGTATAGCTTTTGTCACTTCCTTGGCTTCAGCCACATGGGCTTTCATGTCGGCAACCTATGACCCACCTCCTACTAGTCCCCCGGAGATCATCCCCACACCGAGTGAGATCATATTAAGTCTCTTTACAAGGTCGTGGCCATCTCTCGATGGGAGGTCGGGGTCGTCCTCATCCTTTGAAGGGTCATCCCTTCGGTTTGGAGGATCTTCTCTGCAAGCATTGATGATATGAAAAATCGCCCAAAAGTCGTTCTCATATTAGCAAGTCAAAGTGTAAAATATGTAATGAATAAACCAAGCAAGTAAATAGAGAGAAGATAAGATATAGAGTGGTTTAGCCTTTAAAATAGGCCTACGTCCACTGTATTGCTCCGTTCTCATTATATGGTTGCATTGTACAATATAATCATGCCTAAGGAGGCGTACAAGTATGATAATAAAGGAGAGTACTTGGCAGTATTGAAGATTCTGGTGTGCCGGGGAGATAGATGTGATGTAGATTTGTGGCCTCCAAGGCGTATGTTGAGGTTGTGTAAAGAGAACCTGTATTGTAGAACCTGCCCAGGGCGTGTCTGAAATCCCCCCTCCCCCTCTCTAGGCATGGTCCTCTATTTATAAGAGGCATGTGTGTTGGGTCATATGCCCTGAGCACGTGACTTATATCAAGTCTGGAGTAGTTGCGGGTGAGGGGGATGCGGCCTGCAAGACAAGCGGTGTTGTATCAAGCTGCTGGAGGCGTGTCGTGCATCATATGGAGGAGTGTCGCGCCCTATAATGGATAGGAAAGCACCCTGTGTCAACCATCTCCGTGGCGATTTGAGGGCATGTCGTGCCCTGTGTGAGATCTAGCCGCACCCAGCATGACCTATGAGGTATGGCCGCGAGCTGAATATTAGAGAAGAATACCATTCGCGGTATGGTACTATATTTGTACTGTCAATAAGCCCCCAAGTCGTAGTGCCAAGAGAAATTGATTGGGGCTGCGGCTCAGTAGCTTAGGTGCCGCGGTGCTTCCAAAGCGACGATTCGTCTTCCGCGCTCCCCTATATAAATTTTTCCTGGCCATGGACTTCATTACGTTTCCAAAACTTTGAGAGCACATCGAGAGAGAATTTATATTCGTCCTTTCTCTTGCATATTCCGGCAACCTTCGGAGGCTGTGTGTGGTGGTGCAAGACGATTTGAAGTTGAGCACTGCAAGTTTCTCCATTTCCAGGTGATTTTTCAACCACTCAACTTTCTTAAAAAAGCTTTCAAAGTTCATAGTTTTCTTCCCTTTTGATATGATTTGTTTTTTCCTGGATTATTTGATAGAAATCTAGGGTTTTGTTTGTACAATTTACTCTTTCCCTCATATGCTGCACATGAACCCTGATCTTCCAAACGCCATGAAAATTATATAGTCGTTCTTGCTGTTCATAAACAAACCCTTCATATTCTGTAAATTTGATTCTAAAAACAATTAAACGTAAGATACTCAAACTGTTTAAGAGAGAGGCTGGGCATGATAGGAGTTCAATAATCCATTCCCCAGAACTGTTTTATTCCTTGTCTGTGTCATAGCGTGCCAAATGGTCGCGGTCCCTTAAATTATCATTCGCGGCACTTTGATGCATATTCACATTTCTGTCGCGGTGGTGGAGTCTTTTAAGGCTCTGAATCACCACCCTTGTCGTTTCGAACAGCCTTCAAACCTTCATGAACCCAATACACGTCCACGTTAAATAACTGTAATTTCCACTAGAATCTCTTGAATTAGCTTTTAGCAAATTTAGGATGGCCTTGTCCAACTCTCTTAAATCAAATTGAGCCTGTATCCGTAGTAGTATGTGTTCCCCTGCTGATGAACTAGGTGGTTGCGGCTAGTAGGCAAGATGACCCCTTCTGTTCAAGTAGAGTTTGAACAAATTTTTAATATTTATAAATAATCCTTCTGCGGCTTCTTGAAGTCTTCTCCAAACCATACTGGCTGCGGCGCCTAACTGCTAACTCTTCTTTTCAGGTACTGCTGCAGCCATATGAGCTTTTGACCCAGACGAGTTTCTGAGAGGCTTTTGGGCAAAGCACTTTGGAACCTCTCCTCCTGAACTCACTTCCGTGCCCCCTCTAAGATTAATAGGGCCTTGCAAATTAAAGGATTGCCCAAAATGTGTGATACTTGATTCAGACTCCACGGACTCTGCATCTGGGAAAGATTTCCACTCCACGTCGATGGAAGAAGAAGCCAACTCAAGCACACATCCAATGGGTGCAAGAGATGGTGCCGCGGTAGTTAGAGATAACCCAGGTGGTACATCTGGGAGGGCTGAGATACCCTTGGCTGCACTTGATATCCGTGGCGCCATGACCCAAGATTGGGTTGAGCATGTGGCTGAGGCCTTTGAATTTTGAAAAAAATTGATGTGCTCAGCTCTTGCCGCGAACCAAAGACCTTGCACGATTTTAGCCGATGGTGGAATTTATTTCCCTCTACATGCCATTATTTATGGGTTGCGGCTGCCTGTTCCAGTTTTAATCCACCGCCTTTTTTAGATAATGAAACTAGCCCCAGCATAGTTGGATCCTAATGGCTGGAGAGCCATTCTTGCCGCAGTTGTCCTTTGGGAGAACTTATTTAAAAAATATATCACTCCCGCGAAATTCTTTCACTTTTACCGCCCAAAGGAGAACTCAGTGAAGTTCGCGGGCTACTACTACTTTTCGAGCCGCAGTAGGGATGAGACCCTTTACAGTGGGAGACCGACCAGTGTGAAGAACTGGAAGGGAAAATATTTTTACATCTCCGATGAAGGTTGGGAGATTCACCATGAGGAGAATGAGAGGGAAATGTCGTATAGAATGCCGCGGCAATGGGGGTCTCCCTTGAAATTAGGTACTAAGACTATAGCTGCGTCCTTTCACATAATTTTGTATATTAACTTCCACTAACCTTTACATTGTCTTTTCTGCAACCTTTGACAATCTGCATTTGAACAAGCGGCAGGAAAAGAGAGTTGCAGAGGCCGCGGAAGTTCCTGCTGAACATAAAAGTTCAGCACTCTTGTTACATCTGCGACCATATTTGAAGCAGGATTTTTCCCAAACAAGTCCATTCCTCAACAGATGGGCGCGAAAGGTAATTTGCTGCATCATGATTTTTATTCCGCGGCCATTTATGCTCTTAAATTTCTTTCCCAATATTTGCTGCTGCTTTTTCAGGTGAGGAAGTTGATAACGAATTGCTGGTCGCGTAATTGGCAGAACTGGACGAGGATACAGTCATCCTAAATAACATTGTGCGGAGCAGAAAAAGGAAAAGACCCAAAACCAAGGTTCCTGCCATTGCCCCTTTCGGAGAACCAAATGATTCTACCGCAGCCCAGCCGCAGAGAAAACTAGCCTTGCTCCCGAACCCCAGATTGAATTTGATGATGATATAGGAGCTAACTTGGCCGCGGCAGGTTTGATGTCATCTGACGTTCCTGCCCATTCATCCTCTCCTCCGTCGACACGTATTGTAGCGGTTAACGCAAACTTTCCACCTCCTCAATTCCGCGGAGGATCTAGGCTTAATGGTGGACCAAGGCCCCAATTAAGGCAGCCTGACCCCAATTCTTCTTGGGACACTACTGCAAAGGCTATGTGGAGAATGAAAAGAGCCTTGGATGTCGCGAACCTTGACAGGATGGTGGGAGAAGATCATGATGATCTGGAGGACTGTGGCCTCCATAGTCTTCTGAGGGTACGTGCCAGTGTTGTCGATCTTTAACTTTTGTATCCCATATTTTTTCTAACTTCTTTTATTTCAGGCCGTGGATGTGATGGTGGTCCAGAAAAGGAAGTACGAGGCATTGTACAGATTGAAGGAAATCGTGAAGAGTACTCATGCCGCGGACTTGCAGGCTGCACGGACTTATTCATTTGAGGCTGGGAAGATGTCTGCTGCCGCGGCACTTCAAGCGGTTGAAATGAACTTGGAGGCAGCAAAACAGGCAAGGGAGGAAGCGGAGCAAAACTTCATACAAGCCGCGGAATCACTCAAAGCCTCCCAGGCTCAGACCGTGGATGCTGCATAAGCTGCAGACACTGCTAATAACAAGCTCCTATTTCTTCAAAAGAAGTACGATGAGCTAGAGGCCAAGTATGCCCAGGATGCACTAGACCATGCCGCAGCAGTAAAGAAAATTGAGGAAGACCATGACAACGCTCTCCAGCTGGCGATCGACCACTTCGTGGAGTCATTCAAGGGCTCTAGAGACTTCTTCCTTATCAACAATAGGGCATACCTCTACGGCTATCAGGAGCTACGAAAGAGATTTGTAAAGAGCTTTCCTGAGACCAAGGAGAAGGTCCTCGCTTGGAAATTAAGTGATGCCGAGCATTAGGTCTATTAAGATCAAATTCATCCTCATTCATTTATTCATTATATATACTAAGCACTTATCCTTGGGATGTTTAATTTTATAGTGCTTACAATCACGTTATATGATGTACTTTAATCATTGAACTTAAGACTTGAATATGTCAAGTATCAAGTTGAGTTTCCATCAAAAGTGATTATTGTTAATAGGATTTAGTCCCATCCCCAATGATGTCTTAGACACCGGTCCTCTTGCAAGACCTTTCGTTAAAGGATCAGCTAAGTTTTGACTTGATTTTACATAATCCACCGTGATTACACTATCTGTAATCACTTGTCTGACATAACTATGTCTTAGGCCAATATGTCTAGATTTTCCATTATACACTTTATTATAAGCTCTAAAAAGTGTAGACTCACTATCATAATGTATAGATATTGCAGGCATTGGTTTTGGCCAAACTGAAATTTCAATAAATAATTTCCTTAACCATTCTGCCTCTTTGCAAGTTGTAGCTAAAGCTACAAACTCAGTAGCCATTGTAGAGTCAGCTATACAAGTCTGTTTCTTTGATCCCCAAGAAATAGCTCATCCACCAAGAGTGTAAATCCATCCACTTGTTGAGGAAAGATCCTCTCGCTCAGTTATCCAACTGGCATCAGAAAACCTTTTAATACTGAAGGATATCCACTATAGTATATACCATAGTCCATAGTTCCTTTTAAATATTTTAATATTTTATATTAGCAGCATGCCAATGTAATAAACTAGGATTAGTAGTATATCTACTTAATTTACCAATAGCATATGCAATATCAGGTCGAGTACATGTCATGACATACATTAAATTACTAATTACTCGTGCATAATCTAATTGTGAAATAGCTCTACCAGTATTAGGGATCATCTTTAGTTGTGGTTCAAAAGGTGTACTGACAGGTGTGCAATGAAATTGATTAAATTTCTTCAAAATTTTCTCAACATAATGAGATTGAGCGAGAATTATATTTTTATCTTTCCATATTATTCTCATTCCTAATATGACATCAGCTACACCTATATCTTTCATATCAAATTTAGAAGGCATAAAACTCTTTGTATTTTTAATGCTTTCTAAATCAGTACCAAGAATTGACATGTCATCTACATATAAATAAATAATTACACCTTTACCATTAGCAATTTACTATAAACACACTTATCAGATTCATGAATTTTAAAACCATAAGAAAAAATGACTTTATCAAATTTTTCATGCCATTGTTTAGGTGCTTGTTTTAGGCCATATAAGGACTTAATTAGTTTACATACTTTATGTTCTTGTTCAGGAATAACAAACCCTTCTTCTTCTAAGTCACTATTTGAAAAGGCAGTTTTCACATCCATTTGATGAATTTAAAAATTATATATAGATGATAATGCAATCAAAACTCTAATAGTAGATGTTCTAGCAACTAGTGCATAGGTATCAAAATAATCAATTCCCTCTTTTTGTGTAAAACCTTTAGCAACTAATCTAGCCTTGAATTTATCAATTGTTCATTCTATTATTTTCATTTCCTTTTTAAAAATCCATCTACACTTAATAGGTTTAGATCCTGGAGGTAAGTCTACTAACTTCAAAGTTTTGTTTTCCATAATTGAATCCATTTCATCATTTATGGCTTCTTTCCAAAATACTGAATCTACATACTTAATTGCCACGTTATAAGTATGTGGGTCTGTTTCAATACTAAGAGTCAAAGCAAAATGATTACAAGTTGTGTCTCTAGTTCCCTTAACAAGATACACACAAAGCCAGGACCAAAGATTTTTTTTTTCTAGGTCTTTTACTTTTTATAATTCCATTTTGTTCTACTTGTGGTGTATCATTTAATTGTGAAGGAGTGTGTACTTCTTTTTCATTATTTATTATATGAATAAAATAAAACCTTTGTTCATTAAAAATTACATCTCTCGATTTAATTATAGTATTTACCTCAACGGAATCATTACGTTGACTAACCATAAATCTATAGGCTTTACTATGTTGTGCATAACCTATGAAAATACACTCAAAGCCTTTACTTCCTAATTTCTTTCTCTTAGTTTCAGGTAGTCTTATAATAGCTCTATAACCCCAAACTTTAAGATAGCCTAAATTAGGTTTTCTATTCTTCCATAATTCATAAGGAGTTTTCTTATTATCTTTAACAGGTATCATATTCAAAATATGATATGCAATTAAAAGTGCTTCTCCCCATAACCTTTTACTTAAACCATAATATGTAAGCATAGAGTTAACCATTCTGCTACTCCATTTTGTTGTGGTGTATACGGTGCAGTAACTTCATGTATAATACCCATATCTTCACAAAATTGAGGAAAGTGATACTCACCGTCTCTATCAGGTCTAAGACATTTAGTTTTAATATCACGTTGATTTTCAACTTCATTTTTATATGTCTTAAATCTATTAAACACACCATCCTTAGAGTTTCAAAGATATGCGTAATAATATTTTGAAAAGTTATCGATAAATGTAGCAAAATATTTGCTACCACCTCTAGTAGGTGTTCCATGCTAATCATAAACATCACTATGTACTAATTGTAATAAAGATGTAGTTTTTTCAAATTTGGGAAAAGGTAATCTTATTATTTTTGTTTGCATGCATATTTTACATTTTTCATTCATATCATTCTCATATTTAGTAATTAAATTTAAATTAACTATGAAATGCATTTTCTTTGTATTAACATGTCCTAAACGACTATGCCATAATGAAAAACAATCAATGATATAAGCAGAAGAATCTTTTTCATTGATGTTTAGCTTAAACATGCCCTCATACAAATAACCTTTACCCACAAAAGTACCACTTTTAGTCAGAATAAATTTGTTTAACTCAAATACAAGCTTAAAGCCAAATTTGTTAAGAAGACTTCCAAAAACTAAATTTTTCCTAATATCAGGAGCATCAAAGACATTGGTGAGACTAAGGACTTTTTCGAAAGTGAATTCGGGATCCACTGTCCCATTGCCTTTAACCGCAACAGTTAAAGAATTTCATATATAGAGAACATCTCCTTCCACAGTTTCATAGGCAGAGAAAAAGCTTTTGTCCTTACATACATGCCTTGTGGCACCAGAATCAATCCACCAAGAGTTATCTTCTCCAAGCATATTAGCCTTGGATATCATAGCAGCAAATTTTTACTTTGTGTCTGTTGAACCTCCTTTTTCCTTTAGTTTCTTGAACTCACAACAATCCTTGTTGAAGTGACATGGTTTATTGCAGTGAAAACAATTGTCTTTTTTATTTTTGTTTTCTTTAGAATTATTTGAAAAATTCTTCCGCTTGTTATTCTTTCCACGATTGCCATATTTTTGCTTCTTTCTTTCCTCCACCATATGGACCTTAAAAACAGAATTTTAATTCATGACTCTTGTTCAATTCTTAAGTGAGTCTCTAATTCTTCAAGTGAAAGATCTTTATTTTTGTGTTTGAGTTCTTTCTTATAATCATTCCATGAAGGAGGAAGTTTTTCAATTATGGAAAAAACAATTACATTATCATCCATATTTAAACTTTTAAGTTTGCAATGATTTAAGATGCGTTGGATGTCATGAAATTGTTTTAGCATAGGCCAATTATCATGCATTTTAAAATTTAAAAACTAGCCGATAAGGAACTTCTTACTTGTTGCATCTTTCGTAAGATATTTGGTCTCCAATCTGTCCCATAAGTCTTTTGCAGTCCCAAAATTTTGGTACAAGTCGAAAAAATTATCAACATGTGCATTGAGAATATGACCACGACATAGGTAATCATCGGCACCCCATTTTGTGCGTTGCCTTGTCTGTTCCATGGTTTTATTTTCTTCTTCATTTGATTTCTGTTGTGATAGGATGTACACAATCTTCAATGTTGTTAGAAGAAAGTGAACCTTTTTCTGCCAACGCATAAAATTACCACCATCAAAACAGTCCAACTTGACAAAACCTTTTGTTATTTGTCGAAGTGATTCGGAAGAGTCTACCATTTTTTGTGTTACTATATTTAGATTGTTGAAAAATATGTATGCAAAGATAGAAATGGAAATCTTCTATTTATAACAATAATGTCAACTTCAATACAATAATGTAAACTTCTAAATACAACTATGTTTATCTTCAAAATAATTATGAAACTTCAAGGCGTGATGTCACTTTCCTAAATACAGCATTTGCCCCACCAAGATGATTCGGTATACAAATGGGAATCCACAAATTCGTACTCAAGATATAATAAAGCAGTTGCATTGTCTACAAATTGTATGTTTGAAGACAGCCCTTAGATGTAGCAGCGAAGAACAGACAATCAAGTTCTTATTCTGTTTCTGTGCACAAAACATAATAAGATAATTTTTATATCTCCTAAAAATTATAAGTGAGTAATTGCAGGGGTTGGGAAATTTGAAACTGGGTGTTATGTACAATTTCAAAATTGGCAGCCTTTATTTGTAGGAAACCTCGTGAATTATAATTTGATAACTTATGTTCTTCCTCACTCTACGATTCTATGGGTTTGGGAATCCTATAATCATTAGATAAGGATGTGGATAGGGACCAACCCTTAATTATAGCTTGCCATATCTGCTCATTTATTGACTTAAGTGCTGATTGCATACTAGTTTTCCAGTACGCATAGTTAGACCCATCAAACAAAGGTGGTCTAGAAAACGATTGATCCTCCGAATAAAAATCATTAAAATCCATGATTAAACACGGATCTAACAAAAAATCTTAGTGTTCTCGCTCTGATACCAATTTGAGAACACTTGGGATGTACAGATTGGTCAACACTGAACAATATTTTAATTTTTTTCAAATTAACTATTAAACTTAAACAGAGTTATCCCAAATTACATTTAACATAAATTTTAAATTGATTGCTTTTTTAAAACAAATTAACCAATTTTATCTATATCCTAAAGCATGCAGCTAGGTGATAGCAGGATAAAATAGTTCAATCAATACAACACGCCGATGTACGAGGAAAATCCACAACGAGAAAAACCTCGGACGACCCAGCCACGCAAATTCACTATGTAAAAGGGATACGGTAATATATTTACAAAATAGACTCGACACCCTCACAAGACTTGATGTTCTTCGTTCCTTAACCTCCATATAGTAACACATATGATTCCACCTGCGCAACTTCCACATCATATGAGTTCGCACAATCTCCACCGATAAGGCTTAATAACCGTCTACGAATCTGAAAAATGAATGCACTACTTCTTCACCATAACACCACAAATGTAGAATCCACCGTGTGTAAACAACAAAAACAGAATCCACCATATGAAACGTACTCAGCAAAGATGATGATGAGAAAAACCTTGGTGTCAAATGAGATCTCAAAACATATAAAGATTGAATATTGGATCTCAAATAGTTCGGGTGAAACTAGGGTTTAAAGGCTTGTGGTTTCTGATTAGTAATTGATTTTGCCAAAATTCTCAAATTAAAAAGTTCCCAATCGCCTCTTTATAAAAAATATAATTTTTGAGGTGACAAAATCTTGTTCAGATGTAAACATGATTTTGTTCGAACAAAATCATATCTCGACAAACTCGTTCTAATGAATGACTCATTTCATTTGAACCAACTTATAATGAGATTCAAATGATATTTATTATGCTAACGGAGAAATCTCACTCGATGTTCGTTTGAAGGTCTTTCGAATGAGCAGTTACATCTCGTTCTAACGATGACTACAAAATCGTTTGAATGACTTTGTTCAAAACTAATTTTTTTCTTACAAAAATCGTTAATGAAAAATAGCCTCAAACATATAAAACAAACACCTAATGATATCCAGGAATTAAACTAAGATTCATCCATACCTTTTTGAGATTCCACAAATGTTGAAGATGAAACGTGATACTAAACACAACATGATGATGTAATCTTTAAAACTTCACCGCTACAGCTTCATTCAAACATGTTATAGGCTTGAAAGGTAATCACACTCAAGTCTTGACCTATGACTAAAAGGCTTTGTCCAAATATAGAATAAGCCAAAATACATACAAATTGACTTTATCGAAAATTTGTCCTATAAATCTTCCCCTTTGAGTATTATGGGACAAAACACAAAATAAAACCTATGGGCTATCAAGATCATCTAAAGGAATCAATCCCCAACCCCAAAAGGAAAAATTATAGGCTTGTAAAACATATATTGTCTTGAGTAGCTTTGTACGCTTGTAAACTTTGCCGCATGTTGCAAACCTACACACTAACACATCTTCAAATGTAAGGAGAAAATAAAATATATATAAATATACATAAGAATAAACTCCCCCGTGTCTAAATATTCTCACCTAGGTAAAATATATCCCCCTAAAATAAACATCTCCTCCTAAAACTAAAGTAAAAGTTACCATTTCTCCCTTTTTATTATAGAATAGACAAAGAAAGAATGTATAATAAACAATTTATCCATTATAAAACATATCTCCCTCCAAAAGTGAGAACATATGATACCAATTGAAATTAAGTAAGAAGGAATAATATCATGAAATTGTGTAAAGTGCAACAAACACAACATGGCAATACAAGCACAAATAATCCAAACAATGATCAATCAATACCAATATTGATGCAATAAATGATAACAACTTGAATATTTATCCTTACAAAGGTTACTCTATGATTAATAAAATATATCATATTATAACCCCTCATAATTATTTTGTTATTTTTCCCACGTATTCCCATTCCCTCTTGAAATTTTCATTTACTACAACCTTAATTTTCCTTTAATATTTACAGTTTCAACAACCTTACTTGACAGAGATTCCTAAAGAAAATCTCAGATTTTACTCTTTATGTTAATACAATTATTTTCAGTGCACCATTTATTTCAATCTAACCTTACAAGTACATATCCCCTCACTCCAACTGCACCATTATAAAATCTCAAGCATAGTAATTCCCAGTGGCCCTAATAATAAAGTTTTAATTTTCTCCATGTGAGAATAAGTGGCTTGACGGTCGTGGTCTAATAGGGGAGACAGCAAGGAGTTACAATTAATGACCTTTAGTTCATTGGGGATAATCCCAGTTTTACTTACGATAATATTATTGTGGGTATTGGGTATACTAGTGATCTCTTAATTAAGGAGAACTAATAGGATTTTATAAAAATTCATAAAATACATCATGAAAATATAACTTCAGTAATGGAGTGGGGAGTTATTAAATGGTCAATCTAAAATCGTGGATTTGTTATTTATGAGCATGATTTTCAGTTTTATTACTTGAGTTGCGTAGCTTTTTATCTCGTGGTGGGCCTGACCCACATCGTTGCTCTAGGTGCTCCAGCGACATGTCAGATATAACTTTCTCTTATTTGATCACCAGGTCGTCTTTCTAGTCACCACTAGTCAGAGATGTAGGTATTTGAGCTCATTTTTAATTTATTGTTTTTGATTGATGCAAGATTTATACTTTGCCTCATTAGACATTGTACTCAGTTTATTTATGGTGAATGTTTTAAAGATAGAAGTTATAGGAAGTATGGTTCTGGATTATTATGTCATACATTATCATTTAATATTTTATAGTTAGTGGTGGTGGTGATGGACTCATATTCCATGTTTATGTTTATTGATGATATTCATGTCACATTTTATTTCATTGATCATTATTCATTATTTTCATTTCAGGCTAAGGACGACATTTAAATGTTTCAACAATTTGTATAATTTAACATCGAGACTGAATCAAACTAAATATTAAAATATACGGGATATCACACTAGTTGTTGGTTTGGTTCCGAATCGGATCTATTTTTGGTTCGATTTTGTTTGTTCTAGTGGTGGAAACAAGAACCAAACCAAAAAATTCGATCTATAATTTTTGGAACAAAAATTGAATCGTAAGGGGAAAAGCCAAACTAACCTGACCCCAATGCTTTCGGTCCAGTTCGATTTTTTATTTTTTTAAGTTTCACTACACACCCCTAGCATGAAATGTATGTTATGCCTGTAGTACCTTGTAATTTTATGAGTATCTAATTTCCGTCTGCATTTAATTATAATTTAATTGGGGAAATTAAATTGGGTTCGATAAATATTGATTAGTGAGTTAAGGATTAATATTTATTATTATTATTATTATTATTATTATTATTATTATTATTATTATTATTATTGTTGTTGTTGTTGTTGTTGAAGCAATTATTATGCAACACAAATAAATATGAGAGAAAGATTATCAAGAAGAGAACAAGGAATACAAGATGCCAATCACACAACAAAGGATGTACGTGGTTCAGCCAAGATGTGCCTACGTCCACGGTGGTGCAGTCGATATTATTTCTATATACTCCGGAGAGTGATTACAGAGAATACAACTTGTCCTTTTGCCCCGGACCTAGGGTTTAATATATACATGTGCATGTATATGAGTGGGGGTGATGGGTTCCTCCACGTTTTCCATTTCCCCCATAACTTCCCTTCATGGGATCGTGGGGGGAGACTGGATCAATTATAAAAGATGAGGGGCCTGGACTTTGGGCCGCCAGGACTGGGCTACTCGTCCAGGCCCATAGTTCTTTATTTCGGGTACCCACAATTTACCCCTAAATTTGTTGGGCTATGTTTATGGGTCCAATGGATTTAAATGAGAAGCCATCATGGCTAATTTATGATTCTTCGAAAACTGTGCAGTTGCTTTGGCGGCACCCGCTTCGCTATCCGTGCGCTATGATTAGAATTGAAGGCTTGTTGGGATAGCCACTATTCATCCATCGTTTCAGCCTTTCCAGTACTTTTCCTTCTTCTGAGAACTCTAGTGGCTCTTACCTTCTTCTCTAAATCCCCATTCCCATTTCTTCTTAGTCGTCTTGAGCTCGTGCTTCTTCATCACTCGAACCGATCTTCTGTTTTGTAAGTTTCTCGTGCCCTTTCTCTGCACTTTCTCTTTGGTTTGTAGAGTTTCTTTGAGTTTTTCAATGGCGAAGATTGGAAATAGGTCAATCTCTGAGTTCAGGAAGTTCTACAATATTCCTGAGTGGGTAGATATTGAATGTTGTGCCTCCCCTCCTAGGAACGTTAGGGATATAAAGGATGCCCACTGGATCGATGTCTTGTTTCTCTCCCAGGGGGGACTCACTTTTCCCCCTAATGATCTATTTCTGCATTTTTTTAGTTATTTCAGTATTGTTCCCGCACAGTGCTCGCCCAATGTGTGGAAGATAGTAAATGGCGTCCATAGAATAAACCAGTTGTATGGTACTAGGTTAGGACTTGCCGAGATCTGTTTATGCTATTCCTTCTCTCGAACTAGCTCAGGTGTCTTATACCTCAAAGCTAGGAGTCCTGATAGGGTATTGGTAGTAAACCTACCTGATTCCCATAAGGACTACAGGCAAGAGGGTTTCCTTGTTAGGAATTGGCAGTTCCCTCCCCAGTTTGATGGGTCGAGGTCTGAGAGGTTCACTGTCCCTTTTTACGGGGAAGAATATATAGGTAGACATTGTACTGTTATTTCAACCTTTGGTGACTTGTGACTTTTCTAACCTTTCTTTGCTTTTTCTTCCACAGCGAGGATAAAGAATTTGGAGCCTGCTCTCAGCGAGGTCCGTATTTCAGAGTTGGTGAAAGCTTGGAATATCAGGGAGCCTCTGGGTGACGGCGAGCACCCCAGGTCTGCTGCCTTTTTGCTCGAGTACAAGAACGCAGGCTCTAGCTTCATAGCACGGCCTGTGGATAGTGTTCCAAAGTTTGATTCTTTCGGAGAGACTACTACTGAGCCTATCCAGTTGGACGAAGAGGAGAGCAGTTCTGATAGTGAGCCTGCGGGAGCTGCGAGCAATTTGGGTGGAGGGAGCTCTGACAGTAGTAGTTCTTTTGAAGAAGATTCTGAAGCTCGAGGATCGTCGAGCACTTCCAGTAGTTCAGGTGAAGAGATGACTCCAAGGAAGAATCTGATTAGAGACAATGATGACGAGGACCATGTGCTTCTTACACAGAGGTCAAAGAAACAAAAGTCTTCTTCTGGTGCCGTGGCTACTGGCTCTCGGTCCACTCAGGAGCAAGAGAGGAAGAAGAGAGAGAGGGAGAGAAAGAAAGAGGAGGAGAGAAAGAAGGTGGAGGAGAGGAAGAGAATGGAGAGGGAGAGAGAGGAAGAGAGGAGGAAGATGGAGTCAAGGACAAAGGCTGGGCAAGCCTTGGTCCCGGTGTCAGCTTTGCCCGAGGGGGCCTCGGTTGCCACTTCCCCTCAGTTGGCTCCTGCATTGCTTGAGAGGGCAGTTCTTCCCGCAGATCGCCAGAGGGCGCTGGGGTCTGATCAATTAGCCCTTCAAGCTAGCTAGAGACTAGCCTTGGCAAGGTTCTCTCCCTTTTTTTAATTCCTGAACAAGTTTTAATTATTTCTCCTTCTTGATTTCTTCTTTTGTTTTTGGCAGTTTGTGACGGACTTCGCTGTGCTCTACCGTTCTCGCGACGAGTTGGTGAGAATGAATGGCGAGTTGGAGCAGCATAAGTCCGCCCTAGAAGTCAAGGGTTCTCGGCTAGAGGCTGATCTGAAGGCTGCTGACGCCGCCCGTGCCTCTTCTGATCTGTCCCTTAATAATTCTAACCGAGAGAGGGACGCTGCGGTCAAGGAGCTGGGCGAGTTAAGGCAGGCCTATGACCTAGTCTGCTCGAGCAAGCTGGGTGTTGTGGAGGAGAACAAGGCTCTGATCGAGTAGCTGAAGGAGAAGGAGTCTCAGGTAGATGCCATCAAAGAGGACTCATACAACTCCGAATGGACTGCTGCTTATGAATACGCCGAAGTTCAAATAGGCTATATCAGCCGTTTGAACTTCAAGAAGGGCTGGAACAAGGCCCTCCTAGCTGTTGGTGTTAACGCTGTCTCCCCTCTGTTAGACGAGCATGACCCGAGTCCAAGGCCAACCGTGGAAGAAGAAGCCCTGGCCCCAGCCATCGAGGGTGTTGATCTTACTTCTCAGACAACTCCTACCGATGCTAGTCTTGCCCAGGCAGATGAGGGCATCTCTGTAGAGGGGGATGCCTCTGCTGCTGCTGACAAGGGGAAGCAGCCAGCCACCTCTGGGCAGCCTGAGGTTGCTAGTTAATCCTCCCTTAGGACTATTTTTGTACTTTTGCTTGTAATTTTTTCATTTCCAGCTCGATATACTTGACCTTCATTAATGAAATAAAAAGGCTTCTTTTTCCGATGCATTGATTGATTTCTCTTTCCCATGCCCTTTTATGTCTTGTAGTTGACTGATGTAGAAGACTATATTCTTGCCACATCTCAATTGGGCAGGACTTTTGGTCCCAATGCCAGTCCTCATGTTCATCAGGCCTTTGTTAGGCTTTGCAAGTCTCTTAAGTCAAGGAACCAAAAATATAAGGATCAGTCCGAGCTAGTGGCTAAGCTGAAGGACAGGCTCTAGGAGATGGAAGGCATTGGTGCCTCTGTACAAGAGGAAGTCAATGTACTGAGAGCAAGGTTGCTAGAGGCCACCGAGATAAATCAAGTTGGGGAATTCCTGCAGCGGGAGAATGAAAACCTGATGAGGGAAGTCCTGCAACTTAGAGAGCATGCACCGAGCACTGTTTCAGCGATTCTGCAAGGCTCCTCGTCTTCCCGAGCTGGACATACTCCTATGCCGCGAGGTTCCACTCGTCCTCTCCTCCCGCGAGCTGGTAGGAGCACCAGGGGAAGGAACAGGGAAGCAGAAGAACAGCGGGATAAGGAGATGGAAGAGCTCCGTGATGATGTCCGTCGAGCATATGTAACTGTTGCTGGGCTTCAAAGGGACATTACTCGATTGCAGCATTTATTCAAGAAGGGTCCTCGACAAGCATGGGCTGACGGTTATGACCAAGGCTGGTTAGATGCTCCCACAAGATTATCCGAGTTCGAAGAACTTTCTTTCATCAGAGGGTGGTTGAGTGCCTTGAAAGAACTCCAGGTCCCGAGGAACTCAGTGTTATGGTATCGTCACGAGATGTCCTCCTCCACTCTGATGCCCAATCCATTCAGGAGGGATGATAGATGGATCCCTATTGATGATATTCCTCGGCAACTATTAGAGTTGGACGCAGATGAGGCTGTGGAAGAGCTGGTCCCTGCTCCTGATGATGGACGAAAAGCTAGGGTGGCAGACTATCTTGCTCGGAGGCTTCCTCCTTGAATTTTTTGCAAGTTTTTTCTTTTGATAATGTAAACGCTTTGGGCGAGCTTTGCCGACTAAACGTGTCTTATCTTTTTTGTAAATATAACAAGTTGTTATTCTTTTGTCCTTTTCGATAATGTAAATGCTTTGGGCGAGCTTCGCGACTAAACATGTATTATCACTGTTGTAAATATAAGAGATCAATGAAAAATTCGTGTTTTGGGCGATTTTGCCAACTAAACGTGTTCATCCAATCTTTTTATATTCTTGCTGCTTGACAATCCTTTTTATTTTGCCATGCAAGTGTCCCTCCAGTCCAATATAATACCAAAATACCATTATGCCCCACTTTACCTTTTAGGTTGTGTCGTCACACTCCCTTAGGCCTAAGTAGGGCAATTGGCGAGGACACACCTGGTATTGGATGTCTTCATCCGATCAGGATTTTGCTCAACCAAAGTAGGTTTGATGGCCAGTATAAAATCTGGTCGTATTGCCTAAGAATCCTCTATAGGGCTTTATATATTGCCAAGGGAAAGTCTAAGAGGTCTTTCGTGTTTCATGATGATGACCTGAGGTGGGGTATTTCCCTGCTATATCGACCATTGTGCCTGTGATTTGGAAGAAGATGTGTGATAAAATGCAGTTTACTGATTTCATTAGTAATAAGGGGAATGAACTATTCCTTTCACATAACAAATACAAGAAAAAAGATTCAATAATAGAATTCCTTGAGAATTTAAAAATAGAATTTCTTGAGATTAGCTACATTCCATGCTCGAGGTATCTCTCTGCCCTCCATTGTTTCCAAATGATATGCACCTTGCAGGTCGTCCCTAGTTACTTTAAAGGGTCCTTCCCAGTGTGGGCCTAGCTTGTCGTCTGATGACCTTACTGTGTTGCCCAGGACTTTCCTTAGAACATAGTCCCCAACTTGGAATCTTCTTGGGCTAACCCTTTTATGGTAATGCCTTGCGAGCTGTTACTGATAGCTCGCAAGCTTCACCAGGGCCAGATCTCTACGCTCGTCGGGGAGGTCGAGTTCAGCGAGCAACGCCCCATCATTCTGGCCTTGGTCGACAAGGTCGGATCTCATTATTGGCAAGCCCGCTTCTAGTGGAATGACTACTTCTATTCCATATGTTAGCGAAAATGGTGTTTCTCCTGTTGCTCGCTGAGGAGTTCTTCGGTATGCCCATAGGACATGGGGTAGCTCGGTTGCCCATGCGCCCTTGGCTCGCTCTAGTCGCTTCTTCAATCCATCGATCACAGTTTTGTTGGAAGCTTCTGCTTGGCCATTGTTCTGAGGGTAGGCCACCGAACTAAAGTTGTGCCTGATCCCGTGCTCGTTACAGAAGTCCTGAAAGGGGCCACTCTCGAATTGTGTCCCATTATCAGTGATGATGGTTCTGGGGATTCTGAATCGAGTGATTATATTCCTCCATATGAATCTTATCATGTCAACATCTCGGATGTTTTCCAATGGTTCTGCCTCGATCCATTTGGTGAAGTAGTCAGTTGCAACCAACAGGTATTTGCGATTGCCGGCAGTAGTGGGTAGTGGTCCCACGATGTCCATCCCCCATTGGGCGAAGGGCCACGGCCTGGTCAGTGATTTTAGGTCGCTGGCTGGTTGGTGGACCATTGGAGCGTGAAGCTGGCATTTCGGGCATTTGCGGACATATATTGCGGAGTCGTTTTACATATATGGCCACCAATAGCCTTCCTTCATTGCTCGAAAGGCTAGAGACCTTCCTCCGACATGACTTCCACAGATTCCTTCGTGAAGCTCGTGCAGCACTTGCTCGACATCGCTTGGGTGGACACATCTAAGGTAGGGACCAGAGAAGGACTTCTTATACAAGTCGCCTCCTGTGGATAAGTGAAAGCGAGCAGCTTTGACCCTTATCTGGTGGGTGATTTTCTTATCCTCGGGGAGCGTGCCCTCCTTTATATAGTCTCTTAAGGGGTCGATCCAACTGGGGGCTGATCCCACCTGGAGTATTTGTTCCACGTTTGGCAGCTTGCTGTTGTGGTTAATGCTTGGACAAGTGAGGAAATCGATGGGAATGACCCTTTTAAGACTAGAATCGACTGCCGAGCTTAGGGATGCTAAGGCGTCGACATGACTGTTTTGTCCTCTGGGAAACTGCTGGATGTTGATCTCCTCAAATCTCGTCATTAGTTTCCTCACCAGGGCGAGGTAGGCTACCATCCTTCGCGTTGTAATCTCCACTTATCTGGTTGGAGACTAGTTGAGAATTGCAGAACACCTATAAAAGTTTTGCTCCCAGAATTTGCGCCTTTTGGAGACCGGCTATTAGGGCTTCGTACTCTGCTTCGTTATTGGAGGCTGCAAATCTAAGCCTGATTCTTTGCTCAAGGATTGTGTTTTCTGGGGTGATGAGGACGATGCCTACGCCTGCCCCCTTTGAGTTGGAGGCTCCATCAATGAATAGTTTCCAGGTTTCCACTGTTGCTGGGTTCTCTTTTTGCTTTGTTGGTTGAGGTTGGTTAGGGAGTTCTTCGCCAGTGAATTCGTCTATGAAATCAGCAAGGATCTGACCCTTGATAGCGGTCCTTGGTTGAAATTGGATGTCGAACCGGCCGAGCTCGACTGACCACTTAGATAATCTGCCCGAAAAATCCGCTTTCCTTAGGATCGCCTTAAGGGGTGCGATGTAAGGACGATGATAGTATGAGCTTCAAAGTAATTCTTCAGTTTCCTTGAGGCTATCACTAGTGCAAAAGCGAGCTTCTCTAATGGCAGGTACCTTTGCTCGGCGTCTAATAAGGTCTTGCTCGCGTAGTAAACGGGGTGTTGGATTCCTTCGATCTCGCATATTAACGCCGAGCTGGCAGTGTGACTGGATACCGAGAGGTATAGGTATAAAGAATCCATTGGTTGTGGTATGACAAGCAGCGGTGGAGAGCTTAAGGAAGACTTGAGCTCGTCCAATGCTCGCGAGCAGTCCGGGCTCCATTCTATTGGTTTATTCCCTTTTAGAAGCTGGAAAAAAGACTTGCACTTCTCGGAGGATTTGGAAATGAAGCGATTTAAGGCAGCGAGCATTCCAGTGAGCTTCTGCACGTCCCGAACTGTTCGAGGTGGTTGTACCCTGTTGATTGCATCGATCTGGTCCGGATTAGCTTCTATGCCTCTCTTGCTGACTAAGTATCCAAGAAATTTTCCTGACTGGACACCGAAGGAACATTTGCTCGCATTAAGCTTCATTCGGTACTTCCTGAGGATTTCGAAGGTCTTTGATAGGTCTGAGAGGTGATTTTACTTCTTCTTGCTCTTAACGAGCATGTCGTCGATGTAGACCTCCATTGTGTCTCCCATTTTATCCTTGAATATTTTTGTGACCAGCCGCTGGTAGGTTGCTCCTGCATTTTTTAGCCCAAATGGCATGACTTTGTAGCAATACAACCCAACTGTCGTGATGAATGCCATTTTGTCCTGGTCTGGGGCATACAAGGGGATCTGGTGATATCCTGAGTATGCGTCCAGGAAACTCATTCGCTCGTGAGCTGCAGTGGCATCTACTAGTTGGTCTATCTTTGGGAGGGGGAAACTATCCTTTGGGCATGATTTTTTGAGGTCAGTGAAGTCGATGCAAACTCTCCACTTTCCATTGTTCTTCGAGACTACTACTGGGTTGGACAACCACTTGGGGAATTTTACTTCCCGTATAAATCCTGCATCCAGCAGTTTTTCGACCTCCTTTTTGACCGCTTTAGCCTTCTCAGGTGCAGTTCTTCGTGCCTTCTGCATGACTGGCTTGAACGTGGGGTCAACATGCAGCTGATGACAGACCATATCAGGATCAATGCCAGGCAGCTCATATGGTTCCCATGCGAAAACATCTACGTTGTGTCTCAGCAAGGTCGTCAACTCCTTCTGTTCTCGATCGGTGAGATATGCTCCAATCAAGAAGACTTTGCTACTGTCAACAACTTCGGCTATAATTTCTACCAGGTCTTCGATGACACGCTCGGAGGGGAGGAGCCTAGTCTCCTCTACTCCTGGTCTTCCATACTTTAGTTTCTATTTATAAGGTATCACACCCTTTTCAACTTCCTCGCTGGGTTGACCGGCCTTCTTCTCTGGCTTTGGTCGGATGGCTGCTATGAAGCACTTCCTCGCCATCGCCTGGACGCCGTGGATCTCCATTACTCCTCGCTCGGTTACATACTTGAACTTCTGATGGTAGGTCGAGGAGACCGCCTTCATTGCATGAAGCCATCCTCTGCCGAGGATGGCCTGGTACGGTGATTCGATGTCAACTACTAAAAACTCAATCATCTTGGAGACATTCCCAGCACGAACTGGCAGCACTATTTTGCCTAGGGGCATGGTCATTTTCCCAGCGAAGTCGACCAAAGGTACAGTAGCTTCCTTTAGGTCGGCGACGCTCAACTTCAATTTCCTGAACAGGTCGAGGTACATTACTTCGGATGAGCTTCCTTGATCGATGAGCAACTTGTCGATGTCAAAGTTGGCTATCCTGAGTGTAATGACCAGGGCATCATGATGTGGGGTCCTTACTCCCATTAAATCTTCATCCGTGAAAACAATATGCTTGTTATAGTTGATGATCTTACTGTGTGTCGACGCTTTCCTGACTGTGATTTTGCTAGATCGATTTGAAAGGCCTGCATTACCGCTGTAAGTTTTTTCAGCTCCATTCGAGCTGAGTTCCCTTGTATCTGCTTGACGTCAGATACTCCGTGAATTACGGTGAACTCGTGTCCAGCATCATCCTCCAGCACATTATCGGGTCTCATCTCTCTGTTGGCAGTCACTTTCTCTGCCCTTTTCTCCACAAAGTCGTTCAAATGCCCGGACTGGGCCAATTCTTCGAGGTGAGACTTAAGAGCTTTGCAGTGCTCGGTCTTGTGCCCTCCCTCTTTGTGAAAAGCGCATCTCAACGCATTGTTCCTCTTCGAGGGATCTCCCCCCATCTTCTTGGGCCACTTGATGAATTGCTCATCCTTGATCTTTGCGAGAACCTTGTAAATTGGTTCTTTGAAGACGGTGTTGACCGCTTGGAATGCTTTCGATGCGTCCTGGTTCCCTCCGTTTTTGGAGCCATTTTTGCCCCCGTTCTTTCCTCCTTTCCTCTGGTTTTCAATTTTCTCACCTACCTTGGTAATGAGCTTAGCTCGACCGTTTTCTCCTGTATTAGAGCGGGTGACATCTTCCACCTTTGCGTATTTCTCGATTCGGACCATAAGGTCGTCAATGGTCATAGCTTCCTTCTTTGTTGGGGATTGGTAGAGGAGGGAAGAATTAGGGAGCCCAATTTTGAAGGAGGCCACTGCCACCTCCTCCACGTAGTCCTCGATCTCATTGAATAACTCCCAGTACCTTTTCGCGTATTCTCGGAGGGTTTCTTGAGGCGTTTTCTTCATTTTCAGTAGAGCATCCATCTTTTTGGGATGGAAGCTACTAGTAATGAATCGGGACGTAAAGAGTTCGGCTAAGGATTTGAAATTCTTGATCGACCGGTGGGGGAGCCTTTCGAACCACTTTTGTGCTACATCATGAAGGCTCGAGGGGAAAATATGTCACATCAGGGCATCCCGGTGACTCCAGAGGGTCATTACCTGTCGGTATTGCCTGACGTGATCGATGGGATCAGTCTTTCCGTCGTAAACCTTGAACCTCAAAATGGAAAATTTCTTGGGAGCTTCCTCCTCTTCGATTTCTTTCGTGAAAGGTAACTTCATCTGGGTTTTGAGAGCTCGCCTCGTGAGTTCTCTAGTTGATCTTGTCCTGTGGTGAGCGGGATGCTGGTCCATCTCCCTTCGGACCATGTTTCGTATGAGCTCGTCGCTGCGAGCAGGGCTCTGGTGGCAGCGTGCTCTTCGCAGCTGTTCGTGGAGGTCGTCGTCTGACTCGCCTCCTTCGTCCCTTTGAGATTCTCGCCTAGGGCTCCTTCCTCGGCTGCGAGACTTGCTCGCCTGAGGGCTAGGAGTGCGATATGGGAGTCTCCGGTTATCAGGACGAAACTCCCTTTCTAGTCTTTCCAGTCTTCTTTTCAAGTGAGCATTCTCAGCCTCGTACCTGCGAGAAGATGCTCTCTGCTCGTGGAGCCTTGCCTCGTATGCATCAATCAACCTGGATATCTGCGTGGACCTCGCTGGTCCCTGACTTTCTTCTGAAGCTGGTCTTTCCAGGCGAGCTCTCTGATCTGAACGTCGGACTTCAAACCTAATCCTGCGAGGAGCAGGTGGCTCTTGAATATCTCCTGATTGGGGGGCATTTCTGATGTGACCAGACATCTTAAACTCCTTTCTTGATGTGGGCTTTTCTCAGGAAAAGATGAACGGTTCCCACAGACGGCGCCAATTGTAGAAGCAATTATTATGAAACACAAATAAATATGATATAAAGATTATCAAGAAGAGAACAAGGAATACAAGATGCCAATCACACAACAAAGGATGTACTTGGTTCAGGCAAGATGTGCCTATGTCCATGGTGGTGCAGTCGATATTATTTCTATATACTCCGTAGAGTGATTACAGAGAATACAACTTGTCCTTTTGCCCCGGACCTAGGGTTTAATATATACATGTGCATGTAGATGAGTGGGGGTGATGGGTTCCTCCATGTTCTCCATTTCTACCATAACTTCCCTTTATGGGATCGTGGGGGGAGACAGGATCAATTATAAAAGATGAGGGGCCTGGACTTTGGGCCGCTAGGACTGGGCTACTCGTCCAGGCCCATAGTTCTTTATTTCGGGTACCCACAATTGTTATTATTATTATTTATTTGCGTGTGATAAGTAAATAGAAAAATGATTGATTATATGTCGTTTTATGAGTGAAAAGCGACAGCTTATTATATTATGTCGATTGAAAGTTACATCGACGGATTTATATTTTTATGGCCAACGCGTACTGTACGCACGTGTCGGACCCGATTTATGAGATACTGGTATAATTTTAGTTGGGTGACTCGGATGACCTTACTGAGTGAACCGTTGATCCGAAATGGATCGAAATAGTTAAGAATAGGTACCCGGGTGTTATAATCGAGTCCGGAGGGCTTTTTAGACGTAGTAAGGCCCATATGGGGGTATAACGGTCTTTGTACACATATGGTTAATGTAAAAACGGGTTTAGAATGTGATTAGAGAGGATTTAAAGATTAGAAAGGTGGACGACAACCTCACTTTTGACCTTTATATAATTGAAATTAAGGGAGAGCTTAAGAGAAGATATCAAGAGAAGAAATGGAGAGAAGAACTTGAACGAGCATCTCTATAATTCAGAATCATCCCTACGTAACGAGACTTCGGATTCATATCTATAAGACAAGTATTTACTTGCTTTAGATTTCAAACTCTATAGTTAATTACATACATAATTGATTAGAACCACATATAAGATTAAAATATTAAAACTTTGAGAATTAAAATGAAGAGATTTAAGTTGTGATTAACCTCAGATCGTATTTGATATTGAATGATGATGGATATGTAAGAATTTTGTGATTTAATTATGGGTTTATAAATAAGAACATGTAGAACATTGATAGGGTGTTAGAACAAATGGAATTTCAAAGTTTAATTAATTAGGGGTTGATTGAATTGATTAATGATTAGGAATCCTAGAGTTTTGATTAAGGATTTAGGTATATTTCGGAGTTACAATGCTCCTAGGTTAATAATATGTTGATATGGGTTATCAATTTGGGGTTTGGGGAGGCTTGGGACCTCTATTGGAGGTTTTAAAAGGTGAAAACCCGAGGAAGAAGACGATTGATAGCCCAATAAATTGAACCGATTCGCTGGGAAAGCAAATCGGTTCGGGCTGCCAAGGAAACTAGGTTGGTTTGCTGATCTGCCCAGAATTTTATTACGCGCTGTTTTGACCCGTTAGAGCTTGAGGAATGAGCATAGGGGCTTCCGGGGTTAAGTGGGACTATTGGGGAATGTTTTCAGGTTTTAGTATGTGTGTTAGGCCAACAGTTAGAGATGGGATGGGTTTAGGTGAGACAAACCAAAAATTTAAGTGAGTGAACACTTACATGTATAATCGAAAACTTGGTTCGGACTTGGGGATGGGTGGACTAGTATGCTGTGAGATTTGTGTACGAAGTCAGTACTCTCTATATATATACGTATTGGGATGACTTATATATATATATATATATATATATACACACACACACATATACATATACATATATCTCTAATCCATACATCACAAATAATTGTATACCCTAAAAAACCTTTTTTCTTCAAATTTTTTATTTTTCTTTTGAAAGTAACCTTCCAATAAAGTCATGTTCAAAAAATTAGGTCAAAATATATTTTATAGTTATTTTTAAAAAATCCACAAAAACTGCTCAAAATACCTCATTTATAAGGGTTTGCGCCAATAGTTTTTTTGTAGATTTTTTAAAAATAGCTATAAAATGTATTTTGACCTAATTTTTTTGAATAAATTGTAGACACCTCATTCTGTTACCCCCTAACTCTCCTTAGGTCCCTAGTACCTCCACTCATCATCACAGACCCAGGTCATGTCCTGAGCACTGACCTGGAAGCCATCGGGCAATCCCCGGCTCGGTTTGACCAAAAGTCAAACTCTTCATCTCGACTGAGACTTAATGAATCTTCTAAGGGCACTGAATACCCTTTCCAACGGTCTTCCCCGTGTGCGATTCCGACTCACCATGCGGACGAACGATCCGTTTGCGTCCAAAACCTGACCCAAAGGCCACCGGGCGCTCCCGGTCTCTGTTTGACCTAAGTCAACTCTTCAGCTCAACTGAGGTCAAATGAATCTTCTAAGGGCACTGAATACCCTTTCCAACGGTCAATCCCGTGCACAATTCAGACTTTTCATGCGGACGAACGATCTGTTTGACTCCGAGAGGTCACCAAATGCCTCTTGGGCCCGGTTGACCAAAGTCACCTCTCCAAATCGGGTCAAACTGTTTGGAATGTTGAAGTACATCTCCTAACCTTTCTAACGGTCCATCCCGTGCGCGGTTCCGACTTACCATGTGGACGAACGATCCATTTGCGTCCGAATGATTCCCCGTCCAGCGGACCGACAAACGCTTCCGAGCCACATTTGACCCAAAGTCAACTCCTGAACTTGGGAACGGTCCCAAATACTTTCGAAGGTCTCTGAAATACCTTTCCAACGGTATGCCCCGTACACGATTCTGACCAACGGTTTGTCCTCGACGACCAATTTTCCAAAAAAGCCTGAAGCGCACTGCCAAATGGCAGGTCCCAGACCCTGCCTATCGACACCTGCCGATAGGTAGTGCCATGGAAATGACGATCGGCAGGCCCTTGGGCCTATAAAAGGAGGCCTTGCCCTCATTTGCAGGGAGAGCTCAGATCAGAAGGAAATCACTCTCAGCAAGTCCCAGAAACCTCTCTCGAAGGCAGCGTGATTGCAACTTCCAAAACCCTTTTATACTTCCACTTTTCATCATCCCTTTCATCAAACTTGATGAATTAACCACTCTCCATCATCATCCAAGTGCAATGGCTGCTTTTCAACATTCAAGATCAAGCTCAAAGTCTCCAAGAAGGTCCATCCTTCTTACCTTTCTCTTCAAATCTTCTTAAATTTGCAATAACTCGTTTTATTCCTTAAAGCAGTTTTATTATCTTATTTCACATATCCTAACATACTTTTTATCTAGTATTATTGCACATCTCCTATTTACATATAAATAAAACCCAAAAAACAAGAAAAATAGGGTTTGCTCATAAATTCCAAATAGGGATTCTCACACTTTTCCACACTTTTCTCACAACTAAAAACACTTTTTCTACACACACACACACACTTATAAATAAGAGATTTCTCCATTTGGATTTATGGGTTAAACCCCACCCCTCGTTTTGTATGCGAACTACGTGGACTTTGATGCCTTTATAGGCTACGTAGGCGTCTCGGGGTAAAACCCGAGACTCGAGTCCTTGTCTCACTTTTTCTCTTATTTTCTATCTTCTCTTTATCTCATTTTTCATTATATTCTATATATTCGTTCTTAGTGGCGTATTGTCCCACATGCGTTATCGTTCCCTTATAATGATTAACGCAAGGGTAATCGCGCAAATCCTATTTTCTACATTAATCTCACATTCCTATGGATGACTCGCTTTATCTTTTCTATGATACAAGTCGAAGATTCCTACCTCCATTCTATATATATACACATGCACACATATCACGGGGAGAAACATAAGGGAAAATAGCAAATATCCATGAGAGACCGAAAGGGCGGAATGGGTGCCTAACTGATTAGGCATAAATTATTCACATTTATCCCCTTAATTTCGGTATTTTTATAATTCCGTGCGGTGTAAATAGATTGGATTTATCTCATATCTATGCTACAAACCCTTTTTGGCAAGTATTTCTTATTTTGTGTATCTCTTATGTATTTTACAGGTATTTCAAGCAAGAAAGATGGAAAAGAGAACTCAAAATAGTGAAAGAAACCAAGAATCGGGGAGTTGAAGGGCATTTTCGTAATTTTTTAGCCTCAGTCCAGAGGTGGGGCCAACCGTAAAGTTGAAGAGGTTTCAATTACAAGAACACTGGAAAAAACGGCACCTCAATTCGAGCTACGATGAAGAAGTTATGCCAATTTGAAGTTGAGAAAAAATCCAAGAAAAAAGCTGTCAAACCCAAACCGAACCGAAGCTGAGGAAAAAGAACTGGTCCGCCCATTTGTGACGAACCAGATCCGTTACGAAATTAGTCACACTCCAGATCCGTTACAAAAGTAGTCACGCTTTCTAAATGTGGCGAATTGACAAATACGGGATTTTTATTTTGTGCTTATTTTTTAGCCAAAAGAGTTTTATGTTTTGGGGACTCTTCTAAATGACATCCAGCCTATATATTTAGTCATTAGGACTTTTTTTATTCAGATTTCATTTATGTAAAAGCTCCATAACAAGTAGGAACATCTAGGAGAAGAATTTACATATTTTGCACCTTTAATTCAAGAGCTTTTCAAGTTTTTCTTCAACCTTTGATTTCTTCTTGCATGTTCTTGTTCTTAAATCTTGGTAAATTTTATTTCCAGCACTTTTATTATTATTTCTCATGTTAGGCTAGGTTTTTAAAGGTCGGGATACATGAACCCAGCTTGATGTGTTAATTGCATGTGTATAACATTAATCCTCTGAATTTAGTGATTGATTACGATCGTATTGCGTAGGAACACAACAATTGTATATCTTTATATCTCGTTTGCCTCTGGGTAACCGAGATGATTTAGAATGCAATTCGAGTGTAACTATCGCGATACCGATTTACTCGTCCTCAGATTAAGTATGACGCGAGCTTGAACCTCGTATACGTAATATTTGGGAGTACTAAATTATGGGTCTAATTAATCAGTTAAATTTACGATTAATATTATAACTGCAATACACTAGGGTTGGGGGATTGTGTCTCTACCTTAATTTTCCAATTAGTTTTAGTTAACTTCTTTATTTTTCCCTTTTTCTTTTCTCACTCAATCATAATCTTTTACACTTTATTTTTTTTGAAGTAATAAATCAATTAAAATCTACCAAACATTCCCTGTGGATTCGATACCCAGACTCGCCACTATACTCCGCAAGAGTGTAGTCAAAGTTTAGTTTTTTTTTGTATTGTGGTTGGAAGCCGATAACAACGACTAGCGTATTTACACGAACGCTCGGTTTTCCACTCGATCACTAACACCTTCCCATTTCGTAACCAAGCCTCCGAACCCTTCTCGAATCATTTGGTTTTGCACGCACCAGTATCTCTTTGGATTCCATCCTTCGGGGTGGCTCCCCCTTTTTCTTTTGTCTGTTTTGAGTAAAATAGACTGGCGATTCTGAATCTCTCTACATTTTTCACACCTCACAAATCGACGCCGTCCGAAGCGCTCTCCCGAGAGGGGATGCGCGGGACCCGAATGATCACTTTTCCCTCCGCGGCGGGGATCGGGGACGGCCACAGTGGCGACTCTGCTAGGGAGATTCTATATTTTGAGGGCTTGACTCTATTTACATGGATGCTATATTTGTTTATGTTTTCCCCCATATCCGCATGTTCCCATTTCTCATGTGTATCCCATGCTTATGCTTATATTCACACACTTTTAGAAAATTCTCCATGTACACTTCACACCACGTGCACCTAGGATCACATGTATATCCCCATGTTGCACGCATCACCCATCCATACTTGGGGTACCTTTTGTGGTACTTGAACTTTGTTCCCTATTTGGCATAATCAAGAAAGGCATTCTCATCATAAGATACTAATAAGAGAATCATGCATGATTCACACGATATCACCAAAGAGCATTGCTATTGACCAAATTTTACCCAGTAACTGGAGGGTCACTTCGTGATGGGCGCTGGTCCGGCAGGTCGCAGTTAGCCTAAGCGATATGACTCTCACCTTCCATTGGCCAAGTACCTTCGACGTATATCGAACGGTTCCCCCGCATCGTACAGCTTGACCGAAGTCATGACGGGAGGTATATCGCAGGGAATTCGTTCACGTACGCCGGGTATATCGAATTCGCTCTCACACGTACCGTCCCCACGAGGTATAGGGTGAGGCAATTCACGTACACTCAAGTATATCAAATGGCTTTTCCACACGTACCGATTGCCCGCAAGAGCAAGACGTATATCGTGGAAGTCACGCCAAAGGGGGGAACCCATGCTGATTCACCCAACCAACTGCATACCCGCATATAGGTGTCAAACCTAGGACACGCACTTTAGATTGCCGATTTCAACCCGAAACTCTGCCGAAATTCCGGGTCGATCTGCCGCCCAATTTTTGCGCATTTTCAAAATGGGACCCTGTCCGCGAGCCTGATTACAAGTCCAAACGTAGCTTTGCATATATTAAGACCCCCACTTTTCCAGGCTCAGGTCCCGTCCGGCATTGCATTTAGGAGAATTAAATACAAGTGAGAACATAATAATAATAATCATGCTGAGTAAGAAAATCCAAAAACATGTCTCCCTTCTTTATCCAAAAAAAAAATCCAAAAACATTTCTCCCTTTTTATCAAAAAATTTTAAAATAGCTTCTCCCTTTTTTTCTCAAAAATAAATCTCATCCTACGCCTTCTCAGGTCGATCGCACGCCCTTGGCCTGGCTCCTTATCGGCTTCGACCTTCAGTCAAATTACTCCGGGATTTCATCCTCTCCTCTACTACTTCTTCCGAGTCCGGAATCCATCCATCTTCCATGGAGAATGCAGATCAAGCGCCAGTCATACAACCGGATCTGTTGACGATCCTAGCTCAGCTCCTGGCCAAGATTTACAACCTCCAAGTCGAGGTCCGAGAAATGCAACGAAACCAAGTTCCTATTCCTCAAGAGCCCGAGGCTCTATTCCCTCATGCTATGGGTCCACCCAAGCCTAACTGGGTCCCAAAAGAATATTAGCATGCCCCACGTGCCCCTCCTGCCAATGGACCGCCGCCTGCCCAGCTTTCAATGCCAAACATTGCCGAGCCTGTGGCTAACCTGCCTATGGTCATTGATCCAAAGGAGGAGGAGTTGAATAAGGTCAAAGAAGATCTTAAGATGCTCACCAAGAAGTTTGATCAGGTCAGGATCTCTGGGAATTACATGAACTACACCCACATGTCTCCTTATCCTAAAGCGAGGTTACCTGAGAAGTTCAAGATGCCAAATATCGAGAAGTTTGGGGGGAGTAGTCCCCCAATTGTTCATCTTCGCAGTTATCACCGTTCCATGACTCTCCTAGGGGCTTTCGAAGAAGTAATGGCCCAACTGTTTCAGCAAACTTTAAAGGATAGTGCCCTCCGATGGTTTTTATCTCTTGAGGAATCCAGAATCCGTAACTGGGAGGATGTAGCCCGAGAATTCATATCGCAGTACAAATAAAACGAAGAGATCGAGGTCACCCGTCGTGATTTAGAGCTGCTAAAAAAAACTCTGGAGAATCAGTCGGTAACTTCATAGCCCGATGAAGGGAAAAAGCGGCTACCATGAACAATCGACCATCTGAAGAAGAACAAGTCAACATAGTGAAGAAGAATTTCTTGTTCCATGTTCGAGCAACCATGGGAGGAAAGTACTACCCCCACTTTCGAGCTCTCAGAGAAGCAGGAGTAAAAATCTAGGAAGGTCTTGCCAAAATAGAAGTTGAACCGAAGAAGGTGTCCGGACTGTTCACCCCCAGAAAATATGACAAGCCTGCCAATACTACAGTCTCAACCATCAACAACATCTCTCAACCAACCACATCATGAGCACCAGAAAGTCGCCCTGCCCCCGTCCGAAGAGAATACACTGAGCTTCATGCTCCCCTCTATAAAGTTTACCAAGCCGTGTTAAGTCGAAACCTTATAAAGCCCCTGGATCCACGTCCATTACCCAATCCACTTCCCAAAAACTTCAAGATTGATGCTCATTGTGCGTTTCACTAAACTGCCGACCATACCACCGACCAATGCTTTCACCTTTGGAACATAATCCAAGATCTCATCGATCGGAGTACCGTCGCCCCACCAGCCAATCCTAAGCCAAACACTACTCACAATCCACTCCCAAATCACACCAATGCCATCTTCTTGGAAGAAAACCCAGATTTTGATCCATCAACCCAAATCACACCCTTATACCCTTCTAAACCTCTTCAAATTTGCCCATATTTCTTCCTACACCCTATTAGCCCCGCTGATCAGGCACTGTCACTCCTTACTAGATCATGCATCACTGTCCGGACCCATTCTAAAAATGGAGGTATAGAATTGTCAGAGGTATTAAATTAACTCCTAGAGTTCGGGCTGAAATTGCCCTCACGGATGATTATCGATTGCCAGAGGTTCAGTGCGATGTTTTTGGAAGCGCGAAAATGGGCCCGAGAGTCGGATAATTGGGTGATACCAACCGATGAAGTAAGCTTAGATGATGTTGTCCAGATCACGGCGGAAGCATTCAGGCAAACCAACAACATTTGCAGTATCACCGAGTTATTTGGTTCTTTGAAGCTACAAGGGCACCTGGTCCCTTCACCCTTACACATCCCCACATAATGGGAAGACCTATATGAGGAAGCCGTTGAAGTTGTGGAATGCATTGACTTTACGGGGGAAAATAGAATTATTGCCACCGGATGGGGGGAAGAATTCGAAGACTCGAATGAAGAGCAAGCTTCAGGAAAAACTGGCCCAGTAACCAACTTATGCGGGATGATATCATTTGAAGAACTCCTCGGAGAAATAAATAGGGTGGCAGAGCAGCCTGAGATTGATGAAGAAATGGGATTCATGTTTTTCTCTTCTTCAATAAATCACATGACCAGATCAGGGAGACATTACCAGGTTATGAGCTCACTACTAACAAATGATAAGGGGAGGGGAGTTGAAAACCTTTTTATGCCATAAATGACCATCGAAGAGAGCAAGATCCTCGATCAACTGAAGAAAAATCAAGCTAACATCACTCTATGGGGGCTTTTCATGTCTTCCCAGCTGCACAGGAATACTTTAATCAAGTTGCTCACAGGACCCATAGTTCCTCCTTCTACCACACCAGAAGAAGCGGTAAATTTGGTCGGATCCTTGACCTCCACCCGAATGTTATCATTCTCTGAAGAGGAAATCCCCAGAATTGGGCCGAATCACAATCATGCACTCAACATCTCCGTCGAAGTTATAGGAAAGGCCGTGCCGCTTTTTCTCGTGGATAACGGATCCGCTTTGAATGTCTGCCCACTGAGAACCTTCAAATGTCTAGGTCTGAAAGAAAGTGACCTCGCTCCAACCTCCGTCGCCGTGCGTGCCTACGATAATACCCGTCGGGAGGTGATGGGATCCATAAAACTTATAATAGGGGTTGGACCTATAAACCCCATCATCGAATTCCAAGTCATTGATATCGCGGCCTGTTTCAACCTGTTGCTCGGACGACCATGGCTCCACAGTATAAAGGGTGTCTCTTCCTTATTCCATCAGAAATTGAAGTTCTTCGCCGACGGGCGAGTCATCACCATTTTGGGTGATGACGAAAATACCGAAGGTGCAAGCACTAGCAGTCCAATTCTTGAGATACAACATGGGTCAAATGATATGCTCCTATCAGGATTTCGAGTTGAGCCATCCCTACTCCCGGCAGGGGACGATTTCAAAGAAAGGGTTTATCTAGAATATGACCCTCATGGCAATGTCAATGTGATTCAGATGTTCAGAAACATGCACTTCATGCTCGGACTGGGGCTAGGACAAAGGCAACAGGGGATACTTGAGCCCATCGAACTGAAGAAAGCTTTCCCTCCTTGTGGTTTGGGGTATCAACCATCAGAACAAGATCTCAGAATGATCCGCCAGTCTCGACCAAAGAGAAGATTAGACTGCATCCAAATTCTCCCAGGTGATTCCCTGAATGGACGATTCATCAAAGAGGGCAAGGATTTCCCCTTTTGCGATTTTTCGAAACCATGGTACAACCGCACAGACAAGAAAATGAAGCCTGGAATGGAGATCTTTATCCAAGATAATTACCCATGGGCCGAAAATTTCCCACACCGCGTACAACCGCTCACCAAAAATATCGAAGAGACTGAGGAAAGTGATTTCGAAGATTCCTTTAACTTACAGACATTGGGGCTGGCACTCTGCATGGTTCATTCAGGCACCACACCACTGGACCCCTCTCATCTGATTAAAGCTGCTGATACACCTCTCCTCAACTGGCATGCTGCACCAGCTCTACCTCTTGAAATCTCCCCTAACCCCAATGTTTACCCCATTTCATCTACTGTTGCCTATCCTTGCTCAAATGTAATCGAGACCTCTTTTGATGAGGTTCTCAATGTTGTTTTTTCTATCAATGAAATAAACAAAGATTTTGAGTATCTTACTGTGCCTTACATTAACTGCTTGGATTCTAATCAAACTTTTGATGATGATGATTTTGCAAATGAACAATTATTAACTGATCTAAATAAGGTTAATAATAAACAACATAATCGCGTTCAAGTTAATGAAGAAGAGACTGTTGTTATTAATCTCCGTTCTAGTAGCCAACTGCGCGATATTTGGATAGAGGCCACCCTTGACGAGGATGAGCGCGCACAACTTGAAGAATTGCTAAAGGAGTTCGTGGATGTCTTCGCATGGTCCTACGACGACATGCCTGGTATCGATCCTGAAATAGCACAACACGAGATCCCCCCTCTCCCAGATTACAAGCCGATTAAACAAAAGTTGAGAAAGCTCCGCACCGAATGGTCACTCAAGTTCAAAGAAGAGGTGGTCAAATAGTTGAACGTAGGTTTCATTCGAGTAATCGAATATCCCACGTGGCTAGCCAACATTGTACCTGTACCGAAATCAGGAGGAAAGGTTCGAATGTGTGTGGATTATCGAGATTTGAACAAAGCTTATCTGAAGGATGATTATCCGCTACCCAATATCGACATGATCGTGAACAACACAGCTAGTCATGCTCTAAAGTCATTCGCCGACGGGTTTGCCGGATACAACCAAATCAAGATGCACCTCGACCACCAAGAAAAAACCGCATTCATCACCCCATGGGGAACCTTTTGCTACATCATTATGCCATTTGGTCTCAAGAATGCTGGGGCTACCTACCAAAGGCCTGCCACAACCATCCTGTACGATCTGATTCACAAAGAGGTGGAAGTCTATGTGGATGATATGGTTATCAAGTCCAAAACTAGAGAAGGTCACGCTCCTGCTCTCCGAAAGTTCTTCGAACGACTGCGACAATATCAGATGAGACTCAATCCACAAAAATGCGTCTTCGGCGTTACAAAGGGAAAACTCTTAGGATTCGTGTTCAGTGAGAAGGGGATAGAAGCAGATCCCGCCAAGCTGAAGGCCATACTTGAGATGCCACCCCACCGAACAGAGAAAGAAGTCTATGGTTTCCTTGGGAAATTACAATACATCAGCCGGTTCATCAGCCAGCTAACCTCCATTTGTGAACAAATCTTCAAACTCCTCCAAAAGGATTCAACCAAGGTTTGGAACGAGGCCTGCCAAGAAGCTTTTGATCGAATTAAACAATATCTAACCCAACCTCCAGTTCTCATGCCACCACAACCTGGTCTTCCTTTGCTCCTATACCTAACCATAACCGACACTGCAGCTGGGGCTTTGCTAGCCCAATACCTTGAAGACTCCCGCAAAGAAAGAGCCATCTATTATGCCAGTCACAAATTCGCTGGGTACGAGGTCAACTACACTGCTTTGGAAAAAGCATGTGTCGCGCTTGTCTGGGTCACCCAAAAGTTGCGACACTACATGCTCGCCTTCCTCATCAAACTTGTATCCCGAACGGATCCCATCAAATACCTGCTTGAGAAAATCGCCTTATTTAGCCGAATGGCCCGATGGTTGATGCTCCTAACCGAGTTCGATATCGTGTACGTCACACAGAAAGCCATTAAAGGAAGAGCCATCTCTGACTACCTCGCGGATTACCCCGTAAAAGAAGCTAATGTCTGGATCTCCGAATTCCCAGATGAGAATATCCTTTGCACATCCCAAGATAACCTTCGATGGCAAATGTTCTTTGAGGGCGCTGCCAATAAAAAGGAATATGGCATTGGGATACTCCTGGTTGCCCCGGATGACTATCATACTCCCTTCGCCATCAAGTTGAATTTCCCCTACACCAATAACATGACAGAATATAAGACATGCACAGTGGGCCTCAAGGCCGCCCTCAAGAAAGATATTCAATGCCTTGATGTATATGGGGATTCTGCCCTCATCATCGGTCAAGTGCTCAGAAAGTGGAAAGTCAAGGACGAAAATCTCCAACCCTTTCACGCCCAATTAGAAGAGTTAGCCTCCCAATTCCAAGATATCACCTTCCATTACCTACCCAAGCAAAGAATAACCTAGCCAATGCTCTCGCTACCTTGGCCTCCATGGTCGACATGCCCGAGGGAACAACAATGGCCCCCTTCCTAATTCAAAAGCAAGACAAACTAACCCATTGCTACCACATTGAGCTCGTCGCCACAGAAGATCTTGAGCTAGTCAACTACCGGTACTATGATATTTGGTGCCTCCTCAGGTACGGTAGGTATCTCGAGGGTTCCAACAAGAACGACCGAGCTACCCTCCGAAGGCTGGCCGCCCAGTACATCATCTGTCATAAAGCACTACTCAAGAGGAATTTCGATGGACCTCACTTGCACTGTATCGCAGGGGCTGACATTGAAAAGATAATGCAGAAAATCCATAATGGGGAATGCGGGCCCCACATGAACAGTCACATGCTTGCCAAGAAGATCCTCCGACAGAGCTACTACTGGACCACCATGGCCTAGGATTGCACCGCCTATGTTCGAAGATGCCCTAAATGCCAACAATTCTCCAATCTCCAATATCTCCCTCCGCGGGAATTATACAACATGACTTCTCCCCGGCTGTTCTCCACCCGGGGTATCGACATCATAGGGAAGATTACGCCAAAGGCTTCAAATGGGCATGAGTTCATCCTAGTTGCCATTGATTACTTCACCAAATGGGTCGAAGCTGAGTCATACGCAGTATTAAATGCCAAGAAGGTGGCCAAATTCATCAAGAAAAATATCATCTGCCGATATGGGGTCCCGCACGAGTTAGTGTCAGATAACGGTTTGCACTTCGAGGCAGAAGTCACAGAAGTAGTCAATGAGTATGGGATTCAGAGACACAAATCTTCTCCCTACCGACCTCAGACCAATGGTGCCGTTGAGGCCGCCAATAAAAACCTCAAAGCCATCATCAGCAAGATGACCGAAAGTTGTAGGGATTGGGCCGACCGAATCCCGTACGCCCTCTGGGGCTATCGAACCTCCATTCGAACCTCTACTGGGGCTACCCCTTAATATTTGGTTTACGGCATGGAAGATGTCCTCCCTGTGGAGCTGGAAATACCCTCGCTACGCGTCATGCTCGAAAGCAAGGTTAGTAAAGAAGACTGGTGCCAAAGCCGTCTTAATAAGCTAGCCCTCCTAGATGAAGGAAGATTAAAAGCCCTTTATCACATACAGGGATACCATCGCTGAATAGCGCGTTCATTCAATAATAGAGTCAAGGACCGCGGTGTCCGGGAGGGGGATTTAGCCCTCAAGGAGATAATAGAACCCATCTGGGACCCCAGAGGAAAATTCAAGCCCAATTGGAGCGGCCCTTATGTTGTGAAGAAAATCTTGTCTGGCGGTGCCACCATGCTCACTGACCCTAGATGGGAAAGAGATGGCTCGTCCAGTCAGTCTGGACCGTCTCAAGAAATTCTACCCCTAGTCCGAAATCTCGGCGCGCTACGACTCTTCTCATCCCCCTTCTATTCTATAAAAAAAATCTTCATTTCCCTCTACCCAGAACTACGTGGGCCTGATCCTCTACAAAAATTATTTTAAAACTTTTCAAAAAACTCCAGAGGTACGTAGGCAACTCATACTCCTCACATGAGTGCGACCCTTTTCATTTTAGCAAAATACTATTATTTTCTTACCTCCGAGAACAGCGGTTCATTCTAAAATTATTTGAGCAAAAGGATTATGTATGCCTTAGCGATCAGTATAGATAATTCAAAATACAAAATTCATCGAAAGGCACAGCTGGATGATCAGAAACTTATTTATTTCATTAATAAGAAATTACAATACGGATTACATAAGAAAAAGGAACGGATAACTCCCTTCCCCCTATTGCCATAAAAAGCCAGATAAAATCCCCCACATCTGTTACACAAATAAACTCTCCAGGAGTCCTACCCACAGCTACCAGAAGAGCCTGCGCCCTCGTCATCTACATCCTGAGGACCCCAAGTTTCCCCTGCCTGAATAGAGTGTCGCAAACATTCCATGGATCGATGAGCCTTAACCATCTTCGAAAAGACCACAACACCCCCTTCCATGGAGTCAGATAAAATAAACCACCTTTGACCAGTCTCTACTGCCAATATTTTGCTGACTACTTTCCTCCACAACCACTTCATATAATCTTTGGGGACATGTCAAACCTTCCCGACAGACTGATAAGGACGAGTCGACGGATGCCGATTTTCCCACATAGATCCAAGCAACAGACGCAAGTGCTCAGTCAAATCTTCTACCGAAATTTGAGGTCCGAGGGGGCACGACCTGCGCCCAGCCAAATTGGCGCAGAAGCCGCCAAGGGAAATAAAAAGAGGTTTGTCTAAGACCAACCAGCCGCACATATGAATACTCTCCTAGCTCCAGAACTGGCTGCAACTGTCCCCACCAAGGCACTGACCAATACAGCCCACGAGCCCCATACTCCACAAACTAATTCTCCTAGTTCTCAACATACAGGCCAACGCGGATGAAGTAGCGCGAAAAGAAGTTGGGTACAACCGACAAGGGATACTCTGGAGGAGTCAACAAGAGGAATCTTTCAGACAACCACATGAACAACATCACAGGGATCCCCCTCAAAAAGTCAGAACGACCTTCTCTCCAAGCATCCAGGCCATTCAGAGTCTCCGCCAGTATCACCGCCGCAGGATTGCGACGGTATGACATTCATAAAGTAATAGCTGCAAGTTTAGGATCCACTTGCACCTCCTCAGTCACCAGCAGTAATTTTGAAACAAGACCCAGAATAACGGCTCCAGCATAGCCAACATCACCTACTTCTCGTAAATGCACGGACTGCAACACCGCCAGGAGGGAGATCATTCCTCTGGTAACCAATGACCTAGCCGCGCGAAGCCGAGATATGAAGAAGCCCGGCCAACAAATCCCTAGGAGAGTGAGAAAATTCGGGCAAAGGCGCAGTAACTCTGGGATTCACACCCAGCATGGCAGAAAATTCCTCGTAGGTAGGACAAACTTCTTCCAACCCAAAGCGAAAAACATGGTCTTCGGGGTACCAGAATTCTACCGTCGCTATCAGCATATTCCACTCAAAAGGTCGATTATGCCACAAGGAGACTCGACGCATGTTGAAAGCATCGTAGTCGACATTATAAGAGCACATAGCTTCCAAGGCTTCGAGGTAATTGACAAACTCAATGCTACCAGGGAGAGCCATTTTGCAAGACTAAAAGATAATGGGTAGGCAGATGAGGATACAAAGGTGTGATGAGAACACTCCACCCTTCTCCCTTTTTATACTTAAAAATCCTCACAAGGGACATAATTCCTGCAGAAATCGGAGGGAATCCTACCCCACAAGGTACCAAAGGCTGAAGAGGGTACCAATCAAAGCTTTCAATTGATGGAACTGGACTGAACTGCCAATAGGCAGGTCAAGGTGCTTGCCGATCGGAACCCTCCCCCCCCCCCCCCCCATTTTGGGAAATTTCCCTTTTTCCTCTTTTGTCAATTCAGAAAACTCAAATAAAAATTGATATTCTCAACAGAATTTCAAAATCCCTTTTCCTCCTTATATAATTTCCCTTTTTAAATTAAAAACTTTCCTTCACAAATTTCCAAAAATATTCCTTTTTTACGGTCTCAGTAGCAAATTAAAATGTGCATGCATTCATTCATCATTTAAATAAAAGATAGCCAAAAAACTACATTGCATTGCATGTATCTGTTTTTTGTGTTACGTCATTTTGCAGGAAATAAAAAGAAAAGCCAAAAACAATGGGACTCAGTCCGAACCCACATTCTCTCTCTCTCTCTCTTAAGAGCTTCCACCCCTGTGACGCGCTCCCTTCCCCCTATGGCGTGATGACGCGCCTCCACTACCCGAGCTATAATCTTCCCCAGATGAGGCTGACGGCACCAAGCAAGAAGGAACAGGGACAGCATCCCGAATGTGGGCGGTCGCCGATGATACCCAGTCTCTGATGTCTCTCAGCCAAGTGGTCGACACCCGGATTTGCTGCAAGGAAAAGGCAGAATCAGTATCAAGCAAAGGAAATCAAAAAGAGGAAAAGGACAGAAAGGTTTACCACAGGACAGAGGACCTCCTCTGTCAAACCCAGCTCCTCCGGATCCATCGTAAGAGGACGGTACAACATCGGCACTATTCCTCCATCAGCCCACCGGATGTTGTACGAAGGAGTGTGCAACCGCACAAAAGGGACCTCCGAGGTCGCCGCCGCCGCAGGTGCCGATGGACCACCACCACTGTGGGAAGACCCCACCGCCCGACTCGAACCCGCAGGAAGGAAAGGCAAGGCATCATGTATACTGGGCGCCATCAACCAACTCGTCACAAAGTCCATATAGTCATACGGCGCAGCCGTATCAGTGTATAACGCATAGGACTCGCTGATCATCGCCGCGATCCTCTCATCCTCCAACAGCTCTCGCCTCATAGACGTAGGAGGTTACACAGGTGGCACCACCGCCTCTTCCCCGACAATATGGCGAACCACCCTCTCCCCGATATACCAGGAATGGCCAAACTCATGCGCCAACAAACGCCTCATCTGCGCATTAACCCCAGTCATTCCCGTATCCTGAATGGCTGTACCCCAAGGATAAAAGGTCACCTGAAAATCCCCAAGAAGGCATGAGTCAATACAAGACCAGAAGGTGAAAAAACCCAGACCAAAAAGGAAAGGACCTTACCCGACCACTGGTCAGGTCATTCAAGACCTGACGCACCGCCTCTAGGGAGAGAGATCCCTTCGACTGCCGGTTGGCCTTATGCCATCGATACAGCCGACAGAAGTCCCCAATAGTGTCGTCCTTCAAAGCAATGAGCGAGGTGTTGAACCCAATCACCTCATAGAACCACGTCTGAATTCACAAGCAAAAGGAGACGCATAAGGAAAATGCGAATGCATGAAAGGAAAATGCGGATGCATGAAATGAAAATGCACAAAGTAAAGAATACCTCAAAAAGATACGTGGCTCCAGTAAAAGTCTGCCGGCAGCACCGGTTGAATGCATCCAAAGAAGAGTAAAGGGTTGCCAAGGTCAGACTCCCCCAATCGTAGAAAGGGATGTTCGAAAACATCCTCAAGTACGGCAGAAACCACAAATGGACGACGTCATCGCTCGACGCCACCATGAAACCTCCCAGCACCAACAAGATGAATAACCGGGCCATCTGCCTCACTTGCAGCCCGTCCTCCACATCAACCACCCTGCTCAGCAAAACATCCTTCAGCAAGGACAGCCGGATAGAGTCTCCAAAAACTATCCTCCTCACATCACCAAGTGCCGCATACACCGCTTCCGGCCTCACCCGCAAGGAGCGATCCGCCTCTATCTGCTCCCCGTCACAATCCAACCCCAACAGTTGTTGCACATCTATAGGAGTCACCGTCATCTCCCCGAAGCCAAAATGGAAAGTGTGGGTAGTGTCCCAACACCTCTCCCCCAAAGCACATATGACCACTGTCGAACGAGGCGTCTCATCGAGCGCAACCACCAACCTTCCAAAACCCGCTGATGATACCACCCAGCGCACCACAGGTGGGAGATACGCATATTCTTCAAAGAAATATCAGACTGGCAAAAGGAAAAATCTCATCAAAGGTCAAGAAAAAAAGGAAAAATCACCCAAAAAGAAAGGAATGCCAAAGGTCAGGTTACTTACATAACCGTCGGGAATCACTCTCGAAGAGTGATGATGCGATATCTCCCGTAACAAGGTCCGCTCATCCACAACCGGCTCGAATGCATCAAAGGCATTCTCGTTCCCCAAAGCAAGGGGCACCCTGTCCCTCCAATCCACATTCGCCCTGTCATCAACGATCAACCACTCCTGCTGGACAACGGTGCTCACAAAGGCGACCATTTCTTGAAGATCGGAACGTTAGAACAATTCGCAGAGAGAAATCGCAGAAAGAGAGAAGGCAAGAAGATGTGTAAAATGAAGGGGATTCACCCCCTTTATATAGGATGCCTCCCCCTTCCATACCGATCGACACTGACCCCTCACCTTCCCGAGACAACCCAAAAGTCTGTGCCACTGCCGAATGGCACCCCTCAGTCTATGCCGGTCGGCATCCCCCTTAAAATTTCGTACAGAAATTCTTGAAAAATGCCAGAAAACCCTGAAAAATCCTCAAAAAATTCCTAAAAATCCCAGGAGGGATTTAGAACGTTTTCATCAAGAAAATTTCATACTTCTTCAGGCGAAATCTCTTTTTCCCCAAACGGAACCCTCAAAATGACCTCTCGAGCAATGCGCCCGGACCACCTAATCACCTCCTCAACAGAGTTTACAACCTTAAACCGGTTATCTCCCCAACAATTAGCTCCTCCGCTCAAATCAAGGACACAAAGCCTCCCCAGCCATCGGCTACCCAGTGCGAAACAATATCGCATGATATTTTTCCCAACAGAATTCGAAAGAATCACTCGCCCCAGGCGATCTCTCCCAAAGGACGATCCAAATCTTCCCCAGCTCATTCATCATTCCCCAGCGGAACCCCAAATCCAATTCTTACCCCCCAGTGGACCTATTTTCTTTTCCCAAGGAAGTGTAATCACTTTGGGTCAAGATTGACCCCGATCTTGGATCGTCACCTGAGTTAGGTCAGAATTGACCTCGGTCGTCACCACTCTTGGGTCAGAATTGACCCCGGTATTGGATCCTCACCTGAGTTAGGTCAGAATTGACCTCGGTCGTCACCACTCTTGGATCAGAATTGACCCCGATCTTGGATCGTCACCTGAATTAGGTCAGAATTGACCTCGATCCTCGATCGTCACCACTCTTGGGTCAGAATTGACCCCGGTGTTGAATCATCACCTGAGTTAGGTCAGAATTGACCTCGATCCTCGGTCATCACTACTCTTGGGTCAGAATTGACCCCGGTCTTGGATCGTCACCTGAATTAGGTCAGAATTGACCTCGGTCCTGAATCGTCACCACTCTTGGGTCAGAATTGACCCCGGTCTTGGATCGTCACCTAAATTAGGTCAAAATTGACCTCGGTCCTCGATCGTGATCTTGTTTCGTCACCTGAGCTAGGTCAAAATTGACCTCAGTCCTCGGTTGTCACCACTCTTGGATCAGAATTGACCCCGGTCTTGGATCGTCACCTGAGTTAGGTCAGAATTGACCTCGGTCCTCGGTCGTCACCATTATTGGGTCAAAATTGACCCGATCTTGGATCGTCACCTGAATTAGGTCAGAATTGACCTCGATCCTCGATCGTCACCACTTTTGGGTCAAGATTGACCCCGGTCTTGGATCGTCACCAGAGTTAGGTCAGAATTAACCTCGGTCCTCGGTCGTCACCATTCTTGGGTCAGAATTGACCCCGGTCTTGGATCGTCACCTGAGTTAGGTCAGAATTGACCTCGGTCGTCACCATTCTTGGGTCAGAATTGACCCCGATCTTGGATCGTCACCTGAGTTAGGTCAGAATTGACCTCGGTCGTCACTACTCTTGGGTCAAAATTGACCCCGGTCTTGGATCGTCACCTGAATTAGGTCAAAATTAACCTCGATCCTCGATCGTCATGACTCTTGGGTCAGAATTGACCCCGGTCTTGGATCGTCACCTGAATTAGGTCAGAATTGACCTCGGTCCTTGATCGTCACCACTCTTGGGTCAGAATTGACCTCGGTTTTGGATTGTCCCCTGAGTTAGGTCAAAATTGACCTCGATCCTCGGTCGTCACCTCTCTTGGGTCAGAATTGACCCTGGTCTTGGATCGTCACCTGAGTTAGGTCAGAATTGATCTCGATCCTCTGTCGTCACCACTCTTGGGTCAGAATTGACCCCGGTCTTGGATCGTCACCTGAGTTAGGTCAGAATTGACCTCGATCCTCGATTGTCACCACTCTTAGGTTAAAATTGCCCCCGGACTTGGATCATCATCTGAGTTAGGTCAGAATTGACCTCGGTCCTCGGTCGTCACCACTCTTGGGTCAGAATTGACCCCGATCTTGGATCGTTACCCGAGTTAGGTCAGAATTGATCCTGCTCCTCGATCGTCACCAATCATTAGGTCAGAATTGACCTCAATTATCAAACCTTTGTCCTAAGCCCGTCGATTCGACTTTGATCCGCAGAATTGATCATCCCTAGCACACTCCTTAGGCCCTCGAAATTGGTCATCCTCGATTCCTTAGGTCCTCAGAATCGACCTCGACCTCTGATTTGGTCGTCCCTAGCACGCTCCCTAGGTCCTCATAATCGACCTCGACCCTCTGAATCGATCATACTCTGTCAGAAGCATCATGCGGTGTCTAATCGACGGCTATCATTTGTTCAAAACTCACCCATTGAGGGGCTCTGTAGACACCTCATTATGTTACCCCTAACTCTCCTTAGGTCCCTAGTACCTCCACTCATCACCGCAGACCCAGGTCATGTCCCGAGCACTGACCTGAAAGTCATCGGGCACTTCCCGGCTCGGTTTGACCAAAAGTCAAACTCTTTGTCTCGACTGAGACTTAATGAATCTTCTAAGGGCACTGAATACCCTTTCCAATGGTCCGCCCCCCGCGCGATTCCGACTCACCATGCAGACAAACGATCCGTTTGTGTCCAAAACCAGACCTAGAAGCCACCGGGAGCTCCCGGGCTCTGTTTGACCTAAGTCAACTCTTCATCTCAACTGAGGCCGAATGAATCTACTAAGGGAACTAAACACCCTTTCCAACGGTCCGTCCCGTGCGCAATTTTGACTTTCCATGCGGAGGAACGATCCGTTTGACTCCGAGAGGTCACCAAATGCTTCTCGAGCCCGATTGACCAAAGTCAACTCTCCAAATCGGGTCAAACTCTTTGTAATATCGAAATAGATATCCTAACCTTTCTAATGGTCCATCCCGTGTGCAGTTTCAACTTACCATGAGGACGAACGATCCATTTGCGTCCGAACGATTCCCCGTCCAGCGGACCGACAAACGCTTTCGAGCCACATTTGACCCAAAGTCAACTCTCGAACTCGGGAACGATCCAAAGGACTTTCGAAGGTCTCTGAAATACCTTTCCAACAGTATGCCCCGTGCGCGATTCTGACCAACGGTTTTCCCTCGACGACCAATTTTCTGAAAAAGCCTGAAGCGCACTGCCAAATGGCAGGTCCCAGACCCTGCCTATCGACACCTGCCGATAGGTAGTGCCATGAAAATACCGATCGGCAGACCCCTGGGCCTATAAAAGGAGACCTTGGCCTCATTTGCATGGGGAGCTCAGATCAGAAGGAAATCACTCTCAGCAAGTCCTAGAAACCTCTCTCGAAGGCAGCGTGATTTCAACTTCCAAAACCCTTTTTTACTTCCACTTTTCATCATTCCTTTCATCAAACTTGATGAATTAACCATTCTCCATCATCATCCAAGTGCAAGGGCTGCTTTTCAACATTCAAGATCAAGCTCAAAGTCTCCAAGAAGGTCCATCCTTCTTACCTTTCTCTTCAAATCTTCTTAAATTTGCAATAACTCATTTTATTACTTAAAGCACTTTTATTATCTTATTTCACATATCCTAACATACTTTTTATCTAGTATTATTGCACATCTCCTATTTTCATATAAATAAAACCCAAAAAACAAGAAAAAGAGGGTTTGCTCATAAATTCCAAATAGGGATTCTCACACTTTTTTCACACTTTTCTCACAACTAAAAACACTTTTTCTACACACACACACACACTTACAAATAAGAGATTTCTCCATTTGGATTTATGGGTTAAACCCCACCCCTCGTTTTGTATGCGAACTACGTGGACTTTGATGCCTTTATAGGCTACGTAGTCGTCTCGGGGTAAAACCCGAGACTCGAGTCCTTGTCTCACTTTTTCTCTTATTTTCTATCTTCTCTTTATCTCATTTTTCATTATATTCTATATATTCGTTCTTAGTGGCGTATTATCCCACATGCGTTATCGTTCCCTTATAACGATTAACGCAAGGGTAATCGCGCAAATCCTATTTTCTACATTAATCTCACATTCCTACGGATGACTCGCTTTATCTTTTCCATGATACAAGTCTAAGATTCCTACCTCCATTCTATATATATACACATGCACACATATCACGGGGGGAACACATAAGGGAAAATAGCAAATATCCATGAGAGACCGAAAGGGCGGAATGGGTGCCTAACACCTTCCCATTTCGTAACCAAGCCTCCGAACCCTTCTCGAATCATTTGGTTTCGCACGAACCAGTATGTCTTTGGATGCCATCCTTCGGGGTGGCTCCCCCGTTTTCTTTTGTCTGTTTTGAGTAAAATAGACTGGCGACTCTGAATCTCTCTACATTTTTCACACCTCACAAATCGACGCCGACCGAAGCGCTCTCCCGAGAGGGGACGCGCGGGACCCGAAGGATCCCTTTTCCCTCCGCGGCGGGGATCAGGGATGGCCACATAAAGGTTGATTGGAAGGTTAATTTCGAGAGAAACAAAATTGAAAAAAGATTTCTTTAGGCCTAAAACTAGGTGTGATGTATTACATCATGATGTAGGCGAGCCTTCCTATCTCTCTCTCTCTCTCTCTCCTATATATATATATATATGTGTGTGTGTGTGTGTGTGTGTGTGTGTGTGTGTGTGTGTGCGCATTGCTTATTTGTATTGAATATACCTACTCGGTAGTGCTATCGATATGAGGTTTCGCGTAATGAAAAGTCCACCCTGGCGTTGACTAATCGGTATTGGATTGATTCCCCAGGTCATAGTACTGTTGCATGGCCACTATCCATGTGTGAGGATATGTGCTGATTTTGGAGGCTGGTTGAGTGCGATGTAGTATGGTTGCGACCCCCAGACGTATGTTTATGACCGCCTCCATTGTTTGTATTTACGTTTGGGTTCGGTGAGATTCCGACCGGTGGCCCATTTGTGGTACGTGGTATAGCATACGAGGGATGAATCTTCGTGGTCCCTGCTCTGGGGATACAATTATATGTATATAGTGAGTGATATATATGCATGTGTATAGGAGATATGATGTGCATATCTATTTTATGGTAGAAGTGTAGCTATATTATTATATTGTGTGAACATTTATTCAGAGCATATGTGTTGCTATGATCTTATCTATGAACGTATACCTAGTAAGGGTAGTATATACTTAGCCAATGGTGATTATTAGGGGGATGGACTTTGATAACAATTATTGTTCTAGTTAGACCGAGTAACATAATTAGGATAATAAAATGAATATATTAGGTGTGCACTGTTGATGAGAGGTGAGGTTAAGTTCCATGTGAGTGCAACCGAAAAATTAATTGTGAAAGTAATACACTGCATGCTTTATTATTTAAAGCATTTAATTAATTGCAAAATATTTTCAAACGTTTTCGGGCTTTGACCCTCGAGTAAATCTATTTTCTTGTTTCAAAACCCTAGGTGTGCGACATTAATAGGGACAACAATGATAGATCTTTCGTACCGTTGCGAGCAGTAGCTATGGACGCTATGAGATTGTTTTAGTCACATCCACTTCTTTCTATCTAAATAGGATCCTATTTCATTTCAGTATTTCCTTTTGGACGTGTTGCCCCTAGTTGGATATGATTTCATTTATGTTAGATATTATTTACAGGTATTCAATTACGTTGGATGGTTTTGTAGTGGTCGATGGTTTATTCGGTTCACGCATTCAATTATTCTATCTATTCAGTTGTATGCATGTTTTTATTCAGTTTTATATTTTATATTTTATTACTTTTTCTACACTGATGTTGAGAATTAAATCATACTGGATTCCTGCTTCATTTTAATAAATGATTGATCACCCGATATTAGAATAGACGGTGTGTCACAATGTCTTAATTGGATTTTAAATGTTTAAATATAATTTTTATAATTTTTGTGACTTTGCCCTCCGGGATAATGAGATAATTGGACATACCGTTTTAAAACAAACCATATCAAGAGGATTGGGAGTAGACCTGACAAAATGTGTCATGGCACGATAACACAACACGACACGACACGACACAAAATTAACAGTTAATGGGTCAAGGCTTATCGCGTACGGGTCACTATGGGTGAACACGATATACCCATTAAAAATAACGAATAGGGTTGGTTAAATTTGCTTCACCCAATATCAATCCGTTAAGACCCGAATATTGTTCATGTCATATCGGGTCGTGTGACACGTTAGTAACCATTATGTTCCGTTAAAATATATAGCAAAAAAATAAAATAATATTTTTAGTTTGATGGGGTTACTTATGGTATTTTGCTAGTATACCAAAAGCTAATTAAACACCTCCCTTTTTTTAGCACTTCTAGATGAACCGCTTGGGTACCGCCTGCCGACCGCATTTTCCTTTTTTTTTTAAGTTTCTTATTCTTTTGTTTTTAACAGTTGATATAAAAAGACAATTTTCCTGTTAATATAAAAAAACAGTTTTTTTATTAAAATTAAACCTCTTTTTTTTATTAAAATAAAAAAAATATTGTTTTTAATTAATAAAAATTGTTTTATAGTTTTTTTATTAATTAAAAACAATATTTTTTTTAATTTTAATAAAAAAACTTTTTAATTGGATGTCTTATATTCGAGATTGATTAGTGTCGCTTGCGCAGATCCACATTCAACAAATGATGTGAGTCCGCGTCAACGGCACTAATCAATCGCGATATTATGTCAATAAAATATCGCGATTAATTAGTGACGTTGACGCGAGTCCACATTATTAATATAAAAAAGGGTCAATTATTAAATAGTCCCTACTATAAATATATATTTTTTAAAAAGGACACATATTTTTAGTTTAACCCATTTAGTCTCTCAAGCACTCAATATCCTCTTATTTTTAGAGGTTCGCGCCAGCGGCACTCCCTCTCCAAAATATGTGGCAAAGGACTTTTTGAGGCAAAATAAAAAAGTTTGAACTAAATGGGTATTAAAAAATGTCCGAGGGACTATTTGGTATATGTCCCTATAAAAAATTAATTTTATATTAATTGTTTGAAACAAAAGAATAAAAAACTTAAAAAAAAAAGGAATGCGGTCTCGGGCTGAACAGGCGGTTGAGCTAAAGTTTCTCTCTCTTTTTTTTTTTTTTTCATTTCATCTTCATACACACAGCCGCACACCACACAGCAGGAGCTTTGAGCAAAGCTTTGATCACGCAAAGGTCTGTTCTCTCTCTCTCTCTCTCTCTCTCTCTCTCTCTCTCTCTCTCTCTCTATCTGCTTCTACGATTTGTTTATGTAGATAGATATCTGCTTCTTCGATTTGAGTGGATAGATCTCTTTGTTTGTTTGTTTGTGATGTTTTTATTTTGTTTGTATGAAGAATGATAGAATTGAATTTTTATATACAGACCCCGGCAATCCATTTGCATTTGTTAAACCACATAACTGATAAAAACACATAAAAGCCCCATTTAGAAGCCCCCGGCTACACAATTTATTAGCACCGTATGTATTCAGAAGCTTAAAAAAGTCAATTTATAAATACATTTCAATCATATTATTCAACAATAAAGAAACAATATCTAATCAATATCTAAAAACCCTTTGCATAATCAGTTCCCAAAAAGAGCTGACAATATTTGATCAGATAACCCGTTTATGGTAATAACCTGAAATGACTAGATTAGCTTGTATAGATTTAGGAGTACCCAAAACTTATACTAAAATAAAAATCAACGCGATCCGAAAATGACACGACTAACCCGAATTGCCACCACCCCTATCCAAAATACACAAACACTGTGTATTCAATAAAAACACTGTTCCAATGGAACTAAAATAAAAAAAAAAAAAAATTCAATTGTAATCGGAACATTCAATTAAACAACCTCTTTCTCATTATAAGAAACTGTTGTCGGATACAATATTGAACTGATTGAGAGTTCAATTTCTGAATTGATTTGATGGATATTGAGTTTTCGTAGAGAGAAGCCAAATTGAGGAGTGTGATTTTGTCGACTTTACTGCCGATCGTGGCTTCACTTCGTTGATGAGAGAGGGAGGATAGAAAATGAGTTTTGTTGGGTTCATTTCGTTAATGAGAGAGGATGGAAATGGGGTTTTGTCAGTTGTCGGTTGAAGTGACCATTTTCTTATTTTTTCAAGTTAAACCCTGATAGTAAGGGGTGTTAATGGATCTCAGGCCCAAAATATGGGGGCTGTATAATTACGGGGATCCAAATTGAAAAAAAACGGTGTAAACAAAAACACACTTTTTATATTTATGGATTTTATTCGTTTGTTTATTTATATTAGCAGGGGCGGACCTACCCCATCCCGAATGGGGGCGGCCGCACCCATGAGTTTCCCCAAAATTATATTGTGGGTTTTATTCCATCCGTACTTTGGGGTTGAGGGAGTGGGTGTGATGTACAAGTTTTTGTGTCCGTTTAGCAATGGTGGTGATGATGATCCGAGGCTGAACCCTGCAGCTGACTCGCAACTGGGGAGTATAGGGTGCCGACGGGTGATGGTTTGCTTGACTGAGAACGATGTTTTGAGATACAGAGGAGGGGGCTACTGTGACGCATTGGAGAAGAGTGAGTGGATTGGAGAGCTGAAGATCAAAGAGACGAAGGGAGAGGAGCATGAGTTTCATTTGTTTCATTCGGAATCTGCTAAGGCCGTGAATCAGATGGAATGGTTAGTTGCTTTTTTCAATAAGCGTGTACTGAATTAATTGCATTTCTTGTCATCTCCTGTTGTTAACTTATTTTGAATAAACTTGTTTTTAGGCTGGAAATAGTCATTTATTGATCACAATTTTAGGGTTCATTTGGCCAGAAAATTAGTTTACTTGTCGCGGAAATTGGTTGTTATTGCTGAAATTTTAATTTGTCCCCAAAATTTATTGTTCCTGAAATTTATATGAAATTATTTTTATTGTTGAAATTTTAATTTGTCCCCAAAATTAGTTGTTGTTGCTGAAATTTGTATTAAACTTTAATTTTAATTAGTAGTTGTTAAAAATTGTTGGTTTATTACGTAGGGGCCAAAAATTAATGAATATTAATCATAAGTTTTTTAGGGTTAAAAATTGCCAAACAAGTAAAAGTAACCCCAAAAAATTCACCGCGGTCCCGCCCTCGAACCCCCGACATTTGTAAAACCATTTTGCACCTAGTGCCCGAAAATCCTAGGTCCGCCACTGTATATTAGGGGTGTTTTTTGTAAAATGAGATGGAAATCTTCAAATGTATGGAGACACAAAATTTTATAAATTGATTTTGTAATTGTAATTGTAAATACTGTACTAGTGGATGCACTGGTGGTGGAGTTGAGACATGTTAATGAAATTAAATTATATTTATAATAGGTCAAATTTACACCAATTTATAATTGTTTAAATCAAATTGTCCCATTTTTTAAATTGCATTTGATTGATAACGAGTCGTATTGGTACATAACGGGTCACTCAACACGGAATAACCCATTAACGTAACGGGTCTATTGCTAGTTTACAACTTTCATTTTGACATTAAGAAAACTTACGGTGAAAGCAAAAAAAATGGCGTAAATGAGCGTCAAATAGAAAATAAAACGAAGAAATCTGTCGTCTCAACTCTCTTTAATAAATCTCAAATGATAAAATACCTCAAATGAGGCTACAATATGAGTATTTATAGGGCGGAAGGTAGTTTAGGCTCCAAACAATTATCTAATTACAAATATACCCCTAGGAGGCTTTAGTACTTCCTCCGCTAAATACTAAGCAAACAAGTAGTAAGAAAAATACAACCAAATAAAGAAAATAAAAGAAAGTAACAAAAATGCTATAAATTCCTAAAATAACGAAAATGTCCTCGAGCCACATCATTCTTTCCCCTTGAAAGGAGTTCGTCCTCGAACTCAAAGGGGAAGACCCTCGGTATTACCCTCCAAGATAATGATAAGAGCTGGGGTGCGGCCTCATCTGTCTCGTCTAAGTACTCAGGTCCTACAGAAGCAAATAGAGCACGACGACGTAGGAATGAACACTCTGAAGCCCTGTGTCCAACTACCCCGCAATTGTAACACTTGAAGGTCACCGGGTTGGAAGATGAGGGAGGAGGGGCGGTAGTGGTTGGTGTTGCTGGCGTAGTAGCAGGTGTAGGAATACTGGAGGGAGCCGGGGGAGCAAAAGTAGTATTGACGCGCGCACAAGCAGGGGAGCTGATGAAAGGCCTTTACCTTCGTGGCATACTTTATCGCCTGGTAATGTCACGCAAAACAAGGTTCCTCTTAATATACCCATGGAGGCCATGGATGTAGCGGCTAATCCTCTGCTCCTCTCTCCAAGCCGGGCACGGGTGCACAAAATATGAAACCGCTCCCTATAGTCTAAAACAGATGAGCCCTGTTTGAGAGCCTGGACACTAAGAAAGAGATCTCGCTCGTAGATGGCAGGAACAAAATTAGCCATCATCTCTACACGCAATTCTGCCCATGACTGAATGGGTCGCTATCCCGTAATGGTTCAACACTGCTCTAAATTGTCACCACACACTCGCATAACCTTGAAATTTGGTTGTCGACAGAAGGGCACAATGTCGACCGCTCAACCGCTTATGCTCAGAGATGCGCTCCATAGTAGCGAGCCAATCAATCACTGCATCCGGCTGAAGATAACCATCAAATATCGGCACATCCACGCGGATATCTCCCTGCATGCTCCTAGAAAGCATCTGTAAGGCCATGCGGGCAATGGGGTCGCCTCCCTGAAAGTCTATGTCATCCGCATCGATCACGTCATCGCCTAGCGGAGGATCCTCAATCGGGGCTCTACAGTGCTGCCTTCGAGGCGGTGGACGAATAGGAACTGGAGCAGGAGGTGGGGTCTCAAACGGAGCTGAAGGTGGAATATATGGTGGGATCGCCGTCACGAATGGGGCGGGAGGTGGTGCTGAAATCACGGGTTGTCTCATGGGACACTGATCCATCTGTTGTCCTCTCTGATAGCAAAGGAAACAGTGTCGATGAGGCGATCTTAGCAATGAAAAGATATCCCGTTGCTTAAAAATGAAGTTCGTGCGCCCCCTAGCCAAGCCACTTGAGACGGGTTTTGATCTGCGAAATGTTGCATTGATTTCATATTTATGAATCACTGCTAGTATGAATGCAAGTGAAGCTTTTTTTTAGAGAATCTCGTAGCGATTGGTATTGTGTGAGAAGAAATCCCTCAAAAATAGGCACATAATGGGTGACCCTTTGGACTCAAAGAGTCGAAAGGAGACACATCGGTGCGCCAGTCCATCGGGGGAGGGGGCTTAAAATTTGGGAGGGGCTGGGGTCGAGGGAAAAGGGGTCCATCATGCTGAGGGTGCCCTAGCCAATCCTGCACGTAAACTACACGTTAATGACTAAAAAGAAATGTATCTGACATAAACTACACGTCAATAGCTAAAAAGAAATACCAAACCCTAATTTGAGAGAGAATCAAAAGTTGTCTTATATTTCAAGAATGGGAAGAGCAAGTACAAATGAGATTATATGGAGTATTTATATGGGGTGGATTACTTGCTAATCAAGTAATTAACTAAAATGACTAAAAGGACCAACTAAAAACAAAAGAATGCCTAATTAGTTCCAAACATGCTTGGAGACTAAATAAAAGAATAAAAAAAATAAAACAACTAAAATAAAAGTAAGCCTGTTAATGTATGAACAATGATTGAATTTTATATTTATGGATTTTATCTGTTTGTTTATTTATATTAGGGGTGTTTTTTGTATAATGAGATGGAAATCTTCAAATGTAGGAAAACATAAAATTTTATAAATTGATTTTATAATTGTAATTGTAAATATTGTATTAGAGGATGCACTGGTGGTGGAGTTGAGACATGTCAATGAAATTAAATTATATTTATAATAGGTCAAATTCACACCAATTTATAATTGTTTAAATCAAATTGTCCCAATTTTAGAATTGAATTTGAATGATAACGGGTTTTATTGGTACATAACGGGTCACTCAACACGGAATAACTCATTAACGTAACGTGTCTATCGTTTCTATCGGGTAAACGACACGGTTCGTTAACTTATCGGGTTAAACGGGTTCGGGTCGTGTAACTTGTTAGGAAAACGAATTGTGTACGAATATTGGGTTCGTTTCATGTAACCTTTTAGGAAAACGAATCGTGTACGAATATTAGATTCATGACCCATTAAGTTAACGAATCGTGTTCAGGTTTAACATAATTTCACACGAATTCGTTAAGACCCAACACGAACACGACTCGAACCCACACGTTGCCAGGTCTAATTGGGAGGCGTGTTAAGAAAATTGGTGTTTAAATAATATAAAAACACCCTATCCTAAATCTCTTGTTCTCGTTCTCATTCTCATCTCATTTCATCGCCGCACGAAAGCCAGCCCCAACTCCATCTCAGCTATCTCTATCTCACACAAACACGTTGGGAGTCTAATTCCCATCCTTTTTCCACACCACATAACCCTAACTTTCCTCACAAACCCTAATTTCAAATATCTGAGTTGAACCGACCAACCACTCATCGCAACACTACCGGTTAGTTTACTGTTTTAGAGACTTATTTCTTCGATTTATGCTAGATCTCTTGTTTTTACACTTTCCTTCAATATTTACTACTTCATAAATCTACTATCTCTCTTATCTTGTTCTAGTGTTCATGTGAAAAAAATGTTAATTTGTTGTCGAATTCAATATCTTGATCATGTAACTATAAAATTTCATAAAACACTCTTACCCAGTAAGGATAAAATATTAAATAAAAATATGTATTTTTGAAGGTGGTGTGATATGGCAATTTTTAAATATAATCTTTAACAATATATAATTTTTGGTAACTAAGTGCATTCCCGTCACGTATGAATTATTTGGAGGTTTGTTCCAACGTGTATATGGTATAAATCCCAAAAACGGTGTCGTATTTGGTCAAAACTCTCAAACGGTATGGCATACTGTTTACCGTGTGAGTTCGAGTGTTGTTTGAAAATGTGTCATTTTTCTTTGATCTTCCACGGAAGTCAATCTTCAGTTTGAACAATCCCTTCCACCCCCCAGCATCTAACATAATTACAAGATTTCACCTCTTAAAAATCACCAATTCTAAATTTGTGAAAGTTGGATTAGCTAAAACAAAAATATGATTGTGAAATTTGTAGCGTGTGAAAAAAATATGTTGGTGATTTCTAACAGAAATTTTTTTGTAGCAGCAAATATGTGTGTTTGGGTGACTATGAAATAAGGTGGAAATTGGGTTTTGTAGATTGGAGGTCCAATGGTAGTTATAGAGATACAAATTATATAACGACTCAAGCGGAACACTAATGTTCGTTTGAAAACAAATACTCTCAAACGTAACTGATGTGATCCGAGGGATATTTTGGTCATATCCTCTTTTATTTTTGGTTCCATATAGTAGTTATTCATATTTTCTTCTTATGTTGCATTTTATTTTATTTTCTTTCATTTCATATTGTATTTGTTTATTTAGAGGATGGACTTTAGGTGAACACTTGAGTATAGGTTTATTGTATAGATGGGCATAAGTCCCACATTGGTTAGTTACTCCTTTAATGCTCACCTACCTATCCTATAAACATACCCCTCCTCTTCCTAATTTGGGGACTTGAACTTTTGAGTAAAGGCTTAGTTATATTTCTCTCTAAATAGGTGTGGTGCTTTTAGAGTTGCCATTAGACGTGTGGTTTACGTCAATTGGTATCAGAGCGAGGTGTTGCCCCCCCATTGTATGTGAGGTGTCACCACAATTTTTTATTTTTTATTTCGATTTAAATCGTTTTTCACATTTTAATGGCTCCCAAAAGGGCAACACCTGATGAGAGATTTATCCAAATGCAAGAACAAATGAGAGAAGAAATTGCCTCTCATGGGGCAACACGTGGCCACCCTCACCCAACATATGTCATCTCTTTTTCAAAACCCTAACTCTACCCCAACTCCAACCCCATACCCAAACACCCCCAAGACCCATCTTCATCTTCCCCCCACCTAAACCTTAACCATTACTCCACCACTTACTACACCACCGCCCCAACAACCCACCCACCCACTAATATTTTACCACCAGCCTTACATCACTCTCCTGCCACCACTAGCCCCCTGCCGCTCCCTGTTACTGTCACTTCTCCGGTCACTGAAATTTTTTCAAACTCCTTTAAAGCCCTCCAAATTTCTCTGACACCCTCATCTCAACCTGATTTACAACTTCTCCTAAAGAACCTCTCCCAAAATCCCCCTAATACAACCTCTATCGCCCCTTTTTCCCTCGACTCCAGCGAAGTCGACGCCCTTCCCCCATCGCCTTCCGGTGGTCCAATCAACGATCCGACTTTGGATCCATATTTCCCACCCCCGGGCGACCCACCCCCTCTATTTTCATCCCATTTACCCAACTCCGGTCACCGGAACTCCGGCCAACTGGGGTGGGGCAGCCCCCCAAGCCTCCCAAACCCCTCTTTTTTCCACATTTTAAACCCGAATAACTCCTGAATTATCCCACCCACCTAATTCTAGGATTTTACCCCTTCCCCACCCACTTACCACCACTCTCTCACCTACCCACCCATCCCTCCTCCCCCCACCCATTTCTCACTCACCACCACCACAATTTCAGTCCCCCCCACTCCCATTATTTTTCCGAACACCTGTTCATTCATCCCCTCCCCTCCATATATTACCCTCACCCCTCCGCATCCCATACACCACCCCTAAACACCACCACCCACCCATTTCAACCTCACGCCTATCACTATGACTCCCATGGCTATCCCCCACCCCATACACCCTACCCATGGTCCTTTCATGTCCCCTATCCATCCACCACCCTCCACCCCACCCCAGTTGCATCCTCTACCCCACCCCCGTTGCATTTTCCACCCTTTCCCCCACCTTTGTTCACCCATATTACACCACCCACACTCCCCCTATACCACCCCCACCCCTTCTGTCTCACATCGACGCGATTGAGGTGTCTAGTTCTTTTTCCTCCACCCCACACGACTCCCAACCCATATTCGTGATTGGATTTCACCTCCCAACTTGCCTCCTCCACCATCGGATATTATTCCCCCGTCCCCAGTCCCTTTAGATGCCCGTCGATGCTTTTATTGCCATGAGCATGAGCATTCACTCGGTACTTGCCCCCATTTTTCTCATGACCATCATCTCCCCCACATGGTGTTTCCCCCACCTCTAGTTGCAGATCCACCTCTGACCACCCCACCTCATGTTCAGGCCCCAGTTCATCCACCCCAAATCACAAGGTAGGCTCCGTTTGTTGGTTTTGAGGATCTCCTCACAGGTGATGATGCCGTGATTCCAGCCCCACCCGAGGTTGACCCGTTGGCTTTAGCTCTTCAGCTCCTCTCTCGGAGTTTGCATGGGGACATTCAGGTCGATGTACCCATATTTGCCGAATGCAGTTGTTGATTGGCTTGATTCAATGGAGCGCGTGTTTAATTACAAACACGTTACGGGAAGCAAGTGTGTTCTATTAGCCGCAACGAAGTTTTAGGGGTATGCCGCTGTTTGGTGGCATGATGTAGAGCAAAGACGGGTGGTTGAAGGCCTCCCGCCTATACAAACTTGGGCCGAGTTGAAGGCTCTATTGCTTGCCGCCTTTCTTCCAGCTACATATGAGCGGGACCTCTTCGCTAGAGTTCAAACTTTGCGCCAAGAGACAACGGTGGTTGATTATACGGAGCGTTTTCAGTTACTGTGTACTCGAGCCTGACTTGACAAGTCTGAGGAGCAGCGGATTAGCCGCTATATCACCGTCCTCCAGTCCTAGATACTGAGAGACTTGGCCTTGTGTGACATACCCGCCTTCGCTAAGGCGGTGGAGAATGCCCCCAAGCTCGAGACACATCATCTAGCAGCCGTAGCCCGTGCCTCCTCTTGGGTTCCATCTCCTCCAGTGACCACCGTCCTAGCTCCTCCATTAGCTCTAGCTTCCGCTCCCGCCTGTTCTACTGCTACCGCACCACCTTCAAACCCCGTTCCAACCTTCAAGTGCTACAACTGTGGTGTTGTTGGTCATCGAGCTTCTGCTTGTCCTACTTCGCGCCGCCGTGCCCTGATGACGATGACTCATGTGCCAGATGATTATGTTGACCCAGGGCACGCATTGATCGCTATCTTAACCGGCGACGAGGAGGGCATCCCCCTTTGAGTTCGAGGATGAACTCTTTTCTGAAAAGGGGAGAGTAATGTGATCCGAGGGATATTTTGGTCATATATTATTATTTTTAGTTTCATATATTAGTTAATCATATTTTCTTCTTATGTTGCATTTTATTTTCTTTCATTTCATATTGTATTTGTCTATTTAGAGGATGGACTTTAGGTGAACACTTGAGTATTAGGTTTATTGTATAGATGTGCATAAGTCCCGCATTGACTAGTTACTCCTTTAGTGCTCACCTACTTATCCTATAAACCCTTCCTCTTCCTAATTTGGGGACTTGAACTTTTGAGTAAAAGCTTAGTTATATTTCTCTCTCTAAATTGGTGTGGTGCCTTTAGAGTTGGCATTAGACGTGTGGTTTACGTCAGTAACACTATTATCCGTGGTAAATTTTAACTTGCATCTGACACCGTTTTGGGTGTTTTTACCTAGTTTTTTGTGCTGGTAAAAATTAGACTTTTTTTTACCACACCTATGCCATACCGATTACCTTTTATAATAGTTTAGCTTGTGCATTGCATGTAAATACTTTTTTGAACTTCAAATTTTCGAATTCCAAGAAATGAAATTGGGGTTCCCAAACTACCCCGAGTAGTTTTAAGGGGTACTAGTAAAAAGTTCAAATATACTTAACCTATAAACCTAATTTCAAACAATGTTGTAGAATACATTTGACGTAAACTACACGTCAAAGGCTCCAAAGAAAACAAACACCAACTCTAGAGAGAGAAAAACTAAGAATTTCTTATATTCCAAAATGAAAACTATCTCCAAATGAGGAGTACACAGGTATTTATACGAGTAGAATTACTTGCTAATCAAGTAATTACTAAAATGATTAAAAATGACAACTATTAACAAAAAATACTTAATTAGCCCCAAACATGCTTGGAGACCAATTAAAGGGATAAAGAACTAAAATAAAAGAATTGAAAATAGAAATAAAAGGAAAATAATATGAGATTCTTCCCATCACTCCACCCCCCCAAAAAAAAGAGTTCGCCCACGAACTCAAGAGGAAGGCCCACTGAGCCACCCTCCAAAATAGTAATCAATGCATGTAGCAGGTGGCGGGTGGGAACGAATCTACTATCTTGATGAGCGTTTTTTTTTAAAATTATGTTTACCCCTCTCTTTGTTCCAGATTTTATTAGATCAACCGTTGTTAGTGAACTATATTTGTCAACAAATTGTGTTCGTGTATGCTAATGTTAAAATTGTAATATTTCTTAGAGGAATATATATATACACACACACACACAGTACTGCTCTTGTGCAGACTGTCCCGCACTTTAGCAGTGCGGACTAGACATGTGTCACTTGACGGTGAGCCTAAAAAAGAGAGAGCGCCTATGATTTAGTCGATAATTTCTGGGCTGACCGCCAGCGACACATGTCTGGTCCGCACTGTTAAAGTGCGGGACAGTCTGCACAAGAGCATTATTATATGTATATAAATATAAATTTATATTATATATATTATTTTATTTTTGTATCCTAGCATGGCAGTACTGCGTATTCTATCTGTGCAACATAGGCTAACATGTTTTTCAAACTTATGTGCTGAGATATGTGAATAATAATAACATGCCCACTATATCAGCGTGTTTATAAAGATATCACGGTAAATGCAGATTGCTTGGTGGCAGTCATGACCAGGGCTCTAGTTCAGTCGACAAACTTCCCTTCTTTAGTTGCTGGAGAGGAATTTTCAGTTCAAGGGGTCTGGAAAAACAGAAAGAACTGTTAAAATGATGTTCAGTTTACAGACACCTCCACTAAGGTTGAGGGGTTTCTCGGGGTTGCGAGGATCCAATGCTTTAGATACCATGATAAAATCTGGCCATGATTTCCATTCCAAGGTGGCAGCTGCGACCTCTGCCCGACGAGGAAAGGGTTATAGAAGTGCACCAAAAGCTATGTTCGAGTGCTTCACAGAGAAAGCAATGAAGGTTATTATGCTTGCGCAAGAGGAGGCTAGGCGACTTGGTCATTATTTTGTTGGTACAGAACAGATTTTGTTGGGTCTTATTGGTGAGGGCACTGGAATAGCTGCTAAGGATCTGAAGTCCATGGGAATCAATTTGAAAGATGCACGCGTGGAAGTGGAGAAGATCATTGGTAGAGGCAGTGGATTTGTCGCCGTGGAGATTCCATTTACTCCTCGTGCAAAGCGCGTTTTGGTTCTCTCGTTAGATGAAGCCCGCCAACTTGGTAACTTTTTCCTCTCTTCCCCTTTTCTATTTGATTTGATATTTTTTTTTCCGGGAGGGGGAAGGGGGGATGGGGGGGAGGGGAATTGATGATTAGGATTAGTGTGTTAGTTTTGAAACTTGTCCCGAAGCCTTTATTTTTAAAGTTATGCGTGACAGATTATTTTCTGCTGCCTCCTTGCTTACAGAATTGCGATAAACATTTGAAATGTAGTTACCTAGGTAGCACGAGAAGCTAACGTCCAGGACACCTGTCGGACACCGACAGTCTCGGACATGTGTCAGACACTCCCTTTTACATGTCCATATTTTTAATATAAGATTGATGTGTTGGACACTTAATTTCACGTGTCCCACACTTATTTTCATATGTCCAACACTTGTTTACACATGTCTATTTAATGTATAAATATATAACAATATGAGTTAAATTGGTGGAATTGTTGTGTCTAATCTATTGAAGAATATGCCCCAATGGCACGTTCCAGGAAAACAAGGCATTCATTTCCATAATCTGTTTTAAGATGTTAATTCATTCTTTTTAGGGTTCATTATAAATTTAGCCCTAATGTTTGAGGCGATTTTGAATTTTAGACCCATTCTTCCAAAAGTTGCAATGTTAACCCTAAGGCCTCGTTTAATGCGCGGGATAAAAAGGTGGGATTGGATAAGAGTTATCCCATCCCAATGGGATAAAATAATCTCAACTCCTAGGTGGGATGGTTTTATCCCACACCGAGTGGGATAAGGTTGGTTAAGAGACTTACTTGGGATAGCTTGTCTCTCTTGAAATCCCATCCTATGCCACATCAAATATGGGACGGGATAATATCATCCCATCCCACTTCCTTATCCCACGTATCAAATGAGGCCCAAGGTTTCTAATTATTGCAATGTTAACACTCCTTTAAAATAGTGACGCGTCGCAAAAAAAGTAATAATAATAATTATTTATTAATACCTTAATTAACTGAAAAATAAACTAACAAATTAATTTAATAATACACACAATTATTAAAACATTAAATTAGAAGTTAAAAATTAATTAAAATATCCCATTAATATTAAACTTGAGATCTTAAAACCAATCCCACCCTCCAAATTGTGCACTAAATCAAACTAGGGCTTTTCTCTCTACCCCCATCTCCTCCGATATACCCTCTCTCTCTCTAGAGAGAGAGAGAGAGAGAGAGAGAGTCAGACTCTCCAACGTACCTCACTTAACATACCTATGAACATACCCATTTTTTTAAAATAGTAAAAAAATGTATTTTTAACCAAATTTGGTATATATGATCTACATAATAAGGAGATCATCTACAAAAAAAAATAATCAAAAAATTCAACCCGGAAATGGATGAGGTGATGGCAAAAATTTGAACGGCCGAAAAATGCTCATATATACCCACTTTTCATTTCACCCATTTGCAGGTTGAATTTTTTTGTAATTATTTTTGTAGATGATCTCCTCACTATGTAGATCATATATACCGAGTGTGGTTATAAAATACATTTTTTTACTATTTTAAAAAAAATTGGTATATTTATAGGTATGTTGTTAGGAGGTATGCTGGAGAGCCTATATATATATATATATATATATAGAGAGAGAGAGAGAGAGAGAGAGAGAGGCTCCTGTGCACATTAAGTTTGCACATTTACTGGGTCATGCTAATTTTTTTTAAATTTAAAAAAAAATATTTTTGAGTTAGATTTTTTTTTTGTGTGATATTGAAAAATTTCAAGGAACCCATATAAAAAAATTCAGCTCAATTTTTTTTTTTGCTATTTTTAAAAAACCGATCAAACTTTCGCAGCTTTTAAAAGATTTTTTTGCTATTTAAAAAAAAATGATGTGCAAACTTAGTGTGCATATGAGTCTCTCTCTCTCTCTCTCTCTCTCTCTACATATATATATATATATATATATATATATATATATATTGTAGGTTTCTTGTGGTGGTGGAGGATTTATGCAGGGGTTGCGTCAGTGCGTTTGTTTGGCAGTGAGATCTGAGCCCTTGGTGGGGTCGGTGGCGCAAGGTTTATGCAGGATCCATCTACTTCCATACAAAATAGTTAATGGTATTGGTTAATGTTTGAGGATATAATTATATTGGATCTGAGCACTTGTTGCTGAGGTTGCTTCGTGAGGGTGAAGGTGTAACTGCCCGTGTTCTTGAGAATTTGGGTGCTGACCCCAATAACATTCGCACACAGGCAAGCACGACAGCCTTAATTGTTATTTGTGCCTTTCTAGTTTTTTGTATTGGGACTCCCTTGCTTTTTATTTCCAAATTTTAATTTATGAATACAATATCTACGTCGGACAAGTAGGTTATTCGAATGGTTGGTGAGAGTGCGGAAGCTGTCGGTGCCGGTGCTGGTGTTGGTGGTGGAAGTTCTGCAATAAGACGCCGACACTGGAGGAGAACGGCACTAACTTGACAAAGCTGGCAGAGGAGGCAATTTAACCCTTTTTGTTTTGTTTTGTTTTTTCACAAGAGAGGGCTTTTTACTATTCATGAAAAGGCTGGTTTATAACTCATTTTCTTGCGTTTCACAGGGTAAATTGGATCCTGTCGTTGGAAGACAATCCCAAATTGAACGTGTCACACAAATTTTGGGTCGGCGGACAAAAAATAATCCGTGCCTTATTGGAAAACCTGGTGTTGGGAAAACGGCTATTGCAGACGGCCTGGCTCAGAGAATCGCGACTGGCGATGTTCCAGAAACAATTGAAGGGGGAAGAAGGTGAGAATGAGTTAATGCAGATACTTAATTAAAGGTAAACCCCTGAACTGGTATTTAGGTACAGTATAGATTATGTTACATGGATTTCAGTGCCCGTGGTGGGCGTGATTTTCTTGAGGAGCCCAATGAGTTACATTAAATATCATAGTCCCATAGGGTATGCGGAAGTGGGGTTCAGTTGGAAGAACCGTATGGGCACAATTATTCTATTAGAATCGCTTCATAGCTTCATATGTTCACCGTTAAAAAATTCTTTTTGTAAGAATTCATGTAATCTCATCTCGATGTTGTTCGCATCATGCAGGTAGTAAGATCTTTTATGATTTTCATAAGAGCATATGTAGATTGTTAGGATCAAATATGTCTCCGGCAGGGATTCTGCATTCATTTTGAAAGTCAATTCAATGCAGGGCATGTTACATGTATCATGTCTTAGTTGATCATTATGCCTTTTTCTACTCCTTTTCTTTTTTTATTAAAATATGACTCATGTTTTGCCTTTCGGAGTTATCAGGTTATAACCCTTGATATGGGTCTTCTTGTTGCTGGCACAAAGTATCGTGGAGAGTTTGAGGAGAGACTGAAATAGCTGATGGAGGAAATTAAACAAAGTGATGATATCATACTCTTTATTGATGAGGTGCACGCATTAATTGGAGCAGGAGCGGCCGAGGGGGCAATTGATGCAGCTAACATCTTGAAACCAGCCCTTGCCAGAGGTGAATTGCAGGTAAATCATTCTGGTGATGGAATGCAGCCTATATAGTTTTCCTTTTCTTCTCTCTATGTATCTGTATATTTGTTTTCTTGTCTTTTATGTTCTTACTATTGGTTATTAATATGGATTCGACGCAATGTTGTGTTTATTGGTCTTTTTTAAAATTTATAGGACATATGAATCTTCAAATGTAAAAGGTAACTTATCAGCAACTTTTTTGGGTAACAAAGTCTCAAGTTCTTGCTTTGTATCCGGAATTTAGATTTGGGGGTTGACAGTTCGGGTTAATAGGTCGTTTGACACGGTAATATTCCTGCAAAGCCAACACTACACAACATGATGGCATTGCCATTCCCTCTTCCCCAAATAAACCCGAACAGGATACATTTTAATTTTAAAACAAGACATGATAAGCAATTGCAGTTCAATTGGACACGATTATACCCAACACGACAAACCATGTAAATTTAATTACAATTCCACAACTATGCAACATCGTTCTTATCATCAGAAACAAAATTAGTCTAATTTGCGATGGGAATCTTTTTTGAAGCAAACAACTAGAAGAAACCACAATATAGGAAAGTCAAGAACATCGTTAAACAACTAATATTGCATGTTATTTTAGATGAACCAAACAGTTGAAAAAGAAAAAAATTAAAAATAACCATAATAATATTTCTGCTGACACCTAAACACTTGTGGTATCTATGGTAATATAAATCAAAAGAAACTAGTAGTCTCCGCAAAACAAGGAAAAAATTGGAGTTGACAAGAGATCAATTCTCAAACAAGAAGAAATTTTCCAACTTTAACAAGAAACAATATTCTTGTAATCGTTTCCTCTAATTTATTGACTACAGTTTCAGAAATTTTTGCCCTCTTCTCTTTATCAGCATCACGACATCAGATTCAAATGATCTCCCCCTTTTGTTAGTTTTCATGGTAGACCGATGTAGCTTCAGCCTATATAACAAATCTGGTGATGGCGAGATTAAGGTGAGGGGCTGGACAAAGGTGAGATTGTGAGAGATGACAGTGCATTGGTGAGACTCAGGGATTTTGGAGTGAAAATCGTGAGAGATGGTGAGAGCGGCTGGAGTGATTGAGTGAGGGGTGAGATTGGAATAGATCTTGGGTTTTGACCTCTGAAGCACGGGTGTGGCAGGGTGCGAGTTAAGGATTCAGCGATTCGGCAAAATAAGGCACGGGTGCCGCGATTCACTGCAGGTACGGGTGCGGGTGTGGTTGCGATGTGTATTTTGAAGAGTCGGTGCTTCGTATGTTTTGAAATTTTAGCTTTATTGTTCATGTGAATACAGAATACACGTATTACTAGTAGCAGGTTTAAATTTTAATGGGTCTTATAATTGGTCGAATTCGTGGCTTAATGGGTCTAAAATCTAGTCTTCGAACACGACACGACCTGATCAGATGTCGGGTCCAAAAATTGGAACACGAACAGGAAATGTAAACTGTAAGTCTGTCTCAATTTCGTGTTGTGTCATCATTTCGTTCCGTTAGATTTAATGCATACTCATCTCACATTAATTTCTTCGAAGATGTATGGTAATTAAAAACTCAAGGATAAGGAATAAGCACAGCTAAGGAATCCAAGTTCCAACCCTTACCATTCTTCCTCTGTCCCGTTCTCCTCTGCAGTTTAGAAAGTGTTTATGCTTTCACACAAAAGGGTGCAAGTTTTCCACCCCACCTTCTGAAGATGGCATGTCTGTGAGTGGGTTTTGTTGGATATATTGTCCAACATCAAAAAAATATTTCAAACTGTGGTTCATGAGTTTAAATTTCCGTCAAGTTGTTGTTGTTGTTATTATTATTATTATTATTATCTATGAAGCACGGATACTCTCGGGAGGTCGCGAATTTTTGTTGGACACGTATAGGATACGAGATACGTTAGGATACGCTAGGATACGCGAATCCTAGAGTATCCTAATTTTTATTTATTTGTTAAATGGCCAGGATACGCTGGGATACACTGGGGATACGCTAGGATACGTTTTGGATACGTTTTTAGGATACGTTTTTTATTTTTTTTATTTTTTATTTTTTTAACTGTGTGTTTTTTTTTTTTTAAACTGTGTTCTTTTCATTCTTTAATTATTTTTCTTCCTTTACTATGTTTTTTTTTTTAACTGTGTTGTTTGTTTTTCATTATTTGTTTGTGCTGTATCGTTTTCTGATTTTTTTCTTAACTTTTTTTATGTTTTCATTCTTTTTTTTATCTATGTTTTTAACTGTATTGTTTTCTTTAACTGTTTTCACTCTTAGCTGTGTTATTTTTAACCTTTACATCTGACTGTTTGAATCCTTTTTTATGGTCTTGACGGAGATGATGATGCCGTTGATATTGGGGGTACTTAGTGATTGAGATACTACGAAGTCGGGATGCTCTCTGGAGGCTTCTCTCTATCTTATTTTATGCTAAGGATATTATCTTTATTTTTGCCTTATGTTTTTGTTGGAACAACCTTTTATGTTAATGATGTTTTATTGTAATGGTGTTTGTTTGGTGACAACAATCATCATATTTGAGCACTTTAATATAATGGTGTTTAATGCTTCAGTTTCATTTTATTAAGTTTATCATTAATATATACAAAATAAATAATAAATATTTAACGTATCCTAGCGTATCCGTATCCTACATTTTGGAAAAATCCCGTATCCCGTATCCCGAATCGAGTCGTATTCCGTATTACGTGTCGAGTCCGTGCTTCATAGATTATTATTATTATTATTATTATTATTATTACTATTATTATTATTATTATTATTATTATTATTATTATTATTAGTATTACTATTATTATTATTATTATTAGTATTACTATTATTATTACTACTATTATTATTATTATTACTATTACTATTACTATTATTATTATTATTATTATTATTATTATTATTATTATTATTATGGTTTTAACAGTGCATGGCTGGTGATAATGGCGTTTATTTTATGATAGTTGTTCATTGAAAATGTTTAGTTTTTAACCTTTATAATTTAACGTTCATGTAATTCTAGAATTAAATATAACTTCAATATATTCCTTTCCTATTTTGCATCAGTGATCATGACATTTGCAAATAATTTCGTGTATCGAATTGATATATATGATGAATACAGAAAGCATATTGAGAAAGACCCGGCATTGGAGAGACGATTCCAGCCAGTTAAGGTTCTTGAACCCACTGTCGATGAAACCAGGGGCGGATGGGGCTTTAGCCTAACCGGGGCCATCGCCCGGGTTGAGATATCAAAAAAAAAAAAAAAAAAAAAATAAGAAAAGGGTTTTTAGGTAAAAACACTCTATTTTTTTAACCTATACCTGCTGCTTGCTTGGCTTCCAACGAAAGAGCTCTAAACTCATTTTTGCTTTGCCTATATGCCGCCCAACCCATCCCACCAAAAAACCCATTTCTCATCTTCTTCTCCTCCCTCCCATACCCGTAACCCATTGCCGCCCGCTGCCGCCCCAAGCTCCGTCCGCCCCAACTTGGTCAGCCTCACGCCCCTGCTCAGCAGCCGCCTCACCATTGAGGCCCTCACGCCCCCCCTGCCCTGCTGTCAACAACACCACTAAGGTAAAAATTTCTTATATGAATGGTTTTTTTATATATGGTTTTGTGAGAGATGATTAAAATGAGATGATTAGTATGGTTTTTGTGGTTTTTGTGATTTTTGTGATTTAGAAATTATGTAATGTATGTTTTTTGTATATATTATTAGAAATGTAACGTGTTTTTTTTAATATGTGATTTTTGTGTATACACAAAATGTGTGTATAGAATAGAAATAATTTGTAAGAAATTTGTGGTTTTTTTATACATGGCTTTGATATCTAAGAAATTTGTATAGAAATTTCTGTATATATAAAAATTTGTGTATATAGAAATATGTAGTCTAAAATATTTGTTTTTTTAAATAGGAAGTCATGGAGAAATTTTTTAAACGGCAAAGAGCGGACATCCCACAAACCGTATCCGAAGCAGAGGTTCAATCATCTCCCAATGCGGAGTCCGATAATCTTATCCATCAAGAAGTTCAATCCCAACACTCACAACACTCACCTAATATTGGGGTGAATTTGGATGAACTACCATCGGATCCCGGGGTGAGGAAACCGATTTCGAAATATGGTGATTCTAAACAAATGGAGTTAGTTCGTCGAGCATATCTTACTAGGGGCCCTTGTCAACCAAAAAATCACAATTTCCCATGGATACAATTTGGAACAGGCAAACGTAGATTTATTCCGTCATGGTTTGAGGAGTTTGGGAGATGGTTAGAGTATAGTGTGGTGAAGGAAGCTGCGTTTTGTTTGTTTTGCTATTTGTTCCGACCAAATACAGGGGGGCAAGGGGGTGGTGGTGTATTTGTTACTGGAGGCTTTTCAAATTGGAAAAAGAAACAAGTGTTTAAAGATCATGTTGGCCCCCATTCAAGTATTCATAACAAATGCATGAATGCTTGTGATGACTTGATGAAACAAGATCAACACATCGAAGTGTCGTTGTCTAACCATTCTGATAAGACAAGAGTTGATTATCGTATTCGTCTGACTGCATCCTTGAATTGCCTCAAGTACTTACTACGCCAAGGTCTAGCGATGCGAGGGCATGATGAATCTGTGGGGTCATCTAACCGGGGTAATTTTCTTCAACTTTTACAATTCCATGCCGAGCAAAATGAAGCTATAAACAAAGTTGTCTTGAAAAATGCCCCCGAAAATCACCAAATGATAGCTCCATCAATTCAGAAAGAGCTCATTAATGCCGCCGCCTCTTTGACCACTAAAGTCATAATTCAAGAAATTGGGGATGAGGTATTCTCCATACTAGTTGACGAGTCCCGTGACATCTCCGTGAAGGAGTAAATGGCAGTGACTTTACGTTATGTGAACAAAAAAGGCTATGTGGTTGAACATTTTCTTGGCATTGTACATGTTCTTGACACTACATCTTTAACACTTAAGGCAAGCCTTGAGTCACTTCTCCTGAAACATGGGTTGAGTATGTCAAGTATTCGTGGGCAAGGTTATGATGGGGCGAGAAACATGAAAGGGGGAGTTCAATGGGCTGAAGAGTTTGATTCTAAGGGAAAACAACGCAGCTTACTACGTTCATTGTTTTGCTCAAGGTTCTAAAAAACGCGGGGCGTGATCGAGGCGTGGAGGCCAAGCCTTAAGCCTTAGAAGCCTAGGCGAGCCTTGGCGTAAAAAGGCGTGAAAAGGCGTTTAGGTCTTTTTAATATATTTTAATATTTTTTAACCATAACAAGGCTATTAAAATACTAAAATTGTACATATCATAAAAATATGTCTGAATATTTGCAAATACAAATACTATTTGATTATTTTGGATGAGATAATAGTCTGGTTTGCAAAAACATCTTTAAAAGGCGATATCGTTTCACTAAAGCATTGTTGTTTTTAGAGAAAAAGTACGCCTTAAGGGTTTTACCAAGCATAAGGCGTCAAAATCTTAAGGCAAGGCGTTTCTCCCAAGCCTCAAGCCTAGGCGTGCCTAGGCGGGTTTTTTAGAACAGTGGTTTTGTCGATTGTTGATTTTTATGAGTTGATTAATTATTAGTGCCGTTAAATTTTTTTTTGAATCAATTTAGCCCTGGTTGGACTAAAATCCTGGATCCGCCACTGGATGAAACTATACAGATTTTGGAGCGATATGAGATTCACCACAAGCTTCGTTATACTGATGAAGCCTTAGTTGCTGCGGCTCAACTGTCTTACCAGTACATCAGGTATGTGGTATCTGTGATATTCTTAGGCTGTGTTTGTTTCTAAGAAGGAATTTACTTGTCTAATTTCATATGGGGGGCTGTGTGTTTTTGAACTGATAGGCGACCATATATGAGATAAGTTGCATCCTATTCGGTTTTAAGACACTCCAAAAGGGGCAGATAAACCTGTCCCATCGAATACGTTTTTTTATCACCTGTTGGGAATAGAATTGTAAGCCAGATGGAGAGATTTGAATAACCGTATGATAGGAATATTTTGTGTTTTTCATATTTCCTTGTTATACTTCTCTTGGGTCTGTATTTTGTGATGCTTGTTATCAGATATTGTCTTTTCATCTACCTTCTTCTTTAGAACAATCCTAATGTGTACTCGACATCCCTGGTCTTTAATCATAATATGTTTTTTTTTGCACATTCATATTCTGGTCTCTTTTAGATTATTTCCTTCTTTAGAGTTAACCTTTTAGTTTGAGGGTCATATTCCCTTGCAATATTTTTAATTTGCATAGAAGGGGGAATGCCCAAGGGGGAAGGATATAGGAATATACAAAAAAGAAGGGGGGAGGGCCACTTTGGAAAAGGCTTCAATCACCTGCATTTCAAGATGTCACAAACTTGTTCGTTAACTAAATTTCCTCTATTTCTGTCACAACGCCCGATCTTTTAGACTGCGGCCTGACTGTCTCACAATGTACACACTTGGCCAAATTCATAGATTAATTATTACGGCAGCCTTAACCGGCCGCGACCTCTCAGAGACGTCAATCTGGCAGCGACAGTTGACATAAGTAAACATCCAGTCAATATCGTAGTAAAACAATTTAATTATAATTAATTAACCATCCACTAATTTGTTTTATAAAGCTCATAATGCATACAATTTTCAAATCCACAATTTATCTAATAGCTCAATAACACTTTTCTATATAAAGCATAACTGTAATCCCTATTAACCCAGTTCGCAGCCTAAACAAAAAGCCTTCGTTACGAAACAATAGATAGCTATATCTACTGAACTACTACAATTATTATATGATTACTCTCAGCCTCTACAGGCTATAAAGCTTCCGCGGCCTACAATTGCTCAACTCTTAACCCGAGGAATTAATGAATAGAAATGGATAGGAATGCAAATTGCTTTATAAGGGAAGAACCAAGTCTCCTCATATAAAACCAATTAAGCTAGCATCTTCGGTTAAGTTGACATCTCCAGAAATTCAAAATATAGCTCAATGGAATTGCAAAAGCAATTAAAGACAAAATGCAATGATATATGCCATAAGATAAGAACAGAATCAATATAAGAGAATGTAACTTCCCAACTCTTAACCAAATCCCCGACTATACAAAGAATCCGCGACCACGAGGCAATTGTCAGCCCATAAAGTATCTCCAAACAAGATCCGGCCTTTTTCAAGTCTCTCTCTTTCTTTCTACGTATCTTTAAGTTCCCTTTGTTTCTTTCCAAGTAACTGATTCTTAATTTATTTGGATAGTTACTCTCTAAAGATTCCCCTTTATGATATTCAAATTCTTTTACCATTTATACCAAGTAGATGCCTCATTAGAGAATAGTAGATATTTAGCACCATTTTTTTTCCTTTTTGTTTTTGAGAAGGGTATTTAGCACCGCTTATTACGATGCAATTCAGAGATTCGCTCCTCATTGTCATGGTGTTCTAAAAAATTAGCTTTAGCTCGGTGATTTCTAACTTGCTTAGTAATCTTCATATATCGTATAGTATACTCGATATACTATGCCTTTGACAGATACCTTTGTACAATATAGTGACCGATTTCTGCCCGATAAAGCGATCGACTTGATTGATGAAGCTGGTTCCTGGGTCCGACTTCGTCATGCACAGGTATGCGTCCCTATTTATCATTTATTCTTGTTTTTTACTTCCATTCCTTTGGTAGTCGGATAACACATCAGGCCCTTTGCAGCTCCCAGAGAAAGCCAAAGAGCTTGAGAAAGAGCTTAGGCAGATAACGAAAGAGAAAAACGAAGCTGTTTGTGGCCAGGACTTTGAAAAGGTATTCATTATTTGTTATACTTTCTTTCCTTTTTCTTTTAATTAGGAGGGCTGGTCAAATAGAAATGATGCTAGTTGTTTTCAATATATAATCATAGAATTCGGGGTTCAAAAGTAAAATAAATGCAACACCAAGGATTTATCTTTTCAAAGTTATATGTGTGTGTGTATATATATATATATATAGGTTCACAAGTGAACCGAAAAAGTGAACTTTTTAATGAACCTTAACAAAATAACACCTAACAACTCATTAATTTTAATTCCTATATTATAATTGGTCCGCGTCAGTGGCAACGAACATGGGTGTCGATCAATTCCCAACGAACACGGGGGTTGGGGATCGATCGACGCGCGTGTCCGTTGCCGTTGGCGCGGACCAATTACAATATAGAAATTAAAATGAATTATTTGTTAAGTATTTTTTGTTAAGGTTCATTAAAAAGTTCATCTTTTAGGTTCACTTGTGAACCTCTCCCTATATATATATACATATATATATTCAGAAAAGTGTGAAAAGAAACTGAAGTTTCAAGTTTTTCAAAGAACTGATCTGAGCTATATAATTTGTTGCAAAGAAGGCCCTTTTTGGCACTGATGTTTTAACGACACAGTCTTTGCAACACAATACATTGTTCATTTTCATTTTTTGCAATTTACCCTATACTTTTATAAAACATACATAACGAATATACATATTGACCGCGACTAAGCTGTTTAGGGTATGGAATATATCCTCTCTACAATTACTGCTAAGCTTACAGTACTTAAATTCATTAACAGGCTGGGGAGTTACGTGATAGAGAGATGGATCTGAAGACACAAATATCGGCTCTTGTGGACAAAAACAAAGAGATGAGTAAGGCAGAGACTGAGGCAGGGGACTGGTCCAGTCGTGACAGTAGTGGACATCCAGCACATCGTCGCTTCATGGACTGGCATACCTGTTGATAAAGTGTCCGCTGACGAATCTGACCTTCTCCTCAAAATGGAAGAGACCCTCCACACCCGAATCATTGGCCAGGATGAAGCCGTCAAAGCCATCAGCCGCGCCATCCGCCGGGCTCGTGTGGGGCTAAAGAACCCGAACCGTCCCATTGCCAGCTTCATCTTTTCGGGTCCAACCGGTGTTGGAAAGTCAGAGTTGGCTAGAGCATTAACTGCGTACTACTTTGGGTCCGAGGAAGCGATGATATGGCTGGATATGAGTGAGTTTATGGAGAGACTACTGTCTCGAAGCTCATCGGTTCACCACCCTGCTACGTTGGTTACACCGAAGGTGGTCAGTTAACAGAGGCGGTTCGACGTCGTCCCTACACTGTCGTCCTCTTTGATGAGATCGAAAAGGCCCATCCCGTTGTCTTCAATATGATGCTTCAGATTATCGAGGAGGGAAGGTTGACTGACAGCAAGGGTAGAACCATTGACTTTAAGAACACACTTTTGATCATGACATCAAATGTTGGAAGTAGTGTGAGCGAGAAGGGAGGACGAAGGATAGGGTTTGATGTTGATTACGATGAGAAGGATAGCAGCTACAACCGAATAAAGAGCCTAGTGACAGAGGAGCTGAAACAATATTTCAGGCCAGAATTTTTGAACAGATTGGATGAGATGATTGTATTTAGGCAGCTGACAAAGCTGGAGGTGAGGGAGATCGTGGATATAATGCTGAAGGAGGTGTTTGAGAGGCTGAAGGGAAAGGAGATAGAACTTCAGGTGACAGAGAGGTTTAGAGACAGGGTGGTGGATGAAGGGTACAATCCTAGTTATGGTGCTAGGCCCCTGAGAAGGGCCATTATGAGACTCTTGGAGGACAGCATGGCCGAAAAGATGCTTGCTCGAGAGATCAAAGAGGGTGACTCAGTTATTGTTGATGTTGATTCTGATGGTAAGGTGACTGTTCTCAATGGTAGTAGTGGTTCTCCTCCCGAGTCATTACCAGAGCCCGAGGCAGAGCCGATCCCTGTGTGGAAAAAGTCTCATCTGTGTTGGGCTTTGCAAAAATGTTGTTTATACTGCTGCTTTTGAATTAGGATTTGGTTGTAAATTATGGGGACTTTTTTTTATTCAAGCGATTGGTCGACAGCAGAGTGGAGACCATTAGTCAATTTGGGGCTGTTCTGTTTGGAGACTGTATTATACACTTGAATTTTTATGCATAAGTCAGGCAGTAGGTCTCGTAATAAAGGACTAGTCATATTAATTAGGGTGAAATGTCGGGGTGATTGTTTTCTTTTGATATTTATACTAGGATTATTGCTTGCTTAAATAATTAACGCTTTACAACTGCATGTTGGACGGGGAAATTTTTTTGATGTTGTCAAAGACATCATCTTTTGATGTCTCTCAATAGTTGGAATCCAAGTGGCATTTAACAAAAAGACTCTCTTTCACTTATTAGTATGTTCAACTAACTATACTCTCTCTTATTAATGTGTTCAACTAACTATACACATGTATGGATAAAAAAATCATACATATAAACTCTTTGCATAAAAAAACTGTTTGTATATAAAAAAAAGTTCTCTTTTTTATGCAAGTTAATTTTTTTGAAAGTTGTTTTTATATATATAAAAAAGTTATAAAACTAAAAAGAACAGTTTTTTAATGTTCATTTATATATTTTGAAAAAGAATCTCTTTTTTATAAGTTATATATATATATATATATATATATCTATATAACAAAATATTATTGTAAATGAAAATGTTTTTATTTTGTTCAATGGCAAAAAAAACATAAAAAATGAAAAAAAAAGTATTTTTTATGAATAATTATGTTATTAATTTTTTTAAACGTTTTTTTTAATAACGATCAAACCTGTATGTTATACATAAAACAATTTATATACAAAAAAATTACTTTTTAATGTTATTTAAAAAACATATAGGTTTATATGTATAAAAACATTCTTTTAAGGGTGTTAAAAAGTAATTTTTTAATATATAAATTGTTTTATGTATAACATACAGGTTTTAATGATATTTAAAAAAAAAAACGTTTAAAAAAGTTAATAAGATAAAAGTATTTTTTATGAATAACAATGTTATTAACTTTTAACGTTTAAACATTTGACGTTTAACGTTTAAACAATAAAAAATACTTTTATCTTAGTAACTTTTTTAAACGTTTTTTTAAATAACGTTAAAGCTGTATGTTATACATAAAATATTTTATATATTAAAAATAATTTTTTTAACGTTATTTAAAAAACAATTTTTTTAACGTTTAACGTTTAAACGTTAAAAAGTATTTTTTATGAATAATAATGCTATTAACTTTTTCAAACGTTTTTTTAAATAACGTTAAAACCTGTATATTATACATAAAATAATTTATATATTAAAAATTACTTTGTAACGTCTTTGTATATAAAAAATAGTTTATATACATTTTATATAAAAAAACATTAAAAACAATTGTTTTTATAAGCCATATAACATTTTTATACATAAAAAAAACCCTTAAAAGAATGTTTTTATACATATAAACCTATATGTTTTTTTAAATAACGTTACAAAGTAATTTTTTTATATATAAATTGTTTTATGCATAACATACAGATTTTAACGTTATTTAAAAAAAACGTTTAAAAAAGTTAATAACATTATTATTCATAAAAAATATTTTTTTTTTCATTTTTTCTGTTTTTTTGGCCATTGAACAAAATAAAAACGTTTTCATTTACAATAATATATATATATATATATATATATATATATATATATATAACTTATAAAAAAGAGATTTTTTTTCAAAATATATAAATGAACATTAAAAAAGTGTTCTTTTTAGTTTTATAACTTTTTTTTAATATAAAAACAACTTTAAAAAAAATTAACTTGCACAAAAAAGAGAATTATTTTTTATATTCAAACAGGTTTTTTATGCAAAGAGTTTATATGTATGATTTTTTTATTCATACATGTGTATAGTTAGTTGGACACATTAATAAGAAAGAGAGGGTATAGTTAGTTGGACACATTAAAGAGAAAGAGAGTCTTTTTATTAAATGCCACTTGAAGTCCAACGATTGAGAGACATCAAAAGATGATGTCTTTGACAACATCAAAAAAATTTCCTTTAGACGGCAGTTGGATTTGGTTAATTGGGGAGTGATGTAGTGTAATGCATACGAACTGTAGCTGGATCACATTCCATAGTCGTTGGACTAAAGAAACGTGCTGTGCAGTTTTGTTTATTCCGACTCAAATGCCTCTCTCAAACAACAAACTAATTAATTAATTCCCAATTCCCAGAAAGGAAAACAAAGAATTCAGTCACCGCCAGCCACTCACATATCCAGTAGTAGACGTCGTCTGTCATTGTCGTCTGGCCACCAAACTCTCAAGCTCTCTCTCAGGTTAGAAACATTCCCCCCCTTTTTTTTCGTTTTTCTTTGCAAAAGTTTTTTCCTTTTTTCCCTATTGTTTTTCTTTCTTTCTAAATCCGGCGCTTAGGGTATAAATAATAAAACTCAAAATTATTTGTTGAGCCTTAATTATTTAACAATCTGATGATTAAATTAATTAAAAATTCTTATTTTAATTATTTGCTTTTTTGTAAGATTAAACAAGTGATTTAAATATCAGATTTAAGCTTTTAATTAATAATTTTGGGGACTTTTTTTCTGTCAAAATTCAATAAGTAAACTTTTTTTTTTGAAATATTAAAATTTTGGGGTTTGAACTTTTTACATTTGTTATTCAGATTTTATTTGTTTAATTTAATTATTATCAATCTATTGATGATTAAATTAATTAAAATTTCTTATTTTAATTATTTGTTTAATAAGAAATTAGTTAATTGCTCAGTTGAGATTATTTCTATCTTCAGGTATTTTTGTAATTGTAAGCACTCAACGATTGAATTATTTAAAAAGTGTATTAATATTTTTTTATGATTGTATAATAAATCATATTTTCTTGTTCTTTTGTTAGGTTATAAATTATTATGGCAGATAATCAACCACCAAAAAAGAAAGGAAAAACTATATTTTCGTTCTTTAAAAAGAGAGTAGTGAGACACCGACGAAAAATACACCTCCCACGTCAAGTAAGGATGCTGCAACTCCCGATTTACGCCCTCCTTCCATACCTCAAGTGGTGGAACCAATACCATTTTCTTCTTTTGCTATCGAACGAGATCCCAGATTACGTACATCGATATGTGATATTGAATTTCCCGCTCGACGAGATGAGATTAGAAGAACATACATCAATGTTGGGCCTTATCAACCTAAACTTTCAAAGTATCGAATGACTTTGTTTGGTAAACTATTATCGGCGATTTCAATATGTTTGGTTTAGACTAGGCCTGTCAATGGGTCGGGTCTGGACCCGGACTCGTCCCGAACCCGATCCGTATAATAGGGTCTAAGCATATTTTTTTGGACCCGAGACCCGAATACCCGAAGACCCATTTATTAAACGGGTAGGGTCTGGATCTTACACAAGACCCAGACCCGACCCGAATTGTACATTATTATTTTGTATATATATATACATATATACTATAAATTTATATATATTTATAAATATATCTTATCAATATAGCATGTAAGTATTATATATAAAATATATATTTATGTATATAATAAATATAAGTAATATATGTTTTATTTATACTAATAATATTCTACAATACATTACAAAATATTTTAATTTAAGATTAAATAATAAAGAAGGGGGATAAAATAAAATAAATATAAAATAAATGTACATATTTGACCAGACCCAGACCCGAAGATCCAAACGCATCCGGGTCTGGATCCAATATTGTAGACCCGTTGAAGACCCGGATCCGAACCCGAACCCGATGAAGACCCGATTACACGGATCTGGATCTCCCTAAACCCGACCCGTCTCCGACCCATTGACAGGCCTAATTTAGACAATTTCCTTGGCTAGAGTAATTCCCATCAAATCATAAAGTATATTGTTTTTCATGCTTTATTTTTTAAGATAAAAATAATCCAACTAGTCGTTCTTCACTTACTACTGATGGGTTTGGTAGTTGGAAGAGAGTTAATGATGGTGACAAATGTGCATTCTTGCTTCATGTTGGAGGCATATCTTTATCGCATAGCAAATCTGTGGAATGTCTTCTCAATTTGAAAAATTCGGCACAAAATATTGACAAAGTCATTAATGCACAATCAGTGGAGGACGTTATGAAGAATCGAATGCGTCTTATGGCAAGCATTCCAGCTGTTTGATTTCTTGCACTTCAAGAAGTGGGTTTTAGAGGTCATGATTAAGGACCAGGGTCATTGAATCGAGGGAATTTTGTCGAATTATTGAAGTTCAAAGCTAAAGGGAATGATGATCTTTCAAGTGTAATTTTAAATAATGCTCCAGGTAATTCCATGTACACTTCTCATTTTATACAAAGGGAGATTCTAAATATCTTAGCTAAAAGAGTGAGAAAGATAATATGTGATGAAATAGGGGGATGAAAGTTTTGTATTCTTGTGGACGAATCTCAAGATGAGTCGAAAAGGGAACAAGACCCTTGTGTTAAGATACATTAAGAAAGATGGTTTGATAACTGGACGATTTTTTGATATTGTGGGTGTTGAAAACACATCAGCACCAAATCTTATAAAAGAGATCTAATATGCTTATTTGTCAAAATCTCCCTACTGAAAACTTACGAGATCAAGGTTATGACGGTGCTAGCAATATGTGAGGTCAATAGAATGGATTGCAAGCATTATTTCTTAAGGATTGCCCATATGCTTGTTATGTTCATTGCTCCGCTCATCAACTTGAACTAGCTTTAGTTGCAACGGAAAAAGAAGAGTTTAGTGTTTGATAATTATTCTCTCATTTGACTTGTATTTTGAATCTTGTTGCCTCTTCTCCAGAATGCTTGTCGGAGTTAAAATCTGCACAAAATAATGATATCGAACGTATATTGGCTAGTGGTGAACAACAATCTGGTAAAGGGGCTAATCAGATTGGTACTTTACATCGACCCGGAGCTACTCGTTGGAGCTCACATTATGATTCAGTGAGGGACTTGATGGATATGTATGATGCAGCGTGCACAGTTATTGAGGCTTTTAAAAAAAGTGGAGCAAGTCCACAAATACGCCGGCAAGCTCGTGGTGTGTTCAAAGCTATGAGGGACTTTGAATTCATATTTATTATGTTTTTAATGTGCGAAATCTTGGGGATCACTGACATGCTCTGCCAAGCCTTACAACGTAAAGTTCAAGATATTTTAAATGCTATGAAGCTAGTTTCTACAACAAAAGATCTTCAAAAATTGAGACAGGGTGGTTGGGGAACTTTTCTTGAGTCTGTGATGTCATTTTGTATTAAACATTTAATTCCTATACTGGATATGAGTTTTCATTTTGACGAGGGTACATGTCGTCAATATCAGCAGAAAGATCACATCACACTTGAACATTCTTATCACTATGATGTTTTTAATGCCACAATAGATTTTCAATTGACAGAATTAGAACAACGATTTTTCGGTGGGGTAGTGGAACTTCTTAGTCTTAGTGCGACTTTGGATCCTAGTGATTGTTTTTCATCATTTAATGTTGAGGATATATTCAAGATTGCAAAATTTTTTTATCTTGAGGATTTTGGCGGACAAGATATCCATCGCTTACGGTGCCAGTTGATGCATTACCATCTTTATCTTAAGAGAAAGATTGATGACTACTATTTGGTTGATATATTGACTCGTCTCCTCCTCACTCTTCCTATTTTCACAATGAATACTGAAAGATCTTTTTTCGATATGAAACATGTTAAAACATCAGTTCGAAACTCAATGGGGGATGAATTTCTTGCTGATTGCTTGCCTTTCTTCCTTGAATGGGACCACACTTTGAGTATTGATTTGGACTCCGTTATCGATGAATTTGAATCGCTAAAGACTCGTCGAGCAAAATTTCGATAGATTTTTTTTGTAATAAATGAATGTGAATATTTTAAGACTAGGGGAGCAATTTTTATTGAACTTCTTTATTTGATTATGAATTAATTCTATTATTGAACTAAGTTTTGTCATATTTCTTTCTTATTTTTTATTTAATTTTATTTTTATAGACTTTGACTTGGTGTTAGCGCACCCCGTCAATCAATGATGGCTCCGCCCTCGAGTTGACTTATCTTAAATTTTCATGTCACCCATTCTGGCCTTGACCTTTTAGTTTGCAGTTATTTGACAATGATCTTATACTTTAACCCCACCCATCGATCGGAATCCTCCCCTAAAATCAATTCTTTCCCAAGTTTGACAACCACCGTATTTTCTAAAATAAAGCTCTTTTTAGTATTACTATCTTTTCAAGAAATTTAAGCTAGAGCATCCTTGGTTTTATTAATAGGAATTGACCCTAGAAATCAGAATTGACTTTTATAGAGCTCATTTGAGATTTAACATTCTCACTATATATATTTAAATGTTAAAATATATGTTAGTTGAATTTATTCAAGAGTACGAGATTGGATTTATAATAATGGTAGTTATCAACTTATTATTAAGACATAACAATGAGTGTTCTCTTTGGTTGTATGTATTATGGGAGGGAATGGCGACTGCTGGGGATATTTGAAGTGACCTAGGGTTTCCCCTAGGACTTGCATCTACATCTAACTCCTACGTTGCAGAGAGAGACCATCCACGGTCGAACACAAGCCCCTGATACACATACACATTCTGGGAGGAGGCTGTGAATCGAAAGAACTACCACTGTAGGATCCAATTTGTAACAACCCAGGTTTTTGAGCGACTATTTTATACTATTTTGCCCGATGGGCTAATTTTATAAAATAGGGGATGTTGGAGTAAATATTATTTCACGTGAGACTTAGGGATAATATTTACTATGTTTTGTCTATTTACCGTTATGAGAAGGTAAATAGCGTTATATTGTGTATTATTGCGTTGTTATATGTAAAACGACGGTTATGACCTATATATAAATTGGGGTAAAATTAATGAATTAAAATGAAGCTGGAACGTAAAAATATTTCACACTTTCCCGAATGCCAAAATAGGGGGTGCGGTTGTTTTTAGAATAGTCGAGATAGTCGAAATAAGTGCCCAGTTGTAAATTTTTAGATTCAGGCATTTTTAAGGGGTTATGACTCAATTAAGTGGTTACAAGTCATTTTAGTGGTGTATTAGCAATTAAAGGTGGGGATTTATGTTTTAGAACCCGTATAAGTCCCCCACCCCCCTTACTTTCTTCATTTGTGTGAGAGAAGCCAAAGGAGAGAGAAGAGAGTTGGGAGAAAATGGGAGAAAGAGAGAAAATGAAGATTTTGGGCCGGATTCCGTCGCTACCGGAGGTGATCCGAGACTACGAACCTCGAGGCAAGTTTCTTACTTGCTAGATAGTGATTTAATGTGATAAATCTGCATGTGTAGTTAAGTTTTGGGGAGGTTTAAACCATAGATGGGTTTTTGTAGATTTTGGTGTTTAATCCCTTAATCTAGTGTTTTAATTTGATTTGAGGTGAAATAATTAATTGTATGATGTTTAGAAGTGATTGGGTAGCATTATTTGTTGTTGTGGTTGGGTGAAATAGCGGGTAGAAGCTTGGATGGCTCGTTAATGGCCGAAACAGCTTCTCGGAGAAGAAGCTGTCCGCCAGGATCGATCGATCGAGCCTGGGGGATCGATCGATCGAAGCCTTCAATCGATCGATGGCCAGGGGTCGATCGATCGACCCCTTCTGAAAAGGTGAGATTTTTCTAGTTTTGTTTTAGCCCTTTTCTTTTAGGTTCGAGGTTTAGGAACCTTCCTTTGGGAAGTAATGGGGAGTCCTAGAGGGTTGTATTGGGTAGACTAATGTCCTAGGCTAAGAGTGAATATTTGGGTTCACCCGAGGGCTAGTTGTACAGGTTAATGTCCGAATGAGATAAGAGGTTAACCTAAAGTAAAATTGGAAGTTAAAATATTAATGTTGAGCTTTTGGGAGACACTCCATTATGGAGACTCACTTTGAGGGTTTATGAAATTATATGAACTCTTGGAGGCTATTTTGAGGTTAGTGGCACTTTGGGTCTTAGGTCATTAATAAAATATGACTTAATAAGAATGAAATGCACATTCTAAAACTTGGTGCTTAATGGTTAAATGGATGATTTTTGGAAATGTAAAATATGAAGTTTTTCAAAATGGAAAAAGTAATGTTTTTCATAAATGGTAATTTATGGATACACACCTCTCTAAATCGCTATCATAAGGGAAGTTGAGCGCGTTGTGGTGAAGCCCCCTGGCTAATGAATGCAGGGTGGATATAGTCCCTAGGCCATGTGAGCGCTTGTGATTGTATATTTTTCTGCGATGGGTAGGATATTCCGGGTGTGGTCTTGACTATCCCGCAGGGACATGGTCGCTTCCCGACGTTTCGATAGGATCCCAGGTTGTCTTGATGATAGGCCCTGGAAGATGATAGCCATTTAGGGGCGCGCGCAGTGGGAAAACCCGGACGGGTGGTCTTAGAATCGTTATATATATATATATGATTATAACTATTCTAAATCAAGTTGGACTTGATGTATGATGAGTGGCATAAAGAGCACAATGAAATGCCATAAAGAGCATGAGAAAGTGCCATAAAGAGCACGATGAAATGCCATAAAGAGCATGTAATGATAATTATATTCCTGATAAGGAAGAGATTTTTACAAAATGTATAATGAAGATAAAATGCCACAAAGAGCATAAAAACTATGCTTATATTTCCTGATAAGGAATAGAATTTCAAAATAAAATAGTATATGATGAAAGTAATTTGGTAAACGTTTGATAAAATGTTGTACCATTTATATGTGTTCCTAAAGATGAATTAGGATTTGTGCCATTAAATGATGGATGGATTTTATTGTATATTTTCTTGTGTGGCTGTAGATGTGACCTCCCACACTTATGCACACACATACATTTATTGATTATTTCGTGCTAAGGATCTAATGGATCTCGACGATCAACCTTGCCTAAGTAGTAGTGTATCGGGGGGTTCCTTGTTTGGATTTCGCTTTGCGAGACACCCCACGCACGAATAGGGCATAGTGTTGAGACTGGGGAGAAGTTAGCCCTTAGTACTTGGGTTAACTAGAACATCTCATAATATTGCGCTAGGTTGCTGCTAGATTGAGAGGTGAGAAATACTATTGTTATCTGCGAGAGAATTACGCACTTAACTGTCATGCATTTTTAGTCACATGGTTATCATATCAAACCGGGCCCTGACCCGTATCTATATTTCTTTGTTTCTGCATATATTCCTTGCCGTACAGGTGCTCTACCGCATGGACACCCGTATTTACATTTCCATTCCAGTTGTCATGGAGCTACAGCATATTGCGGATGTTATAGGTTACTTGTATTAGACGCTTCTTTCTATTGTACTCTAGTTATGTTCAGTATATTTATTCGGGCGTGTTTGCCCAAGGTTTTGCACTCATTCATTATATTGTAAATAGTGAATTGGAATACTCGATGTACTATTTGTATTGGTCTGTTCACCGACAGCTTATTCGGTGATATTTATTATATTGTCATTTTTATCCATTGATTTTTGATACCCACCATTTTTACAAATGGGATTGTCTAAGTGTTTTTCTTTTACTTTCTAATTTTTTTTATTTGACAGTCCGTTTTCTAAAATGATTGGTGGTTATCTCATACTATTATTTTAATCGACAGTTATGCTAAGAATGGACCATCTATGATTCCTGTGATTATTAGAGTATTGGGCTGGCCACCTATTATTTTAGTAGGCGGGTTGTCACAGATGGTATCAGAGCATTAGGTTCTAGAGTCCTTAGGAATCTGTGCGAACGTTCTACGTCTTCTGCTTTTCTCTCTAATTGATGTAGAGCCCTAAGATTAAGATCGTTGATTTCTTGAGAGATTTCGTTCTCCTGCTATGTTGTGAGAACCTCGAAGATCTTCTGTGCGTTCGTGTGAGACTTGTAAGTCGTCAGATGAAGGGAGTTGAGGAAGGCCGTTGTGAAGGCATCATAGGATGGGATTACTATAAGCTGTGAACTGTAGTCGGGGATAAGGGCCGCTTTGGAGGTCTCTCCCTTTGTAGCATTGTTTTATATTGCTGCCGTGACTACTAAGTATGGTGAAAATAGTTTTCCCAAGTACCGTTGTCGGTAGAGAGTGGTACTATGCTTGGGGTTCCAAGAAATGTCAATTTGGAGTTAAGAGGTCCTTGACAAGGACCACATGTTGAAGTTCGGTTGGATAGAGGAAGTGTAACCTCGTTCGGTGAGAACGTAAGGCCCGAGAATTTTGGCCTAAAGATGGGTATAGAAGTGCCCAGGTGTGAGGGTTTGAGGAGAACCTTCCACCCATTGGAGTAAGGTTGAAGTGGCAGGAATGGTAGTCGCCTCTTTATGGTGGGGCAGAATGTTTTACCCATAGAGAGAGGGCCTCTCAGTGGAAATGATAGGCTCGTAAGTAAGTGTTGGTAACACTTCTAGAGAAGTAGTGTTCATGAGACCCTATTGGTGGACATCCACCCAGGGAAGACTCGTGGAACTAAGGCCGGGGAGGCTGGTAGAATGTCCTCCTTGCTGAAGAGGTTAAGGGAACTACGCGTTCTGATCTTGTCGATTGAAGATAACCGACAAGGATGGGACTCCTAGTTGGGACATTGATGGAAGTAGTTTGGTTCAGATAAGACTAGAATGCCGTGTCTTGGAACCACTGGTAGAGGCCAAGGAGGTTGGCTAGTATGTTGGTGGGACTTTCCAACTTAGGTGGGAGAAGTGCATTCCTTAAGATAAGATGGAGAAGTATGGTGATAACCCTAGGTCCGGGTGTGTATATCGAGTTTGTGATAGTATCGGTGTATATTTTTATAAATAGTAAGTATATTTATATGACTTCCAGGATAAGGAGTTCTATATTTTCTTTCACTCATTATGGGGCGAGTGATGATCTGTGTGGTATGTACTACTTGTATTATATGTATTATACGAGTAGGGATATTCTTAGATGGGGTTGGTGTGATAGCAAGCGAATAAATTGCTAGGCTATCCAATTTCTAGTTCTAGAAAAAGGACTAGTTGTTCTATAATATCTCCCCTGGATACAGGTCGAGACTTTATAGAGGTGGTTTACGGTATATAGATAGTTTTCATTCTTTATTTTGTTTTGCTTTGTTTGTTTTGTTTTATTATTTATTTGCTTTACTTGTGTATGATGTGCCTTGTCTCCACGACCGGCTAGTTAAGGGGATTGTGTGGAGGGGTTCCTTGTTTGGATTTCGCTTCGGCGAGACGCTTCACGCATGAACCTTAATGACGTTGGGAGTGGAGAGATGTGCATTTTCTTTTCTTTTCTTTTCTGTTCTTTTTTTTCTTTTTTTTGTTGGTAGATGCTGGGTTGGAAGGTTTAGACAAGAATCACGTATATGAGTGATTAAGGGTTAAGTTGATGTGCGATATATGATCACTATGATAGTTTTCCTCTGATCGATGTGGGGAAGACTAAGATATGAAAGTCCGATAGAGACTTATGATTGTGCCTTAAGGAGAAGGCCATTTGTAAAGAGGTATATTTGTATTTTGGGATAAAGTATTTATGGCCTTTTACTGAAAGTAAATGCCTCAGTCGATTGTTATGGTAGGACGTAGAAGTAAATATGTATTAGTAGAGTTAAGAGTTAGGATTCCGTTGATCCCGATCATGTGTCTTCGACCGTTACTTCTCGACGATCGACAATGCGAGGTAGTAGTGTAACGGGAGGGTTCCTTGTTTGGATTTCGCTTTGGCGAGACATCCCACGCATGAAAGCGAGCGAATGTCGAAAGTCAGGAAAGGTCTTGGACACTAGGGATATATTTAGTATTATGCTTATACGACTAGATTAGGATAAATAGATTGACATTAGGATTCTTAGGACGCTAGGCCCTTAGGGCATGCGACGTTATTTTAGGAAGGTGGTTGGGAGTTGACAACAATAGGTTTGTGGGTTAACTCTAAGTAGGATTCGATCCCTAGAACGAGAAGTAAAGGATCTCGAGAGGTTCGAGATGTTGGGACAAAGGAGATGAGGCTTTTTTTAGATAGATTGCGACGTTGGTAACCTACCTTTTGAGGAATTGAAGTATGAGCTGACTTTTTCTTCTGCACTCGTGTTGCTATGATCAAGAGTGGGTTTAACGAACGAGTCTTTTCCAGGAATGGGAAGTATTAATACGGGAGCATGGACCCATTGTTCATGTGTCTCACACTTTTAACACTTCGTGAGAAGTATTATCCCACGCTTGATTTGGAATTCGTAGCGGTAGTACTTGCCATAAAGAATTAAAGGCACTACTTCCTGGGCAAGAATTTGGGATATTTTCACGAGTAACAAGTTGTAATTGTGAAGGACTATCGATAGGATATTCCCTTTTGCTAAGGCAACGCGAATGGGAGTATTATAGGCACCGAATACAAAACCGTCTGAGAGTTTAGTCGTGGCATGGAATGCCAATGGAGCGAGTTAAACCGAGGGGGCTCCAATATAAGAGCATTTATGTTCGTGATTGACCCTTTCACCTACTTGTGTGTAGAGAGTAGTGTGGAACGAGGACGGGTATATCCGTGGACATTTTTATCGAATTGCCGATAATGAAACGGTCATGATTCTAGTTGAGAAAACTGTGGATCATTGGACTAATCGCTGCTTACTCAATGGAAACGGGCGGACTAAGTACAGGAAAGTACGCCCAGCCTTGCGTGGTGGAGTTTTAGATCTGTATGCGGTTCCTATCAAACAGTGGTGAACTGAGACGAGACATTTGTGTCATGGTACTGGTAAAGTTTCCAGGAAGAAATGGGAACCATGTGGATATGGGGTATATCCTACCACCCGTAAATGGATGGGTGGGTTTGATTTAAAGGAAGGATTGGAGTAGTAGTTCTTATGGATCGAATTTCCATACAATAATTCGGATCGTTTTCGATAAGCATGATGCCGTGTGTAGCCTAGTATAGTTGGCAGTGTGCCTTGTTTGTTCATTGGAATGGAAATAGTGAATAGTATATTTCTTGGACTGGGAGTGGTCCGGGAATATTTCTTTAAAGACCGAGCTCATTGAGCAGTAGACTTTTGAGGGCTACGCCAATGCGAATAGGAGTTAGTAGTGTTGGGGTTAGCGATTGTAAGATGGGGTAGCTATCCCCTAGGAAGGGTGTAACGTGTTTCGGAAAGTAAGGCAATTTGTGCGGAGGTTGTGTAGGTATCTCCTCCCTTAGTCGAAGGGTGGGATCGATAGTTCCCGAGGAACGAATTGGTGCTATGTAATAACATGTTGTGGACTGAGATCGAATAGTGATGACCTTAGTCCGTGTCCTATGGGGACGCTGCACTGCAAAGGGGTTTGCTAGTATGATAGCACGGTTTTTGGTATAGTATGCTCTTTATATGGTTATGGGTTACGCCTGAATTTTGAGGGCAAAATTCCCCTTTAAGGGGGGGGAGTATGTAACAACCCAGGTTTTTGAGCGACTACTTTATACTATTTTGCCTGATGGGCTAATTTTATAAAATAGGGGATGTTGGAGTAAATATTATTTCCCGTGAAACTTAGGGATAATATTTACTATGTTTTGTCTATTTACCGTCATGAGAAGGTAAATAGCGTTATATTGTGGATTATTGCGTCGTTATATGTAAAACGACGGTTATGACCTATATATAAATTGGGGTAAAATTAATGAATTAAAATGAAACTGGAACGTAAAAATAGTTCACACTTTCCCGAATGCCAAAATAGGGGGTGCGGTTGTTTTTAGAATAGTCGAGATAGTCGAAATAAGTGCCCAATTGTAAATTTTTAGATTCTGGCATTTTTAAGGGGTTATGACTCAATTAAGTGGTTACGAGTCATTTTAGTGGTGTATTAGCAATTAAAGGTGGGGATTTATGTTTTAGAACCCGTATAAGTCCCCCACCCCCTTATTTTCTTCATTTGTGTGAGAGAAGCCAAAGGAGAGAGAAGAGAGTTGGGAGAAAATGGGAGAAAGAGAGAAAATGAAGATTTTGGGCCGGATTCCGTCGCTACCAGAGGTGATCCGAGACTACGAACCTCGAGGCAAGTTTCTTACTTGCTAGATAGTGATTTAATGTGATAATTCTGCATGTGTAGTTAAGTTTTGGGGAGGTTTAAACCATAAATGGGTTTTTGTAGATTTTGGTGTTTAATCCCTTAATCTTGTGTTTTAATTTGATTTGAGGTGAAATAATTAATTGTATGATGTTTAGAAGTGATTGGGTAGCATTATTTGTTGTTGTGGTTGGGTGAAATAGCGGGTAGAAGCTTGGATGGCTCGTTAATGGCCGAAACAGCTTCTCGGAGAAGAAGCTGTCCGCCAGGATCGATCGATCGAGCCTGGGGGATCGATCGATCGAAGCCTTCGATCGATCGATGGCCAGGGGTCGATCGATCGACCCCTTCTGAAAAGGTGATATTTTTCTAGTTTTTTTTTAGCCCTTTTCTTTTAGGTTCGAGGTTTAGGAACCTTCCTTTGGGAAGTAATGGGGAGTCCTAGAGGGTTGTATTGGGTAGACTAATGTCCTAGGCTAAGAGTGGATATTTGGGTTTACCCGAGGGCTAGTTGTATAGGTTAATGTCCGAATGAGATAAGAGGTTAACCTAAAGTAAAATTGGAAGTTAAAATATTAATGTTGAGCTTTTGGGAGACACTCCATTATGGAGACTCACTTTGAGTGTTTATGAAATTATATGAACTCTTGGAGGCTATTTTGAGGTTAGTGGCACTTTGGGTCTTAGGTCATTAATAAAATATGACTTAATAAGAATGAAATGCACATTCTAAAACTTGGTGCTTAATGGTTAAATGTATGATTTTTGGAAATGTAAAATATGAAGTTTTTCAAAATGGAAAAAGTAATGTTTTTCATAAATGGTAATTTATGGATACACACCTCTCTAAATCGCTATCATAAAGGAAGTTCCGTGGGTTGTGGTGAAGCCCACTGGCTAATGAATGCAGGGTGGATATAGTTCCTAGGCCATGTGAGCGCTTGTGATTGTATATTTTTCTGCGATGGGTAGGATATTCCGGGTGTGGTCTTGACTATCCCGCAGGCACATGGTCGCTTCCCGAAGTTTCGATAGGATCCGAGGTTGTCTTGATGATAGGCCCTGGAAGATGATAGCCATTTAAGGGCGCGCGCAGTGGGAAAACCCGAACGGGCGGTCTTAGAATCGTTATATATATATATGATTATAACTATTCTAAATCAAGTTGGACTTGATGTATGATGAGTTCCATAAAGAGCACAATGAAATGCCATAAAGAGCATGAGAAAGTGTCATAAAGAGCACGATGAAATGCCATAAAGAGCATGTAATGATAATTATATTCCTGATAAGGAAGAGATTTTTACAAAATGTATAATGGAGATAAAATGCCACAAAGAGCATAGAAACTATGATTATATTTCCTGATAAGGAATAGAATTTCAAAATAAAATAGTATATGATGAAAGTAATTTGGTAAACGTTTGATAAAATGTTGTACCATTTATATGTGTTCCTAAAGATGGATTAGGAATTGTGCCCTTAAATGATGGATGGGTTTTATTGTATATTTTCTTGTGTGGCTGTAGATGTGACCTCCCACACTTATGCACACACATACATTTATTGATTATTTCGTGCTAAGGATCTAATGGATCTCGACGATCAACCTTGCCTAAGTAGTAGTGTATCGGGGGGGTTCCTTGTTTGGATTTCGCTTTGCGAGACACCCCACGCACGAATAGGGCATAGTGTTGAGACTGGGGAGAAGTTAGCCCTTAGTACTTGGGTTAACTAGAACATCTCATAATATTGCGCTAGGTTGCTGCTAGATTGAGAGGTGAGAAATACTATTGTTATCTGCGAGAGAATTACGCACTTAACTGTCATGCATTTTTAGTCACATGGTTATCATATCAAATCGGGCCCTGACCCGTATCTATATTTCTTTGTTTCTGCATATATTCCTTGCCGTACAGGTGCTCTACCGCATGGACACCCGTATTTACATTTCCATTCCAGTTGTCATGGAGCTACAACATATTGCGGATGTTATAGGTTACTTGTATTAGACGCTTCTTTCTATTGTACTCTAGTTATGTTCAGTATATTTATTCGGGCGTGTTTGCCCAAGGTTTTGCACTCATTCATTATATTGTAAATAGTGAATTGGAATACTCGATGTACTATTTGTATTGGTCTGTTCACCGACAGCTTATTCGGTGATATTTATTATATTGTCATTTTTATCCATTGATTTTTGATACCCACCATTTTTACAAATGGGATTGTCTAAGTGTTTTTCTTTTACTTTCTAATTTTTTTATTTGACAGTCCGTTTTCTAAAATGATTGGTGGTTATCTCATACTATTATTTTAATCGACAGTTATGCTAAGAATGGACCATCTATGATTCCTGTGATTATTAGAGTATTGGGCTGGCCACCTATTATTTTAGTAGGCGGGTTGTCACACAATTACTTTTAGATAAAGAGAGAGCTTTTTTTTTTTAAAACCTCGGGTTTGATTAATGTTCATCACATTCTGCGAAGAAAGCTTATTTGATATTGTGGTTGAATGAGAGATGGTACATATGGGTATCTTATGAATTTACATAATGGGTAACCTATAAATTTTTGTAATTGGACATCGAAATTTAGACCAGATATAGAATGCTTATCATCCCCTTAGCATTTATTACCACAACTCCTAATCCACATCTTTGATAAATTCATCAATATTTTTCATTAGCACAAAAGATTGGAATGCCATTAATTGGGAGGCATCTACGGTGTCTTTGATTCAGCCTATTAACACTAGAATCATGTAGACCTATTATTAAGAGGGTAAAATTGGGTGCGGTAACAAGGAAGTAGGCAATTAATTGGATACGGGTATCTTCCAAAATACCGTGTTATATGTGTTTGTGGTAACAAGGAAAAGGAATGTAACAGAAATAAGCGGCAAAAGGATAATTCATACGAGTAGAAGGAAAAGTGGTAGGAAGAGCATCCAATTAAATATTAGTAGTGGAAAAATAGCAACACACAGGATGACAACAAAAGTAGGCTCATACTTCTAAAGTGAACAGACCTGAGGAAGGGAGAGGTCAATAATTTACAACTCAATCAAAAGGGAGGTGAAGTGGAAATTGAGCCTCATGAGGAGAAACCAATAACTAAAAGAACATAGAAGGCTTATAAGAAAAATCTACAGCGAGTCAGAGAAGAAGTTTTTAGAATGAAAAATCTACAGTGAGGATGAATTATCGTTATCACCAAGTGCTAATGATATGGTCTCTCTAATAAATGTGATAGATTGACCTTTTGCAAATATTTATGTTACTGATAATGAGAGGATGATGATGAGGTTCTTGTTTATCCAATTGCGGAAGATTTTAAATATTTTTCATAGATTACGAATGTTAAATTGATGAAGCATACGTTGAAAAAGGAGGAAGATAAGAGGAAAACAAAGTGAAGGAACAAAAGCTTTCAGATCCTAAAATTAAAAGGACAACCATCTCAGGTACATGTATCTACCAGTTCTCACATTTTCTCATATAATTAATGGTTAATTTATTTTTATGAAATATAAGAGGAGTAGTTGATAAACCACCCGGTTGTTGAGACAAAAAAATATGTAAAATTCATAAATGACCAGTGGTCTTTTCGATAGAGCTAAGATTGATAAAGACGAGATTCACCAGGTTCAAAGAACATAAATTTCCAAGGGAGTAATTCTAGGTATTTTGGAGGTTTAGATGTAGATTGTGTCTTAGTGGAAGATAGTCCTCAAATGTTGTCGCTAAAAGTATTACACCTTCAAAGGCTTACTGAAGTGGTGGTGGTTTTAGGAGTATATGTTAAATTTTATAAAGAAGAAAGAGCAGGCATTTGAGAGCATTTTTGTAATTTAGCTTATGGAATCAACACGATCTGGTTAGTTTCAGGGGATTTCAATATTGTTGTTGACATAAAGGTTGTGGTTAATATTATTAATGAAATTCAAGGTAGTGAGTTTTTTTTCTCTCCTCAACAACAATGCTGCAAAGCCATAAAGCCAAACAACAAAGATAATCTAGAGAGCCGTCTCCGAACACTAAAAATCCACTTTGTCATAGTGTGCATATTTTTTTCACTATATCATTTGATAAGTTTGTTGCCTTTGAGACTTTTTTTATTCTCTCACATCTAAAAAGCACGCGTTCCACACTTTCAGTCTCCATCCCCACACTTTTTATGAAAGGGATTTTCTTAGGTGGCTATATCATTCTTACAAATGTCTCACATAAAAGTGTTTCACTTTAGGGATTAATTATGGTGCAAATGGTCTCCACGTTTTTGGATCTAGAACAAAAGGAAGAAGAGGGTGTTGTAGCAGTTGACTCTTGTTTCTTTTTAGGTTCAACATAACCTAACTTCAGTGTGTATCTCCTAAACTGGTTATACTTTCAAACATGTTTATCAACAGTTTTAAAGACTCATAGGGATGAATTTGAAACCTCATCCACTCTCCGCTATTTCCATGTCCTAATGGAATCCTCATTAAGGACGAACACTTTCAATCATTTAGCTGTATGCGGTTTATTGATCTTAATCACATTCTCTTTTATCTCGGGAACCCACCTATCTGACCATATATCTATACTTCTCATGAATTGTCCTGCCAAATTAAACCTCCCCTGAGCACCTGTTTGCCATCTATAATGCTGACCAATCTTACCTGCTGAAGAGTTTGGTTCAACAACCACTCTCCACCCTTACTTAGTTAGTAGAGATATATTGAAACATCTCAAATATCTAAATCCTATTCCCCCCATCCAGCATTGTCTTTATTTGGTGGATCCAATTCCTCCATTATTTTCTATTCTGATCATCTTGTCCTCCCCACTAGAAAAGTTATTTAATTTTGCACATGTTTTTTAGGGAAGCATATATGTCATGAAATAACTTGGTATATCTTGGATAATTGCCTTGATTAATGTTTCTCTCCCGCTTAGAGACAATAAGTTATGTTTCCGCCCTCAGAGTTTGTGGTCGATTTTCTCCAAGATTAAAGTGAAGGCGTTAGATTTTGATATTCTTGAGGGAGTCGAAAAGCCCAAATAGTTGGACTTTGGATCGATGAGACCCACTTTAAGCAAGTCTTTGATAACTAGTTTATTAGCCTCTCGAGTGAAAGGGGAGAAGAAGACTTCCGATGAGACCCACTTCAAGAAATTCTTTGATAACTACTCTATTAGCCTCCTAAGTTAAAGGGGAGAAGAAGACTCCCAATATGTTACAGTTCACCAACTGACCAACTGCTCCCCATATGTTCGAAGAATATGTATTACACCTTCACAATCTTCCCTTTTCTCTTAACTCAAATAATTATTATTATTTAAATCTTTAGAATTGGATACAAATAGGACATTTTGCAAGTAAAAAGTGTTATCCAAAATGATTTTTTTAATAATTTTACAGAAGATATAAACATTATATAATTCATCAATAATAATATGAATTTAATATATATAAATTTACAATGATAATAAATGCAAAATTTTTTATCGAGGCAAGTGTTGAACACTCTGTCCTTAAGACGAGATTTGCCCCGCAGTGGTGCTTCGCGGCTAACTGTGTCATCTGTATCACTCTCTTCCAAGGGGGCATCTTTGGCCTCTTTCGTGCCGGACGAAACCTCCTTGTCATTTTGCTCATCGTGTGGGGGAGGACAAGACAACAACTCTCCCACTACATAGAGTGGTAATTTCTTGGCATTGCTCCTTTTTCTCGTCGGTATTAGAGCTAACACAATTTTGACCTTGAGGAGGTATTTGGTATTGGGCAGGAAACTTGCCCTTCTCTTGGTCACTTAGGTAAGATTGCAACTTAGACAACGACGTCTTTAAGTTGGCAAAATTTTGGGAGTTTTAAGCGTTTATCGCTGACCGAGTTTGCATGAATCGGGCAAAAGTGTCCTCGAGACTCTAAGGTTCATGCAAATTATTTATGAGAAGTTCGGATTCAACAGATAAAATAATTGAACTCCGGGTTGAATTTTATTAATATATTAAACTTTAGATTTTATCACGAAGAGAAAAAATATTTGGAACTTCAGGTTCAAATTATAAATCATTTCGGGATATTTAATGTCCTTACCCTAATATAAGAAATAATCAAAAACTTCAGTTTTGATTGAGGGAATATATTATTTGGAACTTCAAGTCCATAATATAAATAACAATTCAACTCCCAAATTTAAAGGAGAATTGAGAACTTCCAACCCCAATTATAAATAATATTAAGAATTCAAGTCCATGCAATAATTAGGGAACTTCAGCTACCAAATTTTTAATAGTAGTTGGGAACTTGAGGCCCCAAAATTTTATATTACAATTAGGAACTTAAGGGCCCAAGTTTTAAATAATAATGATTTTAAACTTGACTAATAAATATTGTAATTTTGAAAAAGTTCAAGGATAAATTATGAATAATTACACTAAAAACACAAGTATATAAAATTGTTAAAATTGTTGCAACTGAGGCATATTAAACTTCAATTGTCACGACCATATTGATACTATATGAGTAACTATATGAGATAATATATCTACTATAACACAAATATATGATTCAAATGTGTACCGTGATTACATAAATAATAAATGATTATTAATTTTTGAATGATAATAAATGATCACATATTACTTATTATAAAAATATTATTTTATAATTCAAGCCTTGCTAGTCATCAGTGAATGAGAAGAATCAAAGTATTTAATAAAAGAATACATGGTTATCATACTTTTTGTTTCTCATTTTAGAGAAAATCTTTTTTTATAGCTTCCAAGTTTCTCGATAACATGGGCCACCCTCCTCGTACCACTAACCCTCCATCCTTGTACGACTCTCACACAATGGAACTACCGCTTTGTACCAAAAAAAGAAACTATCGCCACCGCAACAAACTATTGTCGATATCCACCACCTCTCGCTAGGGACTATTTGGAACTAGGAAGCCATACATGACTAAAGTCTAGATCCAGATTCTCTAGTGACGTGACATCATACACGTATATTTGAGAGCATGAAAAATGTATTTAGGTTAAAATTGGGAAAAAAAATTATCGACTAAAATAAAAAACCAACAGTGATGGTGTCCGTAAAAAATGAACCGAGCAATACAACATAGGAGGGAACCACTATAGAAATGTTCGTCGTCGATCCTAGGTTCAATTTGAACCTCATATCCGAGATATGAACCGGATTTCGGATATACAAAACTATGGGATTCATTTACTACTTGTTGGAGAATCCACAATGGTGGATATTCACAAGTGGTAGATTTAGAGAATCAAAGTGGGTTTACCCTTCTTTCAAAAAGCCAACTGCCCAATGGTGGAGCCTTCACAAATTTGTAAAATAGTTCCTACGAACTAATGTTGTTCGTAGGAAATAAAAAATATTTCTTATGAACAACATTTATTCGTATGAATTCATTCGGACTAATGTTATTCGTAAGAACCCAAATACGTAATAAAAATGATTATTTATATTTTTTATGAACTTTATTTGTTCGAAAGAATTGGTATGAACAATTGAAGCTCGTAGGAACGCTTTAGAGAATTTGCAGCCATTCTCCAAATTTAGAGAATGACTACAAATCCAACTACAAAATTTGCTCCCTTGTTTACACCATTGGAGGGTTACTCTTTTCATATTTGAAAATTTCTTTGGCTTCTTCCCCCACTACTACTGATGCTCTTATTGAGTATACTTATGAGGAAAAATGGGGAATTTTTTTGCTAATTATTTATAGACGGTGGAAGGTGACTATATGCTTCTCAATTTAAGAAATTTTCAGCAAATGTGCTTACTGAATTTAAACTGAATATATATGATATTGGGGTAATTAACTTATTCATCATATGTCAATTACAACACTTAATAATTTCGCAACAAGATATTGGTGAAGTTGCTACTCGATGTATTTGGTTTGTTATTATCGATGATTTATATGTAATGCTGATGCTCAATGTTTAATCATATTTATTTGATAATATGAGTCTTAGAGCTCATACATTCGTGATTAATTCAAGGGGTTTTTTGACTTAACCCCCAATATGTGATATTTCACTCAACCCCCATTTTTCTAATCTTTTTTATATAACTTGTACGAGGGGGTTATCTCAAAATATTGAATAAACTAGGGGGTTAAGTATAAGGATTTATTTGAATTTCTCCCTGTTTATAATGTCAAATTAGACTTAACCCCTATGTCGAGGGAAAAGTAAAATAAATATGAAAACAAGGGATTAAGTCAAGTTGTGCATTAAAATTTGGGGGTTAAGTCAAAATAACCCTTAATTCTATTGCTATATTTTTATTATTTTTATATGAATGCTATATGATTTGAGGAAATATAACACTAAAAAAATTAAGTAGATTTTTTAATCTCACATGACTTAATGGGATATACTATTAATAATAGTTTTAAGAATGGAGACGTTTTCTATTTCCTTATAAGTAAATAACAATAACAAGTCTCAATCTAACCATAAGTTTGTGGGTATATGTAGTTTTATGAATCCCTATAACTTTTCTCGAGTAAAATTTATCCAATCAATTCTCAAGATTTTCTAAGATTTATACGAACAAAATCTAATAAAATCTTATCTTATCTATGTATATATATAAAATTGAAGCTTAGATCCGTGCTGAAGTTACACGTGACAATTATCTTTATTATACAAATACTTCTTCATATGTGGCAATTTGTTTGATAAGATTACTGATAACCCGTTTCATCATAATTCATTTCATCTTTGGCTGTTTGTCTCCCCCTTTCTCTTCTGTTTCTCTCTCACTTTCTCTTCCCCTTCCCACCTATCTTTAAATTAATTTACACCCATTTGTTCACCCCGTGAAGCAAATCCTCTCTCTCTATCTACGACATAACTATTTACGTCTCCCTTTATCTGAAACTCAAAATGACTGGATCCGTTCATCATTCCTTCCCTTTTTGACCCATATATATGTATGAATCATTGGTGGAAGCAACAAATGATTTCTTTTCCCAATAGCCTTAAAGGCAATTAAAATGGAGGGAACCATTGAGAACTTTTCCTAAATAATTTCAGTTTTTGTTACCATAGAATTTAATGATATTATTTTTTTTATTTCATTCTGATTATTACATGATAACTATTTTTGTTTACACTATTTGATTTCTTTCTTTTTTGCAGAGCAAGACACCAAGGAAGTGTGCTATTATAAAGAAGCAAAATAATGATTTAGTTGAAAGGTTTGATGGTTAATCACATATTTAGTTTTTTGTTTGATTTCCTATCATTTTGGATTTTGTAGTTGGATATTAATTAAGGTAGTCATCCTTTTACATTTTCCTTTCATCTACTTGCTTTTGTATGTATGCTTGAGATTTTTTTTCCCAGTTTGATCTTAATTGGACTCTTCATATCCGCACTGCATTTAGATTGCTTGTATATCAATGCGGCCTTGTAGATTTTATATTTTTGCTCTGAAGAAATATCTGTTTTATACACAATTTTACTCCCACGAGGTTTTATACTCGTTTTCTCTTTTCACATAAATATTTTGATAATAAATAGTTTATGTTCACCCGTTAACTTATTTTTAAATACATACATTATTTTTAAAACGGAGGAATCTGCTCAGTCTTCTTTGTCTCATAATATGGCAGTGGTGAGTTATTTTTATTTTTGTTGGCCAATTAGAATAACCTTTTGTGCATATGTTGGATTTTATGATATACATAGTATTTACCTGATTGACCATAGATTAGTTTTTGTGATTTTATGCAGGTTGTAGGAAATCACATATGTGTTGTTACCCTGCATGAAATGTGATAAGATAAAAAAAATTCCAATAATTATTTCTATTTATATTCGAGTGGTTCAAGCTTTTTATTTTGTTTATGTACTTCTTGCACTGAAAATTATATGGTATGAATATTGTGTGTAACTAAGTCATTGGATTTGCATTGTGGACATTGATAATTTCTATAACTAAGGCCACACAACGCGTTGCCTACAAGCTAGTAACTTAATATAAAAACGAAGGCTCCAAATATGAGCTCTCCACATGTCTTACCGCTGAACACCATTTAATTTGCATAATTAGAAGGAAATATCTAATCTGCACCGTACATCAACATATTCTTTGTAGAGAGGTTAATTCACACTCTTAAAGTAATCAATCTTTTTTAATGATTTATGGTCCCTTCCTCTCCCAAATGGTTCCCTTCCACCCACTAAACAGTGAAACTTCACCCTCCTCTTATCAATGCCACATCTCCCTTTCACCTCTCTATACAATATCAACAGTTGTGCAGTCTCCTCTCTTTCTCACCTCACTTATACGTATCCGTTAAACCGACGATGCCTACTGACATGACTTTAATAGTGTCTCTAGTGCGTGCTTATATCGACTCTCAAGTGTAAGCCGATCGCTCAAGTAATAATCTGGTAAAAACGGGTATCGAACACAGGGACTAAGATAAAGAATCGTGATGACAAATAGGAAGAATGAATAACCTAAGAATGACTCAGAGAAAGAAGGAAAATATTGTGACTTTACCGATCAACTATTGCGATTTGAGTTAGATCAATAACTAAACTACGCATGTAAGAAGAATGAAGAGGTTTAAAACTATATGAGAAAATGGGATTAGGGTACACTCTCTCGCACCGTCGATAATTGCATAGAACATAAAAGCTTCAAAAATCTAATTTTCATTCCAAGAAACATCAAATACGTTCTCAGCATTCGACATATGAGGATTTTATCCCGCACAATATCGAATCAAAAATTGTATTTAACGAGGATGAGAAATTATCAAAAAGCCAATTGTACCCTTAAACATTCTGGTTACCCGGGGCAAACAGAATTAAAAGACCTACAACTTTTAGCTTGATAAAGTTCAATCCTTCATCATCATCATCATCATCATCATCCTCGCCTTAATCCCAATATATGGGGTCAGCCACATGGATTCTCCTTTTCCATTCTAATCTATTATATTCATTAGTATCATTCGAGTTTAATTCCTTAAGGTCTCTCCTAATAATTTCCTACCACGATAGCTTATGGCGACCTTTTTTATTTTACCCTCGATTTCCAACAATCTTCCTCTTATTATAGGGGCATATACTAGTCTATGCAACACATGCCCGCACCACCTAAGTTTACTTTCTCTTAATTTATCGTTAATGAGAGTTACTCCTAACTTTTTTCTCACGTATTGATTTTTAATTTTATCCTTTCTAGTAAATACTATCATCCACCGGGGCATACTCATCTCACTAACATGTAGACTTTGTTCATGTTTTTTCTTTAACGCCCAAAACTCCGCTCCATACAGGGTCATTGGCCTAACAACTATTCTATAAAATTTCATTTTAATTTATTAGTTATCATCGTATCGCATAGCACCCCACTCGCTTGTCTCCATTTCATCCAACCAGTTGATATTCTACTTGCAACATCATCATCAATATCTCCATTACTTTGTAACGTTGAACCTAGATAACGAAATTTATTAGTTTGGTTTATCACTTTTTCTTCAATATTTAACATTACGTTACCCAATGACTCATTATTAAATTTAGATTCCATAAATTTCGTTTTATTTCTACTAATTTTTAGTCCCTTAAGACTGTAAGACTTTTCTCCAAGTGTCTACTCTCATTGCTAGGATTTCCTTTAAAGTGTCTACTAAAACTATATCATCCGCAAACAATATACACCATGGGATATCTTCTTGTATGTCCTTAGTAATCTCATCCAAAACTACTACAAATAAATAAGGACTTAAGGTCGATCCTTGATGTAAACTTACTTTAATCGTAAAGTAATTAGTTTCTCCACATATAGTCCTTACTCCAGTCTTTGTGTTATCATACATATCTTCAATAACTTTAATATAACCCATAGTAGGGGTGGGCACGATCCGGTCTGGTCCGAGTTTTGCCTATTTTTTGGACCGATCCGAATATTCAGTCCTCAATTTTGTTGGACCGAGATCGGACCGATTAATTAGGTCCTGGCCTTTTTCGATTCGGTCTGGGGTAAAATTTGGTCCTGATCATATATATATATATATATATATATAATAATAATAATAATAATAATAATAATAATAATAATAATAATAATAATAATAATAATAATAATAATAATAATAATAATAATAATGCTCTTGTGCATACTAGTACGCATTTTAAGAGTACGGACCGGACATGTGTCACCTGACGCTGAGCCTAGAAATTATAGGCTAAATTATAGGTACACTCTCTCTTTTTTGGGCTCACCGCCAGGTGACACATGTTCGGTCCACACTCTTAAAATACAGACTGATATGCACAAGAGAAGTACTGTGTGTGTGTGTGTGTATATATATATATACACACACACACACACACACTAGCGGAATGACCGTGTAAACAATTTAAGTCAATTTTTATTACAACACAAATGTGAATTTTTTTATAAAATTTGGAAAAAATTTCCCTTATTTATAGCATTATCCACCCTGTTAAGAATTTAAAAAGATCTACAATACTAATAGTCTGTCTTAGACATCGAATAAACATCATAACGATCACAGTTGTATACCATTATGAAACTTCACAACAATAAAAAAAAATGGTTTACAACACAAAAGTGTAAATATTTTTAAAAATTTTGGGCATAGTTCCCTTTGTTTATAGGACTATCCACCCTGTTAAAAAAATAATCCAAGAAAAAATATTATCACAATTTGGCTGAAGAAGATGTCAATTGAATATTTAAGATCTTATGTAGATCACCCTCTTATCTGCTATTAAGAAACTTGCTTGCTTCTGCTGATCGATATGCTTGCTGTTGCTGCTTCGATGTCACTATACATGTTGATCAGTATGGTTTCAACTTCGATGTCACAGCACCTACTTGCAGCTGTTGATCGGTATGGTTGAGAGAGCCTTCGGTTGCACTGTGAGGCTAAATTGTGTGAGGATGCCTCCATCAACAAAATTGCAATAACATTAGATGATGAATAAAACGTAATGTGAGGCTCAAATATAACAAAGTCTAGCTTAAATTGGCCATGATAATTGTTAATTCACAATAAAAAAAATCAACAAACCCAACACTTGACCATTAATAATATTTGATGATGAAGTGCTTAAGTGAGAACACTGGACCAATATAACATCAAAATAATGGTACATATATAGCGCTGTAGAAATACCTTGGGGATCTTCTGCGAGCTAATCAAGAGAACTTCTATTTCCCAATCTGCACAAATTTTGAAACAAAAAAATGATTAAGATTAAGATGTCAATAATTGATTGGTGTTATTATTAACAATAAATGATTGGTATTATTATCATTTTGTAGTCCAACTGTTCACTCTCTCAATATGATAAAGTAATATTTGATTATGCCTAAAAACAACATTCAACAAAGCTTTTGTGGCATCGGTGTATGGAACTAAATCTTACATAAAGTTCAAATCTGAAAAAAGGCTTCACATTGCATACACCAATGACACAAACACATGATGCACACCAAGAGATAAAACTGTTACAATTTATTTTAACTGCCATTCCCGTTCATTTCAGTTCAATCTGGACAGTTTATCTGGACTGCCAGTACTAATATCGACATCCCTCCCCAGGCCCAACCCCACAGTCCAACAGCCAATTCATCATGTCCCACCTCGTAGGACAATTCCCTGACCGATGCCCGATCGTATCGCTCATATATTTTTCAAGGAGAAATAAAATCATTAGCATCAATAATATACCTATGCTCTTTACCTACCTGTATCACGTTAAGTGTGTGCAATTGGAAAATTTTTAACTATTGTGTACAACAATGTTTAGTTACTTGAAGTTTATTTGTATTCAATTTAGAAGTATACATAAGTTTTTCAGGATAACGAATAGTCCTTTTAGATAAAATTGAACCCAAATAAGCATTTGGTTGCTCATTCAAAAGTATGAAATGCTATATGAGGAACTCATTTATGGATAGTATACAACATTGTAATACATGGAAGGGGATGCTTGATTAATAAGGAACTCATATATAAGGAACTCATATATAGTTCTATAGATTCAATCAAGCTGTGCATTGTATTTAGAGTATGTTGATCTAACATTTGAATTCATGAACTAATTAATCATTAGACAATAATAACTTTATTGATGTCCAATTAAAGACATCAAAGTGAGGTACCCAAAGGGAGAGAGAAAGAGCAGTTCTGTCCGAATCAGTTTTCGCCGAATGAGGAAGCCGTTCTTTCCAAATCACACATTCCTAGAATTTAACTCTAAATATGTTAGGGGAGAAATAATGTCCTTTGGTCCAATTATTTCCAGCACCGGAATGACCAAAAAATGAAGTTATCGGGCCTGAATATCTGGCCGTAAGGGGCTGATCAGATGTTGTCCATGATCTGGATAAGGCCAGAATCAAGTTAGAAAGACGGAAAGGGCACCTCATATACATTACTAGTATAACGCGTCTTATCAAATCGACCATCCTCCCTATTCTTTTATACAAATTCGATAACTATAAATGGTCTCCTAGATTATTGGATATGATTAATTCTTGGGTTTGAAACTTACTTTGGACTGGAAACATAAAAAGAAATGGTTCTTTTACCTGGGCATATAAGTTCAGTGCAACTACCTCTATTTCAGAAAGAGGAGCTGCATAAAGCTTGCCATATTTTCCAACTTTATATGAACAACAATATCCTTTGAACGATACCACAGCAAGCTAATACCACGACCCCATGTTTCATACAAAACCAAAGATAAAGATGAAGTTTAACCAACTATTGGGTTTGAAGATATATGGCTACCTTGAGTCTGAAGATGTATGACTTGAGACATCAACTGTCAAGGTTTGATCCGAGCATTCATTCCCATTTGGTAGGACCTATAATCTTCTACACATGTCTGGAATTTAATCCCAGCATTCGCTCCCAAGAACACCGAGTGTATTAGATCAAACCTAAGAAGTAAAAATGAATAAATTCATATTTTTTTAAAAAGTTTGTAAACAGAGCATGACATTTGAGAGAAAGACGTGAAAAGGGATTCAAAATGGAAAAATGGTCAAAAGAGGGCCAGATATAATAATTTGGGTGGGTCAGGTTGAGTCAACCCCCCGGTCGGGCCAGGTCAGACCTGGAACGGATCGGGTTGACCCATTTTTTTTGTTTTTTTTTTAATTCAAAAGTCTAACTCATGAAAATTTTAACTGTTATACCTGATAAACACATGAAAATTTTAATAATTAACAGTTATAACTGTTTACTGTTATTCAAAAGTCTAAACCCCCAATAACAGTTATAATTGGTATTCAAAACTTTGAACTGTTATTCAAAATCCCCAAATCTAGGATTGGGAATGGCAGTTTTGGGGGTTTTATGTTTAGGCTACATAAGAGAGAAGCAGAGCTCATCCAAGGATTTCTAACTTGACACAAAAGTGGTCATACCTTCAATAAAATATGGTGGTTCATTAATGGTACAAAATTGAATTGAATTGAATCTCTTTTTGTAATTTTTTTATTGATATATGCCTATATTTTGTCAACTGTCGGATCTCTCATAAATCTTCTTGCATTCCCCATCGATAAGTGTCGCAAACCCAACAACGTTTTGAATAAAAACATTACTATCTGAGCTCGTGATCCCTCCATACAACTCTCGGACAAATTGTTTAGTGACCCGGATGTAAGCATCGTCGACATCTTCCTCTATATGCATATAGTGAAAACTGCATAAGATTCGAACAGTTTTCAGCATATTAATTCAGTCAATATCAGTTAATGCAATTAAATTCAATTCAAATCAGTCCCAAACAGTCTCAAACAAATTCGAATAGTTTTCCACATATGCAATTCAATTCAATTCAATTCAATTCAATTAATTTCAATTCAATTCAATTCAATTCAGTCAATCAGTTTTCATATGCATCTAGTGAAAACTTCAAACATCGGTTGCCGCAAAGAGGAACAATTCGAATTCAATTCACTGCGATTGAATCATATGCAGATGGAGTCATATTCAATTCAATTTAGTCTTATATATGGTGATAACCTAGCTCATTTGTGATATATTATAGTATTTATGATAACATGGAAAAGTATAGTGGATTAAAAAAAATTACAAATCACACTACATCAGGGGATATGTGAAATGGATAAATGAGATCATAAAAAATAACTGAGCACTTAGTCCACATTAACTGAGTGTTTTAGAATATCTATTGCACATTAACTGAGTGAACAAAAAGCATACCTCTTTAAGATTCATTTTCACTTGTCGATCAACTGTAGAGACAACAAAACCAATAAAAAATTAGTCGTGGTTGATATGCGTACATGCTGGTCAAGTGTAGCCAAGCTTTTAGTGTGGACCAACTCTTTACGGTTGTTTATAGTTTAATGTTATGCGTCCGATTTCAATATGGTCCAACTATCTAGATTTGAGTCTACAGCTGATCAGAATAATAACAATTATCAATTGAATTTTGTTTATGTAATGACAAAAAGGTCATGAAATGAGTACTACAACAAAATGCATAATTTTCCGCAAAATATTTCACCGCAAAAACCGAATATTTCATCGATTATATACTTCGGCAACAAAGCAAAACGTGACAGGGAGGTTATTAAAGCTCTGTCGTTAAACGTATTTCCCACTGAAATTTTTTGTCGCCGGCAATTGACTTAGTAAACGTTGCTAATAAGAGGTTTCAGGAAATAATTATATTTGTCCCTAAGTATTCCATATTTTCGTTGCCAATAAGAGGTTTGATCATATTAAAATATCACGAGTTTACATAATAAATTAAGAATAGAATAGGTAATAGAGGACCAATAACCAACATCACAAGGAAGTCAAATATCAATTGTTTTACCTGAGAAGCTTCTCAATTGATAGAAATATTAGATGCAACTTGGTTCCAGAATTTTGCTTTCCTGTAACCAAATCAATGTTAAGAATATATTAGCCAATGATAATATATATACAAATATGTATAAAATATTATATAGACACCTAAACGTCTTAAAAAGTTAGGTGTTTTTATTGCATTAATGCATTCAAAACAATTTAATAAAATTTGTGCCAATGTCAAATTAATATATATGTAGAGTTCAAATATATAGAAAATAATATGTCAAATTAATGTGGCATGGTTTATCTTTAAATTGAAAGCACTCACATTCTAAAGGACATTAAAATTCAAAATAGAACTAAAGAATTTAAAAAATACTCCAATCTTTCTCACCATTATTTAAATTAAAAATAAAAATAGGAGGAAAGAGAGAAATCCCTAAAAAGTATATCATACAAACAGAGAACACAACGATATAGAGTAAGACAACACTGGAAATGGAACTTCCAAGATCTTTTAGGGTTCTTTTACTCATGATCTTTTATTTTTGTAGATATTTACCATAACAAACCCAAATCAGTATATCACCACAGCAAAACTAGGGACCATGTTATCATCTTCCCAGTGCCCGGCTCACGTAGCAATACTGGGGACCACCTGGTGGGGATCAACGACACCCACCTTGTGATAAACTCACACACACGACGTCCCGGGAAGCGGTCATAGCTCCAAACCAGCAATGAGACGAAACATACCCACCACGTCTCATCCCAAAAATATAAATCACATAATAACACACGGGACGACTATGACCTGGGGAATATCCACACCCTGCTCCATAAGCCAGGATGCTCATCCTCTGCGCGAAAACTTCCCAATGATAGCATGAGCGGGGTATGCTTAACCACATAAGTATATATATCGTTCACATGCACAATATGTACACATCCATAGGATCCCATCATATGATCTAACATTAAACCATCATATACGGTTTAAATATCCATACCATGTATGTCCATAACATAAATATATCCATATATTCATATCTATACAGATATATACACATACACATATATTCACATATCCATATATCTATATATACAAACTAATTCTCGTTCATATCTATAAGATATATCAACTCGGCTATAAGTATACAAAATCATCAATATACCAGCCGTCACCACAAACTCATTTAATTTACCTCGATATGTGAATACAATCCCTCACTTGAAGCATATTCATCCATTTTCCTATGATATGAATAATCTCCCAATATTCAACATTAAGGTTATCACCCCAAAGTTTAATGTATGTATAACGATCACCATACATTCCATCAATGTCCGAGAGCACATTAACCCATGATACAAATCTCTATCATAGGTAAATACATAATTATTAAGCGGTGAGCCTCAAGATCCCTCCTAAATTCATTTCTTGATTCCGTTATTTATTGGAATCCTCAACATTAATCGCACCCGGATATACAACGACTACCCTCACTAGGTTTTACAACCACCTAACCTAGTTGATAGCCTAATAACATTATTCTCAAAATTTCCTCTATGGTTCAATAGCTCTAATGAACCCTAAATCTCATTACATTCACAATTAAATCCTTAAGTCTATCCTCCCCAAGGATGTGCGACATCTTTATCTTGTTGGTCCTCAATCACATCTAAACTCGGTTGTGATCTCATCTAGGTCTCCCATCCTCACTGAGATCCCCCACTATACCTAAGGGTATCCATTATTAATACGCACATAGGCAAAAAGAGACTATCTCTATACCATTTTAACCATTTCCGGATAATCCACCTTTATCATATTAAGGCAATCTGCCAATCACTTCCGTCCCCTATTCCTTTCATTACTAAAAGAGGCATCTCATCCTCCTAAATAAATTTAACATAGGTTCGCAAGCCCCTATTAGAACTAGGGCCCTATTCCCTTAATCTAATATCATAACCCTCCATAATAAGCCCATTAAGAAAGCCCCCAAGAATAAAACTCCAAAGGAAAAGGGAAAGAAGGAAATCCAAATTTGGGCTAAAAGCAGGGGACTGGTCGACCGGTCCCAGACCCCCGGTCGACCGCAGGTCCAAATTTTGCCTACAAAAAAATGCAATAGGCTTTTTCCGTAAGGCGCGGTCGACCGGTCCCCGGGCCGCGGTCGACCGGCCATACGAGTTCTCTTGGCCGATTTTCCTACTTTCAGCAAACCCTAAAGCATCAAACACCAAAATATCATCACCAAGCCCCCAAATCTTTAATCCAATTATATTATTAACTAGAAAACCCATCCTACATCTCATCCCAACGATTTATATATCATAAAACCCATATATAAACATCAAATTCCCATTTTTATACCCAAAATCTAGGTTTTGATATTAACACCCAAAAATCCATTTGTTTAACCCACAAATTATGAAATGAAATACACAAATAAATATTTAGCAAGATTAAACACTTGCCTCGATTTTTTTTGTAGTGGTTGGATCGTCCTCGTTGTGGTGTTTGGGCCAGAATCTCCAAGATTTTTCTCCTCTCTTTCTTCCTTTCTTCTTCTTCCTTCTTCTTCTTTTCCTTTCTCTTTCTCCTCTCTTTCTCTCTTTCTATAAATGAGAAGGCTTGAGCCGTAAGCCTCTTAAATCCTTTAAAATAATAAACCCAATTTTAAATGTTAATACACACTTTAAATGACTCGTTTACTTAAATTCGAGTCAAACTGACTTAAAAACATTCCGGAACCGAAATAAAACCCAATGCTAGTCATTTTGACTATCTCGACCCTTCTGGGATCGATGGTATCCTCAAAACCATCATCCGGAATACTTTAAAATGTTCTCTATTTTTGGGCCTCAATTCCCAAATTTTAAAATTCTCCAATTTAATTAAATTTTATTTTCCCAAAAGTTTAATTTCTCAGTCTCAAAAATCGAGGGTTGTTACATACTTCCCCCCTTACAAAAATTTCGTCCGCGAAATTTAAGATATGACTAGGACCTCCAACTCTCATCTAGTCCTTACATCGACCCTTAGGATCACTAAACCGATCTTTCCTGGTTCTCACGTCGAACCATATAAGTTTCAAAATCGAATAGCTACCCAGGGTGCCCATACACCCCATATCCGAGTTTCCACTCGTAGAATTATAATCAGGCTCCAATAGCCTCAAATCGTAATATAACCCTCAACAATATAATCTATAGCAACATATTAATTATATAGAAGTTCAAAAATTCCCAATGGTTGAACTCTCCTCAATTCTTGATGCTAGACACCTTCATGCGGGGGAGGTCTCGCAAGCAAAATCCAAACAAGGAACCCTCCCAATACACTACTGTGTAGCTAGGTCGGGGATTGAGATTAGCTGAACCGGGGTTAAGATTTTATAAAAAGATTTTCATATGTTAGATATTGCCCGAAGGCCTATACAACAATACAATATAAATAAAATCCGCGTCTTTCGACACGCCAAGCAAACACCTTATGTTTAGGACACAAGGCCTCAACAAAAATAATACTCTAACCAATACCTAGTTCTCAAAAATAGAACAGCAACGAGCTAAATTATCCACTCAACATAAAACTACCAAACTCTAAACCTCTCAGCTATACTAATCCCTTGCATTGCATCAGAGAAAATGCCACCAGGTAAGTCCTCCTCTCATTGGAATACTATAATTACACGCCCGAACCTATCCATAAGATAAATAACCTTATAACCACTATTAAAAAAACCTCGATAATCCGAGCTTCCGGAATTCAATAGCACAACTCCCTACTATCTCTTTACGAGAAGGTGTATTATCTCCAAAAAGGCCATACCAAGGCTATGCTTACTCACTCCTTCCTCTAGGAAAATTTCATACACCCTAACGGTGTAACGGATGACCGCTCAATATACTTAGCAAGCGGTGTTCTCAATACCGCACATAGCATGACTTAAACCCAAAGAAAAGTATTCTACCTTACACTTCCATATTACAATTACTTTACTTCATCCTTGGACCCTTATTTAAAGTCCCTTACTTCTTCCAAGACCATCATTATTCCTAAGCCTACTTCACCACAAGAGAAACATCTTCCTCAAAATCCTTCCTAACCATCTTGAAGGACAAAATGCGATTGCGACTATTGAAAAATCCCTCAGTCCTACTCACGGACCTGAGTCTCCAAATTTCTCACGCCCTTCTTAAATAAAGATGATACTCCTAATAATAGGACAATGTCACCTACCTTCCACCGGTAAAAGTCAGCATCACTAGGCTTCCTAACGAAAGTTGACGGGTTTCTCAATCTAAACCTCCCAAGGACTACACTATATACCTCTCCTCAAACTTACTTTATTAAGTCCAAGATTCACTATTCGAGTAATTTTCCTTTCTTACTCAACTACCGATAAATCACCTCGAACCACTGCTAGAAATCTCCTCAATATCTCCTCCGAAATCGGGGAAAACAAATACCCCCGATTAAAGCGTACCCAAAACATGCTATGGGTATGTACTTCTAATCCTATCCTTTCCTAGATGACAAAATCTAGGCGGCGTCTGAAACGAAATAAGAGCAACAGTTATCAGACCGCCAATCAAGTGAATATACTTGACAGAAAAAAACAACGCAGTGAACACAACAGTCCTAATTGTAGGGCTTTATGTCAAGAACATTAACGAAAGAATGCCGAAAACTCGTATAGATCCTAAAGACTCTAGAACCTGATGCTCTGATACCATCTCTAACAACCCGCTCAAAATAATAACGGGTGGCCAGCCCTATACTATATTAAATTAGGAGTTTCAGATGGTCCAGTCTCAACATCAACTGTCAGTAGTATAATATAGGACTAACTACCCGATGTCATAAAGGCGAGATTTTGAAATTTAATAAAATATGCAACAGACAACAAACCAACACTATAACACTACTAGTAAAGGAAAGAAAGATGCATGAAAGAACAGTGATAAATGAAATGCTAGAATAAAATGAAATCAATAAATACAACTGAATATACTACAAAGAAGTAAACCCGAATAAGCTGTCGGGTCACAACCAATACAATGACTGGAATGGAATAAATGTAAACATATATAAATATCCATTGGGTATAAACCCGATACACAACATGAATCCTACCTAGAGTTTTAAAGAAGTAGGAAGCGACTACAAGATACATCCCGCAACAGTCCGCACATGTCACGGCTCCCAAGACTCTGGACAGAAGGTCATTCGGCATCCATATGGTAGGACACCTGTAGTAATATATGTATATACAAGCAGGAGAGAAAAGTAAACGGGTCAGAGCCCGAGTGTGAAAAATATTTAGCAAGTGTGTTAACCGTGCATAATAAATATCAGTGCACTTATTTCATAATTAAAGTGGAATCGCACTCTCTCGTGTAACCCCAACTCACCTCTCATCTAACGGTGCGCTCCTATTCGTGTCCTCAAATTTTCGTTAAATTACCCCAATTATAAGGACAACCTAACTTACCATAGGCCCGACCTATACCCACAAGATCTTCCTTACTAACGTAACCCAAGAATCCACTCGTTCTAAACACAGTATAAATTATTTATTTTCAAACATGTGTGCCATACTAGGCTTAATGGATTCCGATTTATAATTTAATTAATTATAATTCTTAATACATTACCCATATATAATTGGGTTTAATCATGTAATTTAATTAATAGATAACATGCATACAAATTATTATTGACAAAACTTCTCTCCAATCTCAACATTGTACTACGTTTAGTGCGTGGGGTGTCTCTCAAAGCGAAATCCAAACAAGGAACCACCCCGTTACACTACTCCTGGACAATGTCGATCCTAGAGATCCATGATGCCATACATACCATATTATACTACTACTACTACTACTACTACTACTACTACTACTACTACTACTACTACTACTACTACTACTAATACTACTACTACTACTACTACTAAATTTTAGACTACAATATGAAAGCAACTAAAAATCTCCAATAATATCCTTGGGATGATGTAACCGAAATATTCCTTAAATGCGATACATCAACCCCCAATAATCTAGTACACCATAATCATCCAAGATGTACTCCAACAATATTTCAAATCCTATTATCTATAGGATATATAAATATATATATAGGCATTTTATTCTAACCATATATATATATATATATATACCCATGACCAAGTGTACATATCATATCTGATGTACGATGGCCATGCATATAATATACCCAGCTATATATAGCACCGATAAACTGCACCATGTTATCATCTTCCCAGTGCCCGACTCACGTAGCAATACTGGGGACCACCTGGTGGGGATCAACGACACCCACTTTGTGATAAACTCACACACACGACGTCCCGGGAAGCGGTCATAGCTCCAAACCGGCAATGAGATGAAACATACCCACCACGTCTCATCCCAAAAATATAAATCACATAATAACACACGGGACGACTATGACCTGGGGAATATCCACACCCTGCTCCATAAGCCAGGATGCTCACCCTCTGCGCGAAAACTTCCCAATGATAGCATGAGCGGGGTATGCTTAACCACATAAGTATATATATCGTTCACATGCACAATATGTACACATCCATAGGATCCCATCATATGATCTAACATTAAACCATCATATACGGTTTAAATATCCATACCATGTATGTCCATAACATAAATATATCCATATATTCATATCTATACAGATATATACATACACATATATTCACATATCCATATATCTATATATACAAACTAATTCTCGTTCATATCTATAAGATATATCAACTCGGCTATAAGTATACAAAATCCTCAATATACCAGCCGTCACCACAAACTCATTTAATTTACCTCGATATGTGAATACAATCCCTCACTTGAAGCATATTCATCCATTTTCCTATGATATGAATAATCTCTCAATATTCAACATTAAGGTTATCACCCCAAAGTTTAGTGTATGTATAACGATCACCATACATTCCATCAATGTCCGAGAGCACATTAACCCTTGATACAAATCTCGATCATAGGTGAATACATAATTAGTAAGCGGTGAGCCTCAAGCTCCCTCCTAAATTCATTTCTTGATTCCGTTATTTATTGGAATCCTCAACATTAATCGCACCCGGATATACAACGACTACCCTCACTAGGTTTTACAACCACCCTAACCTAGTTGATAGCCTAATCACATTATTCTCAAAATTTCCTCTATGGTTCAATAGCCCCAATGAACCCTAAATCTCATTACATTCACAATTAAATTCTTAAGTCTATCCTTCCCAAGGATGTGCGACATCTTTATCTTTTCGGTCCTCAATCACATCTAAACTCGGTTGTGATCTCATCTAGGTCTCCCATCCTCACTGAGATCCCCCACTATACCTAAGGGTATCCATTATTAATACGCACATAGGAAAAAAGAGACTATCTCTATACCATTTTAACCATTTCCGGATAATCCACCTTTATCATATTAAGGCAATCTGCCAATCACTTCCGTCCCCTATTCCTTTCATTACTAAAAGAGGCATCTCATCCTCCTAAATCAATTTAACATAGGCCCGCAAGCCCCTATTAGACCTAGAGCCCTATTCCCTTAATCTAATATCATAACCCTCCATAATAAACCCATTAAGAAGGCCCCCAAGAATAAAACTCCAAAGGAAAAGGGAAAGAAAGAAATCCAAATTTGGGCTAAAAGAAGGGGACTGGTCGACCGGTCCCAGACCCCCGGTCGACCGCAGGTCCAAATTTTGCCTACAAAAAAATGCAGTAGGCTTTTTCCTTAAGGCGCGGTCGACCGGCCATACGAGTTCTCTTGGCCGATTTTCCTACTTTCAGCAAACCCTAAATCCTCAAACACCAAAATATCATCACCAAGCCCCCAAATCTTTAACCCAATAATATTATTAACAAGAAAACCCATCCTACATCTCATCCCAACCATTTATATATCATCAAACCCATATATAAACATCAAATTCCCATTTTTATACTCAAAATCTAGGTTTTGATATTAACACCCAAAAATCCATTTGTTTAACCCACAAATTATGAAATGAAATACACAAATAACTATTTAGCAAGATTAAACACTTGCCTCGATTTTTTTTGTAGTGGTTGGATCGTCCTCGTTGTGGTGTTTGGGCCGGAATCTCCATGCTTTTTCTCCTCTCTTTCTTCCTTTCTTCTTCTTTTCCTTTCTCTTTCTCCTCTATTTCTCTCTTTCTCTAAATCGGAAGGCTTGATCCGTAAGCCTCTTAAATCCTTTAAAACAATAAACCCAATTTTAAATGTTAATACACACTTTAAATGACTCGTTTACTTAAATTCGAGCCAAACTGACTTAAAAACATTCCGGAACCGAAATAAAACCTAATGACAGTCATTTTGACTATCTCGACCCTTTCGGGATCGATGGTATCCTCAAAATCATCATCCGGAATACTTTAAAACGTTCTCTATTTTTGGGCCTCAATTCCCAAATTTTAAAATTCTCCAATTTAATTAAATTTTATTTTCCCAAAAGTTTAATTTCCCAGTCTCCAAAATTGAGGGTTGTTACACCGGTATATCACTCTAACAAACCCAAACCAGTTAAAAATTAAGAAGATTTAATTTTAACCCAAAATAAAATTTTGGAAGTGAAGTCAGAGCATAATTTGTTTAGAAATAAGTTCTATCATAATCAAGTCAATCAGAATTATAGTCAATAGCTAAGATAGGTGTAAAACAAAAATATGGATATGTTTGAAATACAATACGGCTAATTTAAGTATAAAAAATACACCATTTGTGAAATTTTGATAAGAAAGTAAAATGGGATTAGAGAAAATGAGATATTAGTCTTGGATCAAAATAAACTCTATTTCAAAAACCCACCATAGACTGTAACCCATATCACTCCTACAAAAACAAAAGATATCGATAAAAATATGATAACCCAAAGTTTTAACTCTATCATTATAAATTATTTAAATTAAAAACATGATAACCCAAAAAACCCAAGCCGTGAGAAAATGCACACATAGTAAGATACATATTAAAAAAATACTCACATAAAGATGGAAGACAACAGAAATTGCAAAGAAGCTACAAAATTCTATTAATTTTGAAATTGGAAAAAACCCTAAATATCGTCTCAAAATTTCAAGCAAACCCTAATGGTTGTGGTGTCTTATGTTAACAGTGCATGATGGTGGTCATCACATGAAAATAAAAGTAACCATTCTTCCCAAGCCGTTCTTACATCGGTGCAAAGTTCCTAAAAATCCCCAAACTTGTAAACCCATAAATCAAACAGCAAATGAAAAATACCCAAGCATGTAAACTCATCAATCAAACAAAAAAACGAAAGATAAGAGTTTAGAAGTAGAAAACGGAGAGAGATAAACATGCTCGCAACATTTGAGACATGTTATATAGAATACTCACCAGAACTGTAGAAAAGCTTCTGATAGAAATCTAGTAATGAAAGTAGTGATCTAGAAAATACCATGAGAGGGGGTTACCTTAGATCTGGCGACAATTTGGAGAGTTGTATCATTGCATCTACAAAAAATAGATCATAAAAACCCTAAAACCCATAACCATGACTCCAACCTCAAACAAACACGATTGAGACTGTAAAAACCGTTCAACAAAAGGGGATGTAGTGAAGAGACACCTTATTAAGAGATGGAATCACCTTGGTGGGGTTAGATATGGAGAGAGAAAGGCGGAATTCATGCAAAACTTCGGGGGCGGGGAGATTTTAGGTGGGTCAGAGTAGGGTTTTGAATTAAAGTGGTTTTTGGGATGATGAGGGATGATGTAGCGGATGACTCGATTTTTACAATTACCTAACTTTAACATATAAATTATGAATATACCATGTTAGTCTTAAATTTTAGCTTTCATTCTGAACCCTTGGATTGCCATAAATCTTCAAAGTTGACTTTATTCTAGCCTCTAATTAAGTTATCAACTTATTGAATAGTAACCAAACTTCTACTCCTTATTTTATATATATATATATATATATATATATATATATATTATGAATGTTTTATCTATTGTTCTCACAATTATATATACAAAAATTAAAAAAATAATAATACTCGAAACCCCGAGTGATATTTACCTGGATTTTCTCACCCAAATAAAAAAATGTTTATACATATATAAAATGTTCCAAATTAAATTCATAAGTTATATAAATTAATTCGAAAACTATATATAAGAAAAACAATAGCATTTTTTATATATATGGGAATCGGTCCGGTCCGGTCCAAACCAGTCTATTAATATAGTAGACCGCGGACCACACTGGACTGGTTTAAACGATTTTTAGTTTTCGTTGACTGATTTCAAAATAGCCTTAATATTTGGTTCGGTCCATTCGGGGCGGTCTTTTTTTTGTCCACCCCTTACTTATAGAGATTCTTTTCCTCCTTAAATACCACTAAATTATATCCCTAGGTACTCTATCATAAGTCTTTTCTAAATCTATAAAGACCATATATAAATTTTTACTCTACCTCTACATTTCTCCATTAACCGTTTTAATAAGTAAATATCTTCCGTGGTGGATTTCCATGGCATAAATCAAAATTGATTGTCTGAAATAATTGACTCATTTATTAATCTTTGTTCTATAATCTTTTCCCATAATTTCATAGTCTGATTCATCAGTTTGATTACTCTATAATTACGAAAGTTTTATATCTCCCCTTTATTTTTATTCAAAGGTATTATAGTGCTTTTTCTCCAATCATCTGGCATGTTTCCTTCTCTTAATTTTTTTATTAAATAAGCTTGTTAACCATTCTACTCCTAGACTTCTAAGGGTTCTCCACACCTCTATGGGTATTTTATCCGGGCTAACCGCTTTATTCTTTCTCATTTTCCTTATTACTATATCCACTTCTGTTTTAGTAATCGGACATACCATTCCTATATTCGATTCAATGTTCTCGACATATTTTTTCGATTATTCTTCATTAAATAATCCTTGAAAATACTCTGCCCATCTATCTAGAATTTTTGTATCGTTAATTAATATATTTTGATTTATGTCTTTAATACACTTAACTGGACCCATATCTCTTGTCAGTCTACCTCTATTATTTGCAATTTATATATTTCCTTTTCACATTCCTTGGTACCTAATTTATTATAGATATTATCTAGTTCTTTTTGTTGAGCATTTTTAATAATATATTTTACTTCACTTTTTAACTTAATTTATTTTTCTAAATCTTCTTGATTTTTACACTTTTGCCACTCTTTAGAACTTACTCGTTTATTTTGTATTATCTTTTTCACTTCCTCGTTCCACCACCAAGTCTTTTTTTATGAATCTTTTTCCTTTAGTCTCACCTAAAACTTGCTTACCTATTCTCGATATCATTCTTTGTTCTTGACCAAATGTTATTAACATTGTCGTTTCAATTCCACTTCAAGTTTAACAGGAACTCCTGTATAAATTCTATCTCTTTGCATACTTTTAAATCCTTCCATTTTATATTTTGATAACCTATTTTCTCTTTTCGGTACTTAAATCCTTCAACTGCTAAATATATTACTAATAGACGACGTTGATTTGTTAAGCTTTTACCTTGTATAACTTTACAGACTTTGCATGTGCACAAGTCTCTTCTTCTAAGTCAGCAATAGTCTATTTGACTTTTATTCTCTCCGCTTTTAAATGTTATTAAATTTTTTTCCCTTTTTAAAAAAAAAAAGTGTTTGTTAACTCTAGATCATATGCCTTAGCAAATTCTAAGATAGTTTCTCCTTCTTCATTTCTCTTGCTAAAACCACAACCGCCGTGTATCCTTGGATAACGATCTCGTTCTATTCCTACATGTCCATTTAAGTCACCTCCCCAAAATTTGTTTTCATGCATAGGAAATGTTTTGTAATACTTCATCCAATAATTCCCAAAATGATTTCTTTACATTTTCATCTAAAGCTCCTTGGGCCGAGTAAGCACTTATAATATTCAATATTATTTTATCTAAGATGATCTTAATACTCATTAATCTATCTCCCAATCATTTAACATCCACGACTTTATCTTTTATATAGTGATCAACAACAATACTCATTCCATTTCTACGATTACCTATCCCTCACGAGTAAAATAATTTATAACCTTCTCTTATCTCTCTAGCCTTTTCATCCTTCCACTTAGTTTCTTGCAGACATGCTATGTTAATTTTACTACATTTTAAGGTATCCATAAGTTCTTTATATTTTTGAGTCAATGTTCCTAAATTCCACGTGCCAAATTTGATTTTGTGTATGTTATTTTTATTTATGTTACTTCTTTTAATTAAAAGATCTACAACTTTTATCTTGTTAAAGTTCAAACCTTGGAATGACGAAGTACTTTTTATTCACTTATCCATATGTGTTACCTAGGTTGGGTTCATGTACCCAAACCCGCTAAAAACTTAGCCTAGCTTAACTATGTTTGAAAAACACAGAGTTTTAACATTGCATGGACGGAAAATCATGATTAAATTAATATTAAGCATGGAAGATATATTTAGATATCTTGAAAAAGGAAGAAACATGCAGGGAAGAAGAACATGCAAAAAAAAATATATAAAGAGAGAGAAACAAACTTGGTATTGAAATCTTGAAATCCTTAATCTTCAATCATGTATGAATAAGCTATAAAATTCAAAACTAAGGTTACTGGGCCTTCCTCCCTTTTGTTCTCAAACAAAAACTAACTTAAAACTAGTCTAATGTCTTACTATCATGCTACATTCACGTTTTTGCAAGAATCCTACACACATCCAACTCTTAGGACCAATCAGAAAAGAAATAAACTTTCGTGTGTCAGACCCCCCGAACCGATTTGGAGGTCCCTACGAACCGGTTCGCCGCCTAATCGGTTTGGAGGTTGGGTTGATTTTTCCTACTGTTTTGACTCCTCTTTTCTTCTTTTGGACTTAGATTTTTATTTTATTTTTCTTCTCAATCTTCAAAATGGCATAACTCTTTCACCGAACTTCAGACTGACTTACCATTTTTTCCAGTATTCTTATGACTGCGTTGACTTTGACTCTCTAGTTGGCCCCACCTCTGGACTAAGGCTGAAAAATTACCAAAATTCCCTTCAACTCCCCATTTTTTTGATTTATTTCCTTGTTTCAAGTTCTCTTTTTCACTAACTTGCATGAAATACCTGTAAAACACATAAGAGATAGACAAAATACAAAACACTTGTGAAGTAGAGTTAGTATCATGAATATGAGACAAAACTAAATCAATTACGATGCACGGCATCATGAAAATACCAAAATTAAGGGGATAAGTATGAAATATTTATGACTAATCACCTACTGCCACTTCTTTTCCTTCGATCCAGTGTTTGAGGTAATCTTACTATATCAATTTGCGCCTTATTTAGAGGTTTTTTTTTTAGTTAAAATTAATGGATTAGGGCTGATGAAGAAAAAAATTAGTGCGTATTCCCCTTAGAGATTATAAGTTTAATGGAGAGCTATTATGAATTCCTATGTTGTATTTGTATGCAAACGTTTTCAACCTAATCTTAACTTATGCAAAATTTTGTCAACCTAAATTTTGTACGCAAACTTTGTCAACCTAACCTTATCAATGAAGGTTTGTGAAACTAATGGACACGGTTTGTTAAACTACGTGAGAAAGTCTATGAGATAACTTTAAATGGTTGATATTTATTATTGCATGTTATTCACCCATTCTATTATACATAGGTATACCATACGTTAAGTAAGAAGAACCCGTTTGATGAACTATAAAGTTATGACGGGAGTTTTTTACTCGGACACCTATTATATTCATATCATCGCTTCTCTTAGTTATGCAAATAGTACTTTGGGGGGTAAATTCCAGAGTGTTTATTGACATGATGATTAGTTACTTAGGACATGCATCTTCGATTTTATTAAAAAATAAGGTTATCACCCATATTATTAGTTTGAAATCTCTTCAATATATTTGACCTTTTGGTTTTGATGAGAATTTTGTTGTATGAAGTTTTTAGTGAAAATTGAAGATGAGATCAAATCTAATACTAAATATAAAAAGAGAGGTAACATTACATTTTTTGACATGTGGTTACCCAATTAATCATCTTTCTCTTCTCTCCTAGATGGAATTGATAGAGTCTCTTCCCATTATTTATTTCCCTCTCTAACTCCTTTTAATTCAACACAGAGGGGTAGTTTTAGTTATTAGCCATCTTCCCATGCTATAAATATATGAGAATCTCCTTCTTATTTATCCTTGATAATTCTGCCCGAAGAACATCACCAGAGATGTTATTTTTTCTCTCATCTTTGTGTTCCTCTCTTTATTTCCCATTTATCTTTCTTTTTATCTTTCCTTATCCGATGTTATTTATTAAGCACTTAATTTGATTCAAGTCTCCCGATTGACATTCATAGAGGAACAAATGGCTTAATAATTTTAAGGATGGCTATTGTGTTTTTTTAGGTTATACTGGTGAAATATTATTTGTGTGATTATATTTTGTTAAATCAATATGAAAAGAACCTTTGTGTATTGACAATTTGGGTTTTTTCTTTTCAGGATTTCATTAGGGTTGACGATGATTAATTTTGATCTCCACCACACCCACAATTTACTTATGTCCCGATACTTTCTCGACCACTCTGTGATTTTTCCTTTTTCTTTCCTATATTATTACACCCCTTCTCTCTTTGTGTGTGTGTGTGTGTGTCCGCGCGCATTGTCAAAAGGTTTTAGGGTTTTAACCATATATTTGTGGTTTTTAACACCAGATATTAAGAGCTTTTTGATATTTTTGTTTTTGTTTCATATGGTTTTTTGTTTCTCTTTTGAAAATTAGGGTGATAAAGATATTAAAGTTTATAGATCAATTTAGAAACATATTAAGAGTTCAAGATGGGATGTTCTACCATTACGGTTATTGAGAGATCTAAAATAAATGAGGCAGAGTGACTAAGCATAACAATCTCAGAGTAGAGATTTAGATCATTTATGTTGGTGGTGACTTGATCAAATTTGAAAAGGAGAAAGGCAATTCCAAGAACACCTGAATAAAGAATGATGTCTTAGAGGCTTTCTCTCGTGATGCCCCAAACTCCTTAATGAGTCACATTTTTTGGTGCATTATTTGATATGTTTTATGGACATTTATACGAATCTAAATTTCCAATCTATTCCATAGTATTAGTTTTTCTTTTGTAGTTAAAATTAATAGTGTTAATACATATTTTTGAGTTGCGTTTGAAGACCGAACATGAAATTATGTTTTTTCAATTTAACACAAACATGATTCATTTCAAACATGACTAATCCAACTAATAATTTTTGATGTTCAATTTAACCCAGTAATACATAAAAATATGAGAAAAACGTATATAAAGTGACAAAGCACGATTCAATGGTTACATTATATATATGGTTACATTTTATATAATTTTTTTTATTTTTTATCAAGTGTCATTAATTTTTCGCTTTCAATTTTAATGCCTTATTTTCTCTTTCTGTCATCGCATCATGGAAACAAAAATCATTTTTACATCAACCATTTTCGTTAACGTAATATGGTTTAGTGCATTACAAGTGTATTGTACTTATATAAAGAATTATATATATATATATATATATATATATATATATTGTTGTATACTAAATATGGGACAATAGATAGACCAATAGGATTGAGACACTTGTCATCAGAAGGTGTTCGACTTACTTGATATACCTATTTTTCTAGTCGGCTCAGTAATTGTTCTGCTCAATTGGACAGTTACCAACTTCAGTTGACACTATTATTCTGTAAGGGAACGAATGTGTCTCATGGGACAATATGGATAGTCCCACTCACACCATCACTCGCGTAGAATACTATGTACGATTGATCACCTTTTTGTAGGTTGTAACGAAGTCATGATGATTCATTATATGACATGTAAATGGTGTAACTACTTGACCCATAAAGGCACTCCACTTGTCCCACTACTCTTTCTATATAATAACAACCTATAAATTGTACTTAATCCCACAGAATAAGGGATCCGAAAATATTCCACCTAACGACCATAGTCAAAACCCTTTGAGAACTTATAACCATCATTTTCATGGCGATTGCCCATTGAAATATATATAATCAGCACTACACCTGTGGACGCAAGCACCACATTAGGCTGAACCATGTTAATCTCTGGTTTCCTTCTTTATCTCTCATCCCTCTGTACTCATTCCAAATTGGCAAGGTAGTAGTGGCAATATATGTTATTGTTTATTATTAATATATTATAGGGAAGTTCCATAATTTATATACTAGTTTTAGACGATAACAAATTGGCGCATTCTGTGGGAACATTAACAAGTTGTTTGTTATTTCCTTCCACCCTAGCCCGATTTCCACCAATTTTGGATTCGTTCCATTATTTACCTCGTCTCTGTTTAAATATATAACTTCTGAAAAATTGGAGAAAACCTGGAGAGTAGTCGCGCGGTAGAAGCAAACTGCCGTTAACGCCTTTTGGAATTGGTGACACACAAAGACCTTGAAGGACCATTTTTTAGAGTTATTTTTATTGCATTTATTTTGTAGTATTGTTTGTGGGACAAGGCTTATATCAATTTTTGGGAGCTTATTTAATGCATGTTTTTCATATTTTTGGTGGAGGAAGACATTGACTTATAAGTTAAGAGTAATTAATGAGAATATTTATTTTGACTTGCAATTGCATTATTTTAATTATTATCCTAGCTTAAATATATTGATAGGATTAGATGAAATTTTTTAATGCTTTGTTAGAGAATGTTTATTTAGTTTAATTCACATACATTCCCTAAATACCTTTTAAATGTTGTAAAAATTTGTTATTTACTAAAATATTATGAGAATGATATTTTAACCTTATAACTTAATATTCTATTCATATTCTTCGATTATATACTCTAAATTTTTATCTAAAAAGATAAAAGTTATTTTTAAATTAAAATTTAATGATTTATCTATTGAAATTGAAAAGAAGAGATTCTATGAATTTTGAGTTATAAAATGGAATTTAGAATACAATTTATTTTCGTAATCTAATAAACATCGGTAAATGGATCCAAAATCCTAATGATTTCTACTACAATTAATTACAATTTTTTTCCACACACTTGCTCGCTTTAATTAGTTTAATCTTTATTTTCGCTTTGTCTCTCAAATCAAATCATATATTTTTTCTAGTTGAAAAATTTTAAATAAAAAATTGAAACAAATCTGAGTGGGATTGACTCGTACTTCTATTACTATATTAACAATAGTTGGTGCATTTGCAATAACACAATAATTTATTATATTAAATTTGATCATGTAATTACAAGAGTACCCTTTGCCAATGAATTGACAATTGTTGTATAAGACAAACTTAAAATATGCATACATTACTTTGTAACCTCTCTCATTGAGAAGGTCTCCACATACAAGATTTTTACACATATCTGGTACATGAAGTACATCAGTCAAAGTAAGAACCCTCCTAAACGTCAATTTCAACTCTATTGTACCATTTCCACTTACTTTTGTGCGGTGGTTGTGTGTCATTTTAAATCCTTTTCATTCAATCTCTTGATGTGTTTTGAATAGAGAACGACCTTTGTAGATATGAATGGTTGCCTAGGTATCCAACCACCATCAATTTTTATTATTTTACAGAATTCTCTTTGCACACCGTTGTAATAAGATCTTCAACATTGTTGGCTTCCTTTATCATTTATTTTTCCTTAAATGCCTTCTCTCTAAGTTAACTCGAGCAAAGTGACATGGTTTTTTCACAGAAGTAGCATCTACCCTTTTTCTTTTTATTTGAACTTTGGTTAATTAAGTTTGAATTATTCATTACTTTAAGTTTTGAATCTTTGGTATCCTAGGATTTTTTTTGTCCTCAATCATATTTGCCTTGGAATGATTATCATTTTATTCTTCATTCTTTTTCCGCATGCAAAAATCTTCTTCAATATAAAAGTGGTGAAAAAGGGATTCAGTTGTGTATGTTTTTTTTCTTTCTCTTAAAGTCATTCTAAGGGGAAGGAAGTTTGAAAACAACCATCTCCACTTGAAATTCATTCTGAAGATTTATTTCAACGACCTTAAGATCACTAACAATTGGTTATTCATGGGATTTTGCAATGACTAATTTATCATTTGACATTTTATAGGTCATATACTTAGAAATAAGAAACTTACGATTATTCGTTTCTTTTTTTTTTATATTTATTTTTCGGTGCCTTCTACAAATTATTTGCCATAAGAATCGTCGAATGTGCACTATAAAATGATTAAAATAATTCATCAAGTTCATCATCAAGAATATAAGGTAAATAGTCTAATTTTGTCCTTTTATCATACATCATTTCACTTTAAAAACTAGAGTAAATTACTCATTTGGCCCCTAAACTATTACGGTTGTTCAAAAGTGACCTCTGAAATATCAAAAGTTTCAATTAAGCCTTCAAACAATGTGAACATATTTAACGAAGTCCTTTCGTTGGTTCTAGGGTTAATTATGACGAAAAAAGTCATGTGAGATGCTCACAACTTTTTTTAAGGACGAAAATGTAAATTAACCTACCAAACATACATTAACAACACTAAACAATTCTTATTTATTCAATCCCTACCCAAATAGTCATTTTTCTCTCCGATTAAAAAAAATCCCTCCTCCACTACCTCCATACGTCGTCGCCACCCTTAGCCCCTTCTTGCACCATCACTTCAACGACCCGACCCAGATTTATGGATTACCCGTGAGTCAACTCAGTCTGAATCGAGTCATTAGGTGTGAGGTGCAATGAAACAACCTATATAATGTTGCTAGTCCAATTTTATATTACTTACGTTTCACTTGTTTAGCATGTGATTCCAGTTTCAAGATAAACTACGCGTGGGACCCATGGGGAGCACCCTGAAGTCCAAGTAAGCAGAGTTACTAACGTAAAATATAAATAAAATATACTTATCGGTATAGCACTCTCAAAATACGGAGCCGCTTCCAGCCTGCTGAACAAAGTGGGGGTCATGAGCCTATGCCCAGTGGGATTTATACAAGCAGTATAAAAACGAACGGTAGAAGGGAATACTCATGCGCTACAACCACATGCATGCGAAAATATGTATATATCTACATACGTACACCTTTGAAAAACACATGCTTTAATGCAATAATCAATTTATTTTCGAAAATCTCATTTGCCTAGATTAATTGACCTTAATCTTATTAACAATTTCCAATATTCATATTTATCATTTTCCACTTTATTTGACACACACCATATTCAACATTTGAAACCTTTACACTTAATTTATCAACACCAATCCTTTACCAGAATTTATTATTTTATTCATTTAAATATTGTTTAGAATTTTCATTGAAAATCACCATTTTAATATACGCATTTAAGATGTTAGAAAATACTTATTTAATCCTTGAAAATACTTTTACAAAACACTCTTGTGTTAATATGAATTTCAGCATTTAGATTGCTTAACCAACCATTTATCCACCTTATTTATCATTTTTCCTTATCTTATAGACATTAGTAGATTTATGCATTAACTTGACCATTTAGCCTTGATCGATACATTTATTTCGTTCATTCAAGTTAGGTTGTATTTACATATTTACCGCACAACCCATTTTCTTGATTTATGTTCCACATTCATTTAACCTTTTCTCAAAATCTTCCTATACTGCATATTTACACGGGATCTACACCGATGGTTATGCACACCATATGCTCTGGCCAGTGGTTTAGGTCTTTTCACCTAAGGGCTCCGGGCCCTTCTTGCTTTATTCCGGTGTCATTCGAGTACCTTTAATGTGTTTTAATATTTTACAAATGTTGACATTATTTCCTTTCCTTTTTATCCGGCCGAAGCCAAAAACTCGAGACTTTACCACTCCAATTTGTGTTACACTTGAAAATTTACCATGTTGTGTCCTTTACACTTTAACCTTGATTTTTATTCCAAAAATCATATTCATTTATGACCACTTTGTGCAACACCCTTTCCAACATTTTTATTTCATAAAAATGTTCCACTCAATCAAAATTATCATTTTACTCTTTCTGTGTCAAATTTGCAATTAAATCCTTTAATAAGAATTATTCTCCCAAAAATGGTTATTAAGTTTCCAACTTAACATTTTAAATACCTTTTTAACCATTTTAACACTTGTTCAATATCATAATTACTCCACTCTCTTACTTGCTACTTTATCATTTTTAATATATAAAATCACACCTTTTATATATTAAAGTCCCATTTTCTCAACTTTTGAAATACACAATTTGTTTATGAAATTTTGCATCATAACACCCACTTCACTTCTACTCACACATTTTATTTAATAAAAACACCCATTATTTCCTTTGTCTAGAAATACACAAAAATAGTATTTCTTACATTTTTATTCCATAAAAATGTTCATTACTCCTTTTCACTAAAAATGCACAAAAATAGCATTTCTTACATTTTTATTCGATAAAAATATTCATTATTCCCTTTTCACTAAAAATGCACAAAAATAGCATTTCTTACATTTTTATTCCGTAAAAATGTTCATTATTTCTTTTTCAATAAAAATACACCAAAATGACATTTCTAACGTTTTATTCATGAAAATGTCCATGAATAGTATTTTGAATTTTCGAACACTTTTAAAACTTATTTAAACCTTCCTTTAAATTCCCATTTTCTTTAAAACATCAAGTGTGTACTTAATAAACCCAATATTACATTATAGTCACTTTTCTGCACACTTTTACACTTAAATGGTGGAAAATAGTAATCTGATTTTTTGTCTAATTCAAACTCACTGTAAAACCTTTTTTTGAGACCCATTTTTTCATGAGATCATAGAAATCAACTAATAAACTTCATGGATGCAAACTATCACAAATCCAACATATTATAAGCCTTAAATATGTAAATAATAAATTCGATTTATTGGTGCCTAACACCTTCCCATTCCATAATTTAGCCCCCGAACCTTCGATCTATTGGTTTTGTATGCATCAGTTTTTCCTAGATGCCGCCGCTCTCTCGAAGTGGCAATACATTCTTTTGCCCATTTTTTGCAAATTAGGCTGGCGACTCTAACTCTTTACATTTACCCCACACTGACGACAACCGAAACGCCCTGAAAAAGAGGGTGAGATCACTATCTTTCGAGGGATCCTCCACCCCCTTCCCCTTGAAGAGTTCCTGGGATGGCCACAGTGACGACTCCGCTGGGGAAAGTTATTCATAAGAGGGCTAGAATATGTTTACATGGGTGTTTTTGTTTTCTTATGTGCGTATACCCCCATTTGTACATTCCCCTTTTCTCTCCTTATTTACTGTACATACATAACTCATGCTTATGCCACTACTCACACACTTGTAGAAGTTTTCCATGTTCACTTCACATCACGTGCACCTAGGGACACATGCACCACTTAGAAATCCATTCTTAGGTTTAACTAACACACATCACCACTTTTATATATCCATGCTCACTTACACTTATCACACACCACTTATAGTTGATCCATGCTTAGGTTCACTACCACACACTCATTTGTAGATAATCACACACCACTCACTCTCACATATCTATGCTTAGTATTGATTTATTTCTTGTACATCACCCCCTGCTTGTCGTAATGCTCATTATTAAAGATACTCTCTCCATAAGATACTAATCGAGAATCATGCATGATACACACAACATTACTAAAGGGCATCGCTATTGACCAAATTTTATCCCGTAACTGGCGTTGGTTCGGAAGGTTGCAGTTTGCCTAAGCGATATGACTCTAACCCTCCATTGGCCAAGTGATTTCGACGTAAATCGAACATTTCCCCCACATCGAATCGCTTGATCGAAGTCATGACGGGAGGTAAATTGCAGGGAACTCGTTCACGTACGTCGAGTATATCGAATTCTCTCTCACTTGTACTGTCCCCACGAGGTATATAGTGAGGCAATTCACGTACTCTCAGGTATATCAAATGGCTTGTCCCCATGTAACGATTGCCCTCAAAAGCAAGATGTATATCATGGAAGTCATGCCAAAGGGGGAACCCTTCCAATTAACCCAACAACTGCATACCCGCATACAGGTGTCAAACCTTGGACATGCATATTTAGTTTGTCGGTTTTAACCCGAAACTTTGTCAAAATTTTGGGTCGGCATGGTGCCCAAATTTTCGCTCATTTTTTTAATATGGGACCCTGCCCACAAGCATGGTAACATGTCCAATCATAGTTTTTACATATTCTTTAAACCCAATTTTTTCCAGGCTCGGGTCGTGTCCGACATTTCTCTTCTTGCATTTAGGCTAACCTAATAATTGAGAACCTAATAAACATAATAATAATCATGTTGAGGCACGCCTCTCGCTTTTCCTTCTCTCTTTTTCCAAAAAGTCTTCAGAAACATTTTGACCTCATCTTTCCCAAAAAATATTAAAAATATTATTTCCTCTTTTCCAAAAATAAATCCCAATTCTTTCTCCTTCTCAGGTCGATCGCATACCATTGGCCCGGCTCCCTATTGACTTCGATCTTCATTTGAACCTCCCTGAAGCTCTATCAGTCCCCTTACTTTGTTTGAGTCCGAGATTCATCCACTTTCCATCGAGAACACAGATTAAGTATCGAATGTGCAGCCAAATTTGTTAATAGTTCTAGCTCAACTTACTGCCAAGATTGATAACCTTCAAACCGAGGTTCATGAGATGCAACGAAATTGTGTCCCTATTCCTAAAGATCCTGAGGTCCTCTTCCCTCACACTATGGGTTTTCCTGCACCCAGGCCTATTTTGGTTCCCAAGTAATACCAGCATGCTCCACGTACTCCTCCTGCTAATGGTCGCCACCATCCCAGCTTCCTATGCCAAATCTTGCCTAGCCAGGGGCTAACTTACCCATAACCATTGATCCGAAGGAACAATAATTGAATAAAGTCAAGGAAGACCTCAATATGTTGACCAAGAAATTTGACCAAGTCAGACTCTCTGAAAATTACATGGACTATACCCATATGTCTTTATATCCTAAAGCTAGGTTACCAGAAAAGTTCAAGATGTCCAACATAGAGAAATTCGGGGGTAGTGGACCTTCAATTGTCCATCTCCGCAGTTATCACTGAGCCATGACTCTCCTAGGTGCCTCCGAGGATATAATGGACCAAATGTTCCAACAGACCTTGAAGGATAGCGCTCTCTGTTGGTTCACATCTCTCGAAGAGTATAAAATCCATAGTTGGGAAGATGTTGCCCGCGAGTTCATGTCACAGTAGAAGTACAACGAGGAGTTATAGGTTACCCGTCGTTATTTAGAGTTGCTTAAATAGAATCCCGTGGAGTCAGTCTGTAACTTCATAGCAAGGTGGAGAGGGAAAGCAACCACCATGACCAATCGGCCTTCTGAAGAGGAACATACCAGTATCGTGAAAAAGAACTTCCTACCCCATGTTCGAGCAATGATGGGAGGATAGTATTACCTTCATTTCTGATCCCTTCGAGAAGCAGAAGTGGAAATCGAAGAAGTTATGGTCAAGACAAAGGTCGAACCAAAGAAAACATCTAAACAGTTCACTCCTAGAAAGTTTAAAAAAACTGCCAATATCGTAGTTTCCACCATCAACAACATCTCTCAGCCTGCCACTTTATGGGCACCAAGAAGCCGCTTTAACCCAATCTGAAAGGAATACACCGAGCCTCATGCTCCCCTCTCCAAAGTTTACCAGTCCCTCTTGAGCCGAAGTCTTATCAAGTCCTTGGACCCTCATCCATTACCAAACCCACTTCCCAAAAATTTTAAGACCGATGCCCATTGTAACTTCCATCAAACCACTGGCCATACCATCGACTAATATTTTCACCTTCAAAATGTGATCCAAAGCCTGATTAACTGGGGTATTATCGCCTCACCAGCCAGTCCTAAACCAAACACTACCCAATATCCCCTCCTGAATTATACAAATGCCATCTTCCTAGAGTAAAACCCATAATTTGACCCATCTACCAAGATTAAACCAAGTAAATCACCAATCATACCCATATACTCTCCCACACCTCTCCAAATGTGCCCATATTTTCTCTTACACCCTACTAGCTTTTCCGATCAGGCTTTATCACTCCTTACCAGAGCATGCATCGTTGTCCGCACCTGTTCTGTAGGTAAATACATGGAACTATCAGAAGTGTTGAACCAACTCCTAGAGTTTGGTCTTAAATTTCCCCCCAAATGAACGTTGACTATTAGAGATTCAGTATGTTGTTCTTAGAAGTTCAAAAATTGGACCAAGAGTCAGACAATTGGGTGGTACCGACCGATGAAGTCAGTTTAGATGATATGGTCCAGATCATGGTGGATTTATTCTGACAAATATGTGATATTCATAGTATACTCGGGCTACTCGATGCTTTGAAACTACAAGGGCGTCTAGTCCCTTCACTTTCACATCTCCCCGTCGAATGGGAGGACTTATATAAAGAGGTTGTTGAAGTTGTGGAATGTATCAACTTTTCATGGAAAAATAATATCGTTGCCATCGGGTATGGGGATGAATTCGATGATTCAAACGAAGAGCAGAGTTCAAAAAAGACTAATCTGATAGTCTGCATGTGTGGGATGATATCATTTGAGGAGTTACTAGGAGAGATCAACAATGTGGATGAACAACCCGATATCGATGAAGAAACATGATTTCTATTTTTCCCTCCTTCTGTGAACCACATGACCAGGTCAGGAAGACATTACCAAATCCCAAGCCTATAACCATCAGAGAGCGATACAGGGAAGGATATCGAGAATCTTCCTATGCCAAAAATAACCCTTGAGGAAAGCAAGATCCTCGATCAGTTAAAAAAAAAAGCCAATATCACTCTATGAGGACTTTTTATGTCTACCCAGCTGCACCAAAATGCCCTGATCAAGCTACTCACAGGACCCATAGTTCCTCCCTCAACCACTCCTGAAGAAGCAGTGACTCTAGTCGGATCCTTGATTTCTACTAGAATGCTCTCCTTCTCCGAAGAAGAAATCCCTAAGATGGGACCAAACCACAATTATGCTCTCAACATCTCAGTCGAAGTCATGGGGAAAATTATCCCACTCTCTCTTGTCGATAATGGATCAGCTCTTAATGTTTTCCCATTGAGGACCCTCAATTATTTGGTATTAAAAGTGAGTGACCTTGCCCCCAACCTCTTTCACCGTACATGACTATGATAATACCCGTGGAGAGGTAATGAGATCTATAAAGCTTGCTATAGAGGCTGGCCCTATAAATCCTGTTGTTGAATTCCAAGTCATCAATATCCCAGCCTATTTTAATCAGCTACTCAGACGACCATGGATTCATAGCATCAAGGGGGTGTCTTCTTCCCTTCATCAGAAACTAAAATTCTTCGCTAATGGGAAGGTCATCACCATCTTGGGCGACAGAGATAATACCGAGAATACAAGCACCACTAATCCAGTACTGGAAATACAACATGGGACAAATGATATCCTTTGTTCAGGTTTCCGGTTTGAATAACTTCTATGCCCAACAGGGATCCATCCAGAATATGACCCCTATAGAAACATCAATGTAATCTAGATGTTCAAGAACATGCACCTCATGCTCGGACTGGGGATAGGAAAAAGATAACAAGGGATACTTGAACCTATTATGTTGAAGAAGGCCTTTACTCCCTGTGGCTTGGGTTATCATTCGCCTGAAGAAGAACTCAGAATGACATTTCAGCCTCGACTAAAGAGGAGGTCAGAATGCACTAAAACTATCTCAGGAGGCTCCCTAAATGGAAGATTCATCAGAGAGGGTGAATATTTCCCCTTCTACGACTTCCCTGAACCATGGTATGACCGTGTCGATAAAAAGATGAAACCAGGAATGGAGATATTTTTCTGGATAACTACCCATGGGCCGAGAGTTCACAGCACTTTGTACAATCACTCACTGAGGATACTAGAGAATCTGAGGAAAGTGACTCCGGGGATTTTTTTGATTTACAGAAACTAAGGCAAACACTCTGCATTATCCACTTAGGGGATACCTCATTGGATCCATCCCATATGATCAAAGCTGCTGATGGTCTTATCCTAAACTAGCATGCTGTATTGATGCCAGTACCTGCTAATAATTAACCTAATGAAAGACCATGAACGATACTGATTTAAATAGTTTCGCAAATTCCAATTACAAACTTTTCTAATTATAGTCAATTTATGAATCAAATCAATTCAGCCCTTGAACTCAATTAACTACGTGTGTGCATGTGTCAAACCAACAAAAGTAAAATATGTGACACAAATTTCAGGAAAAATTCCCAAAGGGAAAAACCTTTATTTCTAGAACTTTGACAAGTTTACAAGACCATTGACTTACATACAACCTCATAATTGCCCACAAGTGTAATGCATGGTGTCTTCATCAAACCTTCAAAGCGTCGGTTAGAAATCAACAATGGTTCACACACAGCTATACCACAAGAACATGCAGTCTTCAGCAAAGAATCAACAATTAGAAGATCCTCAATAACACGAAGTCATAAACTTAGCGACTCACTCCACAATAGCATGTAGCTCTCGATTGTAGAGATCTCCCCACAAAGGATGAAACAATAGCAAACTATGTTTTGGGTTCCACAAAACAACTCACACAAAATCAATTGGGATCGTTAATTGTAAACCAAAAGTTACGAACCCTCAAATGGTTCTAGAATAGTATAAAAACGTATTCAGTGAAAACTAGTATTTCTCCACTCAAAAATCAGAAGCCTGACACCCTTATTTATAATAAAAATCAAGGCGGTGATGTGTCAGCTTAAACAACATCTCGTTCGAACGACATGCACTGTCGTTTGAGCGAGATATGATCTCGTTCGAACCAGGTATGATGTCGTTAGAACGACATCATACACGTGTCCCAAAAAACTTCAGTCTTTTAAATATTTTGGAAACCTTAAAACTTAAAACTGTTTATGATATCAGAAACATTGATCCAAACCTTTTATGATTTTGAAAAATTAAAAACCATTTAAAATTATTTCAAAAATCATTTAAACTTTTGTAAAAATATCCCAACACTTTTAATGTAGAATGTAAATGGAACTTAAACACATTTTACCAAATTCATCCTTATTGGGCTTGAATGTTGAAGTCTTCTTGAAATTCGAATTCGTCTTTGAAGATGTAAGCTTCTCAATCCTTCGATGACTTGTAGCAACTTCTAGCGGTATATGACATAATTAATTGTTACAGAATTTGACCTCCCAAGCACGTTCGAGATCACTCTCAAGTTGTGATACATATGTCATCAGACTAGACACCATGTCGGTCAAATAATAGTTTTCCCTCCTAAAAAAATATTTTTCTTTCTACAAATGTAAAACCCGATGACCTAAATATCTATTAAACTTTTTTGTTTTCATGGTCTCAGTTTACAAATCCATAAAGGCTTTTTGAATCTCACTTTCATCTCCACTCTCAACCTCTCTCTCATCTCCACTAGAAACACTCGAGTCATTATCGTCGCTCTCGTGAACGCTATCATCGTGAGACAAAGTGGGTATGCTCACACGACTCGAAAAAGCTACACAAATCCCATGTGCTAAACCTTTATTGGACTCATCTCCATCACTATCACTAAGTTTGGTAGGCATAGTAGTTTCTTTTCCCTTTCTCCTTATCCTAGTAGGGCACTCTTTAGCTATGTGCCCTTTACCCTCACACTCAAAGCACCTGATCTCATCCTCCTTATCACTTTCTTTGGCCTCCTCTTTCTTTTTATATTTCTCAAAAGATCTCTTTTTATTGGAAGAATTTTCTTTAGACATTTTGAGAAACTTTTTAAAAAATTTCGCAAGTAAGGCCATGTCAAAATCAGACTTGGACTCATAAAAACTCACTTTCTTTTTCTTATCCCTCTTCCTCGAAACATCCTCACTCGATCTCGACTGTGACCTAAGTGCAATACCTTTATATTTGTGTTTGATAGTTTGGGGAAACATATCTAACTCGTAAGTCTGAAGATCATCTACCAACTCTTCTAACTTAAGAGTGCTCAACTTAATCATCGAGTTTAAAATAGTGACTTTTAGAACAAAACGTTTTGGAAGAGATCTCTAAATCTTTTTCACAACCTGCATCTTATCAATTACCTCACGTAAATTAAAACAAGTGTTGACAATGTCCAAAAACGTGTGTAAAACTCATCAAAAGTCTCAAAATCTAACATAGTAATGGTGTCAAATTGGGTGGCTAGATTTTGAAATTTTGACTCTTTAACAGTGGTTGTACCTTCATGAGTCAATTTTAAAACATCCTATGCCTCTTTACACATGGTGAACGTCATAATACGGAGGAATTCTTCGGGAGTGACGACTCCAGAAATAGCACTTAAACCATGGGAATTAAAGTTAGACAATTTATAATCGTCCTCAGTCTAGTTTGACACAGGCTTTAATGAGGTGACATTATCAAAAATCATGGTGGGAGGAGTCCATCCATTTTCAACCAATAGCCAAACTCGCTCATCTATGGATTTTAAAACAGATTTGATGCGATCTTTCCAATAGTTATAATTATCGCCGTCAAAGATGGGCACCCGATTATATAAGTGATCCATTGAAAAAATTTTGATTTTTAAACAAAATCAATATCACACAAGTTTTTTGAAAATAGGAATACACAATAAATTAGCGCTCTGATATCAATTTGAAAGACTGTGTGCGATACTGATTTAAATAGCTGTGCAAATTCCAATTACAAACTTATTTAATTAGAGTCAATTTATGAATCAAATCAATTCAACCCTTAAACTCAATTAACTATGTGTGTGCATGTGTCAAACCAACAAAAGTAAAATATAAGCCACAAATTTCCGGAAAAATCCCCGAAGGGCAAAACCTTTATTTCTAGAATTTTGACAAGTTTACACGACCATTGAATACATACAACCTGATAATCGCCCACAAGTTTAATGAACGGTGTCTTTGTCAAACCTTCAAAGCATCGACAAGAAATCAGCAATGGTTCACACGCAGCTATACCACAAGAACACGCAGTCTAGACACACAGTCTTCAACAAAGAATCAACAATTAGAAGATCCTCAATAACACGCAGTCATAAACTTCGTAGCGACTCACTCCATAATATCATGCAGCTCTCGGTTGTAGAGATCTCCCCACAAAGGATGAAACAATAGCAAACTATGTTTTGGGTTCCACAAAATAACTCACACAAAAGCAATTGGGATCGTGAACTGTAAAACAAAAGTTATAAACCCTAAAATGGTTCTAGAATAGTATGAAAACGTATTCTGTAAAAAGCAGTATTTCTCCACTCGAAAATCAGAAGCCCGACACCCTTATTTATAATAAAAATCAAGGCGGTGACATGTCAGCTTAAACCACATCTCATTCGAATGATATACGCTGTTGTTTGAACGAGATATGATCTCATTTGAACCAGGTACGATGTCGTTCAAACGACATCATACACGTGTCCCAAAAAACTTCAGTCTTTTAAATATTTTGGAAACCTTAAAACTTAAGACTGCTCACGAGATCAGAAACATTTATTCAAACCTTTTATGATTTTGAAAAATCAAAAACCATTTAAAATTATTTCAAAAATCATTTAACCTTTTATAAAAAATATCCAAACACTTTTAATGTAATATGTAAATGGAACTTAAACACATTTTACCAAATTCATCCTTCTTGGGCTTGAATGTTGAAGTTTTTTAGAAATTCAGATTCCTCTTTTTAGATGTAAGCTTCTCAATACTTCAATGACTTGTAGTTACGTGTAGCGGTATATGACACAATTAATTGTGACGGACCATGTCCTTACACCTAACCCTGATGTTTATCCCATTTCCCCTTCTTTGGTTATTCCTCCTAACTTTGATGTAATCAAAACCTTCTTTGATGAGGTTCTCAATGCTGATTTTCCTATCAACTGTCTTGATTCTAATCAAACTCTTGATGATGATGATTTTGCAAATGAACAATTCTTAGCTGATTTAAATAAGGTTAATAACAAATAACATAGCGGCGTTGAAGTTAATGAAGATAAAATAATTGTTAATAATCTCGATTCTAGTAGACAACTACGCGAGATTAGGATGGGGCCACCCTTAACGAGCATGAGCGTGCGCAACTCGAAGAATTACTGAAGGAATTTATGGATGTCTTCGCATGGTGCTATGACAACATGACCGATATCGACCTTGAGATAGCTCAGCACGAGATCCCAACTCTCTTCGAATGCAAATCGGTCAAACATAAACTACGAAAGCTCCGCACCGAATGGTCACTCAAAGTTAAAGAAGATGTAGTCAAATAAATTAATGTGGGCTTCATTCATATGATTGAATATCCCATATGGCTAGCCAATATCGTACCCGTGTCGAAGTCAGGAGGGAAGGTTCGCATGTGTGTCGACTATCGAGACTTGAACAAGGCCTCTCTAAATAATGATAACCCGCAACCTAATATCAACATGATTGTGGACAATACGACCAGTCATGCTAACAAGTCATTCGTTGATGGGTTTGTCGGATATAACCAGATCAAGATGCAACCCGATCACCAAGAGAAAATCGCATCCATCACCCCTTGGGGAACCTTTTGCTACAATGTCATGCTATTTGTTCTAAAAAAAAGTAAGGGCTAACTACTAGAGGGATGCCGCAACCATTTTGCATGATCTGATACACAAGGAAGTTGAGGTCTATGTAGGCGACATGATTATCAAGTCCAAGACTAAGGAGAGTCATGCTCCCGCTCTCCAAAAGTTCTTCGAGCGACTGCGACAGTACCAGTTGCGACTTAACCCACAGAAATATGTCTTCGGCGTTACCAAAATAAAATTCTTGGTATGAATGGTTAATGAAAAAGGGATATAAGTAGATCCTGCCAAGCTGAAAGAAATACTCGAGATGCCACTACCCTGAACGGAGAAGGAAGTCTGGGGATTCGTCGGAAAATTACAGTACATCAGCGGGTTCATCAGCCAGTTGACTTTTATTTATGAACCCATCTTCAAACTCCTCTCAAAGGATTAAACCAAGGTACAGAACAAATCTTGACAATAAGCCTTTGACCGCATCAAATAATACCTAACCCAACCTTCGGTACTCATGCCACCGCAACCTGGTCTTCCCTTACTCATGTACCTAACCATAACCGATACTACAAGTGGGGCATTACTAGCCCAATAACTTAAAGAAACCCACAAATAGATATCTATCTACTATGCTAATCGCAAGTTGGCCAGTTATGAAGTTAACTACACCGCCTTAGAGAAAGCATGTGTCGCTCTTGTCTGGGTTATCCAAAAGTTACAGCACTATATGCTCGTTTTTCCTATCAAACTTGTATCCTGAATAAATCCTATCAAGTACTTGCTCGAGAAACTTTCCCTTTTCAGCCCAATGGCCCTTTAGTTGATGCTCCTAACTGAATTTGATATTACCCATGTCACACAAAAAGGCATAAAAGGAAGAGCCATCTCTGACTACCTCGTTGACTACCCTATGGAAGAGGCCAATGTCTGGATCTCTGAGTTCCCAGATGATAATATCCTCTATACCTCCCAAGAAGACGTTCGATGGCAAATGTTCTTCGATGGAGCTACCAATAAGAAAGGGTATGACATTGGGATACTCCTAATTTCCCTTGATAACTCTCACACTCCCATTGCCATCAAGTTGGATTTTCCTTGCACCAACAACATAACTGAATATGAGGCATGCACGATAAGCCACAAAGTTGTCCTCAATAAAGGAATTTTATACCTTGATGTCTACGGGGATTCAACCCTCATCACCGGTCAAGTACTCAAAAAATGGAAAATTAAGGATGAGAAACTCTTACCTTTCCATGCCCACCTTGAAGAGCTAGCTTCCCAATTCTAAGAAATCACCTTTCATTACTTACCCCGAGAAAAAAATAACCTAGTCGATGCCCTTGATACCTTAGCCTCCATGATTGACATGCCCGAAGGAATAACCATGACCCATTTCCTTGTCCAAAAGCAAGATAAACCAACCCATTGCTACTGTATTGAGCTCATTACAAAGTACGATCCTGAGATAACCAACTGTTGGTACTATGATATTTGGCGCCTCCTCAAGCATGATTGGTATCCTCAAAGTTCTGACAGGAAAGACCAAGAAACCCTTCGCAGACTGGTTGCCCAGTACATTGTCTGAGATAAAGAACTATTCAAGAGATACTTTAATGGAACCCATGTGCACTGCATCGCAGGGGCTGCCATTGAAGAAATGATGTAAATAATCCATAGTGGGGAAAGAGGACCCCACATGAATGGCCATATGCTCACCAAGAAGATCTCTTGACAAGGATACTATTGGACTACCATGGTTCAGGATTTCGCAACCCACATTAGAAGGTGCCTCAAATTCTAATAGGTTTTCAACCTACAACACTTGCTCCCGTGGGAATTATACAACATTATTTCTCCCTAGCAGTTCTCCACATTGGTGCATCGAAATTATAGGGAAATTCACACAAAAAAGCGTCTAATGGGCATAAGTTCACCCTAGTCTCCATTAACTACTTCATTAAATGGGTCGAAGTTGAGTTATACGCAGTCCTGAATGCCAAGAAAGTGTCCAAGTTCATCAAGAAAAACATTATTTACCGATATAGGATCCCGTACGAGCTGGTATCAGACAACGGGTTACACTTCGAGGTAGAAGTTACAGAGGCGATCGAAGAGTATGGAATTCAGAGACACAAATCTTCTCCATACCGACCTCAAACCAACGGAGATGTCGAAGCAGCCAATAAGAACCTTAAAGCCATTACCAGTAAGATGATCGAGAGTTATCAATATTGGGCTGATAGGAACCCTTTCGCCCTTTGGGGCTACCGCATTTCAGTTCGAACCTCTACTGGGTCTACCTCTTAATCTCTAGTCTATGGAATGGAAACAGTTCTACTCATGAAGATAGAAATCCCTTTGCTACGCGTCATGCTTAAAATTAAAGTCAGCGAGGAGGACTGACACCAAAGCTGTCTCTACGAGCTGTCCCTCTTGGATGAAAGGAGGCTAAAATCTCTATATCACATACAAGGATACCATTGCTGCATAGTGTGATCATTCAACAAGAGAGTCAAGGATTGTGGTATTAGAGAAGGATACTTAGCCCTCAAAGAAATAGTAGAGCCTTCCAAGCCCAATTGGAGCAGCCCCAACATTATGAAGAAGATCTCGTCCGACGGTGCCGCTATGCTCACCAACCTTGATGGAGAGGAAATGGCACGTCCAGTCAGCTTGGACCATCTCAAGAAATTCTACCCCTAGTCTGAAATCTCGACGTGCTACGACTCTTCTCATCTTCCTTATATTCTAAAAAAAAGTCTTTATTTCCTTCTACTCAGAACTACGTGGGGCCTAATCCTCTAAAAATATTTTTACTTTCAAAAAAATGAATTTCAAAAAATTTTCAAAACCCTCAGAGGTACGTAGGCAGCTCATCCGCCCTACATGAGCACGACCCCCTTCTTTTTTTATAAAATGATATTCTTTTCTTATCCCCGAGAACGATAGTTAATTTTAACATATACATGAACAAAAGGATTATGTATGCCTTAGCGATCGGTATAGGTAATTTAAAATGCAAAACTCATCAAGAGGCACAACTAGATGATCAAAAACTTCTTTATTTCATTATTCAAAATTTCGGTATGATTACATTGGCATAGGGAGTCAAATGACTTCCCTTGTCAGGACTACTCCTATCTTCCTAAAACCAAAATAAAAATAAGCTCCACTGCTCCCAAAATAACCCTCAAATTATATCTAAACACAGAACCACACCCATTATAAAAGTTTCACAAAATTCTACCCGTAACTGCCAGAGGAACCAACCCCATCATCACCCACATCCTGGGGTTCCCAAACTTCTCCTGCCTGAATGGAGGGTTGCAGACGTTCCATAGAGCGATGAGTCCGGACTAGCTTAGGAAAAACCACAACGCCCCCCTCCATGGTGTCAGATAAGGTAAGCCCCCTTTGCCCAATGTCCACAGCCAGCATCTGGACCACTACCTTCTTCCATAACCACTTCATGTAGTCCCCTAAGGCGTGCCATACTCTACCAGTAGATTGGGAGGGATGGGACGACGAACGAAGATTCTTCCACAGAGAACCAAGCCGCATGCTCATACACTATGTCAGGTATTCCACAGGAAAGAAGTTCAGTGTTCACGATGGCACAATTTTTTCCCAACCAAATTGGCACAGCAGATGCCAGGGAAAGTAGAAAGAGGTTTACCTGAGTCCTACTAACCGGACATATTGGTACTCCTCGAGTTCCATAATGGGCAATAGTTCCCCCCACCAAGGTAGTGACCAGCTCAAGCCTCGAGCTCCGTGCTCCATGAACCAGTTTCCCCAGATTTCGATGTCCAAGCCCACACTGATGAAATAGAGCGAGAAGAAGTTTGGCACCGTCGACAAAGGATACTCAGGTGGGACTACCATACGAAACCTCTCTGACAGCGACATGAACAGCATTACAAGGCTACCCCTCAGAAAGTCGGAACGACCTTCCCGCTAGGCATCCAAACTATTCAAAGTCTCTGCTAGTATCACTACTACGGGATTGATATGGTACGACATCCAGGAAATAATAGATGCAAGTTGGGCGTCCACCAGTATTTCCATAGTTATCAATAACAGTTTCGAAACCAGGCCCAGAATGACGGCCCTAGCATGACCATCATCACCAACATCCCTCAAATGCACGAAATGCAGCACTGTAAGAAGAGGAATCATTCCTCATGTGACTAACTATCAGGTTGCCAAAGGTGAAATATAGAGAAGTCCCGCCAACAGCTCCCTAGGGGATCGAAAAAACCCAGGCGTAATTGCTGCAACACTAGGATTTACCCCCCAATATGGCAGAAAACTCTTCATAGGTCAGACAAATTTCTTCAAACCCGAAGCAAAAGACATGGTCTTCAGGGTACCAAAATTCCACGGCTGCCATCAGCATATTCCACTCTATGGGTCGGTTGCGCCATAAAGAGACTCATTGCATGTTGAAAGCATCGTAGTCAGTATTATAGGAACACATTGCTTCCAAGGTTTCTAGGTAGTTCGCAAACTCAGCACTACCAGGGAGAGACATATCACAAAAGAAGAAGAAAGTGAGCAAAGAAGGATGTGAAGGGAAAATAATGTGAAAGTGTGAAGAAAAGCAACATCTACACCCCAATTTATACTTGAAAACTCTCAAGAAAAGATAAGAAACCCTGCAGAAATCGGAGGAAAACTTACCCCACTAAGTACCAAGTAATGGAAGAAAGTGCAATTAAAACCGTGGGTTGATGGGACTTGACTGATATGCCGATAGGCAGAACAGGGGTCATGCCGATCGAAAACCCCCTATTTTTAGGGAAATACCCTTTTCCCCTTTTTGTCAAAATAAAAAAAAATCATTTTTATTCTAAGAGAATTCAAAAAATTTCTTTCCTTTTGACTTATCCCATTTTAAAATAAAGTCCTTCTCAAATCATTTTTAATTCTTTTTACGGTCTCACCAGCAAAGTAAATAGAGCATGTGCATTAATCACCCAAAAACAAATTAATTAACAAAAATAAATTAACAAAAAAATTTATTAAATTTGCATATATTTTGCTGTATTACATTGACTTTTGTTGGAAAAACAAAACAAGTAAAATAATAGGACTCAGCCCGAACCCAATTCTCTCTCTCTCTCTCTCTCTCTCTCTCTCTCTCTCTCTCTATATATATATATATATATATATATATATATATATATATATATATATATATATATATGTGTGTGTATTTTCTTTATTTCTCTTCTCTCTCTCTAAGAACCTTCCACCTTTCCGCACGCCCTCTTCCCTCTGCGGCGGGACAATGTGCCACCACTCCCAGAGCCCGACCTTTCCTCAGACGAGGCAAACAACACCAAATAAGAAGGAACCGGAATTACATCCTTAATGTAGGCAGTCACCGAAGATATCTAATCCCTAATATCCCTCAGCCAAGTGGTGGAACTCAGATGTGCTGCAAAAGAAAATAGAAAAGAGCAAATCAGTCAGTCTAAAGCAAAGGAAGAAATCGAGAAACCAATAGACAAAGAGTATACCTCAGGTCACAGGACCTCCTCTCTCAATCCCAAATCCTCCGAGTCCATCGAATTAGGACAGTGCATCATATGCACTGACCCTCATCAGGTCCTCGAATGTTGTAACCAGGTGATAACAATAGTACAAAGGGAGCCTCCATGGTCGTCGCCAATGCTGATGTCATCGCACATCTTGCACTGTGGGAGGACTCCACCTGCCGACTTGAGCCCGTGCGAGGAAGAGGCACCACAGCATATATGCTGGGTGGCATCAACCAGATCGACACAAAGTGCATGTAATCTTACATCACCGCTATGTTGGTATACAACGAGTAAGGCTCACCCATCATTGCCGCCACCCGGGCGTCATCCGATATCTCTCGCACCCGCCTTATGAAAACTGGTGGCTTCGATGGTGGCACCTCGACCTCATCTTCCACAATCTTCTTGACTACTCACTCCCTGAGGTACCAAGAATATCCAAACTCCTGCATCAACAGATGTCGCATCTGCGCATGTCCCCCAGTCACCCCCGTATGCTGGATAACCATCCCCCATGGATAAAAGGTCACCTTCAAATTCCCCAGAAAGAGAAAAAAAGATCAATACCAACAAAAGGTCATCAAGGGAAAGACAATTTTAAGAAAAAAGGGGGACTTACTCACTCGTTAGGTCATTCAAGACTTGACGCACCGTCTCCGAAGAGACGGATCGATTGTTGATTGGACTTTGGCCACCGATACATCCGGCAGAAGTCCCCAATAAACAAATCCTTCAAAACTATCAATTAGGTGTTAAACCCAATTACCTCATAGAACCACGTCTGCAAAGGATAAAGGGTCAACATTTATGAAATCAAAAATAAAAAGCATGAAGGAAAATGCGAATGCATAAAGGAAAATGCGAAAAATGAAGAATACCTCAAGAACATACATAGCCCCAGTAAAAGTTTATTGGTACCATAGAAATGCATCAAGAGAATAATAAAGGGTCACCAAGGTTAGGCTCCCCCAGTCATAAAGATGGATGTTCGAAAACACCCACAAAAATAGCAAAAACCGCAAGTGCACGACATCGCCACTAAAAAACCTCCTAACACCAGCAAAATAAACAGACGAGCCATCTGACGCACCTGCCTCCCGTCGATTTTATGAATCCTCCTCGGCAAAAACAACTCTCTCAAAAGAGACAAACAAAGAGAGTCCCCAGAGACCACCTTCTCCACATCACCCAATGCCACCATCACCCTCAGAGTCCTATCTACCTCAATCTGCATGCCATCGCAATCCAGCCCCAGCAGCTGCTGCATGTCTATGGGAGTCACCGGCATCTCCCCAATGACAAAATGAAGGGTGTGGGTGTTGTCCCACCACCTCTCCCCCCAGAGCACAAAGAACAGTTGTAGAGCAGGGCGTCTCATCCAGATCATACGCCAGTCTCCCAAAACCGACTGATGACACCATCCAGCGCAGAATACCAAAAGTCATCAATACTTATATAGCAGCCAGGGTTCACCACCCAAGAAGAAATATGATGGGAATTCTCACACAAGAGAGTCTGATCATCTGCCACTATCTCGAATGAGTGAAAAGAGTTTTCACTGCTCAAAGCAAGGGGCACCCTAGCCCTCCATTCCAAGCTTGCCCAGTCGTGAGCATTAAGCCACGCCATATATGTTGTGCGACTTGATAACTCATCCATCTCTTGACTTTGGAACTATTTTCAAAAGGCAATTGCAGAAGAAGGAAAGTCAAAAAAGCTATGAAAAATGAGGAGAACTCTCCCCCTTTTATAGGAGGTTAAGGGTCATGTCGATCGGTCAGCATCTCCTTGCCACCCACCGATTGGCACTTTCCCTCCACCTTCTCGAGGCACCCCAAAAGACCATGCCACTTCCATTTAGCACCCCTCTATCTATTTCGGTTGGCACCACCTTAGATATTTCAGATAAAAGCCTAAAAAAATGCCTGAAAATTTCGAAAAATCCCCACAAAATTTTAAATTTCCCAAACGGATTTGAGAACCTTATCCACCAAGAAAAACATTTTTTCCACACTCATTTCTCCATCAGACATCTTATCTCCCCCAATGGAATTCCTTAAATCAATTCCATGTCTCCCCCTAGCAACGTCTCCAAAGGACACCATAAAATTAAAAAAAATCCCCAGTTGAGAAATGCCCGACCCTCGGATCATTCCCTCTTCCCCAACGGAACCTAAAATCAAATGCTTCCCCTGATCCCTTTCAGAACTACAAGATGCATATTCCCCAGTGGAGTGAAAACTTAAGCCCACAGAATTGGGTTCGACCCGCAGAATTGGTCGCTTCTACTTAAGACCGCAGAATTACCTTCGACCCGCTGAATTAGTCGCTTCTACTTAAGACCTTAGAATTGGTCACTTCTATTTAAGCCCACATAATTGGTTTCTTCTATTTGAGCCCCGCAGAATTAGTCACTTCTACTTAAGCCCGCAGAATTGGCTTCGAGCCAAAAAATTGGTCGCTTTTAATTAGCCCGCCGGATTGGCTTCGACCTGCAGAATTGGTCGCTTCTACTTAAGCCCGCATAATTGGTCACCCCTACTTAAGACCTCAGAATTAGTTTTGACCTGCATAATTGGCCACCCCTATCCTAAGCCCGCGGAATTGGCTTCAACCCACAGAATTGGTCGCTATGACTTAAGACCTCAAAATTAGTTTTGACGCACAAAATTGGTCATTTCCTACCTTTGACCTCAGTCATAACCCCTTCTTAGTTCCTCAGAATCGGCCATCCCCAACATGTGACACCCCGCTTATTAAAATAAGAGATGGACAGCCCGCTACTCTAATAAAAACATGAATCTTAAATGGTCCATTCTTAGCATCACTGTCGCAAGATAATAGTACGAGACAACCACCAAATATTTTTAAAAACGGATGTCATATAAAATTTTGTGAGTTTGATAAAAAAATTTTTGACAATTCAATTTATAATAGAAGTTGGATATATATACATATAACAGTTTGATAACGATTCCACAAAACATAACCGAATAAGCTTTCGGTTAACAGACTAATACAAAAGGTTACACAGAGTATTATAGTAGTCATGAATAATAGATTTGGGCAACACGCCCGAATATATAGATAGATCATATCTAGAATATCCAAAAGGGATTGATGCGTTTAATATAAAAATCCCACAACATCCGCAAAAATGTCGTAGCTCCTTGGCACTAAGAAGGAAAGATCAAAGCGGGCCCCCATGCGTCGGAGCACCTGAGCATAAATAAAAACCACACAACAGGGAGAAATATAAACGTGTCAGGGCCCATTTTGATATGATATATTGGTGAATAAAATGCATAACAATTTTGAATACTAAACATCATAAACAGGTTAAGTTCGCTTTTCATTATTAGAATCATCCACGCCTCTCTTCAGAGTGCACATCCTAGTGCCATACCATTACATTTAAGTTGAACTACCCATCCAATTAAGAAGAGTAACCTAACTCTATTCAACATGCTAAACTCGCCAATTCATAGAATATATCTTCACAAGTCAATTTATAATTGAGGATCATATGCCATAAAGTTGATTTATAGATTCATTAACTCATTCATGTAAAATTTCATATTCGTGAGAACAATTACAATCATAATATAACGGTTCTAAGATCATCCTTCTGGGAGCCACCCCACTGAATGCGCCCCTAAATGCTATCATCTTCTAGGGTCTTTAATCAAGACCACCTAGGTACCCTAAATCGCAATGCATGGGAAGAGGACATATACCTTCGATAATGATTCATAACCATACCCGGAATTACCTCACCTCGAATAAAACGATCATAGAATGTAACCATCGGTCCTATGGCCTGAGGACTATATTCTCCCTGCGTCATTAGCCAGGGGATTTACCTCATTTGTGTAACTTCCCTCATGATAGCATTTAGAGAGGTATGTATGTGAGTGCCATAATTACAAGATATACCGAAACCTTATGTGCATAACAATTTAGGTTACAAAGTATAATTACCCTCATACTAGCCCCCGAAAGTCCAAAATGATGCTTCCCAACTCTACCCTAGTCCCAGACACGTTTACTAGATGAAATGAGATATTAAGTTCTACTAAATAGTCCCCAAAATAAGCCCGAATACCCATTTACTAACCTAGGGTATTAATCCCCTTTATGTGAGACCCTAATACTCTTTATTACATCATATGATAAGGTTCCTAAGCTTCAAACCTAAAAATAAAAGGAGTAGAAACCAAGTTGGAAATTTTTCACAAAACAACAGGATTTTCCAATCGATTCGCCAAATGTCGAATCGATTCACTCAAAAAGAGAATCGATTCGGCTGAGAAAACTAACCTTTTGTCTAAGACCGAATCGATTCGGCCTTAACCCGAATCGATTCAATTTCTCATACCTGTAGCCACCATCTTAGCGAATCGATTCGCTAAGGGGGGCGAATCGATTCTCCCTGATCGAGATGCCCAGTTGTGGCTATGGGTTGATATTAACCCTAAATTCCTAAGACCTATTTTCTTCCAAATAACCCAACATCATCAACTCATAACTTCTCTAAATCACCTATCCAAGCTAACCTACTAGAAGAGACCATTTGAAACAAGTCCAGATCAGACAACCTAGGATTTAAACAACAAAATCATCAAAATCCATAAATGGCTCAAACTCAAGAACATTAACTATATATACAAATTATTCACACCCAATCATACATTTATGCAACTTAGAAACTTGCCTCAAGATTGTAGTCTCAGATTATCTTCTCGTTGCAACGATTCCAAGCCCAAATCACCAAACTCTCTATTTTCTCTTCTTTCTATCAAGCTCTCTCTTCTCTCTAACTTTCTAGGTTAAAACACATAAATGAGCTCTAAATTCTCTTGTAAGAGTAATTACCCCAAAATGCCTCAAGTACATTAAGTCCAATAGTAAATGCTACTACATACTTAAAATGACTCTTAACATCATATTTAAGTTATAACTTATCAAAAGTACCCCGGAACCTAAAAACGCAACTGGCACTTATTTTGACTATCTCGACTGTACTTGGAATAACCGTGCCCTCTAAACTGGCATCCGAAATATCATTCATTATTTCTTGTTCCAACGTCACTTTAACTTTTTAATAATAACCCTATTAGAATATAAATCATAACTGTGGCTTAAAGCACAACGACGTGACAAAATATAATATTACACTATTTACATTCGTTTAACGGTAAATATGTAATACTAAGTAAATATTAACTCCTAAATTACTTAAATTAATATTTACTTCAATTTATTTTATTTTATATAATTAACCCACATGGAAATTTATTATAAAAATAATTACTCAAAAGTAAGGGGTATTACACAACACCCCCTTAGGTCCTCCGAATCGACCTCGACCCTATGAACTGGTCATCCTCGTCCCTTAGCTCCCCAGAACCGACCTCTATCATGTGGTGTCTATTCGATATTTTTCCCTTATTCCAAGCTCACCCGTCGAGGGTCTCTATAGACAGAACATTATAGGACCCCCTGAATCTCTCCTTAGGTCCCGAACACCAACCCATTTCATTGTAAACCCCCGTTTAACTCCGATCAACTCTATCATCAGAGAAAAATCTTTGTGGAACTTTGAAGGGCTCTAAATCCCCTTTCCAACGATCTACCCCCTGTGCGAATCAGCATAACGGTTCGGACGAACGAACCATTTTATGATACAAAATTAATTCGGAGGCCGCCAAGCACTCCCGGACCCCGATTTGACCCCAATCAACTTCGTTGTCAGAGAAAAATCTCTTTAAATCTTTGAAGGGCACTAAAATCTCTTTCTAATGGTTCACCCCGTTTGTAAAATGGCATAATCGTTCGGATGAATGATCATCTTTCTCCCAAAAATTGATCTAGAGGCTCCCGAGCGCTCCCGGGATCCATTTGACCAAGGTCAACCCTTAAACTCGAATGAGACTAAATGAATCTCCGAAGGGAACTGAATACTCTTTCTAATGGTCTGATCCGTGCACGATTCTGACCTACAAAACGAACGAATAATCTGTTTTACTTCGAGAGGTCACCGGGCGTTTCCAAGCCTCGGTTGACCAAGGTCAACTTTTAGAACCAAGAAAAACTCTTTGGAATTTCTAATACATCTCCTAAATTTTCCAACGGCCCATCCTGTGAATGATTCTGATTCACCATGCGGACGAATAATCAGTTTCCGTCCGACGATCTCCCGTCCAAAAGAGCGACGTGAGCTTCTGAGCCACATTTAACCCAAAGTCAAATCTCGGACCCAGGAGAGGCCCAAGGGACTCTTGAATATCTCAGAAGTACCTTTTTAATGGCATGCCCCATGCATGATTCGGATCAATGAATTACATTATATGACTATTTTTCTAGGAAAATCTACACGAGACTGCTAATTGGCAGGTCCAGATCCCTACCTATCGACAGTGTGTCTAGGGTCACCTATCGATAAGCAGGACAAGGGCATTGCTAATCGGAAACCCCCTCACCCTATGAAAGGAGGGCATGACCTCACTACCAACACCAACACTAGATATCCATCAACATCAGTGATCTCAATAACATTCTCTCAAAATAAATGAAGTTCTCCATGTGAAGTTCCATTCAAACTTACATTCCCAACCTTTTCATACCCAATTTGGCAAAATCATAATCTCTCTCATCCACTGCTCATCTCACATTTGAGGGAGTTCATCCAGGATCAAAGATCAAGCTTCAAAGAAGGTCCAATTCCTTCCCCCTTTCTTTAAATTCCTTATTTTTGCATAAATTTCATTAGATTCATAATCTAGTTCCTACTTTAGTTCATACACATTAATATCTACATTTTTATTAGTATCTTACGTTATTTTCTATAAAAAAAACCCAAAACAAACAAAAAGAGGGTGACTCCCGTAGATTCCGAACGGAATTATCCATTATACTTTTCGAAAACCAAAAACACATTTTCTACACAAACACACACACACATCTATGATAAAATTTCGTTCGAATCTATGGGATAAACCCCACCCCCATGATGCATTAGAACTATGTGGACTTTGATGCCTTTATAGTCTATGTAGACGATTCGGATTGAAGCCCGGGACTCGAGTCCAATTTCCTAATCTTCCAATTTTTCAACTCCCCAAATTATAATTTTCTAATTTTCTCAATTTAACAAATTCCCCAATTTTCCTAAAATCTCCCATTTCCACATTTATCATATTCTTGCATTACATAGTATGATTGTTTGCATTTCATCCAACACGTATTATCGTTTCATAATAACGATGAATATCGTGATAAATGCATAAATCATATTTTTTTTTATATATATATATATATATATATATATATATATATATATATATATATATATATATATATATATATATATATATATATATTATGGGAACATTCATATGGATGACCTCATTCTACTTTTCCCATGGTAGGAGTTGAACGATTTCGATCTCCATTACACACACACACACACACACACACACACACACACACTTCATGGAGAAATAAGGGAAAACAATAACACTAGCCCATGAGAGACCGAAAGGGCGTGATGGGTGCCCAACACCTTCCCATTCCATATCTTAGCCCCTGAACCTTCGATCTATTATGAAAAATAGGTTGGCAACTCCCTCTCTTTACCCCACACCGATGATGATAGATGCGCCCCTAAAAAGGGTACGAGACCGCTATCTTTCGAGGGATCCCCACCCTCCTTCACCTCTAAGATTTCTCGGGATGGTCACAGTGGGAATGGTGTAGAAGGTGGAGGACCCTTCACCTCTTAAGGTGGCCTCAAGGGGTCTCTAAAATCCCACCAAATATTGACTCCTTTCTAGCTCTAAGAGAGCTCAAGATGATTGTTCCACGAGTTTGCTTCTTCCTTCTCGAGAAACCCACTTCAATACCCATTAAACACACCAAGAGCTTCATCTTTTTCCTCTAACAAAGTCATATAGGGTTTACCAAGGTAACACAAGGTGATTTAGGGCTTTCTAATGGTGGTTTTAGATTTTTGAAGTAGTGGGGGTGTGTAAAGAAAGTTTGGGGCAGAACGTTACTCTTCCATGGAAGCTGAAACTAGAGAGAGAGAAGTTAAGAAATATGATAGGTTTTGGGTCTCCCAACATACACGATTTCTCTCTCTTAGAACCCAAGCTAATGGGTAGTTTCTAAATTAAGAAAACATATAACCCTAATTCTTCTCATATCAAGAGTATTACACCACCCTAAATCTATAGCATATAGAGATCAATGGATAGGATTTGGACAGCATACAAAAACACTCCCGTCGAGGCAAACATTGGCAGTCCCGATCGACCGGCTAAGGACCCCCGGTCGACCGGTCCTAGTGTTAAAAATCTCATCTTTTTTAAATTTTACCCCATGGTATTTTTGTCTATATATTTAGTACCCTAAAAACTTGGTCAAACTATTTTTATCGCTAATGAGGAGCTCTATAAAAATTGCGCAAAGTTCTACTTTGTTATGTTGCGTACCGACACAACTATTATATAATACTAACCATGCCTCGGGTCACATCCGTTCCTCAACTAATTCATGTCGAACTTTAACACTATATTAATTTCAACCCTTAGTATCTAAATGTCTCTCTATGTGGACCATGCATTGTGAAATTTCTTTTTAATCCCTCTGTGCGATGCGTCACATTTGTATAAGTTTGGCTCAATACTCATGTACCTATTCTCGCCAAGTATTTTCTCGAATAAAATACCTATTTATATAAACTATATTTATTCCTAGGGAGGGGTATTAAAAACTTCCCTCCTTGGTAAATTCATCCTCGAAATTCTTGGCTTATCCCAAATCATAATTCGGTCATCTATTACCAGTTTTCAGTCCTAAGGCGTTCTCAACACTTTGGTCTAATCCCGAAGAATTCAATCTCATCAATCATCATTGTTAGTCCACCCACAGTGAACCCTAAGGTCCTACTATAAATTCTTAAGCATTCCTAACATGTCCATCTAACAAAACCTCGAGATGTTCAATATTCACCACATGGTACTAAGACTTATGAACCTGTAATCATGGACCATTCTATATTAGGATTCACGGTGTAATTTTCCTCAAATAAATTGCGGTTCACACCTAGCCTAGGTTGGCACAACCTTAACACTTATGGTCATACACACCAATGATTGTTAATCCAGTCGCCTTATCCCAAAGGTCTACCCGATCGATATATCATACGAGATCCTTATACTAGCCCAGAGCCATCCTAGGTATCACAACGCAAACACATATGAGCAATCACATATTCAATACGTATAATTCCTAACCAAGTGAAACACTGCCATCTAATGTCTTATCGAATTCTAATATTCATAATATTCCCAGGTCACCACCTTGGGACACACGACCCAGTCACACCAGCTACCCCATCTAACTAACAAGCATGTTAACCTAAACACAATCGAGCAATATATGAAATTATATGCAACAATGTGAGACCACGCGTGCACAAAAACTGGTGTAGGGTAAATGTGCTTCCGAAGGAGAGATCACTCATTTACTGTATCACATCATCCACAACTGGCCTAACCCGTATCACTACTAAGCTTATGCAGCGCCACATCCGCATCAAAACCATTAATGACTTCATATTACCAGGATCAAAGAGGAAATAATAAACGCGACGAATCTAGTGACTGTCACGCCTAAAGAAAAATAGTCAAATTTTGACGGTGAATCGAACCACCCAAAGGGAGAAACCACAATGTATGCTTGAATTCTGTAACTCTTTACCGATACCTGCTAAGCACCGTAGCCTTACCACGCAACCTGGCTTGGCCTTCTAACCTTGATGAGTCCTACTCAATAATTATCCGTCCATGTCGGGAGAACGAAACACAAACAAGTTTCCTGCGAGAAGCTAAAACACTAGGCTTCCCTCCTTAGGACTAACACTATTTATCCATTACCGATGGCATAACTATTCTAACGTAGGATGAAGTTACCTCTCTTGATACTTATCATTAGTTATCAACCTACCACAACTGGGCCTCCAAAATATCAACACGCGGTAGCTAGCCTCAGTTTTTTAGATTACTCTCATCGAGTGCACATAGCGCTCACACAGTTTCAAACATTCAGGTCATGATCCATTGCTACCTTTCTTAGCGCTGTCTACATGGTACTAAACTGTCGTCACCCTAATGGCATTTCATCCTTCAAGCATCACTCATACCTAATGATTTCCCCTAACAGAGTCATTACTAACCGAACAGGTAGCACACTTAAGTGCTATAATTATGCTTAACAATGCACCCCATGTGTTATTTATAAAGGCCACAACGAACCTCATCATGTTCTAAGTCTCCTAGGTGAACCACCTAGAATTGATCAACCTATTCCCAAAATTATCCTCGAAGGTCATATCATGATACATGTATATATACAAAATCCGTAACAACAACAAATTGACATGATCTGCTCGTATTACAGTCACGAATGGTCTACCATCACTTATGTAAACTTTAATACAATAACGATTTCTAATGCCTCATGGGCGATGATGTCAAACTTAATTATTTCTCTAAACAACTTATAAGTCTATTACAAGAAATTATGAATCATACCATGAATTATGCTACATGCCTTGAGTTTCACTATGAAACGAACGTCATTACATAAGCCCCAATGCAGTAATAACTCCCAAGATTTCGAAGAGAGAGACTATGATCGTTGTAATGCACGGTCTACAATCTCAAATTCACTATTTTTAGGGAATGACTACCACTCACATCAATATTTAATTATACAAACCTTAGTGTATACCTCCAAGGGACTTTTTAACATAATTTCACAAACTTATAACCTTTTAATCTCTAACTATATCTTAAAACCACCTGGGCTTCAGTAGGTCACAGAACATCGGGTATAGCCTAAGAGGAGGCTCGCCCGAGTGACTCCGCAAGAGGTTTTATTCTAAAACATCAACATTTCATTTAAGAACTAAGGACATCAGTCACGTCCTAGTTTCTAAGGTGATATAAGACTATTTTAATAATATAATTGTTGATGTAAAAAATTAGATTGCTCTAATTATTCAATCACAGATAAATAAATAAGACAAAGATTTTTAAAGTGGTTCGGCTAGGAATAAAGCCTACGTCCACTGTTATGTTATTGTTGAGTGTTTGCAGAATTCTTGATTACAAGTTCTCTCAAGAAATTCCGGTCCCCTTTGAATGAGGATGATACAAGGTATTTATAGCCCTTAGGCTGTACATGAAAGGGTCGATACATTAAATGATATACATATGAAAGGGTAATACATTTAATGCAGCGTGTGCGTCAAGAATATAAACATTCAATGAATAGTTGAGCTGTTGTCCATCTGATAATTAATGATATGGACGAGATGCAACTCGAACCGCCTTAGTTGCTCGTTGATTAAGAGTTCCTCGGGTGCCAACTAATACTCCTTGGGTACCAACTAACACTCCTCGGGTGCCGACCAATACTCCTCGGGTGCCGACTAACACTCCTCGGGTGCTGAATATTGCCACGTAGGATGACACGTGTCCTTTTCTGATTGGTCCTCATAGATGGAGAATTTTTGCGTTAACAGAAGCCCCCAATGCTCCGTGCTTGATGGTTTACTTGAAAGGATGGAGTATTTATTCTGCAGTGTTGCTCGGTGCTCGTGAAATTCTTGATCTACCTTCTTGATTTGTTCAACATAAAGTTCATTATCTACTGGATGAAGTATGATGCAGGCTGATCGATGGTTGCTAATCTTTCTTTAGAGGAACTCCGTGTGCTATGTATCACCCCTGGGAATTTGGATGCATCCATGCCATAGTATGAAACTTGTAGCTTGTCATAATCTTCAAGTATGTTGATTGGTTTGTCATCCGACCAACTGCTTCCTGTGTCGAGCAACTGAGTGCTAACTTCACGTGCTTGATTTTTCTGATTTATGCTTATCTGAATACTTTGTCGAGTAACATATAGCTTTTGAACCCAACTCTTCAATCTGATTAGTACCAAGCTAGTGGTGGACTTCGAAACATTTTCACATAAATTCTTCTTCATTACTGGTCGAGACAGTATTAGCAAAGATCTCAGTGCTATAGATGCTGATTTTGACTTCTACCTCTGCTCGGGGACGAACAAGTGATTCTCAGGGATGAGCAAGTGCTTCTCGGGAATGAGCTAATGCTTCTCGGATAGATCATCTGTGATGAATATCAGAATGTTGAAAGATCTTAACTTCAAAAACTCCCCTTATATTTTAGATGATCCTCCTGCTGGCGAGGAACCTATTTCAAAAGTAGAAGGAAAAGAAACCAATAGAATAGGAATCTCAATGTAATAGTTAGTATACATTTTCATTCTCAATGTATTTTGTTTTTTTGGATGAAAGACTTTCATTTTTATTCGCAATCTTAATTGCTATTGTCTTGTAAAATACTTTACATCTGCGCTTATGTATAAGTTAAAAAGATAACAATATTGTGTTGTTCATCGACCAACTTAGTAATAAAAAGTTACAAGTATCAATAATGTTGCTCGATCACTTAATAATAGAGTAATGAGTATAAAAATGTTTAAAATTTTTCCAACCAACCAAGGTTGTTAAATTATGCTCATCGACCAATTATGGTTAGTGAGAGTTTATCCTCGACTAACCATACTTGGTAAATTTTTGTCTTTTTCATAAAATGTGTCCGACCAACCAAGGTCGATAAATTCTCCTCGTCGACCAACTACAGTTAGTGGGTTTTTATCCCCGACCAACCATACTTGGTGTATTTTGGAATATTTTGTTCTTCAAAGAACTTTTTGTAATAATCTTACCTCCCGACCAACATAAGTTGTAATGTGAGAGTATATTCTTATCTTACCAACCGTAGTTGATCATGATGGTGTACACCTCCTAACCAAAGGAGTAGTAGTGGTTCTTTTGAACTTTTTGGCTCATTCGAGCTTTTGGCTCCTTAGAGCGCCTCCTAACCAAAGGAGTATTTTTGGCTCCTTAGAGCTTTTGGCTCCTTAGAGCATTTTTTGGCTCCTTAGAGCTTTTGGCTCCTTAGAGCACTTTTTGGCTCCCTAGAGATTTTGGCTCCTTAGAGCACTTTTTGGCTCCTTAGAGCACTTTTTGGCTCCTTAGAGCTTTTGGCTCCTTAGAGCATTTTTTGGCTCCTTAGAGCTTTTGGCTCCTTAGAGCACTTTTTGGCTCCTTAGAGCTTTTCCTTTTCAAATTATTTAGTAATGTTCTGCTTGTCACTTCAGTTTGTCCATTATTCTGAGGATGACCTGGTGCTGAATGAACCTTCAAAATGTTTGACTGATGACAATAAGCGGTAAACTCCTCGTTATCAAATTGTGTTCCATGGTCTGTGATGAAGGCATGACGAGGTATTTGAATCTTCCTCGGGTCGTCGACAGTGGTCCAACCAAATCAATTCCCATATGGCAAATGGCCAAGGAGAAGTGATGGGTGTCAACAATGTTTGTGGAGTTCTTCGGATGGAGGAAAAGCGTTGGCACTTGTCACATTTTTTGGCATAAGCTATACAATCAGCTCTCATCGCCGGCCAGTAGTATCTCTACGTCATCACCTTTTACAAAAGTGTCCGACCTGCTACATGGGCTCCACAGGACCTTTCATGGATCTCTTTAATCAATTCTTTCATCTCGGAGGGATGTACACATCTTTGCAAACCTGCCATAATTCCTCGTCTATACAAAATACCATTAATTAGTACATACCGAGCAGCTTTAAACTTCCATTTCTTGGCAGCGAGCTTATCCTCCGGTAATTGTTCCTCCTCAATATAAGCTCCGATGGGATCCATCAAGGGTAATAATATTCATCGTCAGGTCTTCATCTATGCTCCGACTTTCTAATACTTCAATTGGTATCGTTCTTCGCAGCTCGGTACGAGTAGCTGATGCTAATCGGGCCAAGGCGTATGCTCTCACATTCTCCATTCTTGATATTCTTACCAGTTAGACAGCAACAAACTCTGATACTAACTCCATCACCTTTGCTTGATACTTGATCATCAATTCTCCTTTGGCTGCATATATTCCCAACATTTGGTTTACGATCAATTGAGAATCACTGAAGACAATAACCTGCTGTGCCTCCATAGTATTTGACAAATTAAGACCTGCTATCATGTCCTCATACTCAACCTCATTATTAGAAGCTTTGAATTAGAAACGTAGGGCGCATTCCCTATCGACCTCATCTGGGCTGTTCAAAACGATCCCTGCCCCACAGCCTGTAGTGAAAGATGATCCATATACATATAGCCTCCATATAGGCAACTTCTCTTCTAATTTCTGGTCTGACAGAGTTCCTCGGTGGAATACTTTTCGCTTTCTTTCATCATGTCCTGATACTTCTGAATACACCTCTTGAATTTCGATATACCTCCTGAACTTCAATATTCCTCCTGAACTTCAATATACCTCTTGAACTTCAATATACCTCCTGAACTTCAATATTTCTCCTGAACTTCAATATACCTCCTGAACTTCAATATTCCTCCTGAACTTCAATATACCTCTTGAACTTCAATATACCTCCTAAACTTCAATATTCCTCCTGAACTTCAATATTCCTCCTGAATGATTAGTCGGGGCCCTGACCATGTGAGTTTGTGGAGTTAAATTTGATGCTCGATTGCATGATGTTATAAGAATGTGCCACCAAATGAACAAATATATCTGTAATAGAAGCCCCCAACTGTGGAATGTGAACTTTGAATGAGATTTATCGACCAATACCAACCGGAGTTGGATTTTATCTACCAACCGGAGTTGGATTTCGTCTACCAACCGGAGTTGGATTTTATCTACCAATCGGAGTTGGTGGTAATTGATAATAAATGATGAAGACTTCCTCGGAGCTGACCAACAGATTGTTGGGAATAAGATAATATAAATTCCGGAGATATCCTTGGAGCTGAATAAGATATAATAAATGCAGGATACCTCCTCGGCGATGACCAACAGATTGTTGGGAATAAAATATAATATAAATGCAGGATACCTCCTCGTCAATGACCAACAGATTGTTGGGAATAAAATATAATATAAATGCAAGATACCTCCTCGGCGATGACCAACAGATTGCTGGGAATAAGATATAATAAATTCCGGAGATATCCTTGGAGCTGAATAAGATATAATAAATGCTGGAGACATCCTTGGAGCTGAATAAGATTATAAATATTTGTCAAGCTCCATGCTGAAATGAGAATAGAATATGCATCCAAATAGATATAAAGAATAATTAAAAAATAATAAAGTGCCTCGCCGATCCGTCGAGGTAGAATCATATAATGCCGAACAAGAATAAGATCTTTCAGAACATAAGAATATGGTCGAGAACGTTGTCAGGCCTGAATATAAATAAGAATTATCCGAACGAATGTTGTAATTCTCCTTAAAGCTGAATAAGTATCTTGTCGAGGCATAATTGCAGAATGCCGAATAAGAATAATATTTTCCAGAACATAAGAATATGGCCTAGAACTTTGCTGGGCCTGCATATAAATAAGAATTACCCCGACCAACTATCCGTTGGGGGTGAAATATAATAAATGTTACAGTTCTCCTCAGAGCTGAATATGATAATAAGTATCTCGCCGTGCTCCATGTTGAGATGAATATAGAATATGAATCCCAATGGATATATAGAATCATTTGTGCTGGAGCAGATATCTGGGCCTGAATATAAATAAGAATTACCCCGACCAACTATCCGTTGGGGGTGAAATATAATAACTGTTGTAGCTTTTCCTCGGAGCCGAATATATATAGAGAGAAGAAATTTTTCGAGCTCCATGCTGAGATAAATATAAAATATGAATCCGAACGGATATAGAATAATTTGTGCTTCAGCATTCGTCGGCATTGAATCTTGTGCCTGTAAAAATTAATAATTTGCTCTACCATATGTGTAGGCTGAATTGATTAGTCATGAGAATAATTTATTCATCCAATCAATATATGATATGTATCAGCATAAAAATTTCAAAATATGAAATAATATGTTTTATACCAAATGTGTGTGAGATGGACAAATTATTATCAAATATGCATCATAAATAAGACGTAAAGTTTTTTGTAAATTTATTTAATCTCCAACAACTAATCAGGTATAAGTTGCTGTTTGAAAATTATTTATCACTTGGTTTTAAAAATATTTTTGGGGTGATCATAAGTTAAAAAAGACTTAAGCCCCCTGCTTGTCCCCAAGCCGAACTCGTGTTTAAAGAAATATTAGGGGTGCTTAGCATTTTTAATACCCCAAGATTCTACTGCTGCCGACAAACAACATGGATGTTGCCGACCAACATTTAAGGATATCTCAAGTTATAGAATATATGGTTGGATGACGAGAATATATAGAATCTTTAGATCAAAAAATAACATTCAACGTAAAATTTAAGCCTTAAGAATATTAATTAAATGAATAAATATATAACCCATTAGATCGTGTGATTTCGACAAAGAAACCTTGTGATGTGATGAACGAGGGGCCAAAATTTGTGCCCAGAGTCTTGATATGGTCATGATTATTTATTGATCCTCTTTTACAAGAGGTGGGTAATGATTTTTCAGGTGAGAGAAAATTATTTTTTATATTGATCCCTTCCTATTCCCAATTTGGAGAGATAAAAATATGGTGAATGATCGAAATTATTACCAAATTAATATAAAAAATCAATCAATTTGACTTTATTGACATAGATGGAAGATGAACCAAATTAATTATATAGTTCATAAAAATGAATGCAAAGAGTCTCAAACTTGTGAATGCAAAGAGACTCAAACTTGAAGAGAGAGAAAATAGATCTGGGTCATGATTTCCATGAGAGGACTTTTTATTATCTTTAACCTTTTCCCATTCTTTTATTAAAAATATGATGGGAATTTGAATTGACATCAAAGGTCTTATAAAATTATTTCAAAATCAATAAAGAAAATTATCAAATCTTATCATCGTTATATATATTGGTATATGTAATCATTTAAAATATTTATTCCATGATATAAAATTAAAACTTGAGAATCAAGCAAAGAGTTATGATTTATGAAATCTACTATTTTTCATATTTCTAAATAAGGATGAATCTAACAGTTATGATTTAAAAATCATGAGATGCAACATTTTGCAGATAAAAATTGGACAATTAATTTATGTATATAAACATAAAAATCACGATTCAATCAAAAGATGTATGTATAATTGATTATACATAGAGAAAATAAAAACTTAGCTTTTGGTGGAGAACAACGCTTGTAACACGTTCCCACAGACGGCGCCAATCTGTTGATGTAAAAAATTAGATTGCTCTAATTATTCAATCACAGATAAATAAATAAGACAAAGATTTTTAAAGTGGTTCGGTTAGGAATAAAGCCTACGTCCACTGTTATGTTATTGCTGAGTGTTTGCAGAATTCTTGATTACAAGTTCTCTCAAGAAATTCCGGTCCCCTTTGAATGAGGATGATACAAGGTATTTATAGCCCTTAGGCTGTACATGAAAGGGTCGATACATTAAATGATATACATATGAAAGGGTAATACATTTAATGCAGCGTGTGCGTCAAGAATATAAACATTCAATGAATAGTTGAGCTGTTGTCCATCTGATAATTAATGATACGGACGAGATGCAACTCGGACTGCCTTAGTTGCTCGTTGATTAAGAGTTCCTCGGGTGCCAACTAATACTCCTCGGGTACCAACTAACACTCCTCGGGTGCCGACCAATACTCCTCGGGTGCCGACTAACACTCCTCGGGTGCTGAATATTGCCACGTAGGATGACACGTGTCCTTTTCTGATTGGTCCTCGTAGATGGAGAATTTTTGCGTTAACAATAATCTTCCAACACATTCATAAGTAAAATAGTAAATGCTTTATTATATCCCAATAAACTAGGTATAGTGACTAAGCACTTTATTCATTATAGGCATTATTGGCTATAGATATTGTTCCCAAAATAAAAAATAACAAAAAAGGAAAATACATAGTAAAGTTATATCAGCTTATAAGTTGTAACATAAGAAATCATGATGGGTTTAGCGGTCCTTCTAATGAACTTCCATGAGTATGTAATGGCTAGAAACATATGTGATGATGCACTGAAGTTTGCGGGGTCGAGGGGAATTTATGCCTTTCTTAAGATAATTATGATTCTATAAGAATTTAAAAAGAAATAATGCCTGAATATTAGTAACATCATAAGTACATAAGAAGTTGGAATAAATATCTTATCTCAGATAAGGCATAATAATACATGATGATATTGCTACAATTAGAAATATCAGGGCTAGAATATTTATTAGTTGTGGATGGTTTCTAAATAAATAACCCATAATTATCCGTTTAGAGGCTTTAGGGCAATAGACATACATACAACAAATCAATCCATCATAGTTGGAGATAAGTAATTGTGATAAGACAATACTAAGAGAGTCATTCCATACGATAAGCGTAAACTAGGCATTCAATACCCTGAGTCTTATATATTATATAATACTATTATGGGTATAATGGTAGACTATTCCCTAGTCATATTATATGTTATAATAGAACAGGTTCAATGAAATCAAATTAAATGATATCATTGCATGGACATCAATATAGGGTTTTTAAAATTGAATCAATTGTAACGAAATTTTAAACAACACAAATGAGTTCATAAACGAGAATAAGATAAACTGGGACTATCACAGAGTGATATCAATAATTGACGTAATCAAAAGTATTGTGTGAAATTATATTGAATAAGAATCGCCTACTTGTTAGGGCTTTTGGAGTTAAGTTTGGATTGATTTTTTTTTATACTGGGGTGCGGGAAGGTCTGAAATTTAGAAAAGAAACTTAGTAAGGTCGAATTTTGAAATATTATGGTGCGTATAAAATATTGCTGAAAATAACTTTATTGGGTGTAATATGTAAATTAATGTTTTGATTAATTACATTTAATTCTTTATGGTTTTAAATTTAATGGTAATAGACTTTTTTGTTTTTAAAGGTGTCAAAAATCAATGGGTTAAGTTTGAGGTAAAAATTAAGAAGTTGAAAAACATCAAGGGTTTATCTTGAAAAATATCTTTTGAATTTTAAAATCAAAGTTTGGTGTTTATTCAAATTGGCTTTCTAGTTGACCAAACATGGTGTTGTAATATACCATTTTGACCAGAAAAAGAAAATAAATTTTTGAAAAAATCCAGAATTTTCTTATTTGACACGCGCCCTCACGCGCCGAGTCAAACTTCCTACGCGTTAATTTTGACCTCACTCGTGTGCATTTTGACCACTTCATCTTTAATCTTTGAAATTTTGACTTTAGGGTTTCAAACTTTTACCTTCAATTAAATATAGTACACGATACCATTTTGGATGCTTCAAACCCCATTTTTCAGATTTTTCACAAGGAATCCAAAAATTTAACTTTCATGGATTGAGGTGAACTATAACCACATCTCAATGTTCTGTAAATTTTAAGAAATTCCAGTTCTATATCCGTGGATTTATAATAAAATTCGAGCTATGGCAGTTATATGGTTTTGTTCCTGAATGATTTTAGAGTAAAATGATTTTAGTTTGAGGTCCTAATTCATAATATAATAGGAGAATTTGAATTTTGAAATTTCTACCGTAGAGATTAAAAATCTTAATTTTGAGGCGTATAACTTTTCCATAATCAACTTAAACATTGAACATGATTTCCTTAAGGTCTAAGGACAAATATTCCTACCTTGAAACTGGTTCAAGGCCAGGAACACATAATTCACCATTGAAGCTCAAGCTTTAATTGTGTTTTTTGAAATTTGATCCTTATCAGTGTATTTCTATGTGAATTAAAGTATATTAAAGCATAAATGGAACCTATATAAGTGCAAAAACTAGGTAGAAGTGATGAAACTGAGTTTGGTGCCTAAAATATAAGAGTACCCAATATTCTCAAGTTTTGGAGTTTTGTTTTACTAAGGCTACTTGATGGTTTATGTTGAGGTTTGTTGTGACGTTCATAGGGGTGATTGAGGTTAGTTTATTGGTGCAAAAAGAGGTGGAATTCAGGAGGTTATAGGTTGGTTTATTTTGGAAGATAAGAATAGGGCATGTGTTTACATCTGTTCACCCATAGGTATAGGCTTATATGAAAACTTATGTGGAGTTCCAGTTATCTAAGTTGTTAGGGAGTTGGATGGAGTTTTAGTTTTTGGTCCTTGGTTAGTTTATTTATAGCATATAGTACATTTTCATCCCTTTGAAAGTTTAGGGGCTAATATCCAATTTCCTAAATCAGTCAGGGTTTTCGTAGGGTCTGGTTTGTAATTTAAGATAGTTTGGAAGTCATATATGGAAAAAATTTAGGGTCCATAATTAATTTAAGAGGTTTAAATGCTTTATATAAAGTTTAGGGGCCATTTTACAATATTTAAAACTGTGGGACTATTTCCTAAGTTAAAGTTTTCTAAGGTTGGACTAAGTAATATTTAAGGTTTTCAATTCTAAGGGGTTTATACATATGTATGGGATATATAATGGACACACACACACACACACACACACACAGATATATATATATATATATATATATATATATATATATAGGAGAGAGAGAGAGAACAGTTCTCATGCATACCCCAGTTTTCATACCACTGGCGCGGACCATTTTTGATAAAATAGTAAAAAAATATTTTTAGGCTAATTTTTTTTATGGTTTTTAAACATTTCATTAGGACCATAAAAAAAATCAGCTGAATATATATATCGAGGTTTAAGACTAGTTAATGTGTTGCAGATCTTACAATTCTCCATACCAAAAATAATTTTGTCCTCGAAATTAATTTCAAAAAGTTCAGGGTACTTTTGTTTTATAGCATCCCTAAGTTCCCAAGTAGCTTCTTTTATTCCATGGTGTTTTTAAACAACTTTAACTAGGGAAATGATTTTGGTACAAATAATTCGGTCTTGAGTATCTAATATTTGGACATGTATTTCTTCAAAGTCATGATCGGGTTGTATATAAAGTCCTTCCAATGAAATAACGTGATTTGGATCAGGGATATATTTTCGTAATTGAGAGACATGGAATACATTGTGTATCAAAGATAAATCAGGTGTCAGACTTAAACAATAGTCTACTGGTCCAATTATTTTGATAATTGAAAAAGGTCCTACATACCGTGGTGCAAGTTTTCCTTTTATTTTAAACATTATAATCCCCTTTCTAGGAGATAGTTTTGAGAAAACTTGGCATTTTCTTAGAATTATAACGGCTGCCTTCGATGATCTGCATATCTTTTTGGTCCAGATTGAGCTTCTTGTAATTTCTCCATGCTTAAACGTATCTTTTCGGTAGTCTGTTCTATTAACTCGTGATCGAAAATACTATTTTCTCCTAATTCATTCCAACACAATTGAGAACGACATGGCCTTCTATAGAGTGCTTCATATGTAACATCTTAGATGTTGGCTTGGAAACTATTGTTATATGAAAATTCAATTAAGGTTAAATAGTCACTCCATCTCCCTGCTAGATCAAGCGCACATGCATGTAATATATCTTCAAGCATCTATATTAGTTTTTCGAACTGTTCATTTGTTTAGAGATGAAATGCAGTGCTGAGATGTAGTTTAGTACCCATGGCATGTTATAATGCTTGCTAAAAATGTCCTACGAATCAAGGATCACGGTCGGATACTATAGATAAAGGTTCTCCATGTAGTCTAATAATTTCTTGAATATATAGGGGCTAAGATTCTGAAATGAATCGGTAATACACACTCTGAGAAAATGTGTCGATTTGGTTAATCGGTCTATGATTACCCATATTGAGTTATATCCTTGTGCCGTAGGGGGTAATCCACTACTAAAGCCCATTTTAATGTGATCCCATTTCCAAGCGAGTATAGGAAGAGGTTTTAGTAATTCACCAGGATGTTGGTGTTCGATCTTGACTTGTTGACAGGTTAAACGCGTGGCAATAAAAGTCACAATATCTTGTTTCATTCATGTCCACCACTATTGTCTTTTGAGATCGTGATACATTTTAATGTTTCTAGGATGTGTAATAAATTTGGAATGATGGTCTTATTATTATAGTTTTTCCTTTAAATCTGAAAGGGAAGGTACACATATTCGATTCTTGAAACGTATTCCGTTCTCTGGATGGTAAGTCCAATCCTTACTTTCCATTCCTTTTGTAATTTTCGGTGTTGGCCCTCAAGCAAGTCATCCGTGGATTACTGTTCAGTTATTTTCCTCTGAAGTGTTGGATAATTTATAACATTGTTGAGCATAATGGGGGCCTCACCTTGTAAGTTATACTCATAAAAAGGTGGTCATGAGTTGATACGCAAACATTATAGCTAATCTTCCATTGGCTTTACGACTTAACGCATTCGCTACTACATTACCTTTTCTCGGATGGTATTGTATTCAAAATTTATAGTCTTTTAGAAATTCGAACCACCGTCATTGTCGCAAGTTCAAATCCTTTTGAGTAAATATGTAGTTAAGACTCTTATGATCCGAAAATATTTGAAATTTGGCTCTGTATAAATAACATCGCCAAATTTTTAGTGCGAATACTATTGCTACGAGTTCTAGGTCATGAACCGAACAATTTCTCTCAGGTATTTCTAATTGATGAGACCTATATTCTACTACCTTCCCTAACTGCATAATTACACATCCTAGCCCTTGTAAAGAAGCATCCGTGTATACTTCGTAATTAACATCGCTGGAAGGTATGGTGGGTACAAGGGTAGTAGTTAAACATTTTTTTAGAGTGTGAAAGGCTTGGGTGCATTCATGGGTCCAATTGAAGCTTACATCTTTACGAGTTGGATTTATTTAGGTAACACAATGGTTGGTAATCGTTCCACAAACCTTCGGTAATATCCGACTAATCGTAGAAAACTGCATACTTTGGTAACCGTAGTAGGTTGTGGTCATTTGATAAAACTGCAGTTTTTGCTGAATCTACTTTAACACCGAGTTCAGTGATAACATGTCGTAGAAACTTTGCTTGTTGCATAAGAAAGTCATACTTACTTTTCTTTCCATATAAATGATGCATTGTAGTGCTTCTAGTACAATTTTCACGTGGTTTTCATGATCTTGCTCGTTTTTCGAATATAACAAAATATCATCTATAAATACAATTACAAACTGATCTAAAATTGGTTGGAATACTCGATGCATCAAATCCATAAATGTCGTCGGTGAATTAGTAAGTCCAAAGGACATCACTGAAAATTCAAAGTGTCCGTACCGAGTTCTAAATGTCATTTTTGGTATATCTTTCTACCTTACCCTTAATTGGTGATATCCCAATCTTAAGTCAATTTTTGAAAATACTTTCGGTCCTAATAGGTGATCAAATAAATCTCCTATTCTTGGTAACATATATTTATTCTTAGTAATAACTTGATTTAGTCTATGATAATCCATGCACAATCGAAACATTTCATCTTTCTTCTTTACAAATAGAATCGATGCTCCCCACGGAGATGTGCTTTATCGAATGAATCACCATGAAGATGTCCTTTATTGAATGAATTATTTCATTAGCAATTCATCTAATCGGATGCTAAGTTCTCGTAGTTCTAATGGTTCCATTCCATAAGGTGGTTTCGAAATAGGAAAGGTATTGGGTAATAAAAAATTATAAACGCAATCTCCCTTGGTGGAGGAATACCGGGTAATTCTTTGGAAAACACATCCTCGTATTTATCGAGGACTGAAAGAGAATAAGAGGATATGTCATAGGTATTTCCTTAAAGTTTCCCTTGAAATTCACACCTTTCGGTTAGGGAATTTATAAAGATCACTTTCCTAGAATAACAATTTATATAAGCACAATTTGCTGACAACGCATCTATCCCAATGATAATATCAAATCCCACTATATCGACTACTATTATCAGTGGGCATACATATTGATATAGGGTAATCTAAAGAAGAAGGGATAATATTGGCTAAGATCATAAATTTACTACTGATAAATGAATAAGAAGATCCATAATCAATCAATATGTGAGCCGTAAGTTTTTTAAAAGAAATATTACGTTCGATGACATCGTGACTACCTGACTAGGTCAGCAGAGCAATTGTTCTCCCTTTTGGCCTACCATCAAATGATTATCTTTTATCTTGCATATTCCATGAAGTTCAGGTATATATAGCTTTCCCTTTTGGAACTGGGATTTTTTCGGAGGGTCATTGATATTCGGCGGTCTTCCCTAGTTTGGGTTAGGTTTACGAAGTTTAGGACATTGAGGTATGATATGCCCAAGTGCATTACATTCATGGAAATGAATTAGGGTGCCACTATTCTTGTGATGGATTTGAATATACACTCGACTCTCTTTGGGTTTGAATATGGGGCGATTTCTGATTGGAGTGGTTACTAGGCGATTATTAAAGTTATTTGAGAAATTGGGGCAATATTACGAAAAGTACCACTTGGTGCCAGATTTCGTTCGATGAGGTTAGTTACCTCGATCATCCTTCCGAACACACGAATTCGCAAAGGAATAAAGGAACTTTTAATATTCTCTTTTAATCCTTACTCAAATTTTTTACACTTCTTAATGTATCTATCTATATATTCTTGTGCATAGCGGGACAATTTAGTCAATCGAGCTTCCTACTGTGCCACCGCCACATGCTGCTATTGTAACCCCAAAAATTATATAATCAATTGATCGAGTACGACTTCAAAAAACTGCCACCAGTGATTTACCTCGCTTTCATAAAGATATGCTGTAATACCCCTCATTTTTGATTGAATTGAAATTGAAAAAAAAAACTATTTCAGTATATATATTCAAAATGTTTGAAAATGAAGCTATGTCAGTATATATATTCAAAATGATTGGAAAAGAAAAGTTAAAATGAATTCATTGATATATGAATGTGCGACTTAAATATTAGAAGCGAATTAACGCGTATAAGGATCGAGAGGGTTAAATTTGATGCAATGGCATTTTTGTAAATAAACTAACCCTAGGTATTAATAGAAAAGAAGAGAAGAATCTTCATTTATCATTTCAAAAATGGGGGCTAGGGTTTGGTATAGAGAGAGAGGGTAAGAAGAGAAGAAATCTAAGAGGATTTCAAGAGCATTCAACTTCTCCATACAATCCAAGGCAAGTTAATAACTTATATGTGTATATTATGTATCTATAATGAAATTTCACATGAACATGTATTTGGATCCCTAAATTAATATGATATTGATGTTAAAAATGATATGCAATATATTAGGATCATCATCCATGTAGATTCAAATGCAATAACATCATTATAGGGATTGAATTGTTGAAGAAATTCTTGAATTTGAGAAATCTATTAACTTGAGTAAATCGTCATATTAAAAACTATTTTGAGCTGTTTTGGTTCCGAAAATGGATATTTCATCCACACTGGCCGATAGAAAATTATATTCTGAACAACTTTGTAGTTTTAAGTTTTTCCAAAAACAGATCGAAAAATCCTTGAATATGCGTTTTACGGTTCTGCGCAGAAAGTTATCATGAGCAGGTCCAAATTTTATATGTTAGTTTCGGGTCTGTTTTAGGCAGGATATGGTAGCGTGGTCGTGCGTCCTTGTAGAAAATCACGTTCCGATCAACTTTTTAGTTTTAAGTTTTCCCGAAAACGGATCGGAAAAGTCTTAAATAAGCATTTTAAAAATCTGGGCAGAATGTTGTCGAAAACAAGGGCGATTATTATATGTTAGTTTCGGGTCTATTTTAGGTAGGATATGGTATCGTGCTCGCGCATCCTTCTAGAAAATCACGTTCCGAACAACTTTGTAGTTTTAAGTTTTCCCAAAAACGGATCGAAAAAGCCTTAAATAAGTGTTTTAAAAATCCGGGCAGAATGTTGTCGAAAACAGGGGTGAATATTAGATGTTAGTTTCGGGTCTGTTTTAGGCAGGATATGGTAGCGTGCTCAGGTGTCCTTGTAGAAAATCACGTTCCGGACAACTTTGTAGTTTTAAATTTTTCCAAAAACGGATCGAAAGAGCCTCGAATCTACATTTTAAATTCTGGGTAGAATGTTGTTGAAATAAGAGTGGTAATGTTTTTCATATTGTTAGTAAGATAATTATGGTGTTGTGCCTAATATCCTAACTTGATCACATACTTAGTCTTATTAGGGATATATAACCTTGAAATGATTTGATGTTAAATTAGTAAATTAATGATGGAAATTATGTTATATTGTAAATAATGACTATGGTATAACTCGAGTAAGAGACCTGACACGATTGTATATATACATAAGCGTGAAATTATTTTACATGTGTATTGTCGAGTATACACTAGACTAGTCCTCCGGTCGACGTAGGCACATGTTGAATGCGATTTTTTGTGATTGATCCGGTTAGGTTCCGCTCGAGTGCCGTGTCGGAGATAAACCACCGGAACCGGACACATGGTTGTAATGCGGGTCGGAGAGAAAGACCTTGGAACGCCAAGTGATTTAGGACTTAGTATGATTGCCCTTGCCACGTAATATTGGAGAATATTCGTGTGTAGGCCTAGTGTTACGACTTGTTCCCCCGGGTAATGATAGTGACCCGATATGACTTGTTGTGTGAGATATTATGCTTGTGTCTTAAAGTAATATCCCGAATCGATGTATATGATATTATACTTGAAGGAAATATTTTGATACATTAAATACTGAAATGAGATTAATAATGATTAATCATGATACGATATGAGACTACACGTTACTCGAGTTTGGGTTGGGTAGTCACGACATAGGAGCATTGGTTGGGTAATTGAACAACTTAATTACTGGAGATGAGTAATGACTAGTGTGCTTTCATTATAAGTACATCTCATAATCTTATAGCTTGTTTTCTTGCTTTGACGTCCGTCTATCTTGCTTTTTTGCTCCTCTCCTATATATATAATTTATAACAGGTCCTCGTCCCGCTGGACAATAGACTACGGAGCCTGATGAGATTATATCAATCTTAGGATTCATGTAGTTGTGGAGTTATTTTATTTTAATTTATGTCGTTCGTTTCCCTTTTCTTAAGGGTGGTATCAGAGATTAATATTACATTGTTTATACTTTGGATTTGAGAGAATTGTTGTAATACTTTTTCCCATTTTGTGTTGGGCCGCATGTATTGGCATTTTATATTTTTAGTTTGAGATTACTGATGGAATATTATGGTTAATAGTTATGAGTTGGTTTCACCTGTTATAGCTGTTATGATGTGATATGGTTACACGTATGAGAGTGTACAAGTTTACTTTACTGCATTAATTTAAATTTTGTTTCCAATGCCAATATATTGACGCTCCGCTTAATTTAATTGGGCGTAGCTAACCGACACTACAAGAAAAATGAGTATTTGGGATTGTAAAAAACGTCCCTAAAAGTACAAAAACCGTCCCTAAAGAGTATTAGGGACGGTTTTTGCAACGGCAAAAATCCGTCCCTTATACTAGGCGTCCTAAATATTATAGGGACGAATTTTACCGTCCTAAATTTTAATTCATGAACACTCTGCATTTGACATTAGGGACGGATTTGACCGTCCCAAATAGTGTTCCCGCGAAAAAATCCCCGCTCCCGCCAATAGTATTAGGGACGGATAAACCGTCCCTAATGCTACTGAGATTCTGGCAACCCAATTAGGGACGGTAAAAACCGTCCCTAAAGGTAATTTCAGTTGATGCAAAAATGAGTATTAGGGATGGTAAAAACCGTCCCAAAAGGTATTCTCAATTAATACAAATAAGTATTAGGGACGGTTTATAACCGTCCCAATTAATAAATAAAAAATTATCATAAATAGTTATATTATTATATGTTTTATGTTGCAATAATAATTGACGTCTAATATGCATTATAAATTAAATCATCCGATCAAAAACACAATATATCGACCACATTCATTGAAGCACGTATCTAATAACAATTTCTTCCATTAAACTACATTCAAGTCGAAATATTTAAATGAGTACAAAATCATACTAATTAATAAGATATACAACTGTCAAAAAAATATCATCCCTAAATTAAGATGATAAATATGGTTGTCACGCTTCAAAAACTTCTCTTAGTGTCGCATATAGTAGACACTCAAAATCCCGTCTCTTCAACTTCTTGTGCACAACCTGAAATCAATAAATAATCATTTTATCAAAATAATATTATAGTAAAATAAAATATCCAAATTTATTAGTTAATCGTACCACCAACTTTTTACAAATTTTAAAAAAAATTGACAAAATCTCCTTTGTTTATACATGAAAACCAACCTTTTTAATCAATAAAAAACCCGCACAGCTATAAGAATCACGCATATCAACGATTCTTTACAATTTTAAAAAAATTCGACAAAATCTCCTTTGTTTATACATGAAAACCAACCTGTTTAATGAACACAAAGGCCCGCTAGGCCATAAAAAAATTGAAAAATCTCCCAAATCAACAATTCATTACAATTTTTAAAAAAATTCGGCAGAGTCTCCTTTGTTTATACATGAAAACCAACCTGTTTAATCAACACAAAAGCCCGCACTGCCAGTTAAAAAAAAAATAATCTCGCATATCAACAACAACAATAAATAAACAATTTACCTATCGTAAACCAATTCTTCGTTCATGTGTTTCACGCGAATAAAATATACCCTAAAATGTTAACCTGCAAAAAAATATAAGAAACAAAACAAAAAAGTTAGTTTTACTTGTTTTGCAATTTTTAACCCTTAAAAACTTGTGATCAATATTCACTCATTTTTAGTTCCTACGTAACAAAATAACATTTTTTAACAATACTAGTGTTAATGGAAGAAATTTTTAGTTCCTACGTAACGATTTTTAGTTCCTACGTAAATTTTTAGTTCCTACTCATTTTAACATTTTTTAACAATTTTTAGTTCCTACGTTTTCATGTTTTCACCATTCGATGGCATGTTTTTATGCTTAAGTTTATTTTTTTGCAAATTTACGTCGCACACTCCAACTGGGAGCCTCAGGACTACGCCGTTTGTTCTTACGAGTCACATTGGTCCCGTGCGAGGTGTTCGTGACTCTTACGGGACCATTTTAAGGTTGTTTTACGTTTACACCATTCGATGGCATGTTTTTATGCTCAAGTCTAATTTTTTGCAACTTTACATCGTACACTGAAACCGTGAGCCTCGGGACTACGCCGTCTGTTCTTACGAGTCACATTGGTCCCGTGCGAGGTGTTCGTGACTCTTACGGGACCGTTTTAAGGCTGTTATACCTTTTCACCCTTCGATGACATGTTTTTATGAATAAGTTTATTTTTTTGCAAATTTACATCGTACACTCCAACTGGGAGCCTCGGGACTACGCCATCTGTTCTTACGAGTCACATTGGTCCCGTGCGAGGTGTTCGTGGCTCTTACGGGACCGTTTTAAGGCTGTTTTATGTTTTCACAATTCGATGGCATGTTTTTATGCTTAAGGCTAATTTTTTACAACTTTACGTCGTACACTCAAACCGGGAATCTCGTGCCTACGCGGTCGGTTCCTACGAGTCACACTGGTCCCGTCCGAGGTGTTCGTGACTCTTACGGGACTATTTTAAGGCTGTTTTACGTTTTAACCCTTCGATGCCATATTTTTATGCTTTAAGTCTATTTTTTGCAAATTTACGTCGTACACTCAAACCGGGAGCCCCGTTACTACGCGGTCGGTTCCTACGAGTCACATTGGTCCCGTGCGAGGTGTTCGTGATTCTTACGAGATCGTTTTATGGTTGTTTTACAATTACACCCTTCGATGGCATGTTTTTATGCTAAAGTTTATTTTTTGGCAAATTTACGTCGTAGACTCCAACCGGGAGCCTCGGGACTACGCCGTCTGTTCTTACGAGTCACATTGCTCCCGTGCGAGGTTTTCGTGGCTCTTACGGGACTATTTAAAGGCTGTTTTATTTTTTCACAATTCGATGGCATGTTTTTATGCTTAAGGCTAATTTTTTGCAACTTTACGTCGTACACTCAAACCGGGAGTCCCGTGCCTGCGCGGTCGGTTCCTACGAGTCACATTGGTCCCGTCCGAGGTGTTCGTGACTCTTACGGGACCGTTTTGTGTTTGTTTTAGGTTTAACCCTTCGATGACTTGTTTTTATGCTTTAAGTCTATTTTTTGTAAATTTACGTCGTACACTCAAACCGGGAGTCCCGTGCCTACGCGATCGGTTCCTATGAGTCACATTGGTCCCGTGCGAGGTCTTCGAGACTCTTACGGGACCGTTTTAAGGCTGTATTACGTTTTCACCATTCGATGGCATATTTTTATGCTTAAGTTTATTTTTTTTGCAAATTTACGTCGTACACTCCAACCGGGAGCCTCGGGACTACGCCGTCGGTTCTTACGAGTCACATTGGTCCCGTGCGAGGTGTTCGTTACTCTTACAGGACCGTTTTAAGGCTGTTTTACATTTTCACCATTCGATGGCATGTTTTTATGCTTAAGGCTAATTTTTTGCAACTTTACGTCGTACACTCAAACCGGGAGTCCCGTGCCTACGCGATCGGTTCATACGAGTCACATTGGTCCAGTGCGAGGTGTTCGTGACTCTTACGGGACCATTTCATGGATGTTTTACGATTCCACCCTTCAATGGCATGTTTTTATGCTAAAGTTTATTTTTTTGCAAATTTACGTCGTACACTCAAACCGGGAGTCCCGTACCTACTCGATCGGTTCCTACGAGTCACATTGGTCCCGTGCGAGGTGTTCGTGACTCTTACGGAACCGTTTTAAGGCTGTTTTACATTTTCACCCTTCGATGGCATGTTTTTATGCATAAGTTTATTTTTTTGCAAATTTACGTCGTACACTCCAACCGGGAGTCTCGGGACTACGCCGTCTGTTCTTACGAGTCACATTGGTCCCGTGCGAGGTGTTCGTGGCTCTTACGGGACCGTTTTAAGGTTGTTTTATGTTTTCACAATTCGATGGCATGTTTTTATGCTTAAGGCTAATTTTTTACAACTTTACGTCGTACACTCAAATCGGGAGTCCCGTGCCTACGCGGTCGGTTCCTACGAGTCACACTGGTCCCGTCCGAGGTGTTCGTGACTCT